>OZ025292.1:109852668-111052668 GCA_964019185.1 Maratus speculifer | reverse complement strand
AGAAGCATTGATAAACGATAAAAATAATGATATTGATAGTTATTTAGAAATTTCGGAACAATTAAATGACAGAGAACAAACTCTAAAAAACCTAAATAAAGAAATAGAATCTGGTATTAGTTTAGAAAAAGAATATGAAATTGACATTAACGCTAGCGAAGAATACCAAGAAAAAATTATAAAGGCCAAATTTCAAATTAAAAAGCAACTTAAACATTTAGAACAAAGTAAATTTTCCAATGAAATTCAACCAAATTCTACTCAAATAAACAACGCGATAAATATTAAATTACCCGATATATCTCTTCCAAAATTCTCCGGAAAACCAGACGAATGGGGTCTATTTAAATTACAATTTAACAACTTAATAACTTCAAATGAGCAACTATCAGATGCGCAAAAGTTGCATTATTTATCAGCGGCATTAATAAGTGATGCAAGAGCTTTGATTAGCACAGAAGACACTTTTTCATCTTTATTTCAAGCATTAAAAGACAGATATGAAAATGATAGAATAGTAACAGAAATACACATCAATTCACTCTTAAACGCAGATAAACTTACACAGCCTTCCGCTAAAGATCTTCGAAATCTAGTCGATAATGTAAAAAAAAGCATTCGCGCCTTGAAGATTTTGAATTATAATAGAAATAATCTTTCAGATGTTTTAATATTGAACATCATTCTCCAAAAGTTAGATAGAGATACCCGAAAAAATTATGAAATGACGATAAGTTCAAAAGAAGTTCCGAAGTTAGATGAATTGCTTTTATTTTTAGAAAAACGATCTCAATATTTGGAAAATATTCATACAGTCACGTCTGTTAAACCTTTCAGTAAGGATCAGAAACGTTCATTTAACTCTAAGTCATTGACTTTGTTAGCAGAAAGTCCACACATTTGTTCAATGTGTAAAGGTAATCACATTTTAATGAGATGTTCCCAATTCTTAAATTTACCTGCAAAAAGAAGGTTTAATATTGTTAAAATGAAAAAATTATGCTTCAACTGTTTATCATCAGTTCATAACATTAGCCAGTGCAAAAGTTCAAGCACGTGCAGAAAATGCAACAAACGTCATCACACATTGATCCACCTGGAACGCGGTGAGGAAAATATTGATATTAATCAGACAATAGCAATTCAAGATGAAAATACTATTAGTAGTAATCTATCACCAACCGCAAACGCATTTACTCCTCATAGTTACATAAATAATCAGATGTCTGTTACCGCTTTGGGTGAAAATACACATTCATTTGATAACACGCATTCAGCTATTAACAATACTGTAATGAGTATGACATCTTCTTCTAGTAAACAAGTACTGCTTTCAACTGCGATAACATATGTACAAAATGCTAGACGAGAATTAGTTCCTCTTAGAGCATTGTTAGATTCAGGATCGCAAAATAACTTTATAACGAAGGAATGTTCTGAGTTATTGTTCTTGAAAGGAAGGAAAATAAACGCATCAGTTTCAGGGCTAAATGGTTCAGTTATGAATATAAAGGAAAGTATTATAACAACCATAGCAAATAAAAACAGGAGTTTTAATGAAACATTGCAATTTTTTGTTGTTCCTAAAATTACGCGCATAACACCAGCTACATATCTAAACATCATGCCTATTAAGCATTTACAAACTTTTCAGTTAGCTGATCCACAATTTGATAAACCAGGTCCAATACATGTTTTATTATCAAACGAAGTATTTTTTAAATTAATCGGAGAAAATAAAATAAATATGCAAAATTTGGTTTTTCAAGAAACTGTTTTTGGCTATGTTGCCAGTGGTTCTAAGTCTATGCCACAACAAAATTTTAATAATTATTGTGGTCTTGTTCGATCTGTGGATGATTTATCCAACACTATGCAAAAATTTTGGGAAATTGAAGCGGTTCATGGTAAAAACCCAATAAAAATTAAAGAAGAGCAGTATTGTGAGGAACATTTCTTGCATACACACACTAGAAGAAATTGAAGAGATGATGATGAAGTAATTGTGGAAAATTCTGAAATGGGTAGTTTGCTGTTGCAAACAAATCGTGAAAAGAAAATTGCTCAATCTATAGACCGAAATGGAAAAAGTCTCTATTCATTTGTATCAAATAACAAGAAAACTATCGATAAGTTTCAAAATATGAACGTGAATAGTTCATTAGCACAAACAAATCCTGAAGCAGAAATCATATTATCTTTAGAACGAAATGAACAGAATATTTATTCCTTTGTTTTAAATGAAAAGAAAACTATCCAGTATCAAAATACAAATATGGACAGATCATTGTTGATAGCAAATCGTTTAACCGGAAATAAATCACCTTTAAGAAGTAATGAAGCAAGTACTTTTTCACATACATTAAATGAAAAGAAAATTGACCATAAGTATCTGAATTCAAATTCCGGTGAAATACAAAGAGAAGCACCAGTTCAACATCAGGTTGATGATAATAAAATGTTTATTGACGGTAAGGTTGAGCCTTTTGATAATTATACAGTGAGTGATGCAAGTAAACAGCATGAATTACATAATCTTCTCAATACAAACATCCTACAAGCAGCAGTTGTATCGAAGATTGATTCTTGGAAGAATACTGAAATTATCACGCCTAAGAAAATGATCGCTCATGGAGAAAAAATTCAACATATTCAAACCAACGATTTTCAAAATAAAGGCAATATTAGTAAAAAATCTCCAGTATGCATTCAAGCCAACAAAATTTCGCATTCGCCTGTGATATCTTCTCCGAAAAATTCTCAACCTGAATTCAAAGTACCGACCCCTCCGAATCCAAAAACACCATCACCAATGGATTCGAATCTCAAGACACCCTTAACAAGACAGTTGCAAAATTCTGGGGAGCCACAGGTTGATATAGAAGGTTCAAATTCTGCTCTTTTCAAAGCTGATTCTGCTTCTCCAGGATTTGCCTATACTACTCAATTAATGTACCCAATGAATGCTGTAAATACCATCAAACACCCAGCAGACCTTGTCTTTCGAGGACTAACCTTCGACAAATTAATTGATTGTGAACTCTTTTGGCATGGCCCTCTCTTCTTAAGAAAAAGAGACATTGAATCATATCAGAACATTGATTTAGAACAAGTGAAAAACAATATAGACTTTTCATCAGAATTAAAATTGAAAAACAGTACAGCATTATTAAGTTTAAAATCTAGTGAATTTGTAAATGAAATTTTAAGTATCAAAAATAATTACACTAAAATATTACGTGTTTTAAGTTATATTTTCAGGTTCTTAGATAACACAAGAAAATTAGATGAAAAAAGAAAGGGACTCGTAAGTATGGAAGAATTATCACGAGTAGAAATATTTTTAATTCGGGAAATCCAAAAACTTGAATTTAAGGCAGAATATACTGCATTGTTAGAAGGTAAGCAAATTTCTAAGAAAAGTAAATTGCGATTGTTAAACCCCTTTTTAGATGCCGATAAGGTGCTAAGAGTAGGAGGGCGTTTAGATAACGCAGACCTAAGGTTTGCTCAAAAACATCAATATATTCTGCCAGCTAAGGGTAAACTGAGTAGCCTAATTGCAATTTACTATCATAAAAAATATCTTCATATAGGTGCACAAGCATTGTTATGCCACTTGAGGCAAAAATACTGGCCTCTACGGGGAAGAAATTTAGCTAGAAAAATAACGCATGAGTGTGTAACTTGTAGTAAAAGCAACCCCATAACCATACAACAAATCATGGGTTCCCTACCCACTGAGAGAGTACGTCCTAGCGCACCATTTAATTACGTGGGAACAGATTTTGGTGGCCCCTTTTTCATAAAATATAAGGGACAGAGAAAGGGAATTCTTAATAAGGTGTATTTGGCAATCTTTGTTTGCTTTGTAACTAAAGCAGTGCATCTCGAACTAGTGTCAGAATTGACTGCAGATGCATTCATTGCCACCTTAAAAAGGTTCATTGCTAGGCGCGGAAGGTGCGTAGTAATCTTTTCAGATAATGCAAAAAATTTTGTTGGTGCTAACGCCGAGTTACAGAGACTCCATAATTTACTAAGACATCCTGAGGAGAAGTTAGCGAATTATTTGTCAGACGAGAATATTATTTGGAAATTTATTCCACCCAGAGCACCTAATTTTGGCGGGTTGTGGGAGGCAGGAATAAAATCGGTAAAATATCATCTAAAGCGAACGGTAGGTAATGCAAGGCTAACGTTCGAAGAATTATTAACTGTAATTGCTCAAATAGAGTCTATATTAAATTCACGGCCAATCACTCCATTGTCTTCAGACGTGAATGATTTGGAGGCCTTAACACCAGGCCATTTCTTAATCGGAAGGCCTATGACAGCCATCGTTGAACCAGAATTAATTAATGTTAACGAAAATAGACTATCTAGATGGCATAGAATTTCAAAATACATTCAATTGATATGGAATCGTTGGAATAAGGAATATTTAAATACGCTCCAACAACGCTCCAAGTGGCAGTTTGAAAAAAATAATGTTAGCATAGGAACCTTAGTGTTGATAAAGGAAGATGACCTCCCTACAAATAAATACTTACTAGGACGCATTATAAATATTTTCCCTGGTGCAGATGGTAAGATTAGGGTCGTCGAAGTTAAAACCGCTAGGGGAATACTTAAAAGAAATATTTCAAAAATTGCGTTATTGCCACAACAAGTCTCGGAAAATTAATTACGAAATGTAAAAAAAAAAAAAAGGGTTTTGTTATGTATTTTTATTTTTATTTTTTCCTATTATTGTATATTCATAATTGTATTTTTCATTGTTAAAAAAAAATTGTTGTATTGTATCATATTACTTAAGCATTTGTAATGTTAATATTATGTACTGTATAATTTATTGAAGTTGACCCTTCAATGTCGGGGGGTATGTTAGAGTTATTTGTAATTCATCTTTGAAATGTGGCATCACATAAGTGTAACTATAGAAACGAAAATCGTCTGTGTTTTTAGTTTGTTGTTGTTTTGATTTTGCTAAGAGTAAGCAAAGCTTTCGCTATATCTTAAAATAAAGGATACAGTCTACTAAAGTATGTGAGTTTATTAATTAAGTTAATACGCATCGCCGCATCACACATATATATATATATATATATATATATATATATATATATATATATATATATATAATTACATGGATTTGCTCGAAATCCGTAATAAAACTGGACTGTAACAAGCATTTTTTTTTCCTTTTACAATGTCTTTTTAAAATTCTTATTTTTTAAAACTTTTTTTTAAAGAAGCTTTCTGTTCTCAAGAAAAAAAACTTGATTGCGTTTAGTGTGATGCAAGTCACTGGATTAAAAATGTGAAATCGATTCTCAAAAAAGACGATTTAACCGAATAAATTTCATTAATAGCAGCTACGCCGATGAAATCTGGCAGAAGTGAACGCAGTTGTGCTTTGGTGAATGACTACTCTAAGGATATATTGACTGCAATTTACTTTATGTATAATTAAGTCATCTCTATAAAATACAAAATGGATCTTGTTGAATTTTATAGGTAATCATCATGTATAAATATAACACTCGTCTTCTTTGTGTCCTTTCATATTTAAAAGTTTAAAAACATCCATAAATTAAACAAAAAATGGAGGGGGAGGGAGAAACGTAACGTATTTCTTTTGTGGTCTTTATAAATCATAATGAATAGTTATAAATCATTTTTATTTTTCAATATTTGACATATTGTGTCTGTATGAGAAGAATTTATTTATTTGCATTATAATATGTGAAATTTCTTAAAACAATAATAAAAAATAAGATTTATTAAGTTGTTTTTCTTAAAATGAATAATTTAAATTACGTGTAATTATCTACAAGTAATAAAAGTTATATAATTTAGAATAAACAATTTTTTTCCATTCCAGTAATAATTCTTAATGTGATGAAATATAACCTTCTATTTCGTTAAAGAGAAGTTCCACTCCATAAAAAAAAGCTCTATCATTTTCAGGAATTAGAAAGTAATGAAAAGCATTTTTAACTTAGAAGGATATAATTACAATTTTCAAAATTAATATTTAAAAAATAATAGCAGGTTATAAGATCTATTTATTTGTATCATCTAAGGCATATAATTAGAAAAGTAATGGCATATCTTTTTAGATATGTATTGGTAAAATAATTTGTCAATTTAATTTTTGTAGCAATTTATAGAAAATGAATAAAATTTCATTTTTTACTTATTAATTTACTTTACATGCTTCGATTCTATCTAAGTAACAATCCCTTTACGCTAAAAGAAATAGTATATTAAATTTCGAAAAGTCTTTAAATATTGCAGATAAAGAGAAAATATTTAATTGAATAATGATGTTATAAGTATGAGAATAGAAAAAGTCTCCACATTAGATCTATGCGCATGTTACGCAACTGGCGGTCACAATTTAGTGAATGGTCTTTTGTTAGAGGATAGCATTTACTGTCATTATGTTGAAAATAGACAAGAAAGAGCTGAAACTTCAAGCTGCGGTCAAAAAGTGTTTCAGAGGAACTATTGTTTAATTTGCCCTTGGTGTTGTACTTAAAATATTTTTACCATTTACGTTATTTTATTAGTATAAACTTAAAATATTAAAATAGCTAGCGGATAGAAGAAATTATAAACATATTTATTATAATTCTGAATATTATGAAATATAACATTCTACTTCGTTAAATAAGGATTTTGTTAAAGAGAAGTTATACTGTATTATAAAATAATATCTATTTCATGAATTAGAAAGTAATGAAAGGCATTTTTAATCTGGGGGGATCTAAATACAATTTTTAAAACATATATTTTTAAAAAGATTAGAATGTCTGATTATAAGATCTAATTATTCGTTATATCCAAAATGTACATTTAGGAAAATAAATACATAACTGATTTTAAATATGTATTAGTAAAAAAACTTGTTAATCCAGTTTAATTTTTAACTAATTTATAAGAAAATAAATAACATTTCATTTTGTATTCATTAATTTATCTTAAGTACTTCTATTTAAGTAACAATCCCTTTACGCTAAAAGAAATAGCATGCTAAATTTAGAAGTTTTTAAATATTACATATAAAAAAGTATTTGATTGAATAATGGTATTATAAGTATAAAAAGATAAAGTTTCCAAGGTAGATTTAGACATGTTGGACAACTGGTGGTCACAATTGAATGAATATTCTTTTGTTAGAGGAAAGCATTTATTGTCATGATGTTGAAAATAGACAAGAAAGTGCTGACACTTCAGGCTGCGGCCAAAGATTTTTTCAGAGGAACCATTGTTTAATTTGCCTTCGTTGTTGCTTTGACATCTTCTCAACTGATGCGATGTTATTAATATAAACTTTAAGTATTAAAATATCTAGCGAATACAAAAAATTATAATCCTATTTATAATTAATTCAGAATAAGATCAGATATATCGTTCTACTCATACGCAAGTTTAAAGTGCAGAAATATATATATTCATGGAAAAATAGAGACAATATTGATATAACAAGGTATGAGACAATATTCGACTGATATTTTAAAATTAATTAAGGTAGCAGGTTATAAGATCTACTTATTGCATTATCTAAGTGATATAATTAGGAAAATAATTACAAATTTGCTTTTAGATATACACTAGTATATTACTCTGTTTATTCAATTAAATTTTTGTAGTAATTTAAGCAAAAATAAAAAGATTTCATTTTTTACTTATTAATTTACCTTACATTCCTCTGTCTAAATAACATTCCCTTAAGGCCAAAAGAAACAACATAAATTTAATAAATAGAATAGTTTTTTAAAAAGATTTATGAAAAAATAAAATTTTTAAATATTGCATATAAAGAAATGATATTTGACTGCATAGGAATATTATAATTATGAAAACAGAGAAAGTATCAACGTTGGATATATGAATGTTGCACACCTGGCTGTCACCAATCGAATGAATTGACTTTTGTTAGAGGAAAGAATTTATTTTCATGATGTTGGAAATAGAAAAGAAAGTGATGACACTTCAAGCTGCGGTGAAAGAGTGTTTCAGAGGAACTATTCTTTAATTCGTCTTTGTTGGTGTATTGACGCATTCTCAACTGATACCATGCTATTAGAATTAAAATTTAAGTATTAAAATAACTAGTGGATACAAGAAATTATATCACTATCAATATTTCAGAATAAGATCAGATATAACTTTCTATTTATACACCTGTTTAAAGTGCCTAAAGTATTTACATTTAGGAGGAAATCTAGACATATTTCAAAACTATTATTTTTAAAATGATTAGAAAAATAGGTTATATGAACTATTTATTCGTTTTTAAAATCCTGTAACTATCAATATAATTAAAAATTTGCTTTTAAATAAGTAATAGTAAAATAAAAAATTCATTCAATTTAATTTTTATAGTATTTTAGGGAAAAGAGAAAACATTTCATTTTTTACTTATTAGTTTACCTTACATACCTCTGTCTAAGTAAAAAATCCTTTTAAGCTAAAGGAAGTACCACATTAAATTTAATAACTTGATTAAGTATTTTTTTATATATATTTACGAAAAAATGTAAAAGCTTTTTAAATTTTGCATATAAACAACGCATATTTGATTGAGTAATGATACTATAAGTATGAGAGGAGAAAGTTTTCGCGTTAGATTTATACATGTTGCACAACTGGTGTCACAACTGAATTAATAGCTTATTGTTAGAGGTAAGCATTTATTGTCATATTGTTGAAAATAGACAAGAGAGTGCTGATATTTCAAGCTGCGGTCAATGAGTGTTTCAGAGGATCTATCGTTTAATTTGACTTTGTTCTTGTATTGACATACACTCAACTTAGATAATGTTATAGTATAAACTTTAAGTATTAAAGTAGCTAGCGGAAGAAATAAATTATAAGCCTATTTGCTAGTAATAATTCTTAATATGATGAAATATAACCCTCTATTTCGTTAAAGGGAAGTTCCAATTCATAATAAAAAGCAATATCATTTTCAGGAATTAGAAAGTAATGAAAAGCATTTTTAAATTAGCAGGATATCGTTACAATTTTCAAAATTAATATTTAAAAAATGATAGCAGGTTATAAGATCTATTTATTTGTATCATCTAAGGCATATAATTAGAAAAATAATGACATATATCTTTTTAGATATGTATTGGTAAAATAATTTGTCAATTTAATTTTTGTAGTAATTTATGGAAAATGAATAACATTTCATTTCTTACTTATTAATTTACTTTACATGCTTCGATTCCATCTAAGTAACAATCCCTTTCTGCTAAAAGAAATAGTATATTAAATTTAGAAAGTCTTTAAATATTGCAGATAAAGAGAAAATATTTAATTGAATAATGATGTTAGAAGTATAAAATAGAGAAAGTCTCTACGTTAGATCTACGCGCATGTTACGCATCTGGCGGTCACATTTTAATGAATGGTCTTTTGTTAGAGGATAGCATTTACTGTCATTATGTTGAAAATAGACAAGAAAGTGCTGCCACTTCAAGCTGAGGTCAAAAAGTGCTTCAGAGGAACTATTGCTTAATTTGCCCTTGGTGTTGTTCTAATATTTTTACCACTTACGTCATTTTATTAGTATAAACTTTAAATATTAAAATAGCTAGCGGATTGAAGAAATTATAAACATATTTATTATAATTCTGAATATTATGAAACATAACTTTCTATTTCGTTAAATAAGGATTTTGTTAAAAGGAAGTTATACTGTATTCTCAAATAATATCTATTTCATGAATTAGAAAGTAAGGAAAGGCATTTTTAATCTGGGGGGATCTAAATACAATTTTTAAAGCAGATATTTTTTTAAAAGATTAGAATGTCTGATTATAAGATCTAATTATTCGTTATACCCAAATCGTACAATTAGGAAAATAAATACATATCTGATTTTAAATATGTATTAGTAAAATAACTTGTTAATCCAGTTTAAGTTTTAACTAATTTATAAGAAAATAAATAACATTTCATTTTGTATTCATTAATTTATCTTACGTACTTCTATCTAAGTAACAATCCCTTTACGCTAAAAGAAATAGCATGTTAAATTTAGAAGTTTTTAAATATTACATATAAAAAAGTATTTGATTGAATAATGATATTATAAGTATAAAAAGATAAAGTTTCCAAGGTAGATTTAGACATGTTGGACAACTGGTGGTCACAATTGAATGAATATTCTTTTGTTAGAGGAAAGCATTTATTGTCATAATGTTGAAAATAGACAAGAAAGGGCTGACACTTCAGGCTGCGACAAAAGAGTGTTTCAGAGGAACCATTGTTTAATTTGTCTTTGTTGTTGCTTTGACATATTCTCAACTAATGCGATGTTATTAATATAAACTTTAAGTGTTAAAATAGCTAGCGAATACAAAAAATTATAATCCAATTTATAATTAATTCAGAATAAGATCAGATATATCTTTCTACTCATACGCAAGTTTAAAGTGCATAAATATCTATATTCATGGAAAAATAGAGACAATATTGATATAATAAGGTATGAGACAATATTCGACTGATATTTTTAAATTAATTAAGGTAGCAGGTTATAAGATCTACTTATTGCATTATCTAAATGATATAATTAGGAAAATAATTACAAATTTGCTTTTAGATATACGCTAGTATAATACTCTGTTTATATAATTAAATTTTTGTAGCAATTTAAGCAAAAATAAAAAGATTTCATTTTTTACGTATTAATTTACCTTACATTCCTCTGTCTAAATAACATTTCCTTAAGGCTAAAAGAAACAACATAAATTTAATAAATAGAATAGTTTTTTATAAAGATTTATGAAAAAATAAAACTTTTTAAATATTGCATATAAACAAATGATATTTGACTGAATAGGGATATTATAAGTATGAAATCGCAGAAAGTTTCAACGGTAGATATAAGAATGTTCCGCAACTGACGGTCAAAACTGAATGAATAGACTTTTTTTAGAGGAAAGCATTTATTGTCATGATGTTGAAAATAAATAAGAAAGTGCTGACACTTCAAGCTGCGGTCAAAGAGTAATTCAGAGGAACTATTGTATATTTTGCCTTTGTTCCTCTATTGACATGTTTTGAACTCATGTGATGTTATTAATATATTCTTTAAGTATTTAAATAGCTAGCGAATATAAGAAATTATAAAAATTTTTTATCAGTAATTCTGAATAAGATGAAATATAATTTTCTATTTATACGTCAGTTTAAAATGAAAAAAGTATTTATGTTTAGGGGGAAATGTAGACAACATTCAAATCTGATATTTTTAAAATGATTAGTGTGGCAATATAGAAGATCTACATATCCGCATTATCTAAATCATATAATTAAAAAATTAATTACAACTTTGCTTTTATACATACATCAGTATAATAACCTATTTATTCCATTTCATTTTTGTTGTAATTTAAGAAGATTATTAACATTTCATTTCTTACTTATTAATTTACCTTTCATGCCTCTGTCTAAGGTATCTAACAATAATCCCTCTAAGATAAATGAAATAACATAGTAAATTTAATAAAGAGAATAACTATTTTTTTTTAAATATTTATGCAAAAAAGTAAAAGCTTTTTAAATATTGCATGTAAACAGAAAACATTTGATTGATTAATGATATTATAAGTATGAGAATAGTGAAAGTTTCCATGTTAGATATATGAATCTTTCACAACTGGCAGTCACAATTGAATAAATAGCTCTTTTGTTAGAGAAAACCATTTATCGTCATTGTGTTAAAAATAGACAAGAAAGGGCTGACTCTTCAAGCTTCGGTCAAAGATTGTGTTTCGGATTAACTATTGTTTAATTTGCCTTTGTTGTTTTTTGAACATACTCTCAACTGATGTGATGATATTATCATAAATTTTATGAATTGAAATAGGCAGCGGATAGAAGAAATTATATACCTATTTATCAGTAATTCTGAATAAGATGAGATATCACTTTCTATTTCGTTCAATAGGGATTTCGTTAAAGCGAAGTTCTACTACATTAGAGAATAATAACAATTACAATAATTAGAAAATATAAAAAGCATTTTTAATTTTGAGGGATTATCATGAAAATTTTCAAAAATTACATTTAAAAAAATTAGGATAAGAGATTATAAGATTTTTTTATTCGTATTATCTAAATGATTAGGAAAACAATTACATATTTCATTTTAAATATGTATTAGTAAAATAATATGTTAATTCAATTAAATTTTTTCAGTAATTTATCGAAAATGAATAACATTTCATTTGTTTATATTAATTTACCTTACAAGCTTCTATCTAAGTGACAAACCCTTTACGCTAAAAGATATGAAATATTAAATTTAGTGTATAGAATAACTATTTTTTAAATATTTATGCTAAAAAAGTAAAAGCTTTTTAAATATTGCATATAAACAGAAAACATTTGATTGAATAAGGATATTATAAGTATGAAAACATATAAAGTTTCGACTTTAGATATATGAATGTTACACAACTGGGGGTCACAATTGAATGAATAGTCTTTTGTTAGAGGAAAGCTTTTATTGTCATTATCTTCAAATTAGACAAAAAGAGCTGACATTTCAAACTGCAGTCAAAGAGTGTTTCAGTGTTTCAGAGTGTTGTTATAAGTTGTGTTAACCTCCTGACTGCCCAGCAAAAGGGTAAAATTGAAGTGTCGTTTTCTCTGTAATTTGTTAAAAATATTAAAAAATGAGGTTTTTTCAACCTCAAAATATAGGTGTATATTCTTTGAGATTATTAATTCTAACCTAATATTTCAAAACTGGATTTAATTTATAGAGTTATATTAATTTAAATATTGCTTATGTAGGAGTAAAACTTGCAGCGTAGTGTGCGAAAAAATCCGGCTGTGGCAATCAGGAGGAATAGTCTTTTATTGGAGGGAGTTATATTCTGATTAGAATAGATATGGAGGTGCTGATAATTTAAGCTGGGATTAAAAGGAATTTCAGTCTTAATTATTAATTATTTTGCCTTTGATATCAATAGATTTTGAAAGGATACTTTGCTATTATTCCGTATTTCAAGTACAAAAGCAGTTACTTGAAGTCCATGATTATTGTTTAAGTATCCATAGTAAAATAAAATATGGGCTTCCATATATCGTTCTTAAATAAATATATCTGTATTAGCGACAGCGAATAAATCTGGTTCGATTCCTGGCATGGACTTTTTTTCACTCACTTGGAAAATTTGAGCAGATTCATGAATCACAGTCATATCTTACTCTGGGATTCGTGCCCGGGCCCTTACTTACCCTGCCAACACATAAACATGCTTAAAATTATCTTTAATTTCAGTTTAAAGTGTTAACATATTTATATTGTCATTTAAATTCACATAAAAAAGACTTTTTTTATTTATTTTTTTTTTTTTTACATATTACATATTCTCCTGAACAATTCTATAGATCAAGTAAAAAAAAAAATATTTTTTTTTCAAAAGTTGACTGTTTCATATAAATATTTCATCATTTAATCAGTTCTTTTTTTTTTTTTTTTTTTTTTTTTTGTAACTGTGTGTGTAAATGTGTGTGTAAGTGTGTGTTTTTTTAAAAAAAATAGCTAGAAAAATTTGTTGCCGTATTGCTCAAGGTTCACTGTAATTTATTATAAATTATACATCTGTTTTAATTAGTTTACCGATTGAATACTCGTTTTATAAATTAATCTAATCTAATATTTGTATTTAAATACCAAATAAAGCCTTTGTGCACAAATGTTTAAAGATAGAAAACCAACGATTACATATGCACAAATAAAGTATGAGAAGGTAGCAAATAACTATTTCGAATCTACTGTCGAGATTCTTCATCAGTGCAAAACTCAGTGAGCTAAAAAATAGCAAAACTGAGCAAAGAGACACAGACACGCAGGCTTATATACCCGCTATGGGAACAATCCCGACTAAAGAAAACTTGTCCACCCAGTTGTTTTGGCTGCTTTCTTCTCATTGGTTGCTTTTCTTTAGGCGGGATTGCTCCCATAGCGGGTATATAAGCCTGCTTGTCTCTGTCTCTTTGCTCGGTTTTGCTATGTTTTAGCTCGCTGAGTTTTTCACTGTTAAAGAATCTCGACAGTAGATTTGAAATAGCTATTTTCTACCTTCTCACACTTTATTTGTGCATATCTAATCGTTGGTTTTCTATCTTTAAATAATATTTGTACTTGTAAAAACAAAAAAGTTACATTATTTTAAAAGAAATATTTGCATTTAATGTGAATTAATGTAAAAAAAAATTCATTCCATCTCAGTAGGTATTGTTATATTATTAAAAAAAATCCTGTGTATCTTTCCACATAAAAATCTGAAGTATAAAATGTATTTTTTAGATGTGCATGTTGAATTACGTGGTATCAATGAAAATTAATCAGGTAGGAAATATAATCATTTCAAATGGATGATATGAAGTAAAATCACTATTTTTAGCTTTTTTATACAAACATAAAAAGTTTATTATCTTTCTATACATTGCATAAGAAGAAATCGATTGATTACTGATATAATGGGCGAGTGGTTTCAATTAGTTATTGTTTCCATTTAAGCTATAGTATTCTGATGTGCCGAATGCTATAAGTTGTGTGAATACTCTTTTATTGGAGGAAGTTATCTGCTGCATTGTGTTTAAAATAGACATGAAGCTGCTGACACTTCAAGCTGCGATTAAAGGCCATTTCTGTGATAATTATAAATTACTATGCCTTTGATATCCCATAGACTTTGAAAGGCTATTGTGCTATTATTCCAAATTTCAAGTATAAAAGCAGTTATTTGATGTCCATAGTTATTGTATAAATATCCATTTACACAATACAATCCATTTATACAATCACATTTATACAATCACATTTATACAATATCACATTTATACAATACAATCCATAGTAAAATCAAGTTTTCATTGTAAAATAAATAAAATATATGTATTTTTTGTAAGTATTTTGCACGGAATTAAAGAAAAATATTCTGGAATGAAAACAAGTGAGTAAGTGTTTTCTCAGTTCAAATTCATTGATAATTCCAAATGATTAATTTTTATTTCATAAATACTTATTTAAATGGAAGCACCATTAAACGTAATTTTATTGTTATTAATTTTATTATTATAAATATTTATTATTATTTTTAAATCAAATTCAAAATATTTAAGATACATTTTTAAAGTCAATTCAAAATTCGGAATTTTCTAAAATTCAGAGGAAGATTATAAAAAATTTAATTTCTGTGAAATCCAAAAATATTTTAAACGAAACTTAATATGTTGAAATTCCTAAAAAGTTTACTGGGTGCTGAAAAAAAATTTCAGAATTCAAATTTTTCTAAAAATATAAAGAAATTATTTAAACGAGATTTGAACTTCCGAAATTTCAAATATTTAGCAGAAATTTTGCACAAAATTTATATTTCGTAGGTGAAAATTAATTTTTTTTTATTTAAAAAATATTCTGCTATAGTATTTTTCAAAAACTTTTCATCTTAAAATGTCTTCAGAAAATTGTAAATGTTCTGTATCTGTGAAATTGGATCAATTAGATTTAAAAAAAAGTCAAACAGAAAAGTTGAAAAAAAATTAAGGAACCGTTTAAAAAGCAAGTAAATGCTTATGACAGAGCCATCTAGTCAACGTAATAATGATTGAAATTAATGTTCTGTTAATTTAAATTGCAGAAAATATCAGAAATCGTTAAATTATTACATTTAAGTAAAATAAAATGACATTTTTACAATTTTTTCTTAGTTGTTGTGTGATTGGAGATATTCAAGTGTATGTCTACAAAGTTTAAAATTTCTAACTCAATTCTAACTTTCCGAGATCAAACTCTGTGATAGACAGACTGAGTATAGAACATCACTGATAGACAATGATTTTTTTCTCTTCAGTCAAAAATTATACGACGATAACATATTAGCAATTGCTTCCACAAATGATCTTCGGACATAAAATAATTGATATTTATATATCCGATAATATTACTATATCTTTTTCACATATTATCTGTCCATGTCTGACAATTTTTTTTAATTCTTGTACTTATCAAAAATTTCGATTTAAAAGGAGTTAAACGATGCTAAAAATTAGTCTTTAATTCTTTAAAGAAACGTTAGACATAGATTTTGTATCATTTCAAAGGATCAAAACTAATTATAGTTTGGATAGGATAAAGATTTTTTATTTGGCTATTTATATTTAATTCGTTCTAAAAAATGATATGTTGTGACATACCGTGCTCAACGTTACGAAAACATGGAGGACTGGGAGCAGGAAAACACAATGGTTAACCTGCAAGTCAACTTATATAATTGGGATTTTAGGTGTTTCCACAAAGATATGACTTGGCAGATCGATGCGTTTAAATATACGATCGATTTCTACTACGAACTAATTCTCCAATTTCAGCTGTCAACCCGATGAGGTGATTATCTGTTCTGATAAATTTGCATTAACAGCAATTTGTTTGATTGAATAACGCTAAAAAAAGACAAGAAGGAGCAGTAAAAAAATTAACAAAAAAGTATGCAGCAACAAAACAAAATTTTGCAGCATCCGGTTTAATAAAAGGTGTTTAAGTGAGTGAATATTGTTTTCTTAGATAAAATTATTCACTGAAAATTTTTTACAATAAACATTAAGATGTTGGCACATTAAGCTAACCCTAAAATTCCTTTCAGAGACGCCTATTCTTTATTTTAATGGAAGTGATATTTCTATACCTAAGCGTGCAATTAGTTTAGAAAAAAATATATAAATATTTTATTTTATTCAGTGAAAATCAGGAAAAAATATAATTTTATGATGAATTGAAAATTTATAGCAAGGAAAATAGCAGAATCGTATTTTTTTGATGAAAATTTAACTGGCTTAAAAAGGCATAAAATTAACAATGATTAAAAATTATTTTTTACGTCATGTCAATATAATTAATTCCATGTACCCCTTTGTTACATACCATGGAGGAAGATGTTACATTTAAATTATATTTTTAATATAGCTTCATATTATTGTTATATTACTTATTAATTCATACGAAAAATATATAATGTAAAACTTGAGAAATAAGATAACTATTACCTCTAATATTTTCCCTTAAAGCATCAATACTTTTTTATGCATTGTAAAACCAGGTAAAACAGGTAATGATAAATAATACAAAAAATGTGAGATTCTTTTTAAAAGATGACTCAACTAGAGGAGTATGTCATCAATTTAATGTTTCTTTGTTAGAGTGGTATTTACTGTGATTCCGCTGACAATAGACAAAAATGTGCTCACTTTTCAAGCAAATTCATTTCATCCGACGAAAAAGCAAGTCTGAGAAAATATTGGTTATTTTGCCTTTGTTATTCGTTGAAATATGTTTATAGCATGTGATGTGGTTATTGCGAATCTCGAAAGTAAAAAGATTTATTTTGCCTAATGGAATATCGTTTTAGCATTTGAATTGAACCATATACGCTTTAACTTTTAAATTATAAAAATATTTTTTACTTCCTGGAAAATGCTTGTAAATTTCGTGGATAATTAAAATGAATATTAAATCGTACAATAACTATTTACCAAATTCTACGAATAATCTTTAAAGGAATTTTTCAAGGATTAGAAAATTTATCAGTCCGTAATTTGACATCCAACGTCTATGGTCGCAATTTAATATGTTAATTAAAATTATTTTTAGGTAAGTTTTTTAAGAATATATCAAATCACTAACTTTATGATTAGCATTTATAATATTGAAATAAAATATTCACTAAATTCATAGTAATTAAATACACGATATTTTATTAACATTTACTGTAGAACAATGCACTATATTTGAAAGTATTTTGAAAAGAAAAATTGTAATTATTTTGTTTATGATTTATTTTTTTTCATTTTTACTTACCCATCATACGTAGTATAGGGTTAAGTCTTGCAATCGTTTTGAAAATCGAAAAATTTTTTTTTACGGATTTACACGTTTTAGATAGTGGAAATTCCGAAAAACATATTTTTAGAAAAAAAAAATTTGCCGTCTGTCTGTCTGTCTGTCTGTCTGTCTGTAAACGCTCTATCTCCCGAACAAATTGAGATAGAGACGTGAAATTTTGTATGTAATTAGTATGTAAGAATGGGACGAACCCTATTTAATATCAGCAACCTCGATTATCCGGAACTATTTTTTTCGGACTCTCGAAAAATTCGTTCTGATGAAAGGTACATAAAAATTTTCGAATTTTTTTGTTCTAAGGAATGGACATAAAAGGCAATAAAATAACACACATTTTGCATATAGAACGAAGTCGATCGGATTATTAGTTGCTGAGATATTTGTAATCTTGTTTTCCACATTCTTCGATTTTTCATGACCCTGTATTTCATTCAAATTTCAATTCAGAGGTATATTTTAATTGGAAATGAGACGCTTAATCCGACGCAGTTAATTGTTAATAGAATTATTATTTTTGGAGTTATAAGGATGTTTCTTTTACACAGTTTGGTACTACTTGAGTAGTTTGGCGTTTTATATAATTTGTCGAAATTGGTACATCAGCAGTTCTTTAATATAGCATTACTATGTATATTAACAATATATAAATTTTGTTTATGAATTGCAATGCACTGTATAAATAGTTTTCACATATTTTATTTTCATATACATATCCATGATGGGTAAGTATTACGGTGGCCCCCAACGACTAGTTATTTATTTATTTATTTATTTATTTATTGTATTTTGTGTTATTTCAGAAATAACAATTTCATTTTAAATCAAAGTACCAATAAAATACCAGTTTTAACAGTACTAATTTTTCCTTATTTCTTTCAAATACTAAAACTTCCCTTTACTTTACTGAATAGAAAATGGCAAAACCTGATATTTGGATTGTGACTTCAAGAAAATCTGTTTGGATATACAGAATAATCGTAAGTGGGGATTAAATATATGAAAAAAGTGAGATTCCCAATTGTGAAGTAAGCTTTTTTGTTCATACTTTAAAAAGTGATTTGAAGATCAGCAGTTGTTTAAGTTTTAGATCAGCCGTCATAACTAAAATCATTTTGCGTATGTGAACCACAGGAAAGAGAGACTCTATGAAAGAAATAAAATAAATGTATGTGGCATTTATTAATGTGAGAGGAATATGACACTCTTGCGGGGTGACCCCCGGTAAAGGCAATACCGGAGCTCTACATCTTTGCTGAAAAGCAATCAGAGATAGAATGAATCGTGACCATCAGATTAGAAATCCAAAAATGCGTCGAACTAAATGTGGTTGCCCTTAAGTTATTGTAACCCCACAGATGAGCAAATAAAGAAAATTTAAATTAAAAACGTGCCAACCGGACCGTTAATTTGGCGTTTAATATATCAACGTACAAATATGACTGTCATTACTGATTGCTGGGAAAAATATTTCTAGAGCCATGACACAGATGTCAGATGCCGATTTTTAATATAAACAGAGCGTTATATTTTAAGCCGAAAAGAGACTTGTAATGTCTATTAATCTGTGAATGAATACCAAATGTATAGTTACAACTGCAACAGACATATTGTTTAAGAATGTGGTTTAATATCTTCTTTGATCGAAAGCATGTATGCTGATACAGATAATGATTTAGTATGAGAAAAATTTCTTTTTGATTTATTTTATTAACGGCTTCGCCTAAGCATGAGAAAACGTTCGTAACTGGAATATAACACGCAAGAGAAAATAGATAAATGCATTCATTTTAGAAAGTAAAAGGGAGGTTTAATTAATTTGCAATTGCGAAAGATAATTTAAATTTTAAACTTGAGAATTTAATTTTAAAAAGGGAGCTAATAATAATAAGTGATGTCATGTTGCTTTCGACATCACACAAATGAAAATTGTTTCCACGTTAGCTATAGAATGCTGCAAAATAGAAAAACATCAATTAAATGGTAAATTTTTGGTCAGAGATAACTGCCTTTTAAAAAGGGAGCCAAGTTGGGTTTATGTTTATAATAAACATAAAGGTACATTTCAAGCTACGGTCTAAGATTATTTATTATTATAAGTTACATTTAACCTATTAATTATTTTTAGTTTTTTGTTGCACTGGCTTATTTTCAAATGGGGAGATGATATTGATACATCTTCAAGCGTAAAAGTTGTTAGTAGAGATAGGTAGTTATTATTGTTCATCCAATTGTATCACTGAGTATCGACTCTCGGCTGAATAAGAATAAATCAGTCTTTCACCAATTCGGGATCGATAAAATGAATAAAAACGTGATTGTGAATTAAACACCAAGGGGTCTGCATAAGGCCGACTACCAATGTTACACGTATGCAATATATGCAATGAATATTACCACCAATTTTAGTTCATTCTATTTGATTTATATATGTATTTTTTTTTTGGGGGGGGGGGATTTCTATTCTCAGGAATTTAAATAATTATCATAGCGTCTATAAAAATGCTACCAAAGGAAAAATTTATAATAATTAGATTTAAACAAGTAATTTTTGATACGCTAAATATTCTGAAATCCTAAATAGATGAAATAATCTGAATAATTAATTTAAAGTTACATATTTCCGGATATTTTCTTTTGTTATAATTTTAAATCGATTTATCAATTTATATTTTCTAATTTTAAGAAATGTAATATTTATTTTATGTTAATATAAAATATACAGAACACTTGCGTAAAAATGCAACTATTTTTTCTTAGCTGTTAATTCGAAACAATATTTTTTTTTATATATTGCATAAGAAGAGAGAGATTAATTCCGTTGCCGTGAGATTTCTAGGAGAGAATGATTCTCCTTTATAACATTGTTATTAAGCAAAGGTCATCAATGAATAGTCTGTTGTTAGAAAACGGTATTCATGAAATTTGTGTTGACAATAGACAAAAATATTGTGACTCTTCAATCTGAGATAATATGCAATTTGAAGGAAAGTAGTGCATATTTTCTTTTTTTACTTAATTTCAAAGGGTCTAATGTTATTTAATGCAATTCTCAAAATAAAAGAAATTATTTGTTGTAAATATTTTTTTATTTATTATTTCGATTACGAAAATCTCAGCTTTCGAGGGATCAAATTCAAATGTATAAACAATTGTATTTATTAGAAATATATATAAATTGCACGATTTGTTAAAAGATTATAAATAAGTATTTACATGTATATAAGAAACATTAAGTTTTTGACATACATTACTGCTATAATCTGCATAGTTATTTTAAAGTGATATTTTTTTTGGGGGGGGGAGGTTAGTGAAAGAAATCCATACTCAAAAGTTAATATTTTCCGTTATCAGCTAAATTCTAATCATTTAATAGAAACATAAATTATAGATAAAATTTGTGAACAAAGATATTTAATATTTTTATTTATTTTCTACAAACATTAGAAACTTTTACAGGTATTCTAAAAGAAAGAAAGAATATTTGATTGAACGAAGATGAAAAAAATGCGATGTTCCCAACAGAGGATGTTTCCACTTTAGCTGTAGCATTTTTCTTCATAAAAGATCATCAGTTGAATGAGATGTCTTTTGTTAGAGGGAAATATTTATAGCCATTGTTTTGACATGAAGATGTTGATACTTCAAACTGTATTAAAAAAAGTATTGCATAAGCAATTTTTTATTTGTTCTCTGGTGTATTGGCGTCTTTTTAAAGTGTAATGTTATTAATGAAATAGACAAATAAAATGTCAGTTATTTTATTAAGATAAATATAGTTTTATTATTCGATGTGTCAAATATATCTGTCCTTGTATCAATTTAAATTGTGTAAAATATTTTTATTATTTAGAAATGACATGCTATAAATGAAAATTCAACGTAATGATAAAAAAAAAGTAATAAATGTATTGTTATAAAAAAAGTATTTCGAGAGACATATTTTATAAATATTGCGTATACCTTTATACATTCTGGATAATTCCAATGAATATATTATATTTTATATTTTTAATTAAATTTACATTTCACATTATCAGTCAAATAATAATCTTTTTTCAGTAAAATAATGAATAAATAAAACTTCGAAGACAAAATTGTACATTATTACCCAAGTAACAATGTTTTTTACCCTAATATAATGAACAAATAAAACTTCAAGGATTGTAACTTTTAAATGATCTAAAAATTCATCAAATCTTTGCTAATGTATTTTATATTTGTAGTAATGTTGTTTATTATACGTACGGAAAATTTTTAAAAGTAATGTTAAATTTAGTCTAAAACGTATCAATATTAACATATAAAATCACAATACAGTCGATAGTTCTTTATACAAAGTCTTACAAAATCTCCTGTTGAAGAAGGGAAATATTAATACGCATGTAAAATACATTTATATTTATATATACATTTACACAAAAATGTGAAAATAAAAAAATATATCACCATGAATTAACTTTTTTAGAATAAAAAACAAATGTTGAGGAGTATTTACATTGTGTCATGCTAAAGCTACAAACCATCTTTAGCATTTTAAATACAGAGTAATAGCAAAATCCATTTTGTAAGAAATTATTATTAACAATAAATTACAATTATGACCTAACTTTTATTGAAAATATTAGAATTTTACTCTAGCATAATAAAAATTCTCTGAATTTTACAAAGAAATTTTCAAGAAATTCTCTAAATTTTTCACAAAACTCTAAAAACGAATGTGTCAATTATTTTGTACAAGATAGTGCATTTACTTTCATTCTGATAACAATAAGTATTATGTACTCCCTTAGGTAATTCAAGGTGATAACAAAACCACAACACCTCACTGTAGAATAACTTACATCATATTCTAGATATTATTTATTATTTTCCTTTGTTTTTATTGAGTTACTTCGTAAAGATGTAATGCTACAATTGCAGTACTACATAAATGATGCATTTAAAAAGGGTTAAATAATATAGTTGTTTAAAAATACATTACTAATGTAAATTCATACATGTCTTTATGTATGTGTTAATAATTATATATTAATTAATATAAGTTTTTAAATGCAGCCAGCTCGTATACTTAAGCATAAAAATAAGAATTTGAATCTAGAGAATGTTTATGGAAATTGCAAAGAATAATTTTAATTTTACATTAAAATAAAAGAATAACAATCCATGCAAAAGTATTTTTTCTCCTTTTAAATTAATATTTCATAATTTTTAAAGCATATTTGTAAAAAATAAAAAAAAAGTAAAATAAGCAAATGCTTCAAGACAGTATTTTGTAGTATCTAATTCATAATTAAAAAAAGTTTACCTTAAAAACAAAGTTTAAGAATATTTAATTTACTAAATATATTAATAAATAATTCCATATGATACAATGATACGAGATGTTCTGGAAAGAGAGACTAAGCCTAATTTTACTGATAAAATTGGCAGACACTTTTTTAGTGATTTAAAAAAAGAATTTAACTATAATAATAATAATAATAATAATAATAATAATAATAATAATAATAATAATAATAATAATAATAATAATAATAATAATAATAATAATGGAATTAAAATGTGTTTAATAAGATAAAAATTTGGAAAGAGAGATTTTTGGAAATAGAGACTAAGCCTAATTTTACTGATAAAATTGGCAGACACTACACTTTTTTAGCGATTTAAAAAAGTCATTTAACTATAATAATAATAATAATAATAATAATAATAATAATAATAATAATAATAATAATAATAATAATAATGCAGTTAAAATGTGTTTAATAAGATAAAAATTTGGAAAGAGAGATTTTTGGAAATAGAGACTAAGCCTAATTTTACTGGTAAAATTGGCAGACACTACACTTTTTTAGTGATTTAAAAAAGTCATTTAACTTTAATAATAATAATAATAATAATAATAATAATAATAATAATAATAATAATAATAATAATAATAATAATAATAATAATAATGCAGTTAAAATGTGTTTAATAAGATAAAAATTCATCACAGCTATATCTTACAAAGAATAAAACTTATTTTATTAATATAGAAAGACGAAGAATAGTTGATGAGAATAATGATACAAAAGACGTCGACATTCTAAACAGAGAATGTTTTCACTATAGCTATAGCTTGCTGCAGAATAAAAAGTCATCAATTGATTTAATGGTCTTTTGTGAGATAAAGGTGTTTACTGCTATTGTGTTGACGATAGGCATGAAGGTTACTGACACTTCGTGCTGTGACTCAAAAGCATTCAGGAACATTATTGATTATTTAGCTTTTGTTGTTGCATTACCTTATTGTCAATAAAGGATTGATGCTATTAATGCAAAATCCAAAATTTGAGTCAGATCATACAGCAAATTATGGTTGTATTTTTCACATAAATCATTTAGCCTCATATATATAGGATAAAAAAGGGTATAAATTCATTTAAAAAAAGGAGAAATATGCAATTTACATTGCATTTTTAAATTTTCAGCCAAGTGAAAAATTTCAGCATTTATATTGACTGTAAAAAATATCTTTATAAAAAATTATTATTTATTATTTCAAATGTTTAATTATCTCAATATAATGATTTTTTTAAATGTCTTAATAGAGAATGTTTTCACAATAGCTATACCCTGCTGTAGAATAAAAGCTCATCAATTGATTTAATGTTTTTTGAGATAAAGGTATTTACTGCTATTGTGTTGACGATAGGCATGAAGATTACTGACACTTCGTGGTGCAACTCAAAAGCATTCAGAACGTTATTGATTATTTAGCTTTTGTTATTGCATTACCTAATTGTCAAAAAGAGTATGATGCTAGTAAATCAAAATCGAAGAGCTAAAGGAATCAGAAGATATAGCAAATTAATGTTGTAATAATCATAAAAAAATTAGCCTCATTTATAATGCATAATAAAATGCATTATATGATTTAGAGTAAGTGAAACATGCAACTTACGCTGCATTTCTAAAAGTACAACCAATTAGAAAATTTCAGTATTTATATTTCTTGTAAAAAATAGTAGAAAAACTTTAATTTAAAAAGTATTTAAATATCTCAATATAATGAGTTTTTAAAATATCCAACTTTATTCGTTCATTTTTTAACTCAAATTTTGACACATTTTTAAGTATTTTTCTGTGTAACATAGAACAAAAAAATTATAAATAAATGGTTAGCTATGCAACATTTGTTTCAAAACGTTTAGCCTCATTTATAATGCATAATAAAATGCATTATATCATTTAGAGTAAGTGAAACATGCAACTTACGCCGCATTTCTTAAAGTACAACCAATTAGAAAATTTCAGTATTTATATTTCTTGTAAAAAATAGTAGAAAAACTTTAATTTAAAAAGTATTTAATTATCTCCATATAATGAGTTTTTAAGGTATCCAACTACATTCGTTCATTTTTTTTAAACTCAATTTTTGACACATTTTTAGGTATTTTTCTGTGTAATATAACATAGAACAAAAAAATTTATAGACAAATGGGTATCTATGCAACATTTGTTTCATAATTTTGAAGAATTTCCGTTATTTTTTATCGTTTTTTTTAATAAAAACGACTCAGAGTCTAAAAAACAAAAAATGCATGTAGCGATATAGCGCAAATCTTTTTTTAACATATGCATATTAGAAACTTTTGAGTGTTAGGAACTAAAAACTAGTCAATATACTGGAATATAAAAGAGATACAGCTAATATTTACAATTAAACATTAAATTTCAGTATTTTTACGTGTAATTCTTCGTAAAAATAGCCATATAACAACAAATAAATAATTTAGATCTACTTCTTCAGCCCGTTACATTCTAGATAGTATCTAAAAGCTACATAAAAATTTTCATGGTTATAGGATGATAAAATTTTGAGTTGTAACAATAGCCGTTTACCTTTACCGATAAAAATCGAATTTTTCAGAAAACGCATTTAAAGCTGTGAACGTTAGTTTAAATTAACATGGTATTTTTTTTAAATAAATTTAATTTTATTTTTAATAGGTGTACATGAAAAATAAAAACATATTTAAAAAATGTTCATTCGATTAAAATGAAGCGAATTTTTAATGATATTGACGTTTTAAACGTAGACGAAAACCTTAAATATCTTGAATTTGTGAATTACATTTAATTTACATTTTTCATTTTTAATCAAAAAACGATCATTTTATGAAAAAACACATAAAGTGTTCAACTTGATGATTATGATAATTGTTTTTAAACTATTTTACTCGACACAATAAAATATTTCGTGCGTTATGTAATAAGTATAATCAGTTGTTGTATAACGAGCGAGGACTCTGGAAATAGAAAAGTTTAAGCTTTGCTATAATATACTGCAGAATATGATTGATGGACTGAGTGGAGCAGGATCATCAGACTTTTCATACAGCTTAGACATATTTATGCTCCATCTGGGGATCTCCTCTACATGCAGAGACTCGCAAGGCAGGTCAGCTTAGAAGAGAAAAACACTTATTTTTAGAAAACATAAAAAAATAAACTTATTCAATATAATAAGTTGAAACTGGTGTTAATGAATTGAAGTGAAAACACTTCTTTAAAACACCATAAAATGAATTAAAATGTGCAAGGCCTTTCGAAAGAATTTAGTCTTTCTTTGTCAGGAACGAAAAGACGCGCGTCTACTATGACTGTAGCGGCACGACTGTTTTATTTTATGGTTTTTATGTATAGTATGTTACTTTATGTATGTTTTATTTTATGGTGCGTTAAAGAAGTTTTTTCATTTCAAACTTATTCAAGCTAAAATTAATTTACATGCTGAAATTAGGGTTGCAACAGCTCTGTAATTGTAATCATTATGAGTAGTTCTGGAATTTTTCAAACAAATTTAGGGTATATTGCAAAATATATCGTTCTAACATATTTCAATTTCCAAGTCAATGAAAATTCCGAATCCGGATTCGAACCAGGAATTTCTTGGTGTAACCACTAGAGCTCAACCGATTGGCCAATTCCGAACAATTATAGTCGACTATTTTTTCCGCTTAAACCTTAATTATCAAAGTATCTGGTTTTATATGAAGAATCAGCTCAACAGAATAAATCAAAGGTTATATTTGGAGCTACAGTAAATTCTGCATCTCTAATTAAATTAATCATAGATTAACATAATATAATAGGTTTATTTGAATGCACAGTTTTTGATTTATGGAATATATTTATTGTCGTAATTTTTTCAACTGTCATTAAATTGTTGACGTTTATAGCTACAATCAAAGAGCGTTTTAAAAACAATTTAAATTATTCAGGGTTTGTTTTTATGATGGATTATTTTGAAATGATATGATATTAATATCAAATCATTCTAGAGTATATCCTACCATTTTCCTACATCATATCTACAGTAAAATGTTTCTCTATTTGCTTAGTTATAATTTCAAATTTTATAACTAAAAAAAACTAGAGTACATCGGAAAGTGTTGGCCGGATTACAGATGACAATAAACTTAGCATTAAAAAAATAAATTAAAAAAAAGATTGGAAGAAGCGACTGAAAGACAGTTCAGAAAGACACATAAGATATTCGTATTTGCATGTTTGAAAACAAATCTAAAACTCTCTTATAATACACTTCACAGCGGATATTTTGATACATTTTACATGTACTGGTAGCTAAAATCTCTAAATAAAAATACTATGTCATATGATATACATTACATAATATGTAGGGGAAAATCGGATAAATCCGGGACTCTAATACTTTCCTTTTTATTATTATGCACTATGTAAACCAAACTTTCAAAATTTGTATTAAAACGATAAATTGATTCCTTAAAAAGAAAAAAAAAGCATTCATTCAGGCCTGAATAACAGCAAATGAGATCATAACAACGTTTTTTTAGAAGTGCGCAATGTCCCGGTTTTATCCGACCTGCTTGGACAAAACTGGGAACTAGAAAAAATAGATAAAAGTATATTGTAACTTAGCAATAATGCTATTTATTAACCCTTTCACCGTCCAAGGGTTTCCATATATTTTTATAAGAATGCTTATAAAATTGTAAGATATTTATATTGATTAATCACAGTTTGATGCTATAATATCGTTAACATTACTTCTTTCTATGTATGATTCAAAATAACATTCCGTTAAAAATATTTTTGTCTGCAGCCATTTACACATGATCACTAGAAACGGAAAAAGCCGGAACAAACGGTTAAAAGGAGAAAAATTGACATATTATACTTGTAAAATGTGAATCTACATCAAATCTAGATAAAATAACAATGAGTTAAGTTATACTTTAAGAGTGGAAATTGTTAGGCACAAAAATTCCAAATAAAAGATCAATCTTGCTCATCTGCATTGCTGCATTGCTGCATTCTTCATGTGCCCACCCGCTCTAGTGAAGGCACTGTATCCAACTCTCCTTAAGTTTAGATTGTTCATATAAGCCGTTGAAAAAGATGCATGCTTTACTTTCATCTTCCTCCTTGATTGATGTCAAGAGTGTCTTTTCTTTGGACTCTTCTTTTTCCCATGAGTTTTCTATTTTTCTTTTCTGTCATTATAGAAAGTTTTCACTTCAGGGTTGTGTACTTCTTGTCTTGTTTTTCCTCCATTCTTTTTCTTCTTGTTAGAGTTCTAATTTGTAGGGGATTGAAATAAAGATAGCTGTTTTTCCTCGCCGCTTGTCAGATTTCCTGATGGCTCTAGGATTCGTTTGCATTGGAATAGGTTTATATTGTGTGGTGAGACTGAAAAAAGACGCTTGATATGTCTGCCCAGATCTTGAGAAGACGTTGAAAAAAGGGAACCTTCGCGGTTATGTCCGACCGTCTGCATCCCGGTTTTGTCCGACCACGCTATTTTGATGAAATGTTACTCTAGCGTTGATCAGATATGTCGTAGACACAAATACAAAACGTTAAATTAACAACAAAATAACAGACTACCATACGTTATACTTACCTAAACTAATTTCTTGGTTATTTAGGATTGGTAATGTAGTATTGAAGACATTCAAATTTTTAACTTTTTCACGTGGGATCTTTAAATAATCACAACTGTGAAATAAGTTCGTTTACACGATTTCTGCTTACTGGAAACTGGCATGCCACTCGCATAGAAATAATTCTAGAAGTTTCCGCTAGATACCTTCACAAATAAATCCATAAAGACTGGTTCCCGGTTTTATCCACCTACCCGATTTTATCCAACATTCCCCTAATACTCAAAACACCAATAATCGAAATCGATTGAATAAAAGAAAATCTATGCATAAATGTGTGGATTTATTTATACTATATCAACTTAATGTGATAATTTGCAGACTTATTCACTTATGTTTCTGTTAAGTAATGTTTCACATTAAAGCGACTTTTAACTTTTCATTATAAGTTTTTATTATTAACAGTTATCAAATCCATGAAATTTTATCACAATTAAAAATAAATAAATAAATAAATTAGTAACTTTCATAATAATTGAATCTTAGATTTTCCTTTATTTCCATAATCAAATTATACCTTTAAATGGGAGCCAGTAAGCATAATGTTTGGGGAATAATATTTGCGATCTTTACAAATTTCCAAAGATTATTTCGTGGTTTCAACAATAATTTTATCCATAAACAAATGATGTATGATTACATATCTTCAAGAAATAAATAAATAAATAAATAAATAAATAAATAAAAAATTAGGTCTAACTACATGATACTATCAAATTTACTGTATACTCTGAATTTTTGTTAATACTAAGAAATGCCTTTTTTTCAATAAAAAATCCAATTTTTAATGTTGCTATTTTATGAATGAAACTGCAATTAATTAATTCTGTTAAACTATCTCCAAACAAAACTTTTAGAAATATATTATTTTTAAAACTCAAAAAACAATTATATACAACTAAAATTGTCATATTAACACATTTTGAAAACACAACAATCTCACGAAATAACATTTAAAAATGAAAGAAAAAAACAACGTAAAGCCTTGCATCTTAGCAACACGGTATGTCAGTTAAGGAAACACAATGGAGTAAGGAAGGTCCTCCTCTCCTCTTATTTCATTATATTTGCCCTAGTACCGAGACTTGGTGCATTTTATAAACCATTATATCAAAATTAGAGAAACTGTAAAATTTAGAAGCAAAAATTGTATTTATTCACATTTTTTTCAGCAAAACGTTTTAAAACTGCAATTCTTGGGGCGACATATCAGATTATTAATATAGAAGATTTATTTTTAAAAAAGTTAATTAACTACAAAATATTGAAATTCAAGAAACAAAGAATCTTATAAAAAATAATTATAATTGCGTTATAATGGCTCGAAATTAACGTCATTTGTTACCACAAAATTTTTCACAATAATCTAGGCCGAATGCGTTAGTCGTCAAAAGTGCGTGAATACTGTTACAGATTCCTAGTACCCTCTTCGACGAGTTAACTCGCTGATGTAGCAGAATTAACAACTAGAAATTCATTATTTTAAAATTATATGCATAGAAAAATAGATATAATTCCATATTTTTAAAATATTATTTCATATTCAATTCAAACTTCGGTCTACACACTCAGAAATGAATACTCAGATTTCAAGGAATTTTCTTCGTTTTTGACGAAACCATTTCCTGGGAAATGCTCCGAGCAAATATTTCGTCAAATTGATGAAATTATTTTCCTCACTAGTTTGACGATACCAGTTTCGTCAAAAATTTCGTCAAAAGAGCTAGTGCTGCTATCTATTGAATCTTTTAGAAACTCCTGAATTCAGTAACAGAAGCAAGAAAGACATATCGTAGGTGAGGTTCGAACTCACGACGTTCAGTGTGACAGCAGGATACTATAGCTTCACGCCACAGGCAGCTCAGCAGATGTGATTATAAAACCATGTACTGGATTATAGTGTGTGTTTAAATTTTTATAACATGATTGTACTTTTATCGGTTCTATAAATCTGACAAGTTTTAATTAATAAGACGAATTTATTGTTATGATTTTCTCAAGGTTAATGAATAATTATAATACGGCCTAGTTAAATAATAATTATAAAATTTTTATTTTCTCAAGGACTGGTTAATTTGATGCTCAGAAATAACGATTTATGAAGTGCTTGCTGGGATAGATTTTATTACTATAAGTAGGTGGATAAGATTTTAACAATTTACTGTTTATAGAGCGGAGAGGGAACAATTATGTATATTTTTAATTTGAGTGAAAAAAGATTATATTTGATAAACGAAAAATAGATACTGGAATTTCAAAATTACATTGATCAAATTTACCTTTTAATGGTTTTGTAGAACGCAGGAAAATTAATCTTTCGAATTAAATCATAATGAAATAGAACATACGAATAAATAATAAAAATAGTATTAAACATCCTCAAAAACTTAAAAACTTAAAAAAAAACTAATGTAAAAAGAATAATTGCCTACATTTCATTCTTTTCTGAAAAGCGCTAAAAAGGGCTGTTTTAAAATAAATTATTAAAAGACTAACCTAAACAAGCAAATATCTGCTTGCTAAAATCGCAAGATTTGAGGAGGTACACTGTAAAAAATATCCGTTAATATACACAAACTTTTCCCTAAAATGTTACGGAATAGTTTCATTTTCCAGAGAAAACAATAGTATTTCCGTATTTCCCACTTCGCGGTTTCGAATCATGGAACTGCTCCGTTAATTTTTCCGAAAGTGTAAAACTTCCGTTTTTAAACAGTACAACATTGGTATTTTTAACCGATAAGTGTCGTGGTGCCATCTGTATGAGGAAAATAGAGAAAAACGTTATAGCAATATTTCCCTATTTTTCTGTTTTAATAATGAAAAGGAGCATATTTTTACAATATTAAAATAATAATAGTAATAATAAGATTTATTAATTCTTTTTAAGTTTGAAACAGTTGTAAAATTATTCTTTTTTTCAGTAAGATTTTAAAATAATGTTTATTTATATCACAGTATAAAAAGTGCGTACGATATTTTAGTGGGAAAAAATCTACTTTTAAATTTAATATATATATATTTTTTAATCAATTCAAATTAAAAAGTTCGCAAATAAATTTTAAAATATATCGAAATATATTACCGAAATTATTATTATTTTGGCGATTACCTAAGTCATAATAATCAATAAATGTAATTAATTTTAATAACCCATAGTAACTTTTATTAATTTATCTGTATTGAGTTTACAATAGATCGTCACACAAAATATTTGTTAAAATACGTGCTTTTAAAAAAAGTGTGTTAGTATCCTTTTATAAAATAAATCAATGAATATGAATAATATTACAATAGAACTTTAAAACTTTTCCAAAATAGAAGGAAACAAAATTTTTTAATACTTTCATTCATGCATGTAATATCTTAAAGGCTAAACTTTTTTTTTATAAAGCTAAAATTAGAAAAAACTAAATATCAGAAATTCTAGAAAGAAAATCTATAAAACATAATTTTGAACTGTACGCTAAATATATATATATATATATATTATCGCTACAAAAATAAACCCGCGTTCAAAATCTTGTCTATACTTTATGAAATGCATCTGAAATAACTAAAGATACTTGAAAAGTGTTTTGTGTAATCCTGGTGTAATGGTATTACACTGCAGGCTACGACCGAAGACGACCCGGGTTCGATCCCCATGGAAGGTAAGTCACATTTCTTCACTGTTATTTAAATTAAATGCATATAATGTGTGCCTGGGGTTAACGTGTCTTTCTAAAGTAAAAAATAAAAATCACAAAGATGTTAGTTTGTCCTTTAAAAATACTTTTAACTTTCAAACTTAACTATTTCTGGAATTTACGGAATTTTTCATCCGTTATAAAACGGAAATAGTACTGGCGTCTAGATTACCAGTACTATTTCCGTTTTTTAACGGAATTTTTTTTTTACAGTGTACAACAGCGAGTCCTTCTATAAAAGCTACCGCGACTGTTTCCTTAAAATTCATCAAGTCTTGCCATGATTAATTAAACACTTTCGTCAAATATTTGAGAGTTCACGTTTCGTTAAAAGTCACGTGATTTTGATACGAAATGATCGTCAAAAACGATGAAATGAGGCTCAAGTTTTTCTGAATCGTTAAAAATGAGAGTTTTATTTTTGAGAGTGTATATTAATGCAAAATACACCAGGTCTGAACGTTGAAGCAAACTTCACCCAAAGTGGCTTACTTTTAAGTTGATTGAATGCTTTTCTCCCTTCGTTAAGAACATTTCCCAATACGTAAAATTGTTAATCATATTAAGAAGAAAATATTAGTATTGGATTTATTTTAAATATCGATGTTGGAGAAAACTGACTAATGCACTAAAAAAAAAAAAAAAAAAAAAAAAAAAAAAAAAAAATGCGCAAAAACTTATAAGAATCGCTGGTAAAAAATTTCTATTTGTAGGTCCTTAAATTTGAACAATAACGAAAGTTCTAAATTTTTGAAGAAAAAGAACTGCTTTTGGAAAACTAATGCCTAATGTAGACTTAAACAAGGGTAATGCAGACGATTATTGTATAGTTTCGATTGCATTTATGATATATTTCGCAGATTAAGAATAATTGTTTTTGTGTTTTACATTTAATTTTGCAATTCTGTATAATATTGAGTATTTGAAATTTTTAATACCGCAATGCAGTTATTACATAATCTTATTTTAAGAATTCATGTTTTCATATTAATATGGAATTTGGTAAAAACAAAATATTTTTGATAATTTTTTTTCAATAAACATAACTTACAATTTTAGCCCATTCCCGAGCATTCTATTTTAATTAAAGTTGAAAATATTTGCCAAGGGAGTTTCTTTTATAACTCGTAACCGTTAAAAAACTGTAATAAAATTTTACTTTTCTCGATAATTTTATTCTCTATTGTTGAAGGAAAAATTCTTTGTTCAGTTTTAGTACCAATAAAACCAGAATTGTTTAATTCATAAATAGGATATAAAACTGATTATGAAGTTTGAAATAATTTAATGTGCATTTTAAAAACCCTTGAGAAAAGAAAACTTCTTTTTTATTTATACGTGATTAGAAAAAGTACCTTTTTAATTCATTATGACTTTATTAATTGGAAATATTGAGTTTTATATAACAGGAATAGCTAAACACAATAAACTAATGACATACACTATAGGTTTTTCTGGTTTAAAATATATAAAGAAAAGTATAAAACTTGCACCAATAGTTAGTTCTAGGCAAAGTATAAAACTGGCGCCAATAGTTAGGTCTTGTTCATGTTTCAACTGCTTGAATATTGATTAGTAGAGACACATATAATTTCAATAATGCGAGCTTTTTGTATGCATGTTTTTTTTATATTAATTTGTTTTAAATAGTAATGAAAAATATAGGTAACAGAGAAAATTTCAGAAATGTTCGTTATAAAGAGTAAAATAATTTTATGTTCATTTAAAAAAACCTTGAGAAAGAAAACTTATTTTATATTTATACGTGAATAAAAAAAAATAAAAAAATAAAAAATAAACAAAATAAAAACTTTTTGATTATTTATGTCTTTATTAATTATTAATATTTTTTATATAATAGAAACAGCTAAATACATTAAAATAATTACCAATTTCCCTGGTTTAAAATATACAACGCCGAAACAAAGAAAAAACAATTGGAAAAATTAAACGTCACATTTCACTTACAGATGTGACGATGAGATTTGTAATGTCATACTCTGATGACAATGATGACACTGTCAATATGACACTGATGTCATATTTCAGGAGGTGTCAGGAAAAAACGCCATGTAAAAGCGATCGTTTTATTAATTTTATTCTGTTTGAATAATAGTAATCTGAATAGTTGCTGCTCTTTATGATGTATAAGTATGTCCCAGATTTTTATAAGCTATACATAAAAAATAAAGAATAAACGGTGCGACTTGTATATTAATATACATTTTTAGAATTCCCTAACTGGCTTTGAATATTACTAAGATTAAATTTCAAAAGAAATACTTTATATATAAACATAAAATTAAAAAAAAATTGTATTTAGAATCTTTTACCAAAAGAAAATTTTGGAAAGAAAACGTACAAACACTAATAGAAAGCATGTAATATTTTATCATATGGTTATAGGAAAGGTTATTTTTATGCATTTAAATTTCTTTTTACTGCCAGCTTCACCATTTTATCTTTCCTGATTTCAAGACATATTTGTAAAAGATTTTATAAAAATATTTTTAAATGCTTTTATTTCTTATTTTCAATTTATTTCAATTTCTGTTTGAATATAAAACATAACTTAGCCATATTATATCACTCACTCATTCTACACTGCTCAAAACAATTAAAGGATATTGCCGTTTTAGGTGGATTTTGTATCTGGGAAACTTTTCAGCTGATTGATACATGGTCGACAGACTTAGTAGGTTATATGAGAATAAATTACACATGTTTGGCAGAAAAAAATGCATTTTATTGCGCATTTGTGTACAAAAGGAAAAAACACAATTTGTGCATATGAGAAAAAAATAATAAGAAAAGGTGTTTTCTTCAAAGAAAATCATTTTCAGTAGGGGTTATGGTTTCCACGGGCGGCCAGCAACGTTGAACACCTTTGAGGCATGGACTCAATGAGGCTACTAATGACGAGTTGAGGTATTCTGCCCCACTCTTCCAGAAGAGCTCTTTCCAGTTCTTGGAGAGTTTGTGGGGGTTGTTGTCGGCCAGAAACGCGTCTTCCTGGAGCGTCCCAAACGTGCTCGATTGGATTCATGTCTGGAGAACACACTGGCCATTCCATTCGAACGATTCCTTCCCCGAAAAGGAAATCCACCACCAGGTTTGCACGATGTGGCCTGCAGTTATCGTCCATTAAAATGAAGTTATCTCCGATTGCTGCAGCGTAAGGGACTACAATAGGTCTGACGATCTCATCCCTATATTGGCAACCAGTCAGAGCTCCATCTCGAATGATGTCGCGATCAGTGCGCCCACCAATGGAGATGCCACCATACACCAGCACTCCTCCACCGCCAAATCTGACACTTTCGTGCACGAACGCAGAATTATTCCTACTGTCACGGTCCCTCCAGATGAAAATACGCCTATTATCCGGATGCACAGAAAAAAGGGACTCGTCAGAAAACAGAATATTGCCCCATTCATTTCTCCTCCAGTTGACATGCTCGGTTGCCCACTCCCTGCGGTCGCGACGATGCCTTGATGTTAATCTAACACATACCATCGGTCGGCCAACATACAGACATACAGCATGGAGCCGGTTTCGGACAGTCTGAGTTGAAATCGTGGTGCCTGTAGCCGAGCGAAGGTGTTGTTGGAGAAGTGTAGCGTTCATGTTTCGGTGTCTCTGAGCTGTTAACGCTAAATACCGATCTTCATTGGGCGTTGTTGCCCTGGTCTTCGGCCTGCACATCCACTTTCCAAAAAACGGTTCCAGATCCTGGAAATGACACTTTGTGACACTCCAATGGTTTGCGCTACTTCGGCTTCAGTTTGGCCCCCTTATAACCTACCAACAATTCTCCAAGCTTCTGAATCTGTCAAATGACTTCGCTGAGGCATCGTACTCATCGAAACAAAGCAATCACTGAATGCCGATCATCCTTGTCTAAATTCTCTTTTACCCAGTTGAAAGTCAAATTTCATTCGCTGCCGGTGAAGCGACGTTTTTGACGTCCAACTCAAAATTTGCATACTGCACAATTTAAAAACCAGAAAAATTTGCATTTGTGATTCTCTTCTTCTATTTTCGGCAAAAAAATTCGTTTATATCTTTATTTTATATAAAACTTCAAATATCCTTTAATTGTTTTGAGCAGTGTATTTTTCACGGATAAAAAATAAATATGCAATGTTTGAATTTATCTTATATCGTTTTTAAAGATACGGAATATGACACAATCCCTTCTTGGAAGCTTTTGAATATTGTACAAAATGTTTTTATTACGGTTCGTCTATTATTATTGTTTTCTTTATCATTATTATTATCAAATTATAGTTATACATGGATTAATGATTATTTTGATAAAGTTTTATCTAAATTTTGATTCCGTATAAAATATAAACAAATCCTTACCATTATCTCATACTAATTTTTTAAATGTTTTCAAATATTTTGTACTTTATCCAATAATTTTTATTTGCTTTTAAATTATTTTATTTCAATATACCAATCATCTTTTCTAACGCCAAATCTTATTATTTTAATAGTTAATATCCGATTTTCGATTGCAAAAAGCCATTTCATTTTTAAGCGCACTTATAACTGAAATTTATTTTTATTGCCTTAACTGCATTATTTATTTTATGATAACATTTCGAATTTTAAATTATTTATTTTATGAAATCTTTTATTATATACTAGCTGACCCGCCCGGCGTTGCCCGGGTGCGTGATAATAATATCAAACGAACCTGAAATTTGTGATTTTATCTCTAATTCGAAATACGTGGCCACTGACTGTGAGAAAAACCGGTTTAAAAAAATAAACAACTGAATTTAGAGTAACAAATATTTAAAACGACTTCAATGGGAAACGGAGGAGGAAATATGTGTTCAACAATTGCGCAATTTTCGCGTTAAAATGCTGATTTTATCCGTAAATATCACTGTTCAGTCACGTAACTTTTTTTTTTCACCTCGAAATCCTAAGTGTAACATTTTGATTTTCAAACAAATTATATCTTTCCTAGATCCGACTATACCTTAATTAAAATCGATAATCAATGATTAGGTAAAAGGTTAATACACTATATTGCCATTGATTATGGGGCACTTGCGATTTTAGACATTTTACTAAATATCTAGAAAAATACATGAGGAATCATCTCGAATCTCTTAGTGTATAAATATAATATTATAAGTCATACATCTCCGTGAAGATTTTTTTCCGAAACTCCAAAGGGGGCCGTCAACAAATTAAAAAAGAATGAATATCTTTTGAATAACCCTGTCAAAACTAATGTAGCAAAAGCGCTCAAACTCTAGATTGTGATTGAATGCCTTATTGTAATAAGCCTTGTTCATTTTTATGCAAATAGCATGCATACTCGCAGAGTAATTAAGGTTTTTATAAAAATGATCCCAAATTTTTCCAAGTTTTTTCCTTATAATTTTCAGAGTTCTTAATATAAAATATTATTTTTTTCACAAAATATGACAAACAACATTGCACACAGTACCCTGTAATCAGAATTAAATAATAATGAAAATTGTATAAAAAATGAGTTGGTTTACTAAATAATTTTTTACAGCGCATGCGTCAACGATATAAAAAATTTCATTTGCATATTATTTTAGCTAAATGTATACAGCAACTTTTGTGAAAGTCACAAAATCATAACTTGAAAATTCTGACAATAATCGTCAATTGAATAAGTCGAATATCCGTTATTATCAAAATGAAGCAAAAACAAGAGGGATTGTATCCATATATTCATTGATTAGTGTCAATATAGAATACACAATATGGGATGTACTACTGCATTTGGATAAAATCCCTCATTTTTTTGCTTCATTTTGGAAACAACGGATTTTGTCCTTTTTCTATAGACGATTACTTTCAGAATTTTCAAGCTATGATTTTGAGACTTTTACAAAAGTTGCTCTATACATTTAGCTAACATAATATGCAAATGAAATTTTGATATCTTTGACGCATGTGCTGTAAAAAATTATATAGTAAACCTACTCATTTTTCATACAATTTTTATTATTTTTTAATTCTGGTTACAGGATACTGTGTGCAATGTTGTTTGTCATATTTTCTGAAAAAAATATTATTTTATATTAAGAACTCTGAAAATTATAATGGAAAAACTTCGAAAAATTTGGGACCATTTTTATAAAAACCTTAATTACTCTGCGAGTGCGCATGCTATTTGCATAAAAATGAACACAGTGTATTACAATAAGGCATTCAATCATAATCTAGAGTTTGAGCGCTTTTGCTACATTAGTTTTGACAGGGTTATTCAAAAGATATTCATTCTTTTTTAATTTGTTGACGGTCCCCTATGGCGTTTCGGTAAAAAATTTTCACGGAGATGTATGACGTATACTATTATATTTATACACTAAGAGTTTCGAGATGATTCCTCATGTATTTTTTTAGATATTTAGTAAAATGTCTAAAATCGCAAGTGTCCCATAATCAATGGCAATATAGTGTATATAGTAATGTAGTTTCAGAACCATAGAACAAAATTAAGTATATTTCAATTAAAACGTGTGTAATATTCAACCTGTGGATAAAATCCTAACCCTAACCTAATTGTAATGTAATCGCAACCTATCTGTAACCTAACTGCTACTTAAACTGAGCCAAACTTAAATATATCATAAATGTAACCTAGTCGTCACCTTATCATAACTTATCAATTTTCTGACCGTAACCTAACTACAATTTACCTTAAACTAACTGTAACTTAATCATAACCTAACTATAACGTAACCGGAATTTAAATATAACGCAAGACTAACCAAAATATAATTGCAACCTATCTATAACCCAAATTTAACCTAACTGTTACATAACCGTAGCCAAATTCTGAATTAATTAAAATTAACACTAACTATTAACTAACAATTCTAATCGCGTACGTGTTACAAAGTTCTTTAGTTCCACTTTTCACCACTACGGGGCGCAGGATATTTTGTACGAAAATTTGATATGGATCACCGCCACCTGCGGTCGGATATAATAAGCTTGCAATGCACGATTTGCAAGAGTGCTTTAGTTTCACTTGCCATCACCAGAATAGGCATTTTTTCGTAAACAAACCTAAATCCGATCGATAATCCGATTTTCATTCTTTCCGTAGGTATGTTACCCAACGGGATGGGGATACAAATAGCAATTTATGAAATTTGTTGAAATTTTTATTCAGAAATAATGATAACCACCACACAATTAAGAGTCCAATATTAAAAATTAGAATCTCCTACACTGCTGCTGCATGCTCTGTAAAATATGTTAGTTCTACTTTTCACCTCCAGGAGCTCACTAATTCCTTCATAAACCTATATCCGAAGGAAACTCCAGTATTAAGCGAATTCGTACATATATTAGTCGAGAGGGCGGTAAAATCCAATAAGAATTTAAGAAATTTAATGAAATTATTGTTTGGAAATAACCACTACTTATAAATTAAGGATTAAATATGGTCTGTGCAAATATCTTACACAGATTCCCACTACCTGCAGCACTGTATGGCAGGTGCCCGTTAAACTCGGAAAATTTTTTAGTATTTAAAAGCGAAAAAAAAAGAACAATGAAAAAATGTGTTTAAAAATAAAAAGTCATGCATCAAGTACAGATTATGAAACACTGTCCAACACATTCAGAATAATGCAAAAAACTGCACCGTTTAAAAATTTAAGATATTGCGTCTCATTTCACCATGTCAAAATATATTAAGCATTTCAAAACCAAATTTCAGCTGTTTCCATCTGCATTCGGAAAATGATCCGAAAATTTTAGAAGCCCTGTATATGATACATCGATAGGTACATATTAACAACCTGCATTCCAAAATTTAATTCATTTAAAAGATACACATATTTCAATTGAAAATTCCCCTTCAGCAATATCCTCTAATGAGGAGAATGGTAGGCAAATACTTTTGTGCTGCCCTGTATATGATGTATAGAATTTATATGTAAAGTGTAATGTGGAAAAAAAGTATTTACATTTAAAAGCGTATACCGAATTTTAAAACGTACTCTCCAGCAATTATTAAGCAAAGACATTATTGTAACCATTTCTTTTGTGTGTCAGTGTAAATTTATTTTAAAATGCTGTAAATGCTCTGTTTTAACGTAACCGTAGTTAAATTAATTGATTTATATTAGTTTGAATAGATTAGAAATAGCGGAATGTCATTAAAGTACGCTCCAAACGATTTTTACCCATATATCATAATGTAATCGAACTCTTTTGAATGTCCCTGTACATGAATCATTAGTCATACATACTTTATAAGCAATACCAAACATGCTTTGGTGACCCTAAATAATCCTTATCAATTGCATGAAAATCCGACTATAAATATAGTAGGATTTTCATGCAATTGATAAATCTTATTTAGGGTCACCAAACGCGGGAGTTAGAGCGTGGACAGACGGATCGACAAACCAAATGCATAAGCACTTTTCAATTTTCTTGGAAAGTACTAAAAAGACAGATGTTTATTAAACTACGATAGTTTACTATAATCACTATGTAAAAATACTCGATAACCGCTTCCAAGTCGCCAATGCTCCTTTATCTTTAGAAACATCCGAACATCTTTAGAACAATTTATTTTCCATTTACAGTTTATTTAATATACTAGCTGTTACCCGTGACGTCGTTCACGTAGCATTAAAAAAAAGATAAACGCTTTAGTTAAACAAAACGGTTCATTAACAATAATTTAAAATATATGTAACATTTATCTTATAGAAGGCTATGCTGTAGATTTTTTAATAGGGGACTTAAAGAAAATGAAATTGTAACCACTTATACTGTAGAACAACTGTAACGCACCCCATTGTACAGAAATCATGTTGTAGTGCATTTCCGAATTCCATATCAAAGAAAGAAAAACCATGTGTTAAACCTAGGTAATAAAAAAAATATCCAACATTTCCATAATGCATAACTTCACCGGGACATTCTTTTCTGCAGCTGTGTATATGATCTATGTGTTTGTAAATATTCTAAATACAGTAAAACCTCCATAACGGACACTCCCGAATAGCGGACACCTCTATTTAACGGACAGTTTTCCAATCCCCACTCCCAAAACCTAAATTTTTGTATGCTTAACCTCTGAATAACGGACATTCCGAATAGCGGGCACTTTATCCGGCGATAAAGGTTGAAAAAGTAGTTTTTAAAGAGAAAAAAAAGAAAAAAATAGCAAAAAAGGCCTCTGAATTGATCAGGACAATGGGTCACAAATTTTGTGATCACAGATAAATGTAGATAAAGAACTGAAGAAAATCCCCCCCCCCCCCCCCCCACGTTCAGTACTAAATTCAAGGGATTCCTGAGATTAGTTTCTCCCAGTTAATTGAAATGTCATCCAAGAATTTTTGATATTTTATGCTTTTAGAGGTCAAAAAGTGCAATCCCCGCCCGGAATTCTACAATGTCCAATAACGTCACAGAAAGAACAAGTACATGTAATCACGAGTAAAAGTAAACTTTTGCAACAGATTTTTTTTCACGAGAATATAATAAACAGTGAATAAAAGTGAGCACAATTTTATTTCAATTTTACTGCTTAAAAAATAATTTTAATTCCTGATTATTTATATAATAGAGGTTTTCGGACATATAAAAGTAAATTAATAAAACATAAAGCATTTCATATCGATTTTTGAATCTTTGAGGTTTTCCCAATAGCGGACACCTCCGAATAGCGGACAATTTCTGTGGTCCCGAGGTGTCCGCTATTTAGAGGTTTTACTGCACAATGTTAAAATTTTGCTTAGTGAGAAAAAGTATAACGAATATTAAAATTCACCTTTAGCAATTTCTAATTATAGACAGAAACTTACTTGAATTCTTTTTTACAGTCCTGTATATTACGTGCAAATATGTATACGATCGCATATTTAGCTTAAATTATTCAAGCAAAAAACCCGATTCAAATTATTGAATTCATATTTCCGGGAATCGCTATTGCATTGGTGACCAATCCAGTTTATTGTATAGTCCGATACATGATTTATTTAAATTCTACAAACATCTCTTATTATATCAAATGTAGCTGAAATTCAGGATGCATTAGTTTTCTAAATACATACGATAATTTAAAAAGCTCTTCAGCAATCTTTTCTAATAGACCATACTTTGGATACAATATCTGAGATCTGGACACAGGTCCAAAATCTTTTATGCGTCTCTGTAAATGAAAAACAAATGTGATGCAAATGATAGGTAACTGCAAGCTTATTGTAGTAAATTTCAGTATTTATCATTGTATTGATTATCTCAGTATATTAATTTCATCATGTTTGAAATAGCGCAACGCAATTAAAATACGCTGGGAATAATTTTTTCTCCGTAGACTATTATATTACTGAACATTTTTCTGTAATCTTGTAAGTGAATGTTAAATCTTTTCACCCCATTTTCTACAGAAATCCTATTTAGTGCACTTCATAACCTGATATCAATTTCAATATTATTAAAATAACCATAATAAAATAACATTATTAAAATACGTTGCAAATGTTTTTTCTTCACAGACCATAATATATTGAAATACTTTTGAGCTCCCTGTACGCACACTATAAGTACTTCATTTAACATATTCGATAGTAACCATGTTCTTCTGAACCTTAAAAATGCATGTAAATTTCATTACATTTAAAATTATGTACTATTATCAAAATACACCACAAATGATTTTTTCGCCTTAGAAAATAATGTAAACTTTCCTTTTGAGTGCTCCTGTGATACAGGTATAATTGCTACCTGGTCCATTTTCAATGCCGCATATGCTGTGGTAAATCTCAATAACGTATGTTATTTTCGTATGAATTCCACTATTTTACCCAAGTTGAAAAACGGACAGACAGACGGCAGACCCCAAGCACTCGGCATCCGGTATACAGACAGGATGAAGTCGTAAACACTTTTAGACCATGTTAGAAAGTGTCAAAAAGCGGGTAGTTTCCGTAAAACGAAAAAAAAAAAAACAGTGTTAGGAAAAATAAACTACAAAACTGTGTTTTAGGTGGCATTTTTGTATAATTTGTACATATATGCTCTGCGTACTATAAAAATTTAAAGAAATTTATTATAAAAAACATTCTTAAAAGTTACAACATATTTTTACTTTTTAAGAGCTAAAAAAAATGTGCAATTAATATCCATTTACAAACCTGTTTCCAGTACACTTTGAGCACATTATGCCAAATTGAGATATTGACTGAGGGAATGTATTTTCTCACAATTACATTAAATCTTTAGATTTTAAGCCCGAAAGTGCATTTTTAAAGTGATATTTATTTATATTTTCAGAATTGAACAATTTTCAGAATTAACGCACAAAAATATTTTTTTGATTAGTTGAGCTTTTCTTACTTTCTAAAAATGATGAAAAGTTTTTTCATTGATCATTACGTCATTTACGATATGTATAAATTATTATATATAAATTATATATAAATTATTTTATATAAATTATTAATATTTTCTAGTCGTTTAATATTTAACTTTTAAAAAAACTTATTTCATTTTAAAATTAAATATTAACCACGCTCAGACGATAAACTTAATTTTCTTTAAATAATAACTTTTGATATCATAATTCAATCTCATTTCATTGCAATATCAGAGATATTTATTTTATTTTCAATATGTGACGTCACAGTCGTCTCTTTTTAGCACTTACTCAAAATTACATTGTGTTATTAAAATAAAAACGTGAAAACTTATACTTTGTTTCATATATGACGTTACATTGATATTTTTAAAATTCTTAATGGAAAGTATTCCTCTGACGTCACAATTGGTAAAAAGTTGAATTTTATAGCCTCGAACCGAAAGAAAGAAAAAGGTTCATTTTGATTACGGATTAATATCTGGAAAAACTACTAAAATATTTATATTCTTGTAAAGTGTGAAGTTATATTCTTGTAAAGTCTTCTAAGTGTAAAAGAAATTTTATATAATCGTTTGCGTGATATAAGAAGAAAAACAGTATTCCTCTGACGTCACAGTTGGTGAAATTGCGTTTTTAATCTCGAACTGAAAAACAGAATAGGGTCCATTTATTTATTTCATTTTATTTTATCACGTGAAAATCTTTCAGTTGAAAATTAATTACAGAAGAAAAATAATTATTCCGGTTTTTTATTTTTTGGCAACGAAAAAAGAAAGATAATTAAATATTATGGGAAAATTTTCAATTTATTCTGTATGAAAAATAGTGAAATATTGAATTATTAAGAAAAATATTTGAATAAAATAAATAAAAATTAGCCTATGTTCATTTCAGGCCAATAATTTACCTATATACAAAAATTCAAAGACATTAATCCATCCGTTTTGAAGCGAAGTTCATTCCAATTTTCGGACACACTTTCACATTTATAATATATCTATACTAATAAAAGAACAAAACGCTCTGTCTGTGTGTGTGTCTGTGTGTGTGTCTGCGATGGCTAGCAAAATCTACAGCACGTACAAAGCTCAGAATTTTTTTGAGAGTAGCCCAATATCTCTCCTGATGCACCTGAGCTTCAGAATTTCAAAATTCCAATTATTAACTGAGTAATTAATTAAAATCAAGAGGTCACTCTCATAAAAAATCATCTTTTCCCCAATTTTTTTCTCTTTCATTTGTTTACGGTTGGTTGGTTGTGTAAAAATTTTCGCAGAAGTAATAAGAAAGCTGAGACAGAATTAAAGAAACCCATGGAGGAATAAGATAAGTGGAGGTGAAGTAAGCTCAAAAAAGGTTTGCGATATGAAACCATTTATCGCTCAAATTTAATGTGGCAAACAAAAAGACGTGGAAGAGATTTTGTATTATAAGACGAATTGAAAGAAATGAATTACAGTTGAAGCATATTTCAAGAGGAAATAGCAAATTTTTAAAATGGTCTTCGTTCTATTATTATTTATTAGAATAAATATTCGCTTTTAAAATGAAGGAAATTGGAAAATTAGCAATAATTAAATATCAAATTAAAATTAAATAAGATATTGAAAACATTTAATACGAATTAAAAATTGTATAACTAAAAGTTTCCTTCATTAATGTAATTTTCAATACTTTATAACGTAGATGAAAAATGTTTATGACTTAATAATTGCATGTAAATAAATATTTAAAATATAATGATGAAAACATTCTTTTAAAATCATGTATGAAAACTTAAGTAATAAATATTAATCTAAAATATAAATTTCTGACTGCAGAAGATTTTAATGTACTAACAAAAAAATGTTATATTTTCAAGCAAAACGTTAAAATAATTTTCTATATTGATATTTAAAACACATATGATAAAATAATTAATAAATGTTTACCGGTGAAGCGATAAATTAGTTCTTTTTTTAAAAACGAGAGAAAAAAAAATACAGGTTTAAACCTGTTTCAATTGATAGCGAAATTTTAAAATGGAGGGCCAAAATCACAGTCCGGTGAAATCCAAACACCTCATTGGTCATTGAGCCGCGTCCTTTTCAGGGAACAATCTCTTAGCAGTTGGGTAAATGTTGTCATACTCCTTTTTCCGAGAAAAAATCGTAGCGGCAGTTTTGAAGTAAATCTTATCTCTTTTCATTTATAATCTAAATTTTTCACTCTCATTTTATAAAATGGCATCAAAATATCTTAATTGAGTTAATTTCGATGGTTTATCTTAAATAAGAACAGACGGTAACAATCGCTTAAAAAATACTTTCCCCCTCACCTTTTTCAAATGGAGAAACAAGTTCGTGATTTTCACCCTTACCACTCGACCAATGGGGTGGCTGGATTTCACTTGACTGTGATTTTGGCCCTTCATTTTAAAATTTCGCCAATTGATAGGCGTGTCAAAGCACGTGCTTTTGTTGGTACTTAATTGGACTTAATGTAGGGTTACATCTTAAGCATCATCTCCAGAGATAATACCTCCACTCTATTAATTTCTTTTTACTCTAATTTCTTTTTACTCTATGAAAGAAACCAATTTGAGATTTTGACATTTCAAAAGTGACTGTTTTTTTCCCAAAGACCTTTAAAATTCATAGACTGGCAAAATGTCAGTTTATCTTAGGATTTTTGAATATAGCTATTACGTCAGATCGTTGGTACTTCGTACATTAGAATGTATTTGTGGTTGGCTATGTTGCAGTTAATATATGTATATGTATATATGAGGCTTTTTTAGCAGTTTTTTTAAATCATTGATTAAATTTGAATGCATTTATTTAAGTTAAAATTTTATTAAGATTTTAATTTGTTTTTAAAACAAAAATGAAATGGCTCTTTGACGTACAATTTTTCGAATAGACAGACGATTCATACACAGTAATAAATTATCAAATAGCAAAATAAATTATATATAAAAAATAGTCACTAAAAGAATAGTAGCAAAACATAATGTTTAGGCGTATTAACACATAACCCGATCCCAACCAGAAAAAAAACAGACTATACTCCGATCCAAGCAAGACAAAAATTTCATGAGCATAAACGCGACCCGAACCTAAAAATTCCATTTGAAAAAAAACTATGGATTTGATATTTGACCCGAATCAAATCTGAATCCCACAAAAATATTCAAAGGAAGCATACCCCAATTCGATCAAAGAAAAATAATGTTCGTGTATATGCAACCCGACCCGAACCTAAAATTTTTCTCTGAAAAAACCCAAAAAATGACCAGAACGAAACCTGAAATCGATAAAAATATTCCAAAGAACTATAACCTGATAAGAGCAAGACAAAAAAACTTCCATGAACATAAACCTGACTCGAACCTAAAAAATTCCATTTGAAAAAAAGCCTGAAGTTTTATGCAAACTACATCTGAATCCGATCAAAATATTCGAAAGAACCATAACCGGATTCGAATAAGAGAAAATAATTTTCGTGGACATGAAACCGATCGGAACCTAAAATTCCATTTGAAAAAAATACCTGAAATTTGAATCGACAAAAATATTCCACAGAACCATACCCGGACCTGAACAAGACAAAAAAATTTCCATGAACATGAACCCAATCCGAACCTAAAAAATGAACTAAATCTGAATCTGACAAAAATATTCCAGAGAAGCATATCCTTATTCGAACAATGCAGAATAATTTCCGTTGATGCGCAACCCAACCTGAACCTAAAAATTCCATTAAAAAGCCGAAATCTGAATTGAACGACATCTGAACCCAAAAAAAATATTCCAAAGAACCAAAACCCGATCCGAGCAAGACAAAATAATTTCCCTGGACATGAATCCAACCAGAACCTTAAAAATCAATTTAAAAAAAATACCTGAAATCTGAATCGAACCAAATCTGAATCCGACGAAAATAGTCCAAATAACTATAACCAGATACGAACAAGACAATATAATTTCCATGGACATAATCCCCATTCCAAACCAAAAAATTTGTAAAAAAAAGAAAAAAAAATCCCGAAATTTGAACCAAACTTAATCTGAACCTAACAAAAATATTTCAGTGAAGTATAACCTCATTGGAACTAGGTAAAATAATTTCCATATAAGTACAACCCGACCCGAACTTAAAAATCCCATTTGAAGGGAAAAAAAAAAACCACGAAATCTGAATTGAACCGAATCTAAACTGAACACAAATATTCCACACAATCATAACCGTATCCGAAGAAGACAAAATAATTTCCATGAACATGAATCCAATCCGAACCTAAAATTCGGATGTTCTACAAAACATAATGCGCTCCGTAGCGGTGGAAAGAGAAACTAAGTACTTAGCGCGAGATGGTTAAAATATTTTGTTTATAGTTAATGTTAAATTAGAACTAGGTTACGGTTAGATAACAGTTAGGTTGCAATTACGTTCCGGGGACCCTTTTGTTATTTTATTTTCCGGTTAGGTTACAGTTAGGTCATGGTTAAGTTACAGTTAGGTTAAGGTTAATTTGCGGTTAGGTTGTGGTTAGATTATGGGTAGGTTATGATTAGGTGACGGCCAAGTTACATTTATGGTATATTTAACTTGCAGTTAGGTTACTGTTAAGATACAGCTAAGTTACAGACAAGTTATGATTCCGATACAATTAGGTTACGGTTAGGATTTTGTTCATAGAATGAACATTACGCATGTTTGATAAAAAATATACACCTATTTTTGTAAAATGGCTCTGAATTTATAATATTATATACTAACCTTTTAGCGAATCATCGAGAATCGATTTCATTCACGGTATAGTCAGATTTAAGAGTGATATATAATTAGTTTGAAATTCAAAATATTTCACTTTGGATATCTATGTGAAAAAAGTATTTAGTTAAGTCACTTAACAGTAATTTTAAGGATAAATATCAACACGAAATCGTTGGACACATATTCCCTCCTGCGTTTCCCATTGCAGTCATTTTAGGTATTTTTGCAGCTAAATATTAGTTTTTTAAAAAACCAATTTTTGACACAGTCAGGGGGCACGTATTTAATATAATGTACACTGTAAAAAATTCGACCCTTTTGCTGTATCATCACTCCCCCGCTTTTATAGAATATATCTCTTTTGACCTATGACAATGCTCCAAAATAGGCTGAAGTAATCATTTTCTATAAAAGCGGTGGAGTGACGATGCAGCAAAAGGGTCAAATTCTTAACAGTGTATTAACACATATTTTGAGTTGAAGATAAAATCATAAAAATTTCAAGTTCGTTTAACATTATTATAACGGACCCGGGCAACGCCGGGCGGGTCAGCTAGTATAAGGATATAAGGATAAAGCATTTCAAAACCGAATTTCAGCTGTTCCCATTTACATTCGGAAAATTATCCGATTTTTTTAGGAACCTTGTATATGATATAGAGATTTGTAATGCAATATGCATTACAAAATTTAATTTATTTAAGTGGTACATATATTTCTGAAAATTAGCCTTCAGCAATTTCCTCTAATAAAGAAAATGGTATGCGACTATTTTTGTGCAGCCCTGTACATCAAATATAGATTTTATATACAAAGAGTATTATGCAAAAAACTGATTACATTTAAAAGTACATACCAAATTTTAAAACGTACTCTCCAGCAATTATTACGCAAATACAGTATTGTAGCTGATTTCTTTTGTGTGTCCCTGTAAATCAATAAAAATGGCTATGATTTGTGTGTTTAATTTAATCGTAGTGAAATCAGGTGATTTATAGCCGTTTCAATACATTTGAAATAGCGAGATCTCATTAAAATACTCGTCAAACAATTTTTCCGTATATACGGTAATGTAATCGATTTCTTTTGAGTGTCTCTGTAAATGGACCAATATTCGTACATATTTCATATGCAATACCAAACATGCTTTAGTGATCCTAAATAAGCTTTATCAATTAAATATATTTACGGGATTTACAGTATGGACTGACGGACAGACAAACCGAATGCATAAGTACTTTTCAACTTTGTGATAAAAAACACTTCTGAGATTAAAATATATATATATATATATATATCATTAATATTATCGAAAATGAGAATTTAAATTATATTTAGAATGTTTTCAATATCTTATTTAATTTCAATATGAAATTTAATTATTTCTAATTTTCCAATTTCTTTTTTTTTAAAGCGAACATTTATTTTAATAAATAATAATAGAACAAAGACAATTTTAAAAATTTGCTATTTCTTCTTAAAATATGCTTTAGTTGTAAATCATTTCTTTCAATTCGTCTTATAATACAAAATCCCATGGAGGATTGAGATAGGTGGAGGTGAAGTAAGGATAAAAAAAGGTTTGCAATATGAATCCATTAATCGCTCAGATTTTAATGTTCCAAACAAAAGGACGTGGAAGGTATTATAATACGAATTGAAAGAAATGAATTACAACTGAAACATATTTTAAGAAGAAATAGTAAATTTTTTTAATGGTCTTTGCTCTATTATTATTTATTAAAATAAATGTTCGCTTTTAAAATAAAAGAAATTGGAAAATTAGCAATAATTAAATGTCAAATTGAAATTAAATAAGTATTGAAAACATTTGATGCGAACTAAAAATTGTATAACTAAAAGTTTCCTAATTTAATATAATTTTAAATACTTTATAACTTAGATGAAAAATGTTTATGACTTAATAATTGCATGTAAATAATTTTTTTAAATATAATGATGAAAACATTCTTTTAAAATCATGTATGAAAACTTAAGTAATAAATATTAATCTAATGTATAGATTTCTGACTGCAGACGATTTTAAGATATTAACAGAAGAATGTTATATTTTCAAGCAAAACTTTAAAATAATATTCTATATTGATATTTAAAACACATATGATAAAATAATTAATAAATTCTTACCGGTGAAGCGATAGATTAGTTCTTTTTAAAAAATAATGGCAAAAATACACGGGTTTAAACCTGTTTCAATTGATAGGCGTGTCAAAGCACGTGGTTTTATTTGGACTTAATGTTACTTAATGTAGGGTTACATTTTTAGCATCACCCCCAGAGATAATACTTCCCCTCCACCTATCTCATTCCTCCATGACAAAATCCCTTCCATGTCCTTTTGTTTGGAATATTAAAATTTGAGCAATAAATGGTTTCACATTCAAACCTTTTTTCAGACTTACTTCACCTCCATCTACCTTATTCCCCTATGGTCATCGTCTTGAAACATCAAATATTCCAATGTCATTGTTACACCGGCTTATCTGATTACTTCTGCGAAAATTTTTACACAACCATCCAACCGTAAAAGAATGAAAGAGAAAAAAATGGGAAAAAGATGATTTTTTATGAGAGTGACCTCTCGATTTTAATTAATTACTCAGTTAATAATTGGAATTTCGAAATTCTGAGCGTCAGGTGCATCAGAAGAGATATTGGGCTACTCTCAGAAAAATTTTGAGGTTCGTACGTACCGTAGTTTTCGCTAACTATCGCAGACACACACACACACACACACACACACAGAGCGATTTGTTATTTTATTAATATAGATAATAAGTATTTAAATTTTTAAATATTAAAAATATGCAAAAGCTAATATGGGTGAATCATTATAATGATTTCAATAATTAATAGTATCATATTATAAAATCTGAAGGATTAAATCATTCTTATATTGCAATTACTTAATAGGTAAATAATGTTTTCAATGTGTCAATTAATTTTCAACTAATGTAATGATTAGATATGAAAAAAGACGATACAAATGTAAAAAAGGGAAAAACAATACAAATAAAAATTGAAGTTAATTTCATATAATTTGACAATACTAGTCTAAACTCAATATTGTTATATAAGATAAAAGAAGGGATGAAATGGATAATTAATACAAGCATTTTATACATTTAGAAAAAATCTTTTAGGTATGTTCAAATTGCAAAAAAGTTAGATTCAAGTTAATCATTAACATTAATTATTAAATTATATTAATAAATTTAATTAATATAGCTATACAATTATTCATACTTGTGTGTTAATTCAAAATCCAGTACAAAATGTATTATTGAAATTTAGCAGTTACTTCTCACCCCTCAGTTTTTTTATTAAACATTGCGTATTATCAAGACAACACCACCCTCCACTGTGATCTAATACCTATCTGCTTAGCCATCTTATTATGCATATATTTTTGCATTTTTAAATTTCTTATTATCATTTTATTATTATTGTCTTATTTTAATCTTTGTTTCATATAAATGATTAAGAGTACATTACGATATACAGAATTATATGACAAGTTTTAAAATTAATAAATGAATTAAATTTGAATTTAAATTCATTGCGTTTTTCATTTATATATATATATATATATATATATATATTTACATATTGATATTTATGAATATACTAATTAGTTCAAAACAATTAGAAAAATTTTGGTGTTAAAACAAGTACTACACAAATGACTTTTTGGTATAATAACTAAAAAAATCATCCAATATCAATTTCCAAAATAAAACAAACTTTTCTTACCAATTTGATTAATAATAAAGACAAAGGTGATACCATTTATTCGAAGCACTTCGTTGTATGGATAATTTTGGAGAAGGTGGAATCGAAATGTATAAATTATACAATAAGTCTTCAATTTTAAGAATTAAAATATATGCATTCTTTTATAAAATTATATAGTTTTCACACACACTGTTAAAAACATTCTGTGAAATTATAAAGAATCCGCAGGTAATCCATTATCTTAAGTCTTATATAAAATAACAGAGATTAGAAAAACTGAGATTCTGTTAAAAGAACAGAGACGTTATTCTGTAAATTACAAGAGACTCTATAAATTTATGTTTTTAAAAATAAAAAAGGCTCTGTAAGTTTATTTTTAAACATAACAATATAATTTAGCTTTTAAATTTAGTGTATCACTTATTCTGTAGTGACCTCAATTGGTTTTAATTTTTTCAAAGTAAATTTGAATTGATGTATCATTTAACTTTTACACAATTTGTACCTAGCCGTCTTGGGATTTAAACCCGAGATCTGTCATTTGAGGGACGACACCTTACAGAGTGAACTATAGAAGTTGTTCTTCTAAAGATGAAAGTGTGTATTTTATCATTTATTTTCAATTTATGAATGTCGATAAAAATCCCCACTCACTGCGAGGAGATGTTTTCCCCTTTCTGAATTATAATAAGTAAAAAAGAAAAAAAAATATTTTTTCCCTTAATATAACTAATAAAACTGCAAAAGATTTTTGAAAGTTTGTTTTAATATAGATAAAAATTTATTTTAATAAAGATACGGTAATTCCTCCAAGGAATTAGATATAAGATAAAGGAAATATCCGTAAAGCAATTGACCGAGAAACTCAAATATATTTAACCGCGAACTAGTGCAAATTTACAATCTCTATTTTTTCTTGTGGTTTTTTATGAAAATTTTTTAAAAATGAACCAAAGAGTTTCACTTTTGAGATCATTGAGATTATTCTTTACCATCATTTATAGGTAGTATGAACATGATATCACAAATGACGAATTTACTGCATACAAAATAAACAAATCCGTATCAGTATTAGGCCAAAATAAAACAGAATTCACCCTAAAAAAATAAAAAAATAAATTACATCTACAAGTTATATCGTATAATTTCCATTTTTTACAAATTTGAAAATTCGTATTTCAAACGGATTTATACAACTTGAGTCTTTAAGCTTTTGGGAAAATAATAGATGAATGTGGAAGCAAGCCATATAAGTATTTTTTACAATTTCTTTTTATATAAAGTAATGTATATTAGAAAACAATAAGTTGGTTTATAATAACAAAGAAGAACACTACACTGTTAAAAATTTCTTTGTCAGAAAACGGTCATTTGATCGGCAGCATTCTGCCCGGCATTTTGACCGTAGTTCTAGATAACGGTTACTTAACCGAATTATACATATATTGTCATATGACCGTAAAAAAATATATATATGGTCATTTGACCGTAGTTGTATAAAATGGTCATTTGACCGTTATTCAATGAAATGGCCATTTGACCGTAATTGTATAAAATGATCATTTGACCGTAATTGTATGAAATGGTCATTTAACCGTAATTGTATGAAATGGTCATTTGACCGTAATTGTATGAAATGATCATTAGACCGTAATTGTATCCGATGATCATTTGATCGTGAAATATTCATGGTATGTTTTTTTGACCGTATTATGATTTTATTAACATATGACTGTAAAATATGTATGTACGGTCATTTGGTTGCATTATGGTTTTATTAATATATGACCATAAAATATATAGTGTATTTTTGAATTTGATCAGCGAATTCAGAGTGATGATAGTACGCTTCAAGATTTATATATATATATACTGGCGCCAACTTTTGAAAAATATTGGGTGAGCTCAGAATTATTTGAACAAATACAAACTTATTGGCTGGGCTCAATTATTAATGGGTGGATGGAGATATCAAATTATTGGAAATATTTTCATAGAACATCTGATGGTTGCAAGCCACATTGAGAGGAGAAATTCACAAAAGTAGTTATGAAGGGTGTTACATTCGGTGAAGCAAATAATAAGCAGACAGACATTTATTTGACCTAAGCAGGATTACAATGCATTACAGTTTGACATCAGAAGGACATGGCGAAGAATGTTCATAGGAATTGTTTGAAATTGAGCCCACGAAGGTAATTGCACAGCAGGCATCTACAGGATTGCTGTGCAATAACATTCGCACATGTAATTTTGAACAATACCTGTAAAAATGCCTTGTCATGTTTTTTCTGATGTCGAATTGTAATGCATTATATTCCTGCTTAGATCAAATAAATGTTTTGCTATTTATTTGTTCTACTTGACACACACATTTAACTATTTTTGTGATTTTCGCTCACTCAACATGGTTTGAAACCACCCCATGTTCCATGAAAATTTTTTATTCTCTTGACGCCTACTAGAAACCCTCTGATTTTGTTGCCCAAATTCGGTAACACCTTGCATATTTTATAGGCATATACTAATAAATCCATAATAAAATCAAATGATAGTACATAAATATTTTACAGCCACATGTTAATAAAATCATAATACAGTTAAATAACCACAATAACTACTTCGTATTTGTCAGTCAAATTCAAAAACACTCTGGACATGTTCGGTCTTTTGATTGCAAATTTTAGATAAGTTATTTAACCATATTTTCAGTTTGTTATATAAGATTTATATATATATATACTGGCGCCAACTTTTGAAAAATATTGGGTGAGCTCAGAATTATTTGAACAAATACAAACTTATTGGCTGGGCTCAATTATTAATGGGTGGATGGAGATATCAAATTATTGGGCTGGCTCGCACCTGATGAACCCATACAAGTTGGCACCACTGTATATAAAATTTATATAACAAATATATATATATGATTATTTGACCTTATTAAATATCAGACAAAAAAAGCTCGTATGTATTTCTCACGGTTATAAAACTATAAATTAAAAATGCATGTAATAAATAGGAAATAAAAATTCTGATTTTATGTAACAAGAATATCAGAAGTACATGTCAAATTGTATCAAATTGATCTCAGCCTTAAAAAAATAAAATAAATAATTAGCTGTTCTTGTACAATAAATAATAAATTAAAAAATATAAACAGAATAGTATGTAATACTGATTATGCCCAACCAGGAACCAACTTTTCTTTTAGCCATATAAGAAATAATTCATTACTGCACTAGAATAAAATTTCTTAATCATGCAATACAAATTATTATCCATGTATAACATGGGTTTCTTTTTCATATTATAATATCGATATTTATTAAACAAGAACATCAATGTATTTAAAAAAAGTCATATATTTTCAAATAAAATTTTTAAAATTGACCAAAATTTTACAATTACTTCCAAGATTCTTGTCATTTGTAAATTAGAATTTATTTTCTCTCAACATACAAATTTATCTAAATTTTCTTATTTTTAGTTAAATGCTTGAAACTGCCACTTTCTAGCAAATCAAACGTTTGTGATTTTTTAAAAATGAAAAAATACTATGTTTTGTTATTCTTGCAAAACATAGTATATAGTTTAAAATGTAGAACACTAATAACAGACATTCAGAAATTCTGTATGTAGTTAACTTAATAGATTTTTTACAATATCAATTAATTAATTATTATAAATCAATTAAGTACTGAGAAGTTTATTACAGTATGTTGGGATTTTAATCCTTTGTGTTCATAATTATGAATTTGTGAAACTTTCGTTTTCCAAAGCATTTTTCGTGAACATTTGAAACTTTAGAAGATTGAACATTAGAAGATTGAACATTAGAAGATTTACACAATAATTTAATACATTTTAGAAGAATTTTGCTAAATAAAATTAATTAAATTTGAATGTATAGGGATTCTGAGCAATATTTATAACTCCAATTAATTTTTTTTTTATTTTTTGTTAATTTATAAAATCAAGAAATGTACAAATATAATACTCTTACAATTGAAATATAGAAATATTTCCAAACTTAAACTTCTCCTACCCCCTCTATTCTTTCAATGCCAAAATAGTTAAAAAGATGAAAATGCAAAATAAATCATCCTTTTAGAAATATTTTTGTTTTTTGCAACCAGTAATGTTTTTAGAACAAAATAATGTAAAATAAGTATAGTTCGTTCTGAATTGTATTACTACAATCAATGTACCAAATGAATCTTAGAACATGTTATTTTAATGGTGATTTAAAGTGCCATTGGGGACTAAAGAATTAATGAAATTATGAATAATTTATTGCAGAATAAGTTTTGAATATTTAGATTTTGAGTTGATATACAAAGAATATACATATTACTATACTTGTGTTTTTAAACATATTTCCTGCATGAAAAAAAAAGATTGATTGATAAATTAAAATGAATCCAATAAATTTATAATTTTTTACAATTATGAACAAACAGTATTTAGCAAAACTTCTACATATTAGCCACTGGTAGAGGAAATAATAAAAAATATTGATACATGTGTATTTAGAAAATACGTACTTAAAACTTAAGCTTGTTGATGTTAATATATTAAAAAAATAAAGATAATTGTGAATCAGAAATAATCACAAAACAAACAATTAAAATACAGAAATCCATTTATTATAATAAATAAATTGCATTAAATTAATATAATACATGGTTATATTAATAAATATAATTTTTTCACTTTTTTTTTTTTTTTTTTTTTTTTTTTTTTTTTGTAGAAATATGATACAATAATATAATGAACTGTTTCAATCGATTTGCTGTAGTTTGTACTACACACAGGATTAATCAACATTTATTAACCTTAAAGAAAAAGTTAAATGCATTAAACTTAGCTATAATATAACGATACTTTGATAAAAAATATTCAAATATATTTTCAATACAAAGTAATTTATAGAAAATTTTATAAAATCATCTAAAAGCTAAGATTAAAAAAAAAGCCGACTACAGGGTTGATGATTTTTGATATGTTTCAATTTATAATGGGTTTAAATTATGATGTCAAAATGCTCTTGTGAAAAAACCCATAAAAAACACAAAATAATACACTGATTTGAAAAATTTCACCCTGATCCAGACAAAAGATGTACAATATGAGCTTTAAAATGTCACTGTTTTACTTAAAAGGCAACTAAAAAAATAGAGATGTTACAAGTTGAAATTACAACCCAAAATACTAAGAAGTTTTAAATAAAACATATATTTTTAACTATAGTAACATACCATTATTTTCAACACAATCTAACTGATTGGTAAAGTAATCATACGAAATAGTAACATATTTCTTATTATTTTAGTCGGTTTTTTAAGAAAGACTGAGTTAAGTTTATATTGTATATTTTCTGTTCACATTAAATGTCACACATAACAATATTACACATAAATTTTAAAATTTACTATTTAATGTACATCAATAATTAGTATGTTATTGATAACAATAATTAGTATGTTATTGTTATCAATAATTAGTATGCATAGTATGTTATTTTTAAGTGCAACTTTTTAAAAGAGTAAAACTTTTATTTATTTATTTATTTTTTTTTGGGGGGGGGGGGGAGGGTAGTACTGTACTTTTCTAAAATGGACACACTAAGCTCACATGAACAGAACATTTTTTTCTCTTATTTAAAATCTTTTTAATTTCACTATTACTTTTAAAAGCTTAAGGTTTTTTTGGGGTGGGAGGGGGGGTAAGAAATTAAATTTAGAAAAATGCAGATATTTTTAATGTAGATATATAAATATCAACATTGAGTACCTTAAAGAAAACATTAAATGCACTAAACTTAGCTATAATATAACAATACTTTGATAAAATACATTGATATATATATATATAACAAGATACTATGCATCAATTTTACTGTAATCTAAACGATAAACATTCCATTAACATTGAAATAAGATTATTGATGTTATTATAATGTTGTGTTTTGTAATGCTAAACATTTACAAAACAAGAAGTAGTTCAAAAATAAAAAAAGTAAAATCTTCATAAAATATGCTTTATTTGAACATATAAAAAAAAATTTTTTATTATAAAACTGAATGAAATTGGCTTGGTCTTCTAAAAGAAAATTAACCTATGCCTCATACTGAAAATCTGCATAATAGAAGGAATTAAATCATGAAATAATACCTGCATCCCAACCATCAAGGACAAAAGTTGACTGGGGTACAAATTGATTCAGCTCACATTTAGCTTCAAAGATAATTTGTGGTTACTTGCCATTGCTGATTATTCTGATATATTTTATGAAAGTTAAGAATCCCCTAACTTTAGTGTCATAGGAAGGAACCCAAATGGTGAAATGGTATCATTAGATACAATAGCTTTTTGTCTGAGCCTCCTTTAAAACTTTCTCATCTAGTAATGATTTTGCTATCAAGTCCATCTAGCTGACTATCAATTAACCCTTTTAGGGACAAGACATTTCTGCTCCAAAATTGTTTACACAACCAATTCACACAAATCACAAACAAATTTATCTGATAATAATAAAAGACTCCTTATCACGTTTGTTATGAGATCAAAATAGTACTAAAAAATTGCTGGTACTACTTGGCATTTTAGGCAGCAAAATTAATTGTTTGGAGACTGCAAACAGCGCCCATGAAAGATTTACAAAACGGACCATTTTCTAATGCTTCATACACTCAGACTCATAAATCATTTCACTATAAATAAATGTGCTGAACAGGTATGTGCCACAGCATGTTGAGGGGTAAAATTGATCCGAACTATTCAATTTGCACAAAATAATTTTCATCTGATTGAAAATTCGAAAATATTTTTTTTCAATTAATATATTTTTTATAATTATTAAAATATTATAATTTTAAATAAAATATTACATAAAATCATTGGCTTACTTAATGTTTACATATTGTTATTAAATTTTTTTCAGTGTGTTAGTTTTTCATGCTTGTCATATCAAAATCCCATCCTGGCAGATTAGTTAAACCACAACCCTTAGCTCATTGCATTCCATTGGATAGTACATTCATGCGAAAAAGAACTGCATAGAATCGAATTGGGTAAAATATGTAAGTTTTTAAATTAAATTTATGAAAAATACAAACTTTTTTGGCAATTGTTTCACCTAATTAGTATGTTTTAAAAATTTTACAATGAATAATAAAATAATTGTCGCATATTATTATGTTAGTTTTAACTCTAAGTTGTTTTAACAGGCTACAGAACCGACATTCCTTTTTATTTCTTTTATGCCCCTGACGGCTCTTTTAAAAGGTCTATAAGTTGTATGTATGTGATCACCATGTTCTATTGAGTTTTGTCAGACCTTTAAAGTTGAAGACATTCCAACCATGTGTAAATCTGTTTAGGGATAGTTACTGGTCCACATTTTGTTGCAAATAGATGTCAATGTGTGCTTGCTTTCAACATAACTGGTTTCAAAATCCAAGTAATTGAAAATAAAAACAGCAATTGAATAAATTTTGATTAAAATATTGAGAAATCTCAAATGAAAATCAAATTTTGAATTACTTAAAAGGCGCAAATGCCAACTTAGTGAAAAAAGTTTCCATGCCGGGAATCGAACCCGGGCCATCAGTATAGCGCACTGACGTTCTACCGACTAAACCACATGGAACGACATCCGACAAGGAACTTTTCGCTATTACATGTTGGCAAGGCTACAAACGCAGCACAAGATGGAATACAATCCAAGAGCCACTGATCTTGGGCAGTCACGAAACTTAAATTAATCCAGCATCGATTGAATCAATCGACGTTTGATCGTTGAATCATCGATATTCATTCGATGCTGGATTAATTTGAGTTTCGTGATTGCCCCAGATCGGTAGCTCGCGGATTGTATTCCATCTTGTGCTGCGTTTGTAGCCTTGCCAACATGCAATAGCGAAAAGTTCCTTGTTGGGTGTCTTCTATGTGGTTTAGTCAGTAGAACGTCAGTGTGCTATACTGATGGCCCGGGTTCGATTCCCGGCGTTAAACCTTTTTCAATAAGTTGGTATTTGCGCCTTTTAAGCAAGTCAAAATTTGATTTTCATTTGAAATGTTATATTCAAGGTGAATTTTCTCTCTGAAAAAATTTCCACGCATTAATGTTAAGAAATTATCAATCATTATTTTTAATTTAATCAAGAGTATTTTATTAATCATATAGGGATTTATATTTTAACCTTTTATAATCTGAGATAGTTTTTATTCCATTTAAATTTAATCAAAATTTATACCAGAATTTTTGAACAAATTATGCTTTTATAACATCGGTGAACAAAGCTGTAAAGTTGCATTTTTTATTATTGAAAAATATTATTCGAAAATTCTGGTGTGAATTTAACATTACAAAGCACAATTTTCTAGATCTCAAAAAATTAATAAACTTTTGGAAGATACACCAGTAGAACTGCATTTTAATTTGGATCCACCACATTTATATTATTAATATTTAAAAATAAAATAAAATAATATAGATCTTTTCCACTTTCATTCGTGCACACACATTTGTATGCATAGATAGACAGAAAACATTTTTAGTCGTCAATAAAAGACATCTGCTTTTTTTGAATCATACACAAAAAATTATGAATAAATTTAATTAATAAATTTAGACAGTTTTTTTTATAACAATCAATAGAAAGAAATCATATCTTAGCATAGCATGTTAACAAAAAATCAAATTTTAAATTATTAATATGCTTTGAAAAAAAAAATGAATATCAATTAGTAAACAAATGATTGATTAAATAATTATCTAGTAACTACTTCAAAGTTTGTACAAAAAATATAAATTTATTCAATTTTCTAAAATATAATGCGATATCTGACCCCCCCCCCCCCAAAAATTGCATTTGCATACATTCTCTCACTCTGATTTAAAAAATACATTACAAAAGACCTTACCCAACAAATTTTCTTATCCTAGTAGAATGCAAACTGTTCTAGTAATAACTTAAAAATTACACATCTAAATATTTCTTAATAAATTTTTAGATATTTATTATAGTCAAATAGATAAGCATAAATAGCATTAACCATTTAACATATTTTAACTTAAATTCTCTATTAGCACTTTAATTTTAAAATTCAATACTGGATTAAAAAAAAAAAAAAAAATATTAACAAATCTTGATCTAAATTCTATGTAAAACAACTTCTTCAAACTATGTATTTCAGTCAAATAAAAAAAATAACTCATTAAAATCAAGCTAATAATAATTTAAACTAGCAAATCATGTAATTAAATAGAAATAAAATGTATCTTTGACAAAATTTCAAATATATAAATATGAGAATTGAAAGCATTATACTAGATTTCTTGTTATGAAAACATCAGAACGGCAGGCATCAGAAATATAAAAAAACAGGGCATCAAAAAACTTCAATTAAACCCTGAAAAGAAACAGATGAACAATTAAAAGCAAGTAAATGAACAGCCTGATAAGGGGCTGGTGTATATAATATATGTTATCACTTTAGGGAAGAGCGGGGGGGGGGATAATCTGGCCTAAGATGTCTTAAAGTATCTCTATAGAGAATGGTAATTTCTCTTTTTATATCATTATCATGCTTGATCCAAACCAAAAATTTCTCTTTTTATTTGTGACTAGTTATTTACTTCAAAATTTCAACATAGTTTGTAAGTAATCTGTTTTTATCAAAATACAAAGTAATTAAAAATTTTAAATGACAATAAAATTATCTTATCTAATTCAGAAATGTGAAATACTTCCAACATTTGGCATTCCTATTTTTGTGTCATATGGTTATGCATCAGGGTTGCTAATCATACAGGGATGAAATTCCCTGATTTTTCTATGTGCATTTCACGAAAATACTAATCTAGCAGTGTAGTGCTTAGTGGAGATGCTGTGGGTAAAACAAATATTGCATCACTCTACACTCAAATTTCCTAAATACTGATGACAAGTAAAAAAATTTCTTATATTCTCTCCCCCTCCCCCCAATACAGGCACACTAAAATTCAAAAAAATGCTCTGAAAACTATAAATGGAATTACTTTAATAATTTATAATCATTATAAGCTTCCAACAAACTATTAAAACTTGCTATACAATACTGAGCTACCATTTACTTCAACTGTATCAAAAAATCACTAATGTCCAGATAAACTGTATTTCCAACAGGAGGCAAAGCAAGAAAACAAGCAGATACTTCAGCGAGGAGATGCAGTCTTGTGAAAGTTGTTTATTGTAACTTGAAAATGGTAAACAATGTTGGGAAATGTTTTAAAATCTGTAATACTAAATTTTAAAAATTGTAAGCTGTCTGCTACAGTGCGAGTGGGGGATAATAGAGAGTGCAGGTAGAATATTTTTCATTGAATTTGTCAAACTACAGAAGATTTTCATCTCTGGTATTCCAATCCAAAGGCGATAATTTTATGGCTATCACCTCGAAATTTTATCAATTTTCCTGATTTTGTAAAGAATTATTGAAATTTCCTGACTTTTTTCTTACTTATATGGCCAGTTTCTTCCAGGTTCTCCAAGTAGTGTAGCAATCCTGGTGCATGTATAAACCGCTGTTTCAGAAACTATTTCTGAAGTACATTTAAAATGATACTTGTTGTCTTTACCAGTAAAGAAAAATGAAAATAAAAATGTTATTCACCTGTTTTATTCACAAAACTCCTACCTACTGCCCTCCCCCCTTTATGGGGGTAGGTGTAAGAAGGTTGTTATTGTTGAGTGCATTATGTAACAAAAGGCAAAAGCGCAATTAAATTGTTTAAAATAGTATATATTTCTTTTAAATGGTATATGATATAAAATTTTTCATTCATAATTATACTTTACTCGCTTCTTTTCATTTGAATCAATGAAGTATGCAAATAATAAATGCATAATTATATCTGTATATCACATTGAACAAATGAAAAAACACCAGCAAAAATAAAAGTAATTTTAGACATTGATAATGATATCATTAAGAAAGGAGGGAGGAGAGTTGACAGGATGATTACATGCTATTAGAGGTCATTCAAGAATTACATAAGCAGTAAAGGGAAGAGGGGGTTCAGTGTCAGCTTATTTTTGCAGATAAGTGGGGGGGGGGGAGGACACGAGAATTCTTATATAAGCTATGCATCGAAGAAACTATAAGTTAATAAAAACCAAAAGATCATTACTTGAATGACTGTTCTGCAGATGTTGAATAACTTGAGAAAAAAGATATGGAGAATAAATAATAATTGAAAATGAACATTCTAGCTTGTCACTACATTGAAAACATAATAATAGACAATACAGAAACATTGATTCAAAATCAAGACAACCAGAGTAGAAATGCAAATGCTGAACACATATTGCTATGACTCTGGTTTAAATTTTTAAGTATGTGCCTAAATAAATTAAAAACTGTTGCATTTCTTATTTTTTTTTCTTTTTCGTTTAAAGATTATAAATAATAATGCATTAAAAACTATTTTGTATTCTATGAGTTGTTTAATTTAATAAGTGACAACCTATTAAACTGATTTTGTTATTGTTTGATACCACAAACCCTATATTTATCCATTTATATAAATATGCTGGATTAATAACATAAATTTATAGCTAATTTTGTATGACAAACAATTTGATGTTAATATATCATAAAATCTTACGTAAGCAATTGGGAGGGGTCTATCGTTTGCTTATTTTTTTCATACAAGGGGCAGAGAGGGAAGGAGAAACTCTTAAAATTAGTAATAAAATGTGTAATTAGTAGCCATTGTTCTCTTTAATTTTACAACGCAATAAAAATGGAAAAACAAGGTTAGGATTAAAGATCAATGTAAATCAGGAAAAAGGACTTGGTATGGACATTTTATAAATTAGATGATATACTTGCAATTCTGACTATAAACCACTAGCAACTCCACCAATATGTTATTCTAGTATTAATGTCTTCATTATTGAGAAATTGGGTTAACCCAATTTTTCATAATGAATCATAATTAAAATTTCAATTTTCCATTTTAATAAATAGATTTATTAAACTTAAATTCAGTTAAACATAATTAAAACTACCTAGAAAACATTTAAAAATGTGTAGCTAAAATGTTTAATGGTATAAAAGCCAATAATGGTTATATATATATATATATATATATAAAAAAAAAAAAAAAAGTTGGTTAAAACCAATAAAAGCTACCAGCCTGGCTTTTTAATTTTAGCCAGCTTTTTTGCAACCCTGATTTAAAATCAAAATGTGAAGTTGAAAAAGAGATTATTCGAAGATGGGTGCTAGTTATAGCATTTTAATAAGAACTTTTTTTTCTTTGCATTATCTGATGACCAAAAAGGTTGACTACAAATTATCATTCAAAAAACAACCCAAGAAGAATTTTAAAAGTTATTATTGGAATAACCACGGAAAAGAATGTTATATTTATTAAACTGCTTCCAAATGTTCTTTATTAGTTATCAAAAGATTGTTTTAAAATATTTTCAGAGTGTCAATGTTTCTCTTTGTTGAGTAGTTTTTTTTTTTTTTTTTTTTTTTGACATAAAACTGTTTGCTTATACAGTTTAAATTAAAATATGATTTTTTTTTCAATTTTCTATGTAAAATCACTAAAATTATTAAATGAAGTTACACTAATTACAATCCAACATTGTCTATTTTTATCAATAAATATGCATGTATATGTAATAAGAAAGGATACTTAAAGAAAATCTGGTTTAAAAAAACAAAGTATATATATATATATATATATATATATATATATATATTAAAAAAAAAAAAAAAAACAGTTTTTTTGCCAACTTTGAATAAAAACAAACTTGATATTTTTTGCTTGTTTAATAAACAGTACAGGGTAGATGTAGATCAAAAGATTGTTTATAAAGACTTTCATATTGTCAATGTTTCACTGTGTAGAACATATTATTCTTCGAGCATAAGACTGTTTAAATTAAAATACGATTTTTTATTCAATTTTCTATATCAATTCACTGTAATTATTTAATCTAAATTAGTTTTAAAAGAAGTTACACAACTTATAATCCAATAGTGTACATTTTTATCAATAAATATGATTGCACTTGTAATTAGTAAAACAAAACGGAAGGGGGGGGGGGGATCTGGTTTAAACAAAAAAAAGAAATTGGTTTCTTGCCAACCCTGCTGTTGATAAATAGTTTAAAATACTAAGGCAATATCAGGCGATAACTGCTATCAAATTATTGAAACAGAAAAAGGTAAAAAAAAAAAAAAAAAGTAAATAATAATAATAAATTTTGGAATATTAATGAATAGTTTCATCTCACTATTTTTAAGAATTAAACTTCCACAAATTACTTGATAATTTATAATAATATTACAAATCTTAAAGAAATGTATTGTGAAAGGAATATTTTCAGCACTTAATAAAATATTTAAAAAAAATGTAGAAATGATGTTTGAGGCCACAAATCTGCAGATTTAATAATCATTCACGTTTGCATCAATTATTATAATTATCAGAAGATAAATATTTAAATAATTTTGGATGGATTGTTTTACAAAATGTAAGGCAATTTCACTATCAAATTATTCAGACAATGGTGTACCTAAAGGGTAATAATAAGAATAATTTTTGGAATATTATCGTCTCACTTTTTTTTTATCAATTAACCTTCCATAGAAAATTTTATTCACCATTTATAATAGTTAATATTACATATGTAAAATAAATTGTACTGCAAGTTGAGTATTTTAAATACCAAATAAAATAATTTCAAAATAAAACACATAGTTGATGTTTGAGACCACTGGATCTGCAGATTTAGTTGTTTTATGGTTACTCCATAACTTTTTTTTTTTTTTTTTTTTTTTTTTTTTTTTTTGAGGTGGAGGTGAATAGGGAAATATTTAAAATACAAAATAGACTATAAATAGTTTGTGTAACTTAATTGTTTTTATTTAAATGGAGAGGGATTGCACCTCTTACACTTTGCCCTGAAAGAATATTTTCTGCTTCCTAACTGGTTTGATTGTCATATTGTAAGATATGCAAGACAGAGTTATATACATTAAAAACAAATAAATAAAATATTGAAATTTTATTAACCACATAAAATAATTTAGAATCAGCTATTGATACAAGTTTTGGGATTATTACATTTTGGTAAATGTAATTTAAAAATTAAATTTGATAATTTAAGATTTCTGTTAAGTTAAAATATTTTTTGCTCTATAAACATTAAAATAAAATTGAATTTTTAGCAATGTCTACATGAGGTGTCCATAACTGGAAAATAACTAATTAAGCATCCCAGTAATGGGCACTCCCCCCCCCCTTTTAACATCTTAAAAATAAATGAAAATTTGTAAATTGCTATTGGTAAATAAAATTCAAACATTTCTATTGTTACTCAAGCAAACACATGTTCAAATTCTGCAAGAAAATAAATACACAAATTTATTAAATAAAGTGAGTCCTTAGAATTTTCTTTAAGATTTTCACTAATAAAAAGTGGAGCTTTGAAATATTATTTTCTGCTTTCTGACTGATTTGACTAAAAGTTTCAATAATAACCCGAATATATAAAACATGCAAGAGAGAGTTATAAAAAGAATAATTAAAGCTAAATATTTAATAGTTATTTTTTTATGTTCCAAAAACATCAAGAACTGCCCATTACTGGCAGCTGGCACATCGACCATATGTAATTTTTATTATGCTCTTATGCTAAGCATGTGTTTTAGTTTCTAATTTAAATTAAGTGTGAAAACATTTATAATAATCCTAAGTTAACAATTTTAAAAAATCAGATATATATAATACACATGGAATATTATAAAAAAATCAGATTTTTTTTTATAAAAAGTAGGTGTACCAGTAATGGAAACACTTAAGGAATTTATTTTCAAACAGCTATAATTATTTCTTTTTTCCGATATTAAATTAATCAATCAACATTATTTAACAATTGCTATAGCTCCATTTCCTAATATATGAATCAAAATTTAATTTTAAATAACAGATTGAGTAAATGTGCCGGTTGTGGACCCCTTTAAAAATTGCATTAAAAATATTTTTTCTATTTTTTTTTAATATTAATTATTATTATTATATTCTAGTTTTTTTTTCATTTTATATTAATCATTCAACAATATTTAACCAATTCCATAGTTACATTTCCCAATATGACATATTTTATAGCCTGCAGTTATAGAAAAACAAATTCTATAAAAATTTATTATCAGAAACTCTCGCTTGTAGAGAGTAAAATAATGAATTTCCCCACCCCTGAGTATGGCAAAACACATTGCAGATTTTTAAGCCATAAGGATGACATTCAAGAAATTTTCACAGAATTGTAAACGATATATAGAACAATATACGAGGCAATCTAAATTAGATTTTTAAGCATTTAATAATATAAAAATAAATCGCGTAAAATACATATAAAAGCATAAATGAACTTACTTTTTATGTAGATCAAACATACAAAGAACGCAATTCGTATTTGTATTTTGTATTTATTTGCTTTGAGGTAGACGCTACAGCTATTCGCCGGCATGACCTCCAATGATCACAAGAAACCATATAGAACATTTTATTACAGAATATCCAGTACATACATTTTCACAGGGACAACACAGACACCCATGCCGCTAGCTGGACTCGAACCAGGGACCAGCGGTGTGGGAACAGCCTCTGCTACCATCCACGCCACTGGGTCGGCAACGCAATTCATCCTTGCCCGCCAAAGCCAATCAAAGACTGATATGTTGCCATTCGTGAATCTAGATTAAGAGAAACGGATAGTTTTAGCGAACAAGGTATAAATCCATCTCGTTGGTTTTAGCGCTGTTCCTGAGACGAGATTGACCAATCACAAGTCTGCATGGGATGTAATTTTATGCTTCTTTCATCATATTCAAGTGCAACTGCTAAAAGAAGATTTTTTTACCGCTGGTCGTTTGGTATCTTTGTAGATTACCGGTGCTTCTTCAATTTTCTGGAGAAATGGTAAAGTGAAAGTCAAATATACATTCAACGCATCATTATTTTACAGAAATTTTTAACAGTGTATGTATTCCTGAACTAGTATGGGTTGAAGAGGACAAATCATATCATAATATGTATTCACAATGAAAAAATATTTTTCTTTTGACTTTTAATGAGAAAATGGCAGCAGTAAATACAAGCCATTTACTTTTTAACCAACTTCAAGGTGGAGGTAATGATTTCGAACTCTATGTATTTCTTGTTCACTCATAACTTCCCTAAATATGAACCGATTTTGATAAATCTTTTTTGTTTGAAAGTGTAAGATACCCGTGTGATCCCATTTTAATTCCATTAAATTCTAATGATTAGAATTATGTAATGAAAAAAATGTGGATTTGATGAAAAAAGTAATAATTTGTCGCAAGTCATCTTTCAATGTTGCAACCGTTTTCAAATCATAAGCATATAAAAACTATGCATTCATATGCGTTAGGGCGAAATTGTTGCCAAGCTTGATTGTTTTTTGAAGTCGGTTAGTACTTTTTTAAGCATAATTATTATTCTTTCTTTTTTTGTACCACATTGGAGTAATTCAGTTTCTACTACTATATTAATTTCATAAAAAAGTATTAAAACTGTATAGCTCAGAAAGTAATTTACATACGCTTCAGAATATTCCACTTTCTCAAATGATTAGTTAGGAAATACAAACAGATAGTCAGTTTTTCATAAAATAGATCTTAAGTTAAGACAAATATGTAATAAGCTTATTTTTAAATTATTCTTATATCTCTTTTTGATTTATTTCGAAATTTATTTATCAATAAATAAATATGTTTTGTTAAATTAAACAGCACAAATTTCCATTTATAAATATTGTAAAAAATTTAATTATTTAAAAAATAATTTTTTGTTTGTAAAAGTTTGATACTGATGTGTATAAATCAAGTAAAAATTTTCATTTTACGCTTGTATATTTATACAGGGTGTCCATTCTCAACGGCGGCCAAAGGCTAATTTCTAAACCGTTAGTCATAGACATACAGTTTAAATTGCAAAAATGGTATAAAAAAAGGGTAAAGAATTGTTTTTCAAGCGATTTAGGTAAAAAATTTCTTTTATTAAAAAAATTACGAAAATTAAATTTTTATGCGGTTCCCCGGTTCTATAAGTGATATCTAGTAAATTTTTATCACTACTTTAACAAGTAATGCAAAAAAAGTCCCATTCCTCTGCGATTAAAACTAACCGAATAATGGCTATTTAAAGTTGAAGCATCTTTTTTGCTGCAAATTAGGAGTCAGTCACAAATTTACTGGAAATAAAAATAAACACAAGATATAAAATTTAACATTAAACATTGAGAGTAAAATAGTTTTTACAATATTATTTTTAAATTTATGTTGATGATTATATATTAAAGTAAAATTTGTCCTAAAAATATAAGTAAAAAAATAACAGAAAGTTTGTTAATTTAAATTATGAAAAGCAACAGTCACAATTCGTTACAAAATGACATATATTTAAAATTCTATTAGATTACTAAAACTAACAGAATTTGGTGTAGTCCTATAAAATAAAGAAATTGTGCGCACCTAAAATTGTATTGATATTACATTGTAATTGGATATAAATAAGTGTGCAAATTGAACCTCGATCGGATATTTGTGGGTTAAAATTTAAGTAGAAATTTTGATCTAGGGAAATATATATACGAATGTTTTAAGCAAAATAAAAGCATATCAAAAGTAACACGCTTTTAAAAATAAAATCGTGATTTGCCAAAATTTTATTTTGTCGATAAAAAGAGTTTTAGATCTCACGTCCTCAATTATTTTAACCAATCCACAAGTTAATTAATAAAATTTAACACTACCGTAAAACTTGTACGGTGGTAGCACATTCAGTTAATTTTCTTTAAAAAAAATTTTTTATGTCATTTAAAACATTTTTGTAACTGGAAATACGTGTTTGTGACAAATGGTTTAGGAATTAGCTATTGGTAGCGTTGGAAATGGACACCCTTTATAATAATTTAAGCACGTAGTATACGATCCCTGAAAACTTAGTCCAACTCACACTTCTTCAGCTACAGAAAAGTGGTTTAAGTCATGAAATTTAAAGTTTTATAACTCGGTCAATTTTAATGCTAATTGAGAGGGACCTTCTTTTGTTGCTTTATAGGATGATGGTAAATTTTTACTAAATATCACCAATTGGACCGAGGGACCGTATAAAAAGATAATTTTTGTAATTTTTTAATAAAATTTCTTTTTGATCTAAATCACTTGAACAACAATTCTTTACTTTTTTTAAAACATTTTTGCAATTGAAACTATATGTCTATGACTAACGGTTTAGAAATTAGCCATTTTCCACCTTTGAGAGTGGACACCCTGTATATGTATGTATCATAAAGTAACAACAAATCTTAAAGATGCAGATGAAGTTTTCTTTCTCTAATAGATAACGTAAAGTTATATGAAATTGTATGTTTTTAGCAACTAAACCTTTATCAGTCTAATGTATTTCTTGGATTTATTTCTGATACATTGAAGCTTAAACTAATCATTTAAAGACGTGCTCTACTTGTGTATAACAAGTTGTGAAAACTTCTTATAGGTTTCTTAAAAGAGACTTAATCTTTGATTGTTTACTACTAACAAAAAAAAAATAACATAACAATAGTCATTGTCTTTTTTTTCTAAATCTTTTGTTTAACATAACAAAATTTATATGTATAAAGATAGAATTTTCTTATTGGGAAATCACTCACTTTTTGCTGCAAAATTTATAAAAGTATGTTCAGAGGTGTTTTTCCAAAGATATTTTCAAAAATTTAAATCTTAATTGTAAAATAATAATAAAAAATTAATCAATTGTACGCTCTTTTACATTAGTTTGGCATAGTTAATACATTTCCAAATATTTTTTATTGTTATAACTTTGTACAAGTTATTAAAAAAGTAGAATTAATTTCGATCTAATACATAATAAGTAAAATGTATTAACTGTCTATAAACATAAACAAGTAAAAAAAAAGCAACTATAAATCAAAAATCAAAATTAAAATAATGACGGATTTTGATAAGTAGTAGTATAAAATATACATAAACCTATATATCACAACAGGATCAATTTGTTTCTATTAACAAAAATAACCTCATATTAAGAACAAGAACATATTTATTCTTACCATATTTTTCTAATATTTTTACGTAAATGCAAAATAATTATTCCTCCACCACTGCTGAGACAATGATATTTAAATTATTCTGCTATAGTAAGTACCTATGTATACTTTTCCGTAGACATTGTTTAAGACTGATTGTAAATGTGGAATTCTTCAACGAATGCGATTGACAGCATTTTACCCAAAAGTAAAGTGTGTGATTTAAATCTTCAAAATTAAAATACATTTTGTATTATCTACTATTTATCAACATATATTTTTACCATCGGGGGTTTCTTTAAACTTTCAAAAAGCAGAATTTCTGTTTTCTAGTTTATGCTCATATTTGTACTGCTTAAATCATATGTACGTGAAATTGTTTCTTACTTCTGCCAACTGGCTGTATATCCGAAATTATCTAGATAATACTGGAAAATCTAGATATTTATGTAAAAAATAATAATAAATATAAATACATTTATACAATAAACAACATAATTAATTCCGTAGATAATTTGATTCTTTCCTTGCAGTTCATCTTATTATTAACAAATGCGCATAATATATGCAACTACAGTTATGCAATTATAAAAGATACGAAACATCCAAAACCCAAAGTATGAAATATCTGTAACAATGATCAATATCATGTTTTCTCCCCTTTGTGAATAATATTTATTTTCCATTTCTTCTTAACTATGTGAAATACTACATGTAAATTCGGAAGATATTGGTTCTTAGAAATGTGTTAATATATTTCTGTATTGATTTTTTTATATATATATAGTTACAGATTACTTTTCTCATATTTTAAAGATTATAGCTTAGAACAATATGATTGCCATAATCGTTTACAAACATCTATATTAATATAAAAAAATACTATTACTCGAATAGCTGTTACTATTTTCTCAATAGATATAGTATAGTATATAGTAAAATTTTGTTCTAGTAAGAAATGCATGAATGATTCGCTGGCGTTAAGTTTGTCAATTAGAAAGCGTAGAGTCGATAAAAAAATAAAAACAAGGAAATATTCAATTAGATATACGTTAGATATTTCAGATTTCAATAGACATTATACAAAATAACTTCCAAGAAAACCATTAAAAAAATTCAAAATATGTGAGATGACATAAAGTAAAATAAGAAAAGATTTTTCAATGATAATTTTTGACGATGATTACACATTTGTTTTTAGCACTATTTGTGTGAGAAGTATACCTAAAATATTGTTGCAGCGTATATGGGGTTCTTTTGATCTTATAGTTAGACAACTTCAAACTCTTGTCAGAAAAGTAGAAAATAATTTATTCACAGATCTTCAGAACAACAGAGTCTTCGAAACTCACAAATATTACTAATATTCAAAAATAACTGCTCCAATCTATCGTACAGGTACAGCTGTAGATCCCAGAGACTGTTTATACAACGTCTCAACACTTAATAACATTCAAAACAACATAAATGAAACTCAAGCAAACTTGCTTTACAAACGCCTTGTTCACTCAATGACTGACTGGTAAATAATAACCACCCAGCTCGCATCCGGCTCTCCTATATATAGTCTCGCCGCATGCGGTAGAAATTTCTACGACCTTCTAGAAAAACCTGGAAAACCACGGAACAACATTCAATGTATCAGTAGACCTAAGGGGGGTTACCATAAATAGGGAAAGGTTACCATCGCCAACAATCGCCAAGTTTGTCGCCAACTTGGCGATATATCGCCAAATTTGGCGACCAAAATTAGTCGCCAAAAGTGACGCCAACTTGGCGATATCTCTAATATTTCGCAAAGCTGCCATAGACATTCACTGAAAATAATAGACAAGTTTGCTTGATAACAGAGACAATGTAAAAAAAACTAATATTAGTAAAGGAATGGAGCTTAATAAGATTATTTACATTATTTTACAGTACAAACACTAACTATTTACAAAATTCGTAACACTACCCCCTCCTCAAAGACTGCACGTCCCGGGCAGTGCAATCCTTGAGTTAGAGGAAAACACTTAAAATAAATAAATAAATAAATAAATAATAATAATAATAAGATTTACATGAATAAGAACTAATTACTATTTACATATTTACAAAAGTGACTTTCATGACCATGGTCTGAAATTCCAGTTTTGAATTTCTAATCATTTTGGCCAAAATAAGGGGCTAGCCGATTATAATGTACGACCTTGGGCTTGGTGTGTGGCGATTTTCGTATGCGTACGACGACATCATTCAGCCTATTGACGACTGTGTAAGGACCGTCCCAGTTTCTTTGTAGTTTTGGCGACAGTCCCTTACGACGTATGGGATTCCACAACCAAACTTTGTCACCTTCGTTGAACTTTTAGCGAAGTTGATATCGTGGCTACATAATATTGGCTCATTAATCAGAAGGATTTTATAGAAAAATAGACTTTAATGACTTCACATAACATAAATAATATTCGAGAAGACGTCACTGCGAAAATGAGAAAGCGCTTCGTTAAAAAGTAATTCCATTAATTGAGTTGCCATTCGTTGAAAGTAAAAAGTTCTCATACGCAAGAGAAAATTACAGCAGAGCTCGAGATGAGCCGCTACAGAGTATGCCCCCAGTGACGTAGTCACGATTGCAAAAAAAGTAGTACTTGATACAGATACATAAGAAGGTCTTGAGTACATACATATGATGCATAAATAGAATATACATGCAGTACATTAAGAAAAACAAATCGACAAGTAAATATTGTACACTAGGGTGGGCCGAAAATTTTTTTTTCCATTTTCGATTATGGCGGGTGCGGAAAAGTGGCCACTGGTGGCACTCAGTTCACACAAAAAATTTGAGATTTTTTGGACTTTTCCTTACCCTGCCGCAAATGGCTTGAAAATTTGCAAAAATGCTGATTTTTGAATTTTTTTAGGTAAAAAGTCAAAAATGTTAAATTAAATTTATTTTGGCTGTATTTGCTTGAAAAGGCACCTTTAACGTACCAAATGCTTAAATAAGTTCTGATAATGCATTATTTAATTGTTAAGTGTATTTTAAATAAGCCGATTTTCATAGCTTTTTCACGTATAGCAGGCAAAATATGTATTGGTTTGAATCGTTCGTTAATTTCTCTCTTGTTTATGTTCCTTGGTCTTTAAATTTTTTCTATGCGTCAAATGTCATATATTTGGGCAGCGGACAGCAATATAACTCAAAAACAAAGCTGGAACGGGAGAAGGGGGTGAAACAGGACACTAAGCGTGCGCAATGCCTCATCGTAATGTTGAGGGAGTGAAGGAAGATATAAAAGAGACGAGAAAATTGCTATAAGGGATTGTTATTATTTTACCATGCTCAAAATCTGAGAAATTTGTTCAGAGTGGATGTGAAACCTTTTCCTAGAGAGATTCAGTACTTTTTGGATCGTTTGACTTACCATTACAGTGTTTTGTCCGTTTTATTACGACGAATTTGGAAATGGCTATTATGAAGTTCCATGCCAATGTAAAAGACACACGACAGAATGAAACGCATCCTTTTTGGACACCATGCTTGTTGAAAGACTTGCAATTGCCAACTTATACTGGTAACATACGCCACAACTACTGGAGAAGACTGCTTGCGAAGCGATATGGCAAAAAATCGAAAAATCCAATATTAGTCAATAGATGATGTTATTAAAATGGTAGATGAAAAAGTTACCGAAATCTGAATAAAAGCCAGTGTTTTCCCAACGATCAATTTGCAAAAAGATTAAAAACTATTAAAATAAGCGTAGATCATTGGAGAAATCCTGAAATCGTATGGGCTTGAAAGTAAAGACAACCCGCGAAGAATTCGTACAAAATGGTTAAACCTTTTATTAGTTTTTAATCTTTTTGTAAATTTATCGTTGCGAAAACACTGGTATGGAAGCTTTCTTTCAAATTTCGGTAACTTTTTCACCAACCATTAAACTATTATTCTAAACTATCACTGTTAAAAGAAGTGTAGATCATTCGGGAAATCCTGTAATCGTATGGACTTGAAAGTAAACACAACCCGCAAAGAATTCGTACGATATGGTGAAACCTTTTAGTAGTTTTTAATCTTTTTTGTAAATTGATCGTTGGAAAAACACTGGTATGGAAGCTTTTTTTCAGATTTTTTTCCGAAACTTTTTTCAATGGTAACTTTTTCATCTACCATTTTAATAACATCATCTATTGACTAATATTGGATTTCTCGATTTGCTGCCATATCGCTTCGCAACCAGTAGTTGTGGAGCATGATATCAGTATAAGTTGGCAATTGCAATTCTTTCAATAAGCATGGTGCCCCAAAAAGGATACTTTTCATGCGGTCGCGTGTCTTTTACATTGCCATGGACTTTCATACTAGCCATTTCTAAGCTCGTCGTAATAAAACGCACAAAACACTGTAATGTAAAAATACACATCAAATGATCCAAAAAGTACCGCATCTCTCTAGGAAAAGGTTTCACGTCCACACTGAACATATATCGCAGGTTTTGAGCATAGTAAAATAATAACAATCCCTTATCGCAATTTCTCTTCTCTTTTATTTCCTCCTTAACTCCCTCAACATTACGATGAGGCATTGCCTACTTTTTGAGTCCTGCTTCCCCCCTTCTCACCTTCCAGCTTCGTTTTTGAGTTATACTGCTGTCCGCTGTCCAAATATATGACCTTTGACGCATAGAAAAAATTTAAAGACCAAGGAACATAAATAAGAGAGAAATTAATGAACGATTCAAACTAATACATATTTTGCCTATTATACGTGAAAAAGCTATGAAAATCGGCTTATTTAAAATACACTTAGCAATTAAATAATGCATTATCAGAACTTATTTAAGCATTTGGTACGTTAAAGCTGCCTTTTCAAGCAAATACAGCCGAAATAAATTTAATTTAACATTTTTAACTTTTTACCTAAAAAAGTTCAAAAATCAGCCTTTTTGCAAATTTTCAAGCCGTTTGCGGCAGGGTAAGGAAAAGTCCAAAAAATCTCAAATTTTTTGTGCGAACTGAGTGCCACCAGTGGCCACTTTTCCGCACTCGCCATAATCGAAAATTGAAAAAAAGTTTTTTTCGGCCCACCCTATTGTACACACATTATAAAATATATACAAAATATTTATGCAATACAAAATACAATGTATATTCAAAATATCTATACAATATAATCAGTTACGAGATGTTGAGGAAAACGAACTTTGCGACCAGATTTCGTGGTAGGCTGTTTGACAGGAGGAACATTTAGGGGATCATGTTGTTTTTGAGGTTGGGAAGATGGAAAAGAATCTGATAATTGATAAGCTGGTTTGATGCGATCAATTGATACAGTACAGCGTTTGCCGTTTAATTCCAAGTCAAACGTTTTATTAGATCTGGCAATCACTTTATGGGGTCCTGAATAAGATGGTGATAAGGGAGGATTCACTTTGTTTGATCTTAAAAATACATGAGAACATGTTTGCAGTGAGGGATTCACATAGATTTTGGGATTGCCGTGCCTTGTAGTGGCAACAGGATTCAATGCTCTCATTGATTCAATCAACTCAGTCACATAGGTAAGCGTAAGTGGTTGATTTACAGTCTCACTGTTAATGAGATCACAAGGTAGTCTGATATTTGTCCCATAAACAAGCTGTGCACAGGTAGCTTGGATGTCGTTTTTAAGAGCTGTGCGCAAACCAAGTAAAACAATGGGGAAGTTTCAGTCCATTGAGTTTGATTGTGCGCTGTAAGCGAATTCTTAAGGTGACGATGAAATCTCTCAATAAGACCGTTAGACTGAGGATGATATGACGTTGTTCTTATGCGTCTACAGCCTAATCTATTAGTAAGTTCTTTAAAAAGAGAAGACTCAAAATTCCTAACTTGATCAATAGTAATAGTAAGACCGGGGGACCGGGGGGATAGACCGGGGTACCGAATCTGGATATCCAACCGTGTATTAGTGCACGAGCGGTTGTTTCTGCAGTCATATCTGGTGTGGGTATAACTTCGAGCCATCTGGTAAACCTATCAATAATGGTCATGCAATACTGATTGCCATCGGAGGATGGTAAAGGTCCAATAAAATCAACATGAATATGGGCAAAACGAGCATCAGGTTCAGAGAATGTCCCAATTGGCGATTTGGTGTGTTGGAAGACTTTAGCTTTTTGACATTTCGTACAGCTGCGAACCATAGATTTTATATCCTTACGCATGCCAGGTCATACAAATCGTTTGGAAATTAAATCTAATGAAGCTGAGAAACCTGGATGTGAGAAATAATGTAAGGTAGTAAAAACAGATTGTCGCATGCATTTAGGAACGAATGGTCTGGGATGTTTTTGTGACATATCGCAATATAAATGGACATCTTCGAGTGGAAAATAGTGTTTTTCTAATTTTAAAGAAGTGGTACCGAGTTCGAGAATTTGTTTTAGCTCTTCATCATTAGTCTCAGCAGTGGCGAACTCTTTAAAATCTAGCACATTAGGAGAAATGGAATCAATTTCAATTCGTGATAATGCGTCGGCCACGGTGTTATCAGAGCCTTTTGTATATCGAATATCAGTAGAAAACTGTGAAATATAGTCTAAATGTCTCAATTGTCGAGGACTACATTTATTAGGATTTTGTTGAAATGCGTATATAAGGGGTTTTTGGTCAGTATAAATAATGAAATTACGACCTTCCAGCATATGTCTGAATTTTTTTATAGAACTATAAATAGCAAATATTTCACGATCATAGGTAGACCAATTTCTCTGAGATTTATTTAATTTACAGGAATAAAATGCGATTGGTTCCCACTGTTTTTCGGAGAGTTGCATTAAAGAACCACCAATTGCGACATTGCTAGCATCGACCCATAAACTTAACTGAGCGCCAGGAATTGGATGTCTCAATAAAGTAGCTCGAGCTGTAGCTTCTTTTGAAGCAGCGAAGGAGAGAATGGCTTCTTCGTTCCATTTTAATTGCTCAGTTTTGTTAGTCTTGGAACGGGGATGGTTTTTTTTTATTTTTGTGTCCTTCTAAAAATTTAACAAGTGGAGCTAAAATATCGGCAGCTTCGGGAATGCAACGTCTATAGAAATTGAAAAGGCCTAAATAACGTCTTAGTTGAGTTAAGGTAGAGGGTTGGGTAAAATCTAAAATGCATTGAACACGATCAGGTAATGGTTCAATTCCTGCAGGTGAAAGTTTGAATCCTAAAAATTCAAAAGTGGATTGACCAAATTTACATTTATCAACATTGATACAAAGACCATACGCTTTAAGTCTAGAAAACAATAATTCAAGATGTTCTAAATGTTCAGTTTCATTTTCAGAGGCAATAAGCAAATCATCAAGACATGCGTAAACAAATCCTACATTATAACGTTGCAATCGTCCACGGGTCCGCCTCTTAGGACCTTTACGTGCTACACAGGTGTCACAAGTTCGACACTACTTCTCCACGTCACTGCGAACATTATTCCAGTAGAAATGCTCTCGAACCTTTTGCAGGGTCTTCATTACACCAAAATGACCTCCTGTGGGACTTCCATGCAGTTCTTGAAGGACCATAGAAATTCTCGACTTAGGGAGTAGTAGTTGCCATCTACATGTCTTTCCATCATCAGACTCCCATTTTCGGTACAAAATACCATTCTTCAAATGTAGGGAATCCCAGAGAGCCCAGTAACGTTTAGTCGTAGGATGGTAATGGGCCATGTCTTGCCAGCTGGGCTTCCTGTTGGACTCCTCTTTCAGCTCTAGAATTGGCTTAATTTCAGGATCAGCAAGTTGATCTTTACGCAGGCTCTCGTCACTCCACGGATCTTGCGATGATGTAGACCCAGTTGTAACTTGTCTTACTACAGGACCTTTGACATTAAATTTCTTCTCAACCCGGTCGCAGTATCTACAATTCTCTGAGCAGGGTCTTCTTGAGAGAGCATCTGCATTTCCATGTGATGGGCCTTTTCGATGGCGTATCTCCATATCGTACTCTTGAAGCTTTTGTATCCACCTGGCTATCTGGCCTTCAGGGTTCTTAAAATTCAATAGCCAAGTTAGAGAAGCATGATCAGTTCGGATCAGGAATTTCTTACCGTAAAGATAATGACGAAAATGGTCTATGGCTTTCACTACAGCAAGAAGCTCTTTCCTTGTTACGTAGTAGTTTCGCTCTGCCTTTGATAAGCACTTGCTGAAATAGGCGATAACACGCTCCTGGCAGTCGATTTCCTGGGACAGTACAGCGCCAATGCTTTCGTTACTTTCATCCGTATCAAGTATAAACTGTTTATCGATTTGAGGATATGACAGAATTGGAGTGGATGTTAAGGCCTCCTTAAGCTTTTCGAAAGCAGCGTCACATTCCTGTGTCCACATAAATTTTTGATTGGCTTCTGTTAATTTATGAAGTGGTCTTGCAATCATCGAGAAGCCTTTGACAATTTTTTTGTAATAGGCGCATAATCCTAGAAAGCTCCGCAGCTGGTGAACATCTGCCGGACGATTCCAATTTTTCACAGCCGATATCTTCTCTGGATCAGTCCTAACTCCTTCCGCTGAAATGATGTGTCCAAGGTAGGCGACTTCATTTCGAAACAAACTGCACTTCGAAGGGCTTAACTTCAAATTAGCTTCCTTTATCTTTTGTAGCACCCGCCTGAGGTTGTTCAGATGTTAATCAAAAGATTTTCCTATGATTATGATATCATCTAAATAAACAAGACATGCTTCATATGACAGCCCCCGGAGAACCGTTTCCATAAGGCGTTCAAAAGTTGCAGGTGCATTACATAGGCATACAAGGATTATGGCATTACCTTGAATTGCCATAATCCTTGTCCCGTTGTGAAAGCAGTCTTCTGGCGGTCGTCGGGATGGATCTCTACCTGCCAGTAACCACTCTTCAGGACTAAAGTCGAAAACCAAGTGTTGCCCGCAAGTGTGTCGAGAATGTCGTCAATCCTTGGCAGAGTGTAACTATCCTTTTTGGTGACGTCATTCAGTCGGCGGTAGTCTACACAAAATCTTTAGAACCATCCTTCTTTCTTACTAATACAATGGGAGACGCCCACGGACTTGTCGATGGTTCGATGACGTCATTTTCTTCCATATCCTTAATTAAATTGTGCACCTCTTCTTGCTTGGCAAAAGGTAATCGTCTAGGGTGCTGTTTAATAGGAGAGTGATCTCCCGTGTCAATTCGGTGTTGTGCCATTTTAGTTCGTCCAAAGTCTTCAGATGTTTGGGAAAATAAACTTTGGAATTCTCTAATTAAATTTTCCGCAGCTTCCATCTGTTTTGGATCAAAGTCTGTATTTTGTAACAAATCCTTGACTAAATTATCTGAAGACTTCTCAGAGTGACTAGAATTTTGACTTATGCACGTCACAGGAGCACATGACGCTATCACCTCTCCTTTCTTGATAGTCCTCGTCTTATCACTGATGTTAACAATTCTGACTGGAATGGTCTTCTTCGAGAGCTCCACCACAGATGAAGCCACCAATACTCCTGCTTGTTTACTATTGTCCTCGGGATAATCTATATGGCCAAATCGATAATTAGTTTCATTGTTAATTACAGCTGGAACTAAAAATTCTGTTCTTGGATCTAGATGGATGTATTCTTTGGCTATTACTGTTTGTTTATATTTCGTTATTTAATCCAAAAAGGCTTATTCCTTCAAATTTAGAGAGCATTTTATTATTTTTAAAATCAAGTTTGAAGCCAAACTTCTTCAGAAAATCTAGCCCGATTATGCAAGGATCTGTTATGTCAGCCACATATGCCGTATGATAATATTTGCTTCCTCCAAAGTTGATGGTTAAATTTGCCTTTCCATATATGCCTATCTTGACGCCCGTCACAGTTTGCAGGGTAACGCATGTGGAGTCCAGATGAGTTTACATTTCAATTTTCGAGCCAAATCTTCTCTTATTATTGTAACATTGGCTCCTGTATCGACAATCATACGGCACTGAATTCCGTTAATAAAGCCTATCACATATAACGCATTATCACCGCCACTCATTTTTGATATCTGGAGGATCTTCAGGTGGGGCTTTTCATTCTCTAGCAACCTCCGCCCCGCGAGATGGCCAAAATTTAGTTTCCCTGCTGACTGTTTGAATTTATCTCACGTTCGTGGATTTTGGGGCAATTTCTTCGGAGATGTCCTGTATCACCGCATCCCCAGCACGTGAGATTTTGTCTCCTTGAGCTTGTTCTTTCATATTTTAAGGCTTCAAGCTCTTGATTTAATTTCCTAATTTCTTTCAAGACGTCGATTTCAGTGTCTGAGCTTTTGTTCACCGTTGCCCCTCGGACTGAATGACGATCCCTTCGGCTGGCTTGTGTAGCTGCTTCCCACTTTAAGGCATATAGTAATGCAGCCTTTAAATCCTGCACATCTGCCATTCGTACCGCTCTCTGCACTTCTGGATCTTTTATTCCGTCAACAAAGTACTGCAGTGAGACCATTTCCGGTATATTCGTTGGGCAGTCTATGAATGCTAAATTTGCAAGCCGTTCAATTTCTGAGGCAAACTCTTGAAGGTTTTCACTCGATTTTTGATGGCGGCTCTTCATTTGTATTCTCGTATAATCTTTCAAGAATTTTTTCCCGAATCTCATTTCAAGTGCACAACTTAGAGTCTCAAAATTAAGTTGCGTCATATCGGGCAATGTTTGCAGCACGTCGGCGGCTTCTCCTCTCAAAGACGCTGCCAGTTGACAAGCTTTCACCTCGTCACTCCATTTGTTCGCTTCGGCTACGATAGTGAATTGGGTCTTGTAAACTTGCCAGGAACTCTTTCCGTCGTATGTCGACAGCTTGATGTGCACGGGAGAAGCAGACAGATTCCTAAATTCTTCATAATTACTACTGGATGCTGAAAGCTTCTTCTCAAGATCTTCTACTCTTTTATTTAACTTTACATCTACGTCAACTATTTTCTCTTCAACGTTACTTATTTCATTCTGAATTTTCTCTTCTACTTCCTGCATTTTCTCTTCTACCGAATCTATTCTTCTTTCTACCGACGAGAACTTTTCTTCAAAAGTTTTCTTCATTTCTTCATGGCCTTTATTCATTTTATCGGCCAACTCTTCTTGGCCTTTGTCAATTTTTTCCGCCAACTCTTCTTGCCCTTTATTTATTTTTTCCGCCAACTCTTCTTGGCCTTTATTCATTTCTGTCTTAATGCCATTGATAGCATCTAACAGTTCTTTCAGTTGTCCATCCATTGTTCTTGTTTTCGCCATAAGATCCCGACTCCTGACACCAAATGTTCCAGCTTATATGGGGTTCTTTTGATCTTATGGTTAGACAACTTCAAACTCTTGTCAGAAAAGTAGAAAATAATTTATTCACAGATCTTCAGAACAACAGAGTCTTCGAAACTCACAAACATTACTAATATTCAAAAATAACTGCTCCAATCTATCGTACAGGTTCAGCTTTAGATCCCAGAGACTCTTTATACAACGTCTCAACACTTAATAACATTCAAAACAACATAAATGAAACTCAAGCAAACTTGCTTTACAAACGCCTTGTTCACTCAATGACTGACTGGTAAATAATAACAACACAGCTCGCATCCGGCTCTCTTATATACAGGGTGATTCCAAATTTTTTTTACAATAAAAGAAGGGTGATAGTGCACATCAAGATAAACAATAGTAAATAGGAGACTAAGGGTCCCAAACGATTTCCAAAGGAGATAGCCGCCATTAAAGTTTAGGGTCCAAAATTTCAAATAAACATAAAAAATGAAAAAAATCGGTCGATTGATTTGCGGTTTTCACTAAAATTATTCTTTATGTCGGCATTTTCTTGAAATTAAACTATAAAAATAAATTTCAAAAAATGCCGATAGAGGGCGCTTTAGACTTTGGAGTAACGAAAAACTATTTTTTGCCGCTATTTTTTGCATCATATTAAATGTTTTCGTAAGCTTAGACTAAAACTTAAATTTTCAGCTCAAAATCTGAAAGTGGGAGTGGTTAAGTAGTACAAACTGAACTGTATTCAGAGGGTTCAAATTTCAAATGATTATAAAAAAACGGAAAAATTGGTTCATTGATTTGCGGTTTTCACTAAAACTATTCTTTATGTCGGTATTTTCTTAAAAATAAATTATAAAGATAATTTTCCAAAAATGCCGATAGAGGGCGCTTTAGACTTTGGAGTAACGAACAACTGTTCTTTGGCGTTATTTTTTGCATGTCATTAAATGCTTTCATAAGCTTAGACTTAAACTTAAATTTTGAGCTCAAAATCTGAATAGTTGGGAGTGGTTATGTAGACAAACTGAACTGTGTTCAGAGGGTTCAAATTTCAAATGATTATAAAAAACGGAAAAATTGGTCGATTCGTTTGCAGTTTTCGCTAAAACTAATTTCTAAATGAGCATTTTCTTGAAAATAAATTTTAAAGATAAATTTCACAAAATGCCGATAGAGGGCGCCTTAGACTTTGGAGTAGCGTACAACTATTTTTAACTGTTATTTTTTTTAATCTCATTAAATGCTTTCAAACGCATAAACTTAAATTTTAGGCTCAAATTCTGAATCGTTTGAAGTGTGTAAGTAGCGAAAAATTGAATTGTGTTCGAGGTGGGGGGAGGTTAAATTTCAACTCCCGAAGACACTTCAATTTGCGCTACTTAACTATTCCTAATTATCCAGATTTTGAGCTCAAAATTTAAGTTTAAATCTAAGCTTCCGAAAACATTTAAAAAGTTTTTGCAAGCATTTAATTAGAACAAAAAAATAATGGTTAAAATTAATTGTTGGTTACTCTGAAGTTTAAGGCGCCCTCTAATGGAATTTTTTGAAATTTATCTTTAAAATTTATTTTCAAGAAGATACTGACTTGAAGAATAGTTTTATTTTAAACCGCAAACAAATCGACAATTTTTTTCCATTTTCTATAATTATTTTAATATTGAGCCTCCTCCCCTCCCCCCCCTATAAACACTGTTAAGTTTGTGCTACTTAACTACTCCCTATTATTCAGATTTTGAGCTCAAAATTTAAGTTTAAGTCTAAGCTTCCGAAAACATTTAATGAGATGCAAAAAATAACGGCAAAAATTAGTTGTTCCTTACTCCAAAGTCTAAAGCGCCGTCTATCGACATTTTTTTAAAAATTTATCTTTATAAGTTATTTTTAGGAAAATACCGACATAAAGAATAGTTTTAGTGAAAACCGCAAATCAATGAACCAATTTTGCCGTTTTTTTATAATCATTTGAAATTTGAACCCTCTGAACACAGTTCAGTTTGTGCTACTTAACCACTCCGATTTTCAGATTTTGAGCTCAAAATTTAAGTTTGAGGCTAAGCTTACGAAAACATTTAATGAGATGAAAAAAATACCGGCAAAAAATAGTTTTTCGTTACTCCAAAGTCTAAAGCGCCCTCTATCGGCATTTTTTGAAATTTATCTTTATAATTCAATTTCAAGAAAATGCCGACATAAAGAATAATTTTAGTGAAAACCGCAAATCAATTGTTCGATTTTTCCATTTTTTATGTTTATTTGAAATTTTAGACCCTAAACTTTAATGGCGGCTACCTCCTTTGGAAAACGTTTGGGACCGTTAGTCTCCTATTTAATATTGTTTGTCTTGATGTGTACTATCACCCCTCTTTTATTGTAAAGAAAAATTGGAATCACCCTGTATAGTCTCGCCGCATGCGGTGGAAAATCCTACAACCTTCTAGAAAAAACTGGAAAACCACGGAACAACATTCAATGTATCAGTAGACCTAAGGGGGGCTTACCATAAATAGGGAAGGGTTACCATCGCCAACAATCGCCAACTTGGCGATATATTGCCAAATTTTGCGACCAAAATTAGTCGCCAAAAGTGACGCCAACTTGGCGTTATCTCTAATATTTCGCAAAGCTGCCATAGACATTCACTGAAAATAATAGACAAGTTTGCTTGATAACAGAGACAATGTAACAAAAACTAATATTAGTAAAGGAATGGAGCTTAATAAGATTATTTACATTATTTTACAGTACAAACACTAACTATTTACAAAATTCGTAACAATATAAAAAAAAAGTTTTCTTGCAACTATTTCGAATTAGTATTTTTTTCTCATCCCACTTTGACAGCTATTTTTGAAATTTATTCTGACGTTATGAAAACATTGACCAATAAGGCACGTTATGTAGTTTCTAAATAAGAGGAACTGCCAATAGAATGCGTTTGAGAGAAGAATTCAATTTAAAAGTGAGTTATAAAATTAGCAATTTTTTATTAGAATACATTCTCAATTCTTCAATCACGATCGCTTAGGAAAATTTGTCCAAAATGCCCACTTTGACAGCATTTCTTTAAATATGTTCTCCTTTATATAAAAAAAAACTGGCCACTAAGTCACATTATATAGTTCCTAAATAAGAAAACCTGCCCTTTGGATGCATTTAAAATCAAAAATTAATATAAAAATGAGACAGAATATAAGCAGTTTTTATTTGAGTTTGTTTCTTCAACTTCTAGTTTTGTTTATTTTTGCTATAAGGAATTGTCCTATAAAAAACATGCCAATATACAAGCTGTAGATATTTTTCAGAAGATGTATGATAAACTTAATCGGATATGATATCTTAAGAATTGACGAAGTACTACATATATTTCTTTGTCCACACCCTTTTTGTTTTCGTTTTTAATTGTTTTTTTCGGAGTAGGAGTTTTAGTCCTGAAAAAACGTAAGTACAAATGTTTTAGATAATATGAAAAACACTTATAATAAATTAATTGGATTTGATATCTTGCGATTTGACGAATTTATGATTTTTTTTTCTTCCAAACTTTTTTTCTTTTTTCACTGCTTGAGCCCCTTTTTAACTTTAACTGTCGCGCATAAATTTTTAGCCCCTTTTTTACAAGTAATATAAACTTTAACACATTCGCTGCCGATCACGCGCCAGCGCGTGATATGGCGCGAACGATAATGGGACACTCACGCGTCAACGCGTGATGTGGAGTGATGTCTAACAGCCAGTCACAGGCTGGCGTGGAAAAATCTTTCACTGATTCTTTGTTATAAAAAGTTATGGGGATTTTTTCGGTTTTCCCAAAAAACCCTCGCTATTTCAATTGTCTCGGTCCAGTTTTGCCCGCTAACGAGCTTAAACCGAGCTTTTATACCCCTTGATTTTATGTATGAGTTTAGAAAGAATTTGAGCAGAATTATAGAAGTTATCGTGTCCATAAAGAGTGATATATACAGGGTGTTTCGCTACCAGACCGACAAACTTTGAGGGGTGATAGTAGACATAAAGACAAACATTATTAAATAAGAAACCATGGGGCTCAAATGTCTACTGTAGAAGCTAGGGTACTTTAAAGCTTAAGATCCAAAAATTGAAACGATGATAAAAAACGGAAAATGGGTCAATTCGTTTGCGATATTCATTAAAATCATTGTTTATAACACGATTAAAAAAAATATATATAAAGGATACATTCAAAAATTGTCCATAGAGGGCGCTTTAGACTTTAGAGTTACGAACAACTACTTTTTACTGTTATTTTGAGCATGGTATTGGAATTATCTTAAAGTTTAGACTTTAACTTAAATTTTAATCCCAAAATGGGAAACATTGGGATCAGGTAACTGGCGAAAATTTAACTGTTAACAGAGGGGCGGATTTAAAACATTTATAAACATTATACAAACTGATCGATTTTGTTGCGGTTTGCGTGTAGTTCATTCCCTTGGTAATTATTTTATTCCAAATGACCTACAACTCTTGTGTATCCATTTTTTTACAGAAGGCGCTTCCGACACATATCCGACATTTCAATTGGCATTGCTCCCTAAATATAAGGGATGCAAAGCGACTCGGAATCACATAGGAATGTAACATTGAAAATGCCTTTATAGTGAGCTGGGGTTAAAAGAAGCAGAGAAAAAAGCACCAGAAACAGGTAGTGAAAGAGCAACACGTTAATGTGGTAGAAAGTAAAGGTAGCCGAAATTACGACAAGAAGTAGTTGGGCATGCTTGACAGCAGCGTCGCATGCAATTCCTTACGGTTTGAAAGATTCTTGGCATCTAGGATAGCTTTCTGGCAGCTACGAAAATTCGAGCTGACAGGTCTTTCACTGACGGTACAGGAGTCTCATACATTCATTTTTTCATTTGATCGTAGCAGAAGAAGTCCATACATATTCTGATTCAGATTGAGTCAGGTGGTGCTGAGGGGAGGGGGGGCTACCAATTGGTCTGAGCTCAAGTAGCCCCACCCATCAATGTTTATTTAAAAAAATACAGAACAATTATACAGTAATAAAATAAAGATAGACAACAAAAAGTAATTGATATAATGAAATAGGTGCGACGATCTGGCAGGCCAATGAGCCGGGCCACCACTACCTATCCACCGCTGTCCACTTGTTACGTTGAGGTGTCTGCGAACATCATTGGTAAAATGTGGAGGAGCCCCATCATGCTATAGAGTGGCGCAACGAAAGAGAAACATGTGCTTTTACCAGAAGTTCCGACAGAACGTGATGAAGAAATATCAAGTGGCTTTTATCTCTGCTTCTTGTAACCCTAACTCTTAAAAAAGATATTTTTGACATTACATTATATTATGATTCCGACTCGTCTTTGCATCCCTAACACTTCCTGGAAGTATGTTGGTCTGGTAGTAAAACACCCAGGAGTAACACCATTGAAATTTCGGAGATGTGTCGGAAGCGCCCTCTAACAAAAAATGGGAAAACCAATGCTGTATGTCATTTTGAATAAAATAATTGCCATGGGAATGACCTACACGCAAACCGCAATAAAATCGATTAGTTTGTTTAATGTTTATGAGCGTTCAAAATCCCCTCCTCTGTTCACATTTCAATTTTTGCTAGTTACCCAATAACAATGTTTCCGATTTTGGGCTTAAAATTTAAGTTAAGTTCTAAACTTTAGAATAACTTCAACCCCGTGCACAAAATAAGAGTAAAAAGTAGTTGTCTGTTACTCTAAAGTCTAAAGCGCCCTCTTTCGACAATTTTTGAACGTAACCATTAAATTTTTTTACAAACAAAACGTTATATAAAGAATGAATTTAGCGAAAACCGCAAACGAACCCATCTTTTTTCCCGTCTTTTATAATCGTTTGAAGTTTTGGACCTTAAACTTTAATGGCCCCTGGTTCCTACGGAAGACGTTTGCGTCCCATGGTTTCCTATTTAATAATGTTTGTCTTCATGTCTACTATCACCCCTCAAAATTTGTCGGCCTGGTAGCGAAACACCCTGTATATATACAAACACACATATATATGTATGTATATATATAAGCATTTTTACGATTGTAGTTTTCTGGTATAGGGATCATGTTCGGCGTGAATCTGCAAAAAAATTTAGAGATTCGAATATAGATGCGTTCCTAATAAGTAGTATTTCATACGAAATGTACCTAAAAATACAAAATAAATTAATTAAATATTAAATTATTTTAACGTTAACAAAATTTTATTTCTCATTTTAAAAAAATCAAAATCAGTATTTTTTGTTTTCGATTCCATTTCTTTCTTAGTTTATATTATTATCTCTTGTTGTCTGAAAATTCTAAGCTTAAAATATTTTTTATTAAATATTTTGAATCGCCACGCATAAAGAAATTGGATATTCAAATGAAGTATTAATTCTCATTCAAGTCACGGAGTCTATGGATTCACTCAGTTGAAAAATGTACTTTATATTCCTTCAGAAATAATGCATACGCGTAAAAGTAATGACAATATCCCCATTCTTGGTGTAACGAAAGCTATTTTTTTTTTCTAGAAATAAGCTTATATTAAAAGATGAAGTTCATTTTTTACGCTCTTTGAATAAATCGAAACCAATTTCACATTAATTCATTCATAAAAATGATAATTTATAATTTAGTGCATTAACGTCCAAAAAATGATTTATTTTGTTAAATTTTCTTTTTTTTCCCATCATTTTTTAAACAATACTATTTTAAATATTCAATGAAATATTTTATTATTTTTGTTCATAACAATAATTTTTCAGCTAAATTAATTAATTACCTTCTCTTAAAACACTATTCCTTTTGATATATTTTAACGTTTAGAATCAAAATGCGTTCCATAAATACTTTAAAACCTTACACATACATAAATATGATATGTAAATGAAAAATAAATCCTCTTTTAAGGGCCAAAGCTCACTCAGTCAAAAGTTTAAAAACTTCTATTTTTTTTCTAATACACCAGGATAAAAATGACCTTAAAGTTTACCTTAAGAAAGAATATTACCTTAAAGAACATTTCTTTTTGTAGACAGTTGCTTTGAATTAATCCATTTGACATTCAACAAATGAATTATTGTTGAATTATTGTACATTTAAGCTGCATTTTTTGCCTTGCAAAATTAAGTTAATTCAAAATATATATTTTTAAATGTGTTATATTCATTTTTTACTTCTGTATACATTCTGTTTTTTTTAGATGGATTATTTTTTAAAAAGTTCACATTGGCTGTTTTCAAATGATAATTATGTTTTCTTATACAAACATATATGCATTATATATACACACATATATATATAATACCATTAAAAGTAGACAAGATTCACCAATGGATTTTATCAATAAAACAATAAACCAAAACGAAGAATTAGAATTGAATTGAATTATAATAAAATAAATAATAGTGTAACGAGTAAATCTGAAAAAATAAATAAATAAAATGAATGCAAAGAGAATTTGTAGCTCCAAAAGCAGAATCATCAGGCCCCAAATGCTCTGGAACTACAAATGAAGTGTGCGGTTTCATCCATGTATTAGCCATGAAATAGCAAAATAATACGTATTTGGGGCTACCAGCACACAAAAATCAAATTATTAAACAAGGAACAAAGATATTTTAGAAATAGGAGTTGAAAGTAAGTAAAAATAATAGTTATCCATGACATACAAAAAAGATAAAGCTGAATGAAAATATAATTGAACCGGAGAAAATAATTAATAATCGATATTAACATAAAATTAAATTAATAAAATAATTAAAATTAGAATTAAGAGATAACATTCATATTAACATATAACTTAAAATACCATTTTGTTACTTTAATCAGTAACATTTATTGTGACTTTACATGGTAAAAACTCATTATCTTAATATAGGATAATAAAAATTAAAAAAATAAAATGAAATAAAATAAAAATAAGTAATAATTTAAAAAAATTAAATAATAATAATAATAATAATAATAATAATAATAATAATAATGATATTATTAATAATAATACCAAAAATTATATCAATAACATTAAAATTAATTTTATAATTGAAATATAGCTATTTAACTATAGATATAACAAGACAAATATCCATATATTGGTGTCAATTAAACAGTTTAAAAATTATGTTAAAATGAATAACCCACTCTCAATTATATATATATATATATTAATTAACCTTTGCGTTTTTATCCAGACAACACCACCCTCCTCCGTACTTAAACATCTACCCATCCAACAAACTTATATATATATTTTTTATTACTTTTTAACATTTTTAATTTTTTATTATTATTTTTATGTTTTATAATTTTTTTATACATTTTTTTACGCAAACAATTAATTATAAGAGCAAACAATTAATTATAAGATCATGTAATATCTAATTATAAATTAAAGAATATATGAATTTTTTAGGATAACCATTATTTATAGCATCATATACAAGCTTTTTAATATTAGTATTAATTAAATGGGAAGAACATAGACATTTTATTCTATATAAATGGTTAAGTATTATATTACGATATACAGAATTATGAAGACATGATTTAAAATTTGTAAAGGTATTAACTTTAAAATTAAATTCTTTCCTTTTGTCATAAATATCAGTTATAAATTTGTTCTCTTTTAATATAATTTTAATATCTAAGAAATTGATTGTATTATTAAAAAGTTGGTTTTTTGAAAGTTCTAGATTAGAAGGATAATCAACAGGGAATTGTGATACTGATACAGGTGTTATCAGTATCAATTAAATTACATCGTCTATATATCGATATAAATGTATTTTATTATTTAAATAATGACGTTCATAGTAATATAAGTCAGATAATACACTAGATGTTCTACCACCTTGTGGTATACCAACATTTTGAATATCTATATTGTTATCATGCATGATAAAATTATTATAGATAATGAAATTGGTTAAGGTATGAAAATAATCAGAATCGATATTATGTGATTTATCCAACTCGTGTTAATATTTTTTAAAAAGCTCATTTATGATATTATGTAAATCCGATAAATCGATATTATTAAATAAATCCTTAAAATCATAAGTAGTGATATTTTTTATATATTTAAGATTTTTCATAATATGGACCAGTTCATAACTATTTTTTATGCAATGTGTATTATCACTTTTTTTTGTAATATTATATATTTGATTAAGTATTACTAATAGAAGTTTATTAGCAGCATTATTGTATGTATTGCAACCAATTGTAACAGTTCTGAATTTAACAGGATGCTTATGAAATTTGGGTATAAGGACTAGATAAGGATATTTAAAGTTAGTAGGGTTAATGTCTAATAATTTATAGAATCCTTTAATTTTACGATTATTGGCAAGTAAGTTATCATTGATTTTTTGGAATGTGTTATCATTAGATATACTAGATTTAATCAGTTGATGATAATAAGATTTACAAATAATTGCATAATTATTTGGAGATTTATCAACATAAGTTATTACAAAGTTTTGTTGTAATTTATTGATTTGCTTAAACAGATGCTGTGTATTTACATATTCTAGGTGTGAAATATTATATTTTAAGGACCTGGTTAATTTATCGATAACTAATATTTTCCATTGATTAAAATATTCAATGGGTTTATTATAATAAATTGCAAGTTTATAAATAAATATATCTATATCATAGGTAAATTGTTTTATGATAGATTTAATGTTTAATTTGGATGGAATTCTGTACTTGGTCCCATAACCCATAATTCTTCTAAGTTGTAAATCATCTACTAGATTAAGATTACCAGTAATAATATGTCCATGATCTTTATTTATATATTTTTGTAGAGAGGGGCCATTGCATATACAGGGTAATGTACTAGCATCAAAAGAAGATTTAGAGAAAGGATTATAGTTAAAAATCGTTCTACCGATAGATATGGGATACTTAAAGGTTTTAGATATATGAATATTATTAATAGGAAATTGACAGTTTTTATCATTTAATATGTAATTAATATTGATTTTATTAAATATTGGATTAGAAAAAGTAATTACCATTTGAGTATTAGTTTGTAAATTTTTAGGTTTTTTTAGTAAATTTATATTGTAAAGGTTGACACGAGTCATAATGAGATTATAAAAAACATCTGAAAAATGTTTAGAGTAAGTTTTACTGAGAAAAATATTTAAATATTGTACTATATGTTTCTTTTTTATTCCAAAAATATATTTACGTATTAGAAACCAATTGTAATTTTTTAAATAATTACGATGCAGATTATTAATTTGTTGAATTATAATGTTTTTAGGAGTAATACTAGAAGATGAACCTTTTCCTCTTTTGTTACGTGTTGTTTTAGGATTTATAAGATGATTTAAACTATGATAAATGGGAGAATAACCTGTAGTATCAATTATAGATGAAAAAACTTTAACAGATCTTTTAAAAACCTCACTAAGACCATAAGGATAAATTGTATTATAATATTTCATATATGAAGACTCTAAATATAGACGCTCAGATTTATTTTTCTGAATTTGTATTATTTCAATAGTAGTATTTTTAAATTTATGTTTATGAAAATGCTGTATTTCAGCGGTAGACTGTATATTTTTTGCTAAATTTTTATCAGAATTTGACCGATGTTGATTCATGCGTATATGAAGAGGACCAGAAGTTTCACCAATATATTTAAAATTGCAAATGTTACACTTTATACTATAAATTACATTAAAAGCCTTACAAAAAATAGAAATATGAGGATCTGATACGATTTGTGACTGAGAAGCAGATGGACAAGTTTTACATCGAATATCAGAACATTTCTGAAAATATAATTGAGGAGGAGGAGCATGTATATGGTAACTGGATGACGATCCAGGAGTAACCCTATTATTGCTCCTCTGCCGGGCACTACACTGCAAAGAAGCATTGTGTATCTTGCCAGGATCGAGATTTTTACTAAGTACTGCCATAATATAAGAGATATTACAAATATAATAAAAAGATAAAAATAGAAGAAAAATTACAATTAAATAATCGAGTATCTTGACTAATATAATTTACTAAAGAAAAGGATCTAGAATGTGCGTGTGTGTATGTGTTTGTCTGTTCGTGAGTGATAGAGAGTGACAGAGTGTGTGTACATTATAATATCTATTTTGTGTTGAGTAGAGGCGCCCGTTGACGTAGGAATTTTAAAGAAGAATAAATTTCATATTGATATTAATTCGCCGTTATGAGCAAAGACACAGGTGCGTAGAAGAAAACATAACACTCCTGAATATATGTTCTTGACTTATTGAAATGAGAGAAAGGATAGTCTAGACAAATGAACAAAATATGTTTTTATTATAGGCGCTGAAATCCCAGTGATAGCTTTTAGCGCCAGTTCGAGGGGCGCAGATTGAAAAGGAATTATTTTTCTTCATTTTATTTGCGTTCGATATTACATCTGCAGATAAATCTGGTGTAGCAGAAATCATTTAATAAAGGGGTTCAGATGCATAATAGAATATATTGTAATGTGGGAACAGGTCATAATGAATTCATAAGTCTTAATTTAGAAAGATTAAATGAGATGCAATTTTTATAAAATGAAAGGATTTTTCAAAAAAATATATAATGGAATCTTCATTATATGCATGTGTTTCCGTCTGTGTAAATATATCCACCACTTATTATCAAATCTACGCAGATAATGTTTAAAATGTAATCACTGCGCGAAGTACGATCTCGACAGCAAAGTAGGAATAGCTGATATGTATGTTTTGAATCTTTGGAGAAAGATTGCTAACAATCTACTGCAAGCATGTCGGCGACAGAATTGCAATATTATAGTGGAACTGCAAAATCTGGGGGATACAATAATAACATAAATATTAAAGCCAAATCTCTACGGCAGAAACACCCAAAGATTTAGTTTATGGATCGTACTTCAATATGTATTAGTAAAATTGGTGACAATCCAACGCAATTATGTCATAGACAAAATGTAAAGCATCTAACAGAACTGAAACGACTATAGGGTACCACAAAGACAAAATTATAAACATGGAATATCTGTAAAAGAAATAGTCAGAGATTTAGCACAAGAATTTTACTGTCGCATTCTGTCTACCATATTTTTAAAAGAAAATGTTAATAATCCTTTATCAAAATTTGATATTAAGTTTTTAATAAATATAATGGGGAACAAATAGATATGAAACAAATAGAAAGATCAATTACAGTTTGTAGACAATTACAGTTCGTTATTAACACCAAACAGTCAATTACAATTACAGTTTGTATGTAACTCAGTAAAATTCTTCAATTATTAGTAATTGTCGAACATTCATTCAAAGTTTAAAACTACTAAAATTAGCGAAAATCCTTGAAGAATAATAAAAACATTTTCTACCGTCACGTCGACTTTTTGGCAACTGAAGCACGTGACAAATGTGGATTCTGAAATGGTCCATAAATTTATACTGTTTTTGCAAGAATTGCAATATTCCGCAAATATTCCATGCGCAGGAACTAGTAAAAGACGCATCAAATTCCAATACCAGTGTATTTAGAAAACTGACAATGTACATCCTAATTGCAAGGGAAAAACTTAGAAAAATCCCTAAGAGTATTAAAAATAGGTTTAAATTTTACATAAATTATTCAAAATGGGATGAATTTCTATTCGGGAATGAAGTAACAATACGTAGATTAAATGAAGATTTTAGATAGATAAAAGAATGAAAAGGTATACAGGGTATCCACTCTCGATGGTGGCCAATGGCGAATTTCTAAACTTTTAGCCATAGAATCATAGTTCCAGTTACAAATATGTTTTAAATGAGGTAAACAAATATTTTATATCTGATTTGGTTAATTAAAAACATTTATTAAAAAATAGTACTAAATATAAATTTTTATGCTGTCCTCTGGTTATATGAGTTTTTCTGGTCCTATAAGTTAAATTTAATAATTGCTTTCTATTATACTAACAAATAAGACAAAAAAAATGTCATGATTTTATACCACTACAATTTTCCGAGTTATGAACCTTCAAAAATGTATGACGCTGAATATATACTACTTTCCTTATCAGAAAACAAATGAGAATGACAATCAATTGAGGGGTCATATGTCAAGTGCTTATATTAATAGAATTATCTGTTTAAATGGCATAAGAATATAAACATTTTTATACAACTCAGAAAAAAATGGTTTGTTTGATTATATATATATATATATATATATATATATATATTTACATTGCTGCAATATGGTCTTTTATTTCAAGATTACAGACTTGAAATTTAAGTGCAATTTTAGAGATTTGTAATGACGACGATTCTAGAATTGATCTGGAAAAAAGTTATGGAATACCAGAGTAAATACTAACGGTGTATTCGAATACATTTAAAACGTAAACTTTTTTCTCTTATGTTGAAATCTATAGGCGAAATTTTATTTAAAATTACACTTACTGAATTACGTCTGTTGCAATACATTGGGAAACATTTTCTTATATTATAACGTATATTTGGCGTGATAAAAAAAAAAGAATTGATAAAAGTCTACTGCAGAGATAAATCCGAATTCGAGATATATTAAGCTGTAATTTTCTATAAATACAGAAAATGAATAGCATCAGGCTTATGGGACACATTTCTCGTATTCTTATCATAAGCTTTTCATTTTGAATGAATTCGATGAAAAGAAAATTCCATTTTGTTGGATTTTCTGATATCTCAGAGAAATTTATTCTTAAGCCTGGGATTTTTCTTTTATATTACGCATACAAAGGTTTGTATTTTTTCATTTATTCAAAACAAAATAATTATTGCTGGCCTTTCATTTTTTTTCTACTAGTATTTGATTTTTAATGCCTCTAATATTTAAAAAAAAAACTTCATATCTTAAAAATACCATTCGAGAAAAAAAAAAAAAATCTGTGACATTACAATACACGAAGTAACCACGCCGAAAATGTTAATTCCTGTTTCCTAGACTTTGGGCCCCCAGTGTTATGCAGCTTGCATCCCGGACAGATGGTCAGTCTAACGCGAGACCCTTGGTTTTTAGTTCCCAAGCGAGCGTGGTACTCATTTTATCAAACCCGAAGAGATGAAAGGCCGGAGAGAGAACCATGCCGGGTCGTGAGTCGAACGCTTGACCAGCAGCGCCTCAACCATATGATCTTATCAGTAAATCACTGACCTTCCATTTACTGTAAAAAATCTGCAATTTTTACAGAGAAAAACTGTTGTAATGAAAACTTTTTTGTAAAAAAAAAAATCTAACTTCGTAACCTTTATAAAAAAATTCTCTATTGATTACAGAAAAAAAAATATTTTACAGAAAAACTAGCAATATTTTCTATAACTTAACTGTTTTTACTCTGATGCCAATATTCACAGATTTTTCCTGTTAGTTTATTTTATTTATAATACATATTATTTATTTTTACTTTATTTATTTTTATTTTATCTATCTATTTATTTTTGCAATAGAGTTTTTATAAAATATACCGTTTACAATTTTGAAATTTTAAATAAGAGAGGGATTCTTTCAGTTGAGAAAAGCTCTGAACATAATAGTTGAAAATGAAAGTGAATTTTTTATTAATGTATAAAACATAAACCATATTAAAGCAAAGTCTTTTCTCGTTTATAATGGATTTCCAAAATATTTGCTTTACTTATAGAGAAATGGGAATTATACACGGAATATTTCAAAGAAATAGGCAAAAACATTCATGCTTTCATTAAAAAGCAACAGGATCATTCATTTTTTTCGAAACGATAAAAAACATAACCTTTTTCACAGTACCAAAACGCAAATAATTCACAATAAAGGTATTCTTCACCGCATCTGTCTGAAGTACATATTCTTAACTATATTTTCCAGATCTGCGACATTATTACAGATAACTTGAAGAATTTAACATTTCTTACATAGTTTTACAATTCTATATTATTAAAAAATATCTGTTAAAAATAGAAAAAATTAGTTATTTTTCATCAGAATAGAGAAACGTTTGTAAAGATAATCGGAAAAGAATATGCTAAAAAAAATTCTTACATTCACAAATTTGAAAGTAGTGATAAATGACTATCTATTCTTTATTCTAAGCATGAAAATTCTCCACTCGTTTTTTAGAAAAAAAGCTAGAAATATGAGTTACATCAGAAGAAAAGAGGTGACAATATCGAAATAAAACTTCTGATTACATTTCCATATTTAGATTTTCTGGCATTTTTGATGCAGTATTGGTTGCATCTTCATTTCTCATTATAGATACTCGCATATTTGCCTTTTCTTTTCATGTATATGCCGGGTATTTTTATTATATTCTGTACGTAAACATTTTTTAATTTAGCTTTTTATTTGCATGTAAGATTTTTATTTATTTCAAGACAACAGATTTAAACTTTTATTTTATGTTTTCTTATAAAAAAATTTCAGGTTTTTCGTCATAATTTAATGTGCTTTATATTTTATATTTTGCATGAAAGAAAATATACAAAATAATGTTTGAAAATTAATTCTTTAGAATGTGAAAGTATTAAATCATAAAGTACCTGTACCCAGTATGGACATCATAAGAAAAACTTATTTTTTTCACCCCACTTACACGTGATAAAACTCCAAAAAATGTCTGACCACTATCCCTGGACTGTTGACTATTATTATTAAAATTAGCAACCTTGTAATTATTCTGGGTTAATTTAAATAATAAAAACAAAAAATGTTTAGAAGTGTCCATATAAAGAACAACCTGTCCCTATTATAGACAGGTCGCTCCTTATTGACCCATTACACAGGTTGTATGGAAGAGCCACTCTTCTATGGAAATTTAGAGAAGAGGGAAAAAATAGTATATCTTAAAGTATTGTAGGTGAGAGTAGGGAGCAGAACATACGACAATATCGTCAGAACATACAATTTAGAACGGAGGGTCGTTTTCGGTTGTGGTTCATCGAAGTTCGATGCAAAGCACCTCAATTACTACAAAATATTATGAAATAATGTAGTTGATTTTGCTTAGCTTTCTAATTTTTGTTAATCTGAAGATTCACTTATTGTATTTCCAATGTGGACATAAGGTGTCATATTGGGAATCGTAAGTAGTTTTAATAAATCTTGTAATAAATAAATAAATAAAGCATTTTTAATCAATATATGCAGTAGCAATTGAAAATATCTTTTATCAGCTTTCTAAAACACTCCACTTTTCAATACTTAAAGTAATTTTATCACAGCTAATAAGAATTTAAATTTACCTATAATTACGATCAGCACATCGCGAAACAACAAGTTTACTTCTAAATTGCAAACAGCGCCATTTTTTGTACTTTCCTGGCATAATCATCTTTTCAACTGCTTTTCTTCACGGTCATGTAGTGCGATCTCTCGATCGAAATTGTTACTTTTAAAAATATTAGGTATGTCTATATTGGATACAAGTACCTTACATATAAAAAAGGAATTTCTTAAAAAATATACACATATTGACAAAAGCACTACCTAAAAAATGTTTATCGGAAACTCCGTAGATTTCGAGAATGTCAAATAAATGTGTTTTTCTTGGGATTTCAAGGTACATAAAATCATTTATTTTTTTTCTTTATTATTATTTTTACCACATCTTTAAGATAATCCTTAGATTTAATGATTTTGTAATTAAGAAGTTATCTGTAGTCCTCCTGGATTTATGTAGTTTTATTTGGTAAAAATTGCCTATTTATTCAAAGCTTAAATGTTTAGCAGTTGCTTTATCCTACATATGTATTTATGTAACATTTCAAGTTTTTGTAAGGAAAATATAAATTAGTTCACTTATTAAATTAAAATTTATATGTCACTAGTTTAAAATGCATTCATTATAATTTATAAATCTAATTCAAACCATATCATCGTCGCAAAAATTTTCAAAACAGTTGATCTATCTCTCGTTTTTAAATTATTAAAAAATTTATCTATGATTTAATTTTCTATTTTTTCTCGGTTTCTAAAAATATATTTTAGATATTCCAGTGAACAAACCACATATTATAAGTATTTTCTACATGTTACTAATAAACTGAAACTTTAATAAACTGAATTTATTTTATGCAACCATTTGTAAACCCGTTTCAAACAAACTGAGGGCCGAGATATTCTACCCTGGAAACTGGTAGTTGGAAGGTGCTGGGTTCGCACCTGAATCGCGCTCGTCGGCCTAGTCATTTGGAGTTTTCCAACTTCGTATTTCTTTGAACAAATACGGGTTAAGTATTCTGGGAAAGACCCCCAAGGAAGGCAAATCCCTCTAAGCCCCATATCCCTCGTACAGACAACTGGCCGTAATATACACTAACAACCAAATAACCCAACAATCTGATTGGCCGATCAAAAAATTATTACATTATTTTTTAATATAAGTGATCAAAACATTTTAATAAACTTAGAAATAGCATACTTATAGAAATTCAGAGGTCGACAATTTACATGTTAATTCAGATACGCAGATAAATTTATTTCGCTCATTCACGCTGTATTGTCACAGACTGTCGCTACAATTTTATATATTAGTCCATATAAGTAGATAAATTTATTTCACTCACCTGCAATAAAAAATTCACATCTCGACAAAACTATTTTTCCCCGGAAAGCCAAAAGAAAATTTGAATGATTTTGCTGTAACATAAGATCACAGGCCTTAGCTCCTTAGCATTGCGCTGCAAGCAACCTTAAAAACACGCATAAAAGCGAAAACACCAATAAATTAAGACCTAAATGAGACTTGAATTATTGAGTAATTAGCCCTCCCCCATACAATTTACCTTCTTATGTAGCCAGGAATGGACATATAGCATAATAAAATGATTTTCCAGATAATTACTCATATGAAATATTTTTCTGTAACAAGAGGCACCTATCACCTTCAGAATGATATGTTGCTGCGTAATTTTGAAATCTTGTTTAATAGATAATTTATAGTTAAATACGTTTAAAAAAGGCTTAATAAAATGAAAAATGATTCATTCCATATGAAATTATTTTGGTAAAGCAATATAAGGCACATTTCCTTTATCACGAAATTTAAAAAAGACACCATGAATGATTATTGATTTTTTCTTTCTAAACAGCAATTTTTTGTATTATTTTTTTTTTCGACTAAAATATTAAAAAAGTGAGTTCACTTAATTTCAAAAGAAAAGAAGCGACTATACCGATATAGAACTTTTGATTATATTTCCATGTATCACTTATTCCGGAGATTCGGATTCAGTATGACGAGTCATTTTTATTTCTCATTATTAACTCTCGCCTTTTTATTATTATTATCTATTATCCTATTTAAGAGCCTAATTTAATCCTTTATTGATACCCGAAAGATAATATTAAGTCTATGTGGGCTTAAAAATTTTTATATTTTTACATTATTATTATTACTAGCAAAAGCCATGCTTTGTTTGGATTCGCGAAGCATTATTTTATAAAGCATATATTTGAAAGTAACAATATTTTTTAATATTATTTTTGCATCTTTATTAAACAAAAACGTTATTTTATGTTTTGGCGCATTTTAATTCTACAAATGTAAGTTCAGCCAAATAACTGTCAATTTCCTAGGAATTTTTTATTTATGATGTAAGACTGGCATTAAAAAATATTTTTGAAGCAAACTTTTACAAAATATTTTTAAATTTTCAACTAAAAATTCTTTTAAAGATTTTTTTACAATTTCTAGTAGCCACTGGTGTTTTTTAAAGTTGTTTGAAATATGCCTGTTTCCAATCTTTGTAATTAACATCAAATAATCTTTGATAGCTATTTTAGATTAATATATTTGAAGAGAGCTTGAAGAAAGTTACTTCTTCAAAATCCTATTTTCTGAAAAAACATTTGAAATCTGCTCTCGTCGATATTATGAATTTTTAACTGTAAAACTTTTTATTATAATTTCTTCGTTTTTATACATGTTAGTGCATGAGAATTTTTGATATTGTAGAATTTTTCGTAAGGAAAATTTCTATTGAATGCTTAATTTTGAAGGATTTTCACTCTTGACAACGTTACGTACGTTTTTAAGCCAACTGGTGCCTATATATCCTCAATATCTATAACTGCTTCATCTAATGTTAAACCTTGGGATTTATGAATTGTAACGGCAAAAGCTAACTGCAGAAGAAACTCTTTCCTTGAGTAATTTATGCTTCCATTTTTCCAGAATTCAATTATTGGGGGAATTGGTACGCACCAATTCTTATAAGTTAAATTACTGTAGTATTCAAATTTATCCATGATTATTCGCGATATCTGGTCTGGTGGCTTGTGATTTTCTTTAATACGTGCAACAAAGTCTAAAAGAGTCCCGTTCACTAAACCCTTCTCCGTCCACAAAAAAGAACGTAGCATTACTTTCGATACAAATGATAAAGTAAGAAAAGTCCATTTGTCCTCTCTGAACCGGGTAACTTTTCCTTTAGTACATTTATAAAGAGCTTGAACCGAGGCAACACGTTCACGCAATTCTTTTAATTTTTCATTTATATAACAAATTTAACAATTAATTTTATTTGTTTACAATTCTTTTGTTGCCACTTTACAAAAAAAAAAAAAAAAAAAAAAAAAAAAAAATCCATAGTACAATTTTTTTAAATGATTAAGTGTCATCTGTGCAAACGATTTTGCTGAATAATGAAAACATATTTTATTTATTAAATTAATCACGATTCTATCTATAATTACTTACTCAATGATTTATAATTTTTTTTCTGAAAATATACGCGTTTCATTTTTTATTTATTTGATAAAATGCGTCCGTATTGGAAATGCATGTAAAATAAATTAATTAAAATAATATTTTTTTAACGTTTTACTGTAAAAAAAAAAAATTATATTCTGCAAATCTACAGATCATATTTTATTTTTGTGTTTAATTTGAAGTCAAAATATTGAATAGTTTTTTTGTGAAGTGTACGACAAATTGTAATTTGAGTGGACTAGTAGAGGATTCGCTTCGCTCATCCTAATTATTATTATTATTATTATTATTATTATTATTATTATTATTATTATTATTATTATTATATATTGCATAGGTAGTTAAAACGATCTATAAATGGGCAAATTATTACTTTTTCGACTTAAGTTTCAGATTTTTCTTAACACTTCAACTTTCAAAACCGGTTTTGAAATTATATGTAACTAAAATCGGAAAAGTAAAAACTATCCCGGATGTAGATTGTACTAAACTATACTATGCAAAAATATCATGTAAAAATATTGAAAATTTGAGTGATATATTTGAAAATATCGCCCCCATAAACTTAAGAATATCATCTTTTTGAATGACTGGCGTGGCTTCATAAGGCCCCACAATAGTCACTGAAAAAGACTCGGATGATAATGTAAAGTCTATGGGAGCGTTTTTTTATTCAAATAAGGTACCCTGGGGTAATAACGCCACGTTAAGGTTCTACCAATTTTCACGGCTCAGTTTTAGATTGTATTTTTTAAACAAATATAGAATTTGATACAGCAACTCATTGACTATCTATATAAAAAATATAATTTAACAGATATGTATTCATAAAATGTAATGGTGTGATTTCTTGACCAATGCTATTTGGCGTTATTACCCACCTATATGGGTAATAACGCCATGCAAACAAAACTATGAAATAAGATGGAATAATTGCATGTAGATTGTCCAATTCTAAAAATACAAACTCTACAAACTTAGAAATTGACAAATTGCATTCTAAGCTATTGAAAATGCTCAATTTTTTGTGAAAGTGTAAGAAAAATAAAGGTGTGGTGTAGGGGGGGAGGATGAGCCAAAAGAATATCAGACCGTGAGCTTCTTTTTGCTTAAAAAGGACCGCTTAAATAGAATTATTAGAAACATTGCAGAGGTTTAACTGTGTTTATTTGAATCAGTATTTAGGATGTAACTCGGCCACAGTAGAGAATCAACCGGGGTATTAATGCCAAGGATTGGCGTTATTACCCCGTTATAGTTATTGCGCTGTACATTTTAAATTACAAATTCTCTCGCGAAGATATCCAAAATCTTCAACAACATTTTCAAAGTCCATGAAATGTACTACAAATTTATGTAATTAACAAAGTATTTCCGGATTTAAAAAAAAAATAGTCTCCACATCACAAAACGTATCTCGCAAATTTTAGATCAAGCGTTAATTTTAGTTGCTTGTAAAAACAATAAGACATAAAAATGAAACAAATTAACTTGAAGCTGTCTTTTGCGATTTATATGACTCAAAACTCTTCTGCGCAGAGCACATGGGTGTCATTTACAAGATTATTTCATAATTATGCATAATATTAGCACTTGGCGTTATTACACCGCCTGGCGTTATTACCCCAGACCACCTTATATCGCTCAAACTTTAATATTTTTTCATGATTTATTTTGTGTAAGATAGCTGAGGACGATCTACAATCGGTCTAGTTTTTACTTTTTCGATGCCATATGTTACCTAACCCATGATCTAAAAAATAATATTTCTTAAAAAACAGAAAAAAAACCCCAAGAAGGTTTATTTTTGACTGAAAACAAGTAAAAGTAATAAATCTTTACGTATTTCTAAATGGTAATAAATTTGGACACATATAAGAAAAATGAAATTTTACATATACCGGGTGTCCCAAAAATGACTGATGGATTTTAAAATTCAATAACTTGCAAACGGTGACAGCTATTTAAAAATTTTTTCCAGGAAGCTTATGTATAATGTCAGCAGATTTTTTACCGTAATTTTTTATTTTAGTTCGCATATCAAACAATAGGTGGCGCTGACGGCAATTGAAAGCCAGGTCAGCACTTCACTCAGCACTGATCACCTGGCCTTCAATCGCCGTCAGTATCAACTATTGTTTGTTATGCGAACTAAAATAAAAAATTGCGGTAAAAACTCCTGACATTACACATAACCCTACTGCAAAAATTTTTTTAATAGCTGTCACCGTTTGCAAGTTATTGAATTTTAAAATCCATCAGTCATTTTTAGGACACCCGGTACATTATTTAAATATTCTACAATATAATTTTAATGCGATACATTTCTGGGTTTTTTTATTTTAAAAAATATCATTCAAAAGTTTATATTATCTTTGTCAGCTCAGTAATAATCATAACAAAAAAAAATAAATTTAGGATAAAACTTGTGTACAAAAATATTTATATTTTCTATTTATTTTTTTCAAGCATTAGAAACCTTTACATATATTGTATACAAAGAAAGAAAATTTGATTGAACAACGATTAAAAGAATACGATATTCCCAAGAGGTTGTTTCTACTTAGGCTATAGAATTTTTCATCATAAAACATCATCAATTGAATGAGCAGTCATTTGTTATACGAGGATATTTACAGCCATTGTTTTGACATGGCAATAGTGACACTTAAAGCTGCATTAAAAAAAGCTTTGCATAGCCATTTTTTTCTTTTCTCTGGAGCATTAACGTATTTTCAAGGTGTAATGTTATAAATACAACATAGATATAAAAAAGTCAGTTATTTGGTTAAGATTAATACTACTTCATTATGTAATGTGCCAAATATAGCTGTCTTTATATCACGTTAAATTATTTAAAATATACAATTTTAGTTTTAATGACATGCTATAAATGAAAAGACAATGTAATAAAAAAAGTCATTATATAGTATATTTGCAATAAAAATAATTTAAAAAACATATTTCATAAAACACGTCTATACAATCTAGATAGTTTAAATGAAAATATTACTCACAATTTTTTTAATTAAATTTACATTCTACATTATCAGTCATGTAATAAATATATTTACACTAATATAATGAATAAAGAAAGCTTCAAAAATAAGTATTTGAGTACAGGAAAAGTTTCTGCAAATAGCATGCTGTCATTTTAAATTTACGTAAAAATAAATGCATAGTAATTCGTGCGAAAATTATGTTTTTTTTTTTTTTTAATTAATATTTTACAAAATTATAAGGTCAGTTTCTTAAAAGAAATTCAGTTGAGAGTTTTTAAACATTATCTTTACCAGACTTTATTTCAGTAATTTCCAATTTATATAAGGTACCCTGGGGTAATAACGCCAGACGGGGTAATAACGCCAAGTGCTAATATTTCGCATAATTATGAAATAATTTGGTAAATGACACCCATGTGTTCTGCGCAGAAGGGTTTTGAGTCATATAAATCGCAAAAAATAGCTTCAAGTTAATTTGTTTCATTTTTAGGTCTTATTGTTTTAACAAGCAGCTAAAATTAACGCTTGATCTAAAATTTGCGAGATACGTTTTGTGATGTGAAGACTATTTTTTTAATCCGGAAATACTTTGTTAATTGCATAAATTTGTAATACATGTCATGGCCTTTCAAAATGTTGTTGAAGATTTTGGATATCTTCTCGAGATAATTTGTAATTTAAAATATACAGCACAATAACTATAACGGGGTAACAACGCCAATCCTTGCAATTTTTACCCCGATTGATTCCCTACAGTGGCCGAGCTACATCCTAAATACTGATTCAAATAAACACAGTTAAAACTGTGCAATGTTTCTAATAATTCTATTTAAGCGGTTTTTTAAGCAAAAAGAAGCTCACGGTCTGATATTCTTTTGCCTCATCCCCCCTCCCCACATCAAGCCTTTATTTTTCTTACACTTTCACAAAAAAATGAACATTTTGAATAGCTTAGGATGCAATTTGTCAATTCCTAGAGCTGAGAGTTTGTATTTTTAGAATTGAGCAATCTACATGCAATTATTCCAACTTATTTCATAGTTTTGTTTGCACGGCGTTATTACCCATATAGGTGGGTAATAACGCCAAATAGCATTGGTCAAGAAATCACGCCATTACATTTTATGTATTCATATCTGTTAAATTATTTTTTTTATATAGATAGTCAATGAGTTGCTGTATCAAATCATATATTTGTTTGAAAAATACAAACTAAAACTGAGCCGTGAAAATTGCTAGAACCTTAACGTGGCGTTATTACCCCAGGGTACCTTATAAAGAAAGTTTAATTGCAAAATAAATTTTATGAACATTTAAGTAACTGAAATCTGATAATAATTAGTTAAATATGATACAATGATACGGAATATACTGGAAGGAGAAACTAAGCATAACTACATTGTTAAAATTGATAGCTAATTTTGTAAATATAAAAAAAAAGAAAAAAAAATCTGCCATTTTACATTAAAAATGACTATAATAACGCTTCACTCAGCACTGATCACCTGACCTTAAATCGCCATCAACACCACCTATTGCTTGAGATGCGAACTAAAATAAAAAATTACGGTAAAAAAAAAAAACTCCTGACATTATACATAACCCTCCTGCAAAAATTTTTTAAATAGCTGTCACCGTTTGTATGTTATTGAATTTTAAAATCCATCAATTATATATATATATATATATATATATATATATATATATATATATGACAATAAAATTCATAAAAGTATTTAGGATAAGGGAAAATATGAATTTACATTGCATGTTATAGGGTTTAACCGATTGAAAAATCGCAATACTTACATTTATTGTAAAAATTAGCTTTAGAAATTCTTTATCGTAGAAAGTACTTAGTTATTTCTATATAATTAATTTTTAAATGCTTTGGATTTCTCCACTACATTTTATTTATATTTTTCATTATTAATCAAAAATAATCATTTAATGTAAAGCCAATTAAGTTTAAACTTGATGATATTTTTTAACTCTTTCATTCAAAACAGTAAAATATAGCATAGCATTACAAGGTAACGTATAACAGTTGCTGTGTTATGACTTATTACTCCCAAACGAGAATAGTTTCAATTTTGCTATAATAAACTGCAGAATATGATTGACGGCTTGAGTGGAGTAAGATCTCCCGATCGGAAATCATGCTTAGACTGATGTATGGTTCTCCTTTAGGTCACCCCGGACACACAAGAGTTCGCAAGCAGAAACCTAGCCCAGCTAGAAAGGAAAAGCATCTATCTTTTAGAAGACTTTAAAAAAAAGTTATTCATATTAAAATAAATTAAAACTATACCCGAAGCGGAAATGACATTATCCGACAAGGAGCATCACCATCAGTATTTCTGATAAGTTGCAAACAATTTTAAAATATATCGCAGAACATAATATTTTTATAACAGATGTAAATTTCCAAGTAATTGAAAAATCCCGAAACAGAATAGGAAACAGGGATATCTTGTCTGAAACAGCCAATGCAATACAGATTGAGCCTATCTGGACAAATATGGTGGACTATTTCATCCAGGCAACTGTTACATATAATACCATCTGAGTATTTGATCCGACATCATGATTAGCTCAACAGAATAAATCGATTGTTATCTTTGGAGCTGCAGTAAATGCTGTATGTGTAATTATAACAGATTAATCAAATATTATAGGTTTATTTAAAAAAAAACAGTTTTGATTATGGGAATATACAGGGTGTCCCTTCTCAACGGTGGCCAATGGCTAAATTCTAAACCGTTGGTCATAGACCTATAGTTCCAATTGCAAAAATGCTTTAAAAAAGGTAAAGAATTATTTTTTAAGCGAATTAGGTCAAAAAAATGTTTTACTAAAAAATTACGAAAATTAAATTTTTATACGGTCCCCAGGTCCTATAAGTAATATTTAGAAAATTTTTACCACTACTCTAACAAGTAAGACAAAAAAAAGTCCCATTTCTCTGCGATCAAAATTGACCGAGTTATAGCTGTTCAAAGTTGAAACATATTTTTTGCTGCAAAATAGGGGTCAGTCACAAATTTACTGGAAATAAAAATAAACATCAGATAAAAAATTTAACTTTAAACATTGAGAGGAAAAAAAAAATTACGATGTTGTTTCTGAATTTATGTTGACGTTTACATGCTAAAATAAAATATGCAATTTGTGCTAAAAAAAAAAAAAAAAAAAAAAAAAAAAAAAAAAAAAAAAAAAAACAGAAATTTTGTTAAATTAAACTACGAAGAGCAACAGTCACAAATCGTTACAAAATGATACATATTTAAAGCTCTATTAAATTACTCAACCTAATAGAATTTGATGTAGTCCTATAAAATAAATAAATGGAACGCACCTAAAATCGTATTAATATTACATTGTCATCGGGTTTAAATAAGTATGGGAATTGAACCTCAATCAGATATTTGGAAGTGAGTTAAAATTTGAATATAAGTTTTGAACTAGGAAAATTTACATCCGAAAACTATGAATAAAATAAAAGCTTATCAAAATAACATAACTTTTTAAAATAAAATCACGAAAAGAATCAGCTTCATTTGCTTACAAAATAAAACATACGTAAAAATACAATTGAGGATATGAATTTCGAAATTCGCCTTATCGCTTTTTGGTTTCTCTATCAGTCTATACAAACCTGCACTATTGTAACAATGCAATCTCAAAATTTATAATGAAAACCAATAGATGCATTTAAAGTTTTTCCGCTATTTCCCAAAATTTGGTTTTTTCGATAAAAAGAATTTTGAAATTCATGTCTTCAGTTATTTTAATAATCAAACTAGAAGTTAATTAATTATAATTAACACTGCCGTAAAACTTATACGGTGACAGCGCCTTCAGTTAAATCGCTCATTTAAAACATTTTGTAATTGGAACTATACGTCTGTGACAAATAGTTCAGGAACTAGCCTTTGAACAGTGTTGGAAATCGACTCCCTTTATAATACTTTAAGCAATTAGTGTACGTTCCCTTAAAGCTCACTCGAACTCATCCGTTTTCAGCTATAGAAAAGTGGTTTAAGTCATAAAATTTAAAGTTTCATAACTCAGTCAATTTTAAAGTTACATGAATGGGACCTTTTCTATATTACTTGGTAGAGTGTTGAAAAAATTTTACTAAATATCACTTATAGGACCGGGGGACCGTATAAAAATTTAATTTTCGTAATTTTTTAGTAAAACATTTTTTTGACCAAAATCGCTTAAAAAACAGTTCTTTGCCTTTTTTGAAGCATTTTTGCAATTGGAACTATATGTCTATGTCTAACGGTTTAAAAATTAGCCATTGGCCACCGTTGAGAGGGGACACCCTGTATATATTGTCGTTATTTTTTAAAAACTATCATTAAATTGTTGTCATTTGTAGCTGCTACAAATTACATTTCAGAAACATGTGATTGTTGGCTTTGTATTAGCAATGGCTTATTTTGAAAAGCTATAGTACTAATTATATCATATCCTTTTAGAATACATTATATCGTTCTCCTGTATCATATGCTACAACAGTAAAAGTTTTTTTCAACTTGCTTGACAATTGTTTCACTTTTTGTACCTAAAACAGTTAAGAAACATCACAAAGACTGGACGGATGACAAATAATAATAACTTTAGCGTAAAAGAACGATTGAGTATCAATTCATAAGAACACATTGGGTAATATTTTCGTGTTTCATGACAAATCTAAAAGTATGTAATAGTACAGTTCACTGCAGACTTTTGTGATGCATTGGACATGTACTGATAGCAAAAATCTCTAAATAAAAATACGATACAAAATTTTAAAAACATCAATATTCAAAATTGGTTAAATAAAAAAACAATGATACATCAATTTGTCGCTCTATCGATACTATCTCAACTTAATGTGATTTGCTTAATGATTTATTTATTTTTAGGTTAAGCACTGTTTCATATTAAAAGGATTTTTAAATTTTTACCTTATGTTTTTATATTAAAGTTTATCAGATCGAGGAATTTTTAATCAACATTTAAAGCAATTCAAAATAGTAATTTCCATAACAATTGAACCTTATATTTTCCTTCCTTTTCACATCTATTTTTTAATCTTTGATGAAAGATAGAAATGAGAAAGTTTTGGGCAACAATATTTGAGATCTTTACATGTTTTCAGAGTATTATTTAGTGATTTGAAGTTAACTTTATCAATCAACAAGAGAATTTCAGAGTACATATTTTCAAAAAAGATTTTAAACCAAAGTACATAATATTTCAGGCTTATTATATTGCCTCCTTTTTTATATACTAAGAATTGTTTTCATTCGATAAATAATCATATTTTCAATAATAATATTTTATTATTTAAAATGGTCTTTATTAATTCTGTTAAGACATCTCCAAGCAAAATTTTTAGGAACATATTACTTTTAGAACTATAAATAATAATAATAATAATAATATATTTACAAAACAGTCACATTAATACATTTTGAAAACACAACAATCTACCCTTGAGATAACATTGATAATTGCAGAAAAAACTTGGCACCTTGAATAGAAAATTTGTGAATTTAGAAAATATAATGAAGTAAGGGATCCCTCCCCCCCCCCCCGGATTTCACTACATTGGTCCTAGTATTAAAACCTTTGTATTTTTAGGCTTGTAGATTAATGTTAGAGGACTAATAAAATTTGAAAGCAAAAATTATATTTATTGACTTTTTATCAGCATATTTTTTCAATTGCAATTTTTTGAGATGACATATCTAACTATAGTTAGATACGTCATGGGTGTGCGGGTGATACGTACATGGTAATATATTACCATGTAAGATTTATTAAATAAATAAAAATACAAATTATATAAACAATAAATTTTTGAAAAAAATCAGGAAACAAAGAATTCTATAAAGCAATGTAGCATTATAGTTTCATTTGCCTATTGATTCATTTCATTTGCTACAATTATATTTTTAACAAAAATCCAGGTGAACGCGTAATTCATTTGGAGTGTGTAAATACTAGTTCGGATATCTAACACCCTATTTCACGAAATTGTTAAGTAGCAGAGTTAACAACTAAAAATTCATTTGTTTAGAATTATACGAATGCATAAATTGATATAACTCTATTTTTTTCCTATTTTTTCTGTCAAATTTTACTGCAAAATAAATTCTAACAGCGATGTATAGGGCTTTAATATGCCCCAGACTCGATGCTGAATGCAATATTCACCCAAAGTGGCTTCTTTATGAATTAGGATTGGATGCTTTTCTGACTTCACTAAGACAATTTCACAGTGCGTGAAATTCTTAATCATATTAAGTTGAAAATGTTTAGTATTGGATGTATTTTAAAAATCGATATTCTGGTTGGAGAAAACTGACTATTGCGCTAAAAAATGCTCAAAAATTTTCAAAGGTGATTGCTAACAAAACTTTCAACTTGAAAGTTCTTCTTTAACTTTCGTAAACATTTTAAATTTTAAAATTCTGAAGATAAAGAATTGATATTGGAAAGACAGGTAATTCAGAAGGTGTATCATTATATAATTTCGTTCGTGTTTATGTTACATTTCGCAGATTAAAAATAATTATTTTCGTTTTTGACATTTAATCTTGCAATTGAGTATAACATGAAGTGTTTGCAGTTTATAATATAATAATGCAATTCTTATATAATCTTATTTTTAGAATGCATGTTATCATATTAATAGAAATTTAATGAAACAAAATATTTTTTATAATGTTATTTTTTAATAAACATAACTTGCAATTTTATTCCGTTGCCGAACATTAAATTATAATTGAAGTTGGAAATACTTGCCAAGGGAGCTCTTTCATACATACGTGGCCTTAAAAATCTGTAGTAAAATTTTACTTTTCATAATAAAATATTTTTTCTTTGTGTTGCAGGAAGAATACATTGTTCAATTTCGGTATCAATAAAATCGGAATTGTATAGTTCATACATAGCATATAAAATTTATTATAAAGAGTAAAATAATTTAATGACATTCTTTTTAGGAACCCTTGAAGAAAGAAAACTTTTTTTTATGCGAGATTAGAAAAAATACCTTTTAATTTCTTATGACTTTATTAATTGGAAACATTGTGTTTTATATAACAGAAACAGCTGAAGTCAATAAAGTAATTACCAGCAGTATCGGGTTTTTCTGTTTTAAAATATTAAAAAAACTTAGTATAAACCTTGTTCTAGTTAGTTCTAAAAGTTAGTTCATGTTCAAACTGCGTGAATTTCTTACTAATGACTCGTACTAATGACATAGATAATTTCAGTAATACAAGCTCCTGGAATACAATGTAAACAAAAAAATTGTAAATTTACGGTATTTTACGTGAATTATCTAGTATATATATTGAATATGTCCCTTTTTTCACAAAAAAAAAACGCTCCGTTTATTTGTTGTTAAATTTATTTGTGTTTTATGGGCAAACACCGTTAATGTAATATCAAAGTCCGTTGATATACGAATAAAGTCCTTTTTTTACGGACATTGTCTGGAATCTCTGCCCCAGTAAATGTCTGTGCAATTTTTTTTCAGTGTACATACTCTGTATTAATTCGTTTAAAACAGTAAATATATTCAAGATAGAAGGAAAAAACAAAAATTGTTGAAACATACAAACAATAAACAAATAAAGAAACAAAAAGATCTAGATTAAAGAAGCTTTATTACAGTATCAAAACTTATATTTGTGTAACATAACAACAACAACAATAACAAAAAATATATATATATTCTTTTCAAACAATGTTTTATGCCTTATGTGCAAAAAACATCGCTTAAGGGTCTTAATATACATGTTCTATATTAATTCGTTTTAAATAGTAAAGAAAAATGCATACAATATTTAATTTTCGTACTCCAAAGGTGATGATATCATGATGATTTTTAATGATTTGATGGTATTAGTATTTATAATTTAATAGTTTGCAGTATATCGCAAAATCTTCTGAATATTTTTTCATTAAAATTTTCAAAACCTATATTTCATGTTTATCTGAAAGAAAAAAAAAGTATCTGCATAAATTTCTTCTAATCTTAGAAAAAAGAAAAAAAAGTGATTATGCTGTTGAAAATTTCAAAATCTTGTTTTAGTAAACTACAATTTTATATTAAAAACAGAAATGTCTCAAATAGGTATTTATATAAATTCAGGGTATTTCATGAAATCGGATGAATAAACAGACATCAAAATTTTTATTTTTCCTTGAAATTATGTTTTTGTAAACCTGCCAATCAGCTGTGTAGTAATTTTCTGCCCTTCAAATGTGCAAAAAACATCGTTTAAGGGTCTTAGTATACATGTTCTATATTAATTCGTTTTAAATAGTAGAGAAAAATGCATACAGAGTTTAATTTTCGTACTCCCAAGTGCTGATAATTCCGAACTTTGGGATGATATCATGATGATTTTTAATGATTTGATGGTATTAGTGTTTATATTTTGACAGTTTGCAGTATATCGCAAAAACTTCTGAATACTTTTTCATTAAAATTTTCAAGACCTATCTTTCATGTTTATCTGAAAAAAAAAAGTATTTGCATAAATTTCTTCTATTCTTCAAAAAAAGTGATTATACTGTTGAAAATTTCAAAATCTTGTTTTAGTAAAATACAATTTTATATTAAAAACAGAAATGTCTCAAATAGGTATTTATATAAATTCAGGGTATTTGTTGAAATCGGATGTATAAACAGACATAAAAATTTCTATTTTGCTTGCAAATTATGTTTTTGTAAACCTGCCAATCAGCTGTGTAGTAATTTTCTGCCTGTCTCATAGTGGAAAAACCCCTAAAAATGCTTATTTTGCATCTTGTAATTGTTTAAATACATGAACCGAAAAAAATATATTATCTGTTTCATCTGTATAAAAATAAGTCTTAAAATTATTGACAGATAAATATACATTTTATGATAATATTGTTGAATACAGTCTTTTTTTCTAATTTGAAGATTCATGAGACACCCTTAACATCAACAAATTCGAGAATATTCTGTCATGATAAAAATATTGTTAGTTTTTAAAAGAGGACCTTTTAGAAGCATTTGAACTATGAAAAGGACCGAACTGATTTCTATTCATTTTATTCAGCAGATTCTTTCGTCACACGAATTTTAACAACGTAATAATGTATTTTGTTATTTTTTATCCTTTAAATTTCTTTAAAAAATTGTATATTTCTCAGTCCTGAGACAAATATTACGTGGGGCCACAAAAACCAGATTAAAGTTGTTAAAAACATCTCCAAAGATGTATTAGCAATACATTGATTCTTATGTTATGCATATATTTAATAATAAGTTTGAAATGACACGTAAAACGTAACAAATAAGGTGCGTTTGTACGATAACGAAGTTTTAGAAATATTTAGATCTTGCTTAGAAATATTCAGATCTTGCTATTATAATAGACAATACTTCGGATACAGTGGAGTAGTCGAAATATTTTATTTGTGATCCTCTAAATATACAGGCATATTAACTCTTGTTACTCTACATTTTTTGAAATTACTGATTTTTCTTGTTATTTAACTAAATTTAAATCCATTAAAGTTGATGTCAAAACTCATTGTTGATAAAACTCAGTGTCCCTCCAGTTGTGTTTGGTTGTAAAAACTTTTTTACAATATCCTTGAAATACACCAATATGTTATCTGATGCTTCTGGAAAATTAAAAATTTTCATTCGCTATTTTTTTAAGAGATCAGAAATAAAATTCCGTATTATCCGTTACGGAAACCAGAAATAATGATTGGAAACCTGTTAAATCATGAATCATTATTTTGTATCCAGGATTTGCAATTATCCAATAAATGAATTTAGATTTGATTCAATTTAGGTTCGAAACTTGCCATCACTGATACATACAGAGATATAACTATGTGTGCAGTAAGAGAAATTTTTAGCAGTATAAGTCCGTGTTCTTTGATATTCTCAATTAACCTCTTTTCACATTAAAAAATCAGAAATAATAATATTTAGATTCATTAAAAACTCTTTACCTCAAAGTTTTAAGTGTTTTCTTTAAACTATTTCAATTATTATTTATCACCAGTTAATTTGGTGTTTTTCGCTGTTCAATGGTGCCCCATAACATGGAGTTCAATTTTACATCGGTTTACTCATTTCGACTGAAGAATTTGAAAAAAACAAAGCTTATAAGCTAAAGCTGACATCTTTGTTTAAACACTGAATAATAAATTAAAATTTTAGGGATAGAAGTTTGTAAACAAAAATCTTACAACTTTATTTTCTTATGTTTAGATTCAAGAGTTAGAAAAATACATATTTTGTTTAGACAGTATTGTTTGTACAAAATGGCACAGCTTTGTATAATTATTCCCTTGAAGTTGTTCTCTTGAAGTAATGTTTTGCTATAAAAAAATTTTTAAAAATACTTTATTTGAAGGAAAATATTTAGAGTGTCCCCCCCCCCTCTCCCCTATCCATGAAAAAAAAACAGTCGAAATAGTATATTATTTTACATTGTCAGAATTTCCTAACTTCTTTTGAATATTATTGATATCAAAGGGCGTAAGAACTGCTATAAATAAAAACATTAAATTAAACTCTAAAATCTTTTACCAAAAAAAAAAAAAAAAAAAAAAAAAAAAAAATGTGAGAAAGAAAATGTACAAACATAAATATGAAAACATGTAATATTTGCAAACGTTTCCTAAAATCTATTACGAAATGCTTTTATTTTTTGTTTTAAATTTATTACAATTTCTATTTTAATATAAAAAAACACTTAGAGTTGAATATTTCAGCCCCTAATTGTACTTTATTTGGAACAAAAATAAGTATGCAATGCATGAATTTATCTTAAATTATTTTCATGTGACTGAAAAAGAAGTAATCCTTTCTTATAAGCCTATTGAATGTTCTACGCAATGTTATTTATTATTGTTTATTTATTATTTTTATTATTATTATTATTATCAAACTATAGATATACACGAAGGATAAATGTTTATTTTGATAGAGCTTTATTTAAATTTTGTCTCTGTGAAAAATTTCAAGAAATCATTATTATTATCTCATACTAAATCTTTAGATGGTTTCAAATCTTTTATATTTTATCCGATAGCACTTATATGCTAACAAATTATTCTATTTCAATATCATCATTTTCTTCTCTAACGTCAGATCTTATAATGTTTAATATCCGATTTTCTATTGCAAAAAGCCATTTCATTTTAAAGCGCACTTCTAACTGAAATTTACCTTTATAGCTTTTATTACATTTCTTTATTACAAACATTTCGTAGACATTCAATTTATTTTGTTTCTGATAATGCGCATTAACGCCCCAAATTAGGCACAGAAAAAGACCCGAATGATAATGTGAAGTCTATGGGGGCGTTCTTTTCAAATATCTCGCTGAAATTTTAATATTTTTACCTGATTTTTTTTGAAGAGGATAGCTGAGGACGATCTACAGCCGGCCAAGATTTTACTTTTTCGTTTTTGCTTATATATTTTTTATATTATGATATTTTTTTGTATTTTTTTTTAATCTGAAACTAAAACTGAAAAGTAAAAACTAACAGGTTGTATAGTGTCCTCAGCTTTCCTATGCAAAAAAATAATGTAAAGATATTAGAATTTGTTCGATATATTTGAAAAGAACGCCCCCATAGCATAGTCGAAATAGTATATTAATTTACATTTTTAGAATTTCCTAACATTTTTTGAATATTATTAATTTTAAAGGATATAAAAACTGCTATAAATTAAAACATAAACTAAAACTCTAATTTAAAATTTTTTGCCAAAAAAAAGTTTTGGAAAGAAAATGTACAAACATAAATATGAAAACATGTAATATTTTATCATACGGTTAGATAAAAGTTTATTTTCTATGTATTTAAAGGGCCTTTTGACTGCTAGCTTGATTATTTTATCTTTCCTGAGTTGATGACATATTTGCAAAGGTTTTCTAAAATCTATTAGGTTTGGCTTGGTTTACTTTATGTCGGCCGATTGTTTACACGTGGGAATAGGCCCTAAAGGGTAGGGGTGTCCTCCGTGGGGGTCTTTCTAAGGGAACTTAACCTATATTTACGAAAGGAAATACAAGGTTCGAAGAAAACCACAGAAAACTCCAAACGGTTAGGCCGACGGCGCAACTGGGTTCGAGCCCGGCACCTGCCGTCTACCAGTTGAAAGGTCAGAACCTTTCAGCCACTGATGGGGCAAAATCTATTAGGAAATGCTTTTATTTTTTGTTTTAAATTTATAAATATTTTCGTTTTAGTATAAAAGAGCACTTAGAGTTGAATATTTCAGCCACTCGTTGTATTTTATATGGAATATTGTAAATAGGTATGCAATGCTTGAACTTATCTTAAATTATTTTCATGTGACTGAATAAGAAGTAATCCCTTCTTATAAGCCTATTGAATATTCTACAAAATGTTATTTATTATTATTTATTATTATTATTATTATTATCAAACTATAGATATACATGGAGAATAAATGATTACTTTGGTAAAGTTTTATTTAAATTTTGATTCTGTGAAAAATCTCAATAAATGCTTACTATTATCTCATATTAAACTTTTAAATGGTTTCAAATATTTTATACTTTATCGGATAGTACTTATATGCTATTAAATTATTCGATTTCAATATCACCATCATCTTTTCTAATGCCAGATCTTATCATTATAATGGTTAATATCCGATTTTCAATTACAAAAATCCATTTCATTTTTAAGTGCATTTCTAAATGAAATTCAACCTTATCGCTTTAACTACATTGATTTATTATAAACATTTAATAGACATTCAATTTATTTTGTTTCTGATAATGCACATTATCAGAATGGTAATGCACATTATCAGGTATGTCTTCAGATATATAAACCAGTTTAAATAAAATATTTATGAAACTATACACAAAAGAAACCAGTCTATTTAAAATGCAAATTGTAATAATTACTTCTTTTTAATAAATAAATTTATCGGAGGATCGAAAATATATTTTATAGAGACTGTTCTGTAAACCGCGTAGTATAAATTAAAGATTCAATTACATAAAAAGTGCATAATCTGGATTACATACTTAAAAAATGCATTTCTTTTACTGGTTTAAATAACTGTATAATACTTTAATCTTTAACGTTGCGCAATAAATCTGTTTGTAATAATTAACGTATACCCGAATTTATAAAGGAATTTATTCGCAATTAAGAACTCGTTTATTTTCAAGTATGTTATAATAGGAAATTTTTAAGTAATTATTTTGATTGCCGGTAAAATAAAAATTGGGTTTCCTTTCTTCAGAACCCCCCCCCCCCCCTTCGAAAGGGTTAAAATATGAAATTTAACTTATTTATATGAAGCTTTTTCCTATAACGCTTTAATACATCATTGTTACACTAATTCGAATAATGTTAAAAATAATGTTCATTCTTCAACGACCACAGATTAAGGAATTTTGATTTTTCTTTCTTTTTTTTTTTTTTTTTTTTTGAAAGTTTTTCATAATTAAAAGTTACTTCTTCGTTTTCACCAAACTGGTAATCATGAATATTGCATACACTTTTATTTTTGAAATTTTGTTTATTTATAAATTACAATAGGTGTTCTTTCAAGGGGGGTTTTCTGTAAGTTCTGATTGTGATCGAGATTAATAAAATTTTGATATTCAAGAACTAGTGTCAGTTAGTAAATCACCGTATTTTAACATATGAGTGAAGACGAATATGTGCCGCGTCACTGAAATAAACTTATTTATCAATTTTGGCTTTTTACCAATTTTAATAATTGGATTCATAGATTCAAATATTTTAACATTATCTCTTTTTATCATTGACCTATGGAATTGATTCTTCAGTGTCAATTAGCCAGTGACCAAAACACATAGTGTTAAAATATTTCAATTTGCGAAAACAGTTTTTAGTATGGTGTTTTGTAAAATAATATTGAAATGTTTTAAAATTATACTAATTATTTACGATTAATGATAATTTCCAATTAGCCAAAGAATATTGGGCCAATATTGGCTACATGTTGGAGCAATATTAGCACATCGGCGCAATATTTGCATGAAATATTGCTCCAATATTGGATTTTTTACATTTTGCCCTTTTTTTACCCAATATCTGAAGCCAATATTATGCAAATGAAAAGCCAACATTTGTAAAATATTCGGGATTATTATCGTTGATTAATTGGAAATATTTCCAATGTATCGCAATATTTGTGCAATATTGGGGCTTCATTCGAAATATTTCCAATGTAACGCTAACATCTGTACAATATTGGAGATTCATTGGAAATATTTCCAATGAAATGCAAATATTTAACCTATATTGGCAATATTTCTAATAAATATATTTATTGGTGCATCGTTGGATCAATATTTGTTTTCTACTAAGGTTATATGGTCTTAAAATCTCAAAGAAAATAAGTGGTATTAAGAAAAATCGATGAAATGTGCTTTTACATAAGCTCAGTTTTTCACAGTTCTTACTGAACTGGATGGTTAATTTTTCACACTGCTCTCTTACTTGTAGATGTTTTAAGTTGTTCTTGTATTCTTTTCTTTTGAATTTTTCATTTCCACATAATTAAATAACCATCCGTAGCTTTGAAGTACACATATTTTTTTTTCTAATTGTCATTTAACAATTTATCTGGAAGATAACAGAATCACTTCTTAAATGCTTTAAGGACTTCTGAAAATAATTACAATACATGATACAAAAGCATCTTTTAAATCCAATGATCAAGAATATATTTAATTTTATTTATATATTTTTTAATTTTTTATTTAATTTTACACCAAATGGAGGTTTTTATTTTTTTCGTGGTTATTTTTATATTAAGTACATCGAAAACAATTAGTAAAATTTTTCTATTAAAACGAATATTGCACAATTGACTTTCTAGCGTATGATGCAATAATTGAAACAAAAACCCATCTAATACCAAAAATCCCAACTTTCTTCATATATCTCACGTTTCATGTACGATTTAGATTATATTAATGTCAAAGGTGACGCAATTTATTAGAAATACCTAATTGTACGGTATATTTTAGAAAAGGTAAAAATGAAATGTCAAAATTATAATAAAATGTTTCGGTTTTAAGAATTAAAACCGATTATTTCTTTTATAAAATTTCTTTTTTAAAATTAAGTTTGCATTCACGAAATCATTCCATTTTGGTATCATTGAGAACATTCCCAAGCATCATTTACAGGTAATATGAACATGACGTAACAAATGAAGAAATGAGTGCACATGACCTACACAATTCCGTGTCATTAAAAAAAAAATAATAATAAAAAAAAAATAGTTTCAATACTAAAATTTTATTATCTAAAACATATCTCCAAGTTACATCGGATAATTTCCATTGCTTTAAAATTAGAAAAATATTGTTTCACATGAATCTATCAACTTTAAAAAAAAAGACATAAATGTGGAAGCAAGTCTTCTTTACAATTTACTTTTAAAAGAAACTAATGCACTCTGAAAAGTAATTGATTGATTTCTATTAAAAAATAAAACAGAAGATATTTCTGAATAGTATGAATAAAAGAGGATATCATATATCATAGCTCGTACTGATATTGAAAATATTTTTTCTTGTGAATTTTAATAAAATAAAGGCAACAGTAAAGTCAAGTTATTTTACCGTTTCTTTATTTTTAATAAATTGAAGTAATTCAGTAAGCATCATTATACATAAAAAAATCTCAGAAACTAACTTGTACTTCAAAATTTTGACAATTATTGTGACATTGTCGGTGGTATGCAAATAACTGACATTAATTATATATGACACAATTCGCCACATTCTCAAATGATTAGTTAAGATATACAAACAGAGAATCAGCTTTTTATGTAATAGATCTTAAGTAAAATCAAAATGTGTTATAAACTTATTTTTAAATTATTCTTAGATTCCTTAATTAATTTGAAAATTAATTATGAATAAATAAATGAGTTTTATTAAATTAAGCAGTAAATATCCACATTTATAAGTATGATAAATAATTTAGTTATTTATATATTCGTTCAAATATGTAAAAGTGTAATTTTTATATCTATAAATGAACTGAAAGTTTAAATTTTACGCAACTTTATATGTAAATATACATTTACACACACACACACACACACACACACACACACACACATATATATATATATATATATATATGATAAAATAATAAAAAAAAACTATAACTGAAGTTGTCTGTCTCTAATGGATAACGTAAAGTTATATAAAATTATATGTTTAGAGTAACTAAATCTTTATCCGCCTAATGTATATTTCTTTCTGATACATTGAAGCTTAAACTAATGAAATAAAGACGTGTTCTACTTGTGTCTAACGACTTGTGAAAACTTCTTATACGGTGCTTAAAAGAGGCTTCATCTTTGATTGTTTAAAGTAACAAAAGGAGTATAAACAATAGTCATTATCCTTTTTCTTACAATATTTTATTTAACCTTAGTAGGTTGATGTATATAAAGATATAATTTTCTTATGGAATATCAATCACTTCTTATTTGCTAAAATTATAAAAATCTCTCAGGGGGTGTCTCCAAAGATGTTTAAAATAAACTGTATCTTAATTATAAATTATTAATAAAATAATAAATTAACTTTATGCCATTTTTCATGAGCCAGGCAAAGTTGGTAAATTGTCAAATATATTTTGTTGTTATAATTGTGTACAAGTTATTTCAAGAAGAGATTTTATTTTAATCCAGTCCACCATTAACAAACAAAAAGAAAAACAATAATAACCACAACATAACTACAAAATAAAAAGAAAAAGAAAAATAATTGTGGGTTTAGATTATAGGTGCAGATACATGGTCGCCAGTCCCCACGTGGCGACTACATTTTTTGACTTGGCGACTAATTTTCGGCGTCTAAGGCGTCATCGTTTGGAAAAAATTGGATTTTTTCTCGTGATTATTAGAAGAAAATCGAGTGTTTTTACGGTATTCTCTTTCCAAAAGCCTGTTTTTCTCCGTTATTCTTTGACGGAAATCCCGTTTTAAAGCGAATCTATAGCGACAATTGTGCTTTTTGAATGGTAAAAAGTAGATAAATAGTAATAGATACATAGATGACTTAACTAATAATATAAAATATGCATAAACCTTTATATCACAACAAGAACAAATTGTTTTTAGTAGCAAAAATGATCTCATGTTTTAAAGAACAAGAACACATGTATTCCTAAAATATTTTTCTAATATTATGACGTAAGTTCAAAAGAATTATGTCTCCGCCACTGCTGAGACTATGATCTTTAAATTAATATGAATATTGAAATTTAATCTTCATAGTCTACTATTATGTCGGAGGCTATGACCTGAAATTCAATTTACATAGTCTTACAACTACACTGTAAAAAATATCCGTTAATATGCACAAACTTTTCCTTAAAAATTACAAAATAGTTTCATTTTTCCGAAAAAAAACAGAAGAATTTCCGTATTTGACATTTTGGAGTCACTAATCCCGTTAAATAACGGAAGTGTTCCGTTATTTTTGTCAATTTTCCGAAAACAGTAGAGTTTAGTGGTGTCATCTACCAGGAAAATAAAAAACCTTATACTGAGTTGATGTTTTTTTTAAAATTTGCTAGAGTATTTCTCTATTTCATTCTGTTTTAATAATAAAAAGCTAACGTATTTTTAAAATATTAAGAAAATAATAATAATTAAAAATAATAAAAAAGAATTATTAATTCTTTTTTACTTTGAAATAGCTGAAAGGGAAAGTTGATTGTGTTTTTAAAATAATGTTTAATTTATTTTTATCATACATACATATATATATATATATATATATATATGTAATAAAACGACGACGATGTTCTATAATAGTGTATAATCTCTAGTAGAATACCATGTTGGTTGTAGAATACTACTATTCACTAAGACTCAATAGTGGGATGAGCAGTCGTTCTGGTAAGTGGATAAGCCATGGATTTGTTCTCGTAGGAGTTTCTCCAATAACAATGCAAGAAAATTAGTTTTTTAGTTGTTTATTATTTAGAGCACGAACTTAAGTTACTCCACAGATCACCGTTCCACATATCTATCACTACGGCCTTCGCTCACTAAGCTGCAACATTCCGGCGTTCTACATTCTCGGAAAAAATGGCATGGCTTCCGAGCAGTTTAAAGTAAAGATGCATTCTGACCTCCTGAAAAGCCAAATGAAAAAATCATTTTCACGACAAAACTAGCGCCCTCCTACTCCGCGTCAATCATTTTAAAAATCCCATTAAGATGAACTCGAGCCTCAAACGGACAAAAATGATCAATTCTAATTGGTCGTAGCAGGCGGTCCTTGGCAAGAACTATATTTTTTCCTCGGAAGAACAAGCCCTTTAGCAACGCGTAGTAACACCTGTCACGGGATGTTAAAATAAAATTAAAATCCCAGGAATATTCCAGAAAGTAAAAAGCTTACGAAATACCTCCCGCCTTTTTGAGAAGCAAGAAATAATTTATTAATAACTAAAGTAAGAAAAAGAATTTTAGCTGTTACAAGTTACGAAACTATATATATATATATATATATATATATATATATATATATATATATATTATAATTACTATTATTACTTCTTTTAATTTTAATACATATATTTTTTTTAAATTTATTCGAATTAAGAAGTTCGCACATAAAATTAAAAATATATCGAAATATATTACCGAAATTCTTATAATTTTGGCGATTACATAAGTTAGAAAAAATCAATAAATGAAATTTATTTTATAACCCATTGTAATTATCTTTATTGAGTTTACCTTAGATCGTCATAAAATAATTTGTTAAAATGCACGTTTTTTTCTTTCTTTTAGTATGTTAGTAGTTTTTAAAATAAATAAATAAATATCAATAATATTACAACAGAATTTTAAAATTTTTCCAAAAAAGAAGGAAACAAAATGCTTAAATTCTTTCATGCATGTAATATTTTAAAGACTAATTTTTATACATATAAAGCTGAAATTAATAAGCTAAATATATTTGAAATTATGGAAAGAAAATTGAAACTATGGAAAGAAATTATGGAAATTAAGAAAGGTAATTTTGGGGATTACATAAGTTATAAAAAATCAATAATTGATTTTTTTTATAACTCATTGTAATTATCTTTATTGAGTTTACCTTTGATCGTCATAAAATAAATTGTTAAAATGCACGTTTTTTTTCTTTCTTTTAGCATGTTAGTTTTATTTGAATAAATATCAATAATATTACAATAGAATTTTAAAACTTTTCCAAAAAAGAAGGAAACAAAACTCTTAATAATTTCTTTCATGCATGTAATATTTTAAAGACTGATTTTTATATATATAAAGCTAAAATTAATAAGCTATATATTCGAAATAATGCTAAGAACATCTGTAAAACATTTAGAATTATCCATGCAATAGAAAAATATTATCTCTACAAAAAAATACCTTCGTTGAAAATCTTATCTTTACTTTATGAAATGGATCCGAAATAAAAAAAGATATTTGAAAAGGTCGTTTGAATAATCCTGGTGTAATGGCATTACACTGCAAGCTACGACACAAGAGGCCCCGGGTTCGAACCCCATGGAAGGTATGTAACATTTCTTCACTGTTGTTTAAATTAATTGTATATAATGTGTCCCTGATATTAACGTGTCTTTGAAAAATAAAGAATAAAAATCACAAAGATGTTAGTTAGTCCTTGAAAAATTCTTTTAACTTTTGAAGCAAAAAATTTCACATAAAAAAAAAAACAAAAAAAAACGGAAATATTTTGAGAAAAAAACGGAACTATTTCCGGAAATTTTTTTCCGTTAAAAAACGGAAGTAGTACTGGCGTCTAGATTACCGTTTAGATTACCATCTAAACGGTATCTTACTATTTTATCTTACTGGCGTCTAGATTACTATTTCCGTTTTTTAATGGAAAATTTTTTTACAGTGTATGTGTGATACTATGACCAGAAAATTAAAATAAAACTTGAAATTTGTTCTGCGTAGTCTACAAATGAAACAAATTCTATAAACTCATTTTTTTTTCAACAATACTTAGTACTTAAATGCTACTTTAATGAAACAGCACCTAACACCTGTCGATAAATGACAATTAAATAATAAAATATTGTATGAATCGTAATAAAAACAAAAGTACACACAACACGTGTTTCGGAAAGGAAATTCTAAATTTAAAAATTATTACAAGAATAGATATAATTTTGATGAAATCTACAATTCTTAAAATGCACCATCTGTTTTAAATGCAAACAATGAAAAAAAGAAATAGAAAATAAAAATAGAAATCAAAAGAATTATGGGTTCAGATAAGTAATAATGTAAAGTAAATATAAACCTTTATATGTCACAAAAAACCCTAACATACATGACCTTATATTTTAATGAACACGAACACATGTATTCATAAAATATTTTTTATAATATTATTACTTAAGTTTAAAAGAAAATCTTCCACCGCTGCTGAGACTATGATCTTAAAATTAAAATAACTATTGAAATTTAGTCTACATAATCTACAAATATGTATTAGGCTATGGCCTGTAAATTAAAATGGATATTACAATTTATTGTACATAGTCTTACAACTATGTCTGAGACTAACACCTGCAGATTAAAATAAAAATAGATATTTATTCTACATATCTACAAATAAAAGAGCTCTCAGTTTTTTTTTATATGTAGATATATCACAATTTTTCGTCAACAGTACACAATACTAAAATACCTACTGAGATGAAACAGCATTTAAAACCTAGTGATAAATAACAAAGAAATTATAAAATAATGTATGAATCATAATAAGAACAAAACAACACACAACACGTATTTCGGATTGGAAATGTTTTAGCCAAAATTAGCATGTGTCCTTAATACTTTGGGGGCGAAAGAACGGTATCCGTACCAAATAAGGTTATCAGAATCCTGATTTTTTTCCCACCAGTAAATTTCTATCGCAAATTTTGCCTTATTTAATAAAAGTATTTTTCAGATTCAAGTAGGCAAAATGCTTGTTTTAAAAAAACGGTGATAATAGACTAAAAATCATATAAAAGACGGTCGTCCGGAAGGGATTGAACGGGCAAATTCAAAAATAAACAAAAAGAAATAACAATAGCGTTTATGAAGTATGTGACATGCCTCGCTAGCTGAAGGATAAACACCAATCAGAGAGGAACAGATGCAGAATAGAAAAGGGTTGTCGAAATAATAGAAACATTAAACAGAAATGGAAACAAAATAGATAAACAAATTAAAAGGATATAAAAGAAATAAATAAAAAAACGCAAGAAAAATAAATGCAACAAAATATTTCTGTTTCCAAAATAAAATGAAAAGAGACAATAAAAGAGTAAAAATAATAATATACATAAATTCCAAAAAAGAGAAAAGAAGATTTTTATCGTGTTTATTAATTTTTAAAAATAAAATATGCTTTGAGAAAATCCAAGTAAATGGATGAGAAAAAGAGAAAAAAAATTCTGTCTATAGAATAATTGAAATAGTTACTAATAATCAAATAGACATACGCAATCGAAGATTTAGAAATTACTTGATTTGATAAGTAACTAAGATGCTCACTTAATCAGAGCTTTTATACTGTCTCAGTTCCATAAATAATAATCTATATTGCATGAATAAAGAATAATCTAAACTCCATTTAGGTTCTGAGTAGCAATAGGTTTTTTAGAAAAAATATTTTTACTAAAATATTACAGTCAGAGAGAGAATTTTTAAGATAATCTTATTCGGAGCTTATTGAATCAATAGGTGGTTACAAGAGCGAGCAAGGACAAGAGATTTGGTGCAATTAATTTTATTATTCAGAGCAGAAGAGTTGGAACAAATGCATCACGATCTAAACGTAAAAGATTAAAAGGGCACCATTTTTGCTTGGATGTGTGGTTTGAAGAGTATGAGGTGGAAGGGATACAGGGGAAGGCTGTTAATAAATAGAGAAAAAAATCTATCTGGGTGTTTACAAACGAAAAAACCAAGTAGAAGAAGAAAATTGTTCTTTTCGACTACGAGAGTAAATTTAATTTAAGGTTGAACCGAATTAACAACAGAAAGAAAATTGGAATATTGCAGTTTAGAATAAATTAAAATAAAAGTATCATTAACGTCCCTAAACTAAAACAAATGCACAGTAAATAGGGCAAAATGCACAGCAAAAATAGGAGTAGCTTTTGTCAGTATAACACATATAAAGCTCACATAAAGGAATGGAATGTGTATTACCATTGGCCAAACCACCAGTTGGAAAATAAAAAATATTATTAAACTGAAAAACAGTTTGCCTTACACAAATGCTAACTAACTGCAAGATTTCAGTAATCTGTATGAAGAATAACTAAATTCGCATATCCTTATCCATTAAACAACTAATTGCCATCTAAACAGGTACGGTAGTGAAAAGGAATATAAGATCTAAAGAAGCCATTTGAAAACTGCAAGCAGAATGACGTTTAATTTTATCAACGATTAAAAAAAATCGTCACAGTATGAAAGTTATTTCAAGAGCACTATTCACGGATTTGAAAACAGCCGATCGCTAATGTTAATTCGATTGAAGGTTGCTTTTTTGATTTCTCGTTCATATTGGAATGTTTTTAAACGATTTTTTTTCATAGAGTATTTGAGTTTAATCTCTACTGCGACTATTTTTTTTCGATTGCGGATTTTTTTTTTAAAAATACTTTCATTTTTAGAAACGATTTCGTTTTATTAGGGTGTGTATTGCGGAATATTTGGGAAAGGTTGTTAATAAATAGAAATAAAGAATCGATCTGGGTGTTGCGAAATTAAAACACCAACTAAAGAAAAAGAATTGTTCTTTTCGACTTCAACGGTAGGTTTTGCCCCACCAGTGGCCGAGAGGTACGGACCTCTCAACTGGTAGACGGCAGGTGCTGGGTTCGAACCCAATCGCGGCTGTCGGCCTAACCGTTCGGAGTTTTCGTGGTTTTCTTCGAACCTTGCGTAAATACGGGTTAGGTTCCCTTAGAAAGACCCCCACGAAGGGCACTCCCCCTGGTCCTATATCCCTAGTGTAGATAATCGGACGACAAAAAATACACCAAAAAAATACACCAACGGTAGGTTTAATAAAAGGATTGACTGAATTAAAAACAGAAAGAAATTAGAATGTCAGTGTTCAGAAGAAATTAAAATAAAAATGTCATCAACATACCTAAACCGGAAAAAAAAAATTACATAAAAGGAATAGCCTTTTGTCAGAAAATACTAATAAAAATCCTATTAAAGAGGTGAAAGTGCATCATCCATGCCTAAAACTTCAGTTGAGAAGATAAAATTTATTATTAAACTAAAAGACGGTTTGCCTAATACAAATACTAACTAACTGCAAAATTTAATCAGTCTGATTAGAAGAATAATGAAATAAATCCGTAAAATAAGTCATAACTGTTGTAAATTTCCAAGTGGATCAAAAATCATTGCCGGGATATTTTGCACATACTGATTATTTATTGATATTTTTTAATTTAAAAATTGCATGTTTCTAATACAAAGTCAATTAGAAAGTTCCTCGTAGCAATCTTGGGGACGTCAGGCAGAAAATCGCTCCCTACTTGGCTACGGGGTAAAATGGAGCAACCTATAGATATAGTAATCTTAGTTTATGCATAAATTGTGTATGTTTAAACATGTCTATCAAGAAAAAGAAAGCTATTTTGATAAATTCGCGTCACTTAATTTATTCTAATTTGATAAGTGTCCCATTAATCTTTTGCGGAGCGGGGTAATTAGCTTTGTACAGTAATACAAAATAAATGAACTGACATTGGAATATAGAAATGAATTTATTGAAAAATAAACTCTTGTTTAATTTTCCGCAATTTTATGATAAGAAAACTTTAATTAATTATTCTTGGTGACAGAACAATTAAAACTGGGTGCCCTTTTTTCATGGACACCATTCGCTACAGGGTTAAATCAGAAAAATAATTGGTGGTTGAAGCATATCTTAATATTCTTCGTTGATAAATTAAATTACTAACAAGTGTTCGACGATATATTAAATCATCAAACCGTTTATTTTCAACGTAGAAATCTCTACTGAAAGAGTATAAGAATATAAATGTTAGTACAAATCACAAAAAAATTTCGTTTGACTGTTATTTATTATATTGCTGCACTAGGGTATTCTTTTGTATCTTAAGATTACAAAAACTCGAGCTATATGTACAATGTCAAATGTTAGTAATGTCCATAATTCTTGTAATAGGTTCATTCCACGTAAAATGAGCAAAAATTTTAAAAAAAGTCGTGGCCCCATGCTAACCGATTTTAATAAAATTTGACACACAGGTTCCATTCATATTCAAATAGAGCTCTGCAAAATAGCTTGACAAAAAATAATTATTTTACCAGTTTTGGACATTCAAAAAACTTATGATATAGAATGGCATGTATACAATCGTTCAAATTTGCAAGTTTGAAGTTTTATATCTTTGAAATTATTGATCAGATATAAATTTTGCTTATAATGTTAGAACCACGGAAAATTGATTTTCTTATTTATTTAATAATAATAATCTGGTAATGTCACGATTAATTTTAAATTAGTCGTAAAAATTGAAAATGTGTGAATTTCTAGAAAATTAGAAACGTTATAAAAATTAAAAGAATTAAAAAACATGTGTGAAATTTATTCCTGATGTAGTATTACATATAAAGATCGATGTCCTAAAGTATGAAAATTACCATTTATTTCCTTGAACATAAAAAAAAAAAAAAAAAAAAAAAAAAAATAGAAACTTAAAAAAAAATTTCAAAATCATAATTTTTCCTCTTTTGTATGCAGAAATAATAAATAAAAGGAATGATCCGACATTAGCAATTTTCCACAGACATAAAGATTAATAAGTATTGAATATGCTAGAAAATTTCAATACTGTCTTTTGATTCCAAGCAATTAAAAAAATGGGTTCAAAAAGATAAATTTGTTACATTCCACGCAAAACTTCTCTTTAAATTTGCGCGCTTTTCTAAAATATTGCACGATTTCAAGGGAAAAATAGTGCTGCCATCTACAGGATTTTAATATTACTAGATAATTAATTCTTCAAGTCCCATCACTTTTAACAAAAGTCTGAAGCAAAAAAGGAAATAAAAAAAAGATGAGAAATAACGTTTGAATATTTAAAATAGGCACTTTTATCTATAATATCAAATAAATTGAAAAGATATAAAATTTTTCCTTCTTGTGTAGAAATGCAATAGAAATATTGCCTTTTCCCGTCAAGGTTTTCCTTATTTATATATTTTTTTTTAGCATTAAGGATTCAAAAAGACGCACATGAAATTTTATGCACTTAAAATACGCACTTTTATCTACAACATCAAATAATTTGTCACTGATAACAGATGTCCTTAAATAAGTAATAAGTGTTTAAATAAGTAATAGAAATATTTAATTTTATCCTTGAATTTTTTCCTTTTTTATTTTATTTTTTTATTAAGGAATAAAAAGCCGAATCCTAATCTACGCCAATCTCTTACTTAATATCCATTTTTACCTAAAAATAATTTATGATATAGTCTTTTCATTCCTAAGGCTAATAATCAAGATAGAAATTTCAAGCATGTAGACAAAGACTCTATTTTGTATCAAATTTTAACATGAGTTTACATACTTAAATAAACTGTTCTGAAAACTTTTATTTTGCATTTACTCATAAATAAACATGTTTACTAGCTTATATGCCAAATTTCAATCAAATCTGTGACATGGCAGCCACATCTAATTTGCTCATTTTGTATGGAATGACAAAATAATCAAATCGTTAATTCCTAACAAAAGAATGGAATACGAACATTTATACAAATATTTATTAAAGCATAATCTTTTCTCCCTTAAGTTGAAATATATAGGCGATGTTTTATTTAAAATTGCACTTTACCAATCACGTCTGATGCATTACATTTGATACATTCTTCATAATATAAAACGTATATTTAAAGTGTTTTAAGAAATTGGATAAAAGTTTACTGCGAAGATAAAACCGAATACATGATATAATAAGCTGTAATTTTCTATCAATGAAGTATGTGAATAGTATCTGGATTATGGGACATGTTTCTCGTTTTCTTATCATAAGCTTTTCATTTTGAATGAATTCGATGAAGAGGAAATTCCATTTTGTTGGATTTTCTTATACCTTATAGAAATTTATCCTTAAATCTGTGATTTTTGATTTTTATTACGTTTACAAAAGTTTGTTCTTGCACATTTATCACTAGCAAAATATATTTTTTTGCCTTTTTTTTCTTTATTACTAGTGTCTGTTTTTTTTAATACACCTGGTATTAAAAAATATCATGCACTGAAAACAAAAATCTAATTTCTGCAAAAAAAATAAAAAATAAAAATAAAATAAAATAAAAAATAAAGAAAAGAAAAAAAAAACATTTTTTTATTATGATTTTTTTAAGGGAACTAATTTCTCTAATTTTTATTTAAAAAATCCGTATTCTTTACACAACAACTGTTTTAACCGCTTTCCTGATTTTCTTGTACGTCATGCGGACAAAATGTGTTTGCCAGTCATGATTTGCCCGTATCACATATGGGCATCCATTTTACAATGATGATTTCTTATAGTCACGAATAAATTTTTATTGAAAATTTTGCACTATTTAATTCAAGCATTTTATTGATACAATTAGGCAAAATTTTAAGTTTTGAAAAATCGGTGATAAAAGATTAGAAATGCTGTAAAAAACACGAAAAAAAAGCATTAAAATTTTTTTAGACATATTTTTGTTCAGTTAAGGGAGACCCGAACCCCTATTTCGGCCAAAAATCATCAAAAGTTTAAAAAAAAAAAAAAAAAACAAAAAACAAAAAAACAAAAAAAACTCAGAAAACGATAAAATACATATTTGCGAATATCAATCCAAAATATCAGAAGTCGGGGACACTTGGAACAGGTAGCAAATGAGCTTTTTTAATTGTAGTCACTAGCGTTTAAAGGACTAACGGTCATTTTAAAACGTGTTTTCCTAAAAATGACTTTTTTCATATTTTGCCTAAGTTCAAAGTACGAAGGTTCAGTGGTAAAATGATTCAGAAACAAAGTGTTTCTGTTTTTAGAATCTTTAAACAATTTGCAACAAAAGTAAGGAGAGATATTTTTTTAACTATTTCTGAAAATTTTACATAAATTGGTAAACATGAAAATTATAACGAATTTAAGGAAATTTACCATACGTAATTTCTTTTCTTTTTTTTTACCTGATTAAAATAGAAAATTAAAAATATCTCTCCCTAGGTCTTTTCCATATACTATAACACTATTTAAGAAATTTTAGTAATACCAAAATATTGAAGATTGAATGAGGGGTAGTAATTTTAAAAAATGTATTTTTCGACAAAAAAAAAAAAAAAAAAAAAAAAAAAAAAAAAACCATAAAAATCGCCGTAAAAAATATACTTTTTAATAAAAAAAGAATTTTTTTGCTAATTATTCCTTACAAAAAGATTCTTAAATAGTACACCAAAATTCGTTACTTTAAAATCAATAATAAAAATTTTGGGGTTTTTCTCACGGGTCTCCCTTAAGTGGTTAATAAAAAACAACAGATATTTTCCGTGACTTAAACGGTTTTCCATTGGCACCGAAATGTATCCTCCAGAATATTATCCAGGAAATAAATGTTGCACATAGAAATTACAGATTTATAGTTTAATTTTTAAAACTGACTTCAATAACGCATGAATTAAAATCGTTAATTACGGCAAGCATGAAAAAAATCTACAGTTTCGATATGCACTGTAAAATAATAATAATAATAATAGTAAAATTAAAAAAAAAATTAATCCAACAAATGTCAAGTTGGGGAAATCTGTATGTTTACTAAAATTTTATATGTACACTGTAGAAGAAAATATGTAAATCTACAAAACTAATTTTTATAAAGATACAGAAACCTGTAAAATTACAAACGATTCTAATAAAATTTTATTTATCTTATTAAATTTTATCTGTAACCTGGGTTGCAATTGCATACTATATTCTAAGATTCTCAAGCTTTCTAAAAAAAATCTTAGTAACCTTATAGAATTTTTAATTTTCAGTTCAAATCTGTACCTGTTACATGAATTTTTACGGTTGCTCTTACATAAAAATTTCTAGGAATCCCGATTTCCTAGAAAACGTTTTGTAACTTTAAGGATTTTTTTTCAGTGTGGCAGCCATCATTGTTTTTAACCGTCTGGAATAATGTTGGTTATAGTGTATGTGTTGCAAATTATGATCATGTCGCGATTTCATTTTAAGAAGTTCAATTCATTTTAGAAGGATGCATCGGTTTTTGGTAAATGAAGTCATGGAAAGCAGGGAAAATATTTAATAATTCGACAATTTGGATAACCATTATATATATATATATATATATATATATATATATATATATATATATATATATATATATATATATATATATATATATATATATATATATATATATATATATATATATATATATATTATTTAATTTAATTATATTATATATTTTTTAATTTAACAAGTAAGTTATTAAAATAAACTATCCACTGCTAGTATGTTTTCAAATGATTTATTATATTATTCATTCTCACATAGTTGTTTTAGGTTAATATGTAATGAAATCGTGTTAATTGGAAATTATAATGAATATATTTTGCATAAAGCAATTTTAATCCAATTTACAAACTATAGATGGCGTTATTGTACGTTTTTACTCCCTCTTTATAGTAAAGTTATTACATTAAACTACATTATTTTGAATCATTTGTCCTTATAATTAAATTTACTCTATATATCCTTTTATTTACATAAACTGCTTAATTAATTGCTTATAAAATTCTGTTAAATTTGTATTGCCAGATAAAGCTTATTTGCTGTATCGCAATTCAAATTGTGGCTTGATAATTGTAAATACATTTATAATTTATCCTGTAAGTTATCAAGTTAAACTATCCTTATTGATAAACTATCATTTATCAAGATTTTAAAATACATTATTAATTCTCCTTTTGTTGATTAAGATATAATTGTCAACATATCTCGTTATTTTATATTTATAAAGTATATAATATGCTTTTTAAAATGTTTTACAACCTTTTATTTAAAAATTTATACTCTAGTGCCCAGATGGCGCTATCTGTCTCTTTTATTTTTATTTTTTTTAGGTCGTTCTTCTTGTAAAATTTTGTTGCAATTCGTTTTAAACTTTTTATCATTATAATATAATTACATAATTTCCATTAATTTCATTACATTTTTTTCTTTTTTTGTTCAATATTTTTTTAATATTTTAATATTTAAAAAAATAGTTATTTTTAATTAAATTAATAATTAAATATAAATATTTGGTTTCTGATAATAATTTCCTTACAATATTCAGTTAACTGTCATCTCTTAACTGTTAGCGAAATGAGATTGCAAATTCGATTTTTTTTCTACCACATGTTGGCGATTGTATAATGTAAGTTTTTTCGCTTTGCTAATTTTATTATTATTGGTTTAATATCTGTCTAGTATTTTCCGTTGAATTGAGTTTTGCATTTACGATTAATTGGGTAATTTTAATGGTAAAAAAATCAACAAATTTTTTTTTTTATTAAATGAGATTTTACAGGGAGTTTGAAGATTTCTTCAGGGAATTTGAAGCCAAGTTAAAAGTGCAGGTTTATTTAAGGGAATTTATTGTTTATTAAAAGACTTTATGCAGGCTTTTATCTGACCTCATAATTATTATTCCTGTATTATGAAGGTATTTTCAGGTACTTTGAAGGAAAATGAAAACTGAAAAAAATGCAAGGATTTTTAAAGGTATATAGAGGCTTTTATCAGGATGTTAATGGTTTTCATTTTATCTTTAGTGACATAGCGGATTTTTGATAAGTATACTTCAGGTATTTTGAGGGAAAATATAGCCTTCATTTTATCTGCAATGACTTAGCTAATTTTTGATAAGTTACTTCGAGTATTTTGAAGAAAAATATAGCCTTCAATTTACCTTTAGTGACGAAATGACTTAGTGAATTTTTACAATCTCTCAGTTCAAGCCTTCGTTTGATTACGTGCGGACGTGTCCCAAAAATGCTCTTTAAAATACAAGAATAGGCGCGACCCCAGCCGCCGCGTAGGGGCCATTCTATTGCTTTAGATGCGAGAATATTCCAGCTACATTTTAAGGTAAGTTGCATGTTTTTAGGACAATTATTAATTAAACTATAAGTAATTAATTATCACATCCCTGTAATTCTATCGGCCCTTGCACACACGAAGTTCCACATTTCTAAGTATTTGATAGCTTAAACTCTTAATTAAAAATTCTCAAATCATGTAAAAATCATCTCCATACTCTTATTTTCAATCAAGATTAGTTTATAAAAAAATTTCTCATAAAAATAATCGCATTAATTACATTTTTTTAATTATTTCTTCCAAATTAATCTAGAACCACATGTTCAAATTCGAACTAAATAGCGCTAATTTCAGCCTAATGGGGATAAGTATTAAGATATATATACCCCAAGATAGCGTCCCGTTCACCCCTGCTGGCAGCAACTCACACCCGTAGCGACCACGAGGAATTTCTGAGCTTTGAAAAAAATCACAAGATTCTAAAACTTCAAGACAATACACGAGCCTCAAATTTATCCAGTAATTATATATTGTAATTATATGCATTTATATAAAAAACTTTAACTATTTTCTCAATTTTTCAAATTAGTTGTTATCAACAATTTTTCAAACATTATTCAACAATTTTTGTTAACAATTTTTCAAAGTATTGTTTAATTTCTAAAGTTAGATTATTTTTCGCGGTTTTTCTCAATTTTTCCCCAAAATTTTTTTTCGGAATTTTTAGATAAAAACTGGAAAATTGACTAATTATTACATAAAATTAACGATTTTAATTACTTTTCTTTAAAATTATTTTTTTTAGTACGGTATTTTTTTTACCGGTGGTCGGCATGATTATGACGTGACCACCATTCTATATCCATCCAGCCGTAAAAAAACTAATTTCTAATTGTCTCATTAATTAATTAAAATTTATTCTTTTCCCGTGGATTCCTATACCTACTATTTCTAAATTGGGGGGAAAGGGGTTATTGTTTATTTTGAGTACAATTGAGAATGTGCAATTTAAATCTTTGTTTTCACACATATGCAGGGAAGATGCAGGTTTTTTTTATCTTCAAAAAACCTTAGTTCCAAATACCTGCAAAATACCTGAATATTTTATTTTCAGGGAAAATGCAGGCATTTTACCTTCAAGAAGCCTTAGTTCCAAATACCGGCATTGTACCTGAACTTTTTTTAAAGGTTTTTTGCTGATCTTTTTACCTGAGTTAGAAATCTTTTTTAGGTTTATCCTGATTTCTAATCAGAAATAAATCGTAATAAATGTGTCTTTTTGGTATAAGTCTTGACAACGTGCCAAATACCACACTTCCAATGCTTCATAATTGTTTTAATATTGCCAACTCCTCTTGTCTTGTTTTAGTTTGTTATTTTATGGGTTATTCTATAATTATTATAGATGTTAAATAGTAGTATTTATAATGGTTCTGTATATATATACAAGTATGCAATGTTGTCTTAACTATATACCTTCAAAATAATCAAATAAACTAGGAATTTGTGTTTTTCTGAAAATCCCGAACCGTAGTTTTGAGATATTAGTAATAACAATCTGAAGAAATTAATAATTCTTACACAGTTGTACATTTTATTATAATAAAAAAACCGTTAAAAAATCCATAAATATAAGTTATTCTTTTTCATCAGAATGGAGAAACATGTGTAAAGTTAATCTGAAAAAAGAATATGAAGAAAATTTCTTACATTAACAAATTTAAAAGTAGATGAGAAATGACTACGATTCTTTATTTTCAGTATGAAAAATTTCAAGTCTATTTTTGGAAAAAAAAAAAAACGAGAATTATGAGTTATTTACATCTAAAGAAAAGAGGTGACAATACAGTAATAAAACTTCTGATTACATTTCGATATTTAAAATTTCCTGGAGCTTTTGATTTAGTATGTGGTTGCATCTTTAAATTCAAAAAAAAAAAAAAAAAAAAAAACATTTCATTAACTCCCTATATTTAGGTGCGGAGCGCATAAAAAAATAAAAAATCAATAAAAAAATCTTCATCTATAGTATGGCAGTTATCATTGTTTGCATCCATCTCGAGTCCTGTTAAACTTTTGGTTGTAGTGTGTGCAGGCCACATTTTGATTATGCCATTATCTTACCTTAGAAAGAATTTGTATGTATTCTCTATAGATAAAGCAACTGAAAACCAAGAAAATTTTTATTAATCCATTCTTAAAAAGAAAATCCAAACAAACATAAATACAGAGATATATAATTAAAAAAAATTACTACATGCCTTGAAAATAGCAAAATAAATTAAAGATTATCTATTATTCTAATTGGTTGTTTGTTTGTTTGTATGGGTTTTTATGGAACAAAATCCCTTAGCAGACATGCTGCGCCAAAAAAAGTGCACTAAAAATATTAAAAAGCTATTATTCTGAAAATCTAAAACAGAAATTCGAGTTTTTCTATGTTAGTAATACTAAACTAAACAATTTAACATTTCTTACATAGTTTTACAATTTGCTAGAATAAAAAAAATATATATATATCTGTTAAAAAATGCAAAAATATAAGATATTATTTTTATGAGAATAGAGAAACATATTTAAAAATAATCTGAAAAGAGAATATGAAGAAAATTTCTTACATTCACAAATTTCAAAGTAGATGATAAATGAATATCAATTCTTTATTCTATGCATGGAAATTTCCCAGTCTATTTTCCGACAAAAAGCAAGAAATATGAGTTCGTTTACATCAGAAGAAAGGAGGTGACAACACCGAAATAAAACTTCTGATTACATTTCCATATTTAACTTTTTCCGGCATTTTTGATTCAGTACATTGTGGCATCTCCAATTTTCATTATGGATTCTTGCATATTTGCCTTTTCTTTTACTCTACAAGCCGGGTGTTTTTGATAGATTTCGTGCGTAAATATTTTTAATTTAGTTTCTTATTGCATGTAAAAACTTTTTCTTTATTTCAAGAAATGAGATTTAAATTTTTTATTTTAATTTTCTTATAGAAAAAAATCAGCTTTTTTTCGTCCTAATTTAATTTGCTTTATATTTTCCGTAACAATAAATAGAAAATGACGACTAAAAAAATGTTCATTACAATGTAAATTTATTCCTTTATATATATAAAAAGGAATTTCTTAAATATATGTATATATATATATATATATATTGGCAAGATCACTAAGCAAAAAATGTTCATCAGAAACTTCGTAGATTTCGGGAATGTAAATGAAGACATAATATATATATATATATATATGTGTGTATATATATATATATATATATATATATATATATATATATATATATATATATATATATATACATATAATAAAACAGTAGGACCCGGTGTGTCTGTACATTGAAGATAATTGACAAAAATGGAGTCAGGACGATAAAAGAAAACCAATGAAACACAAAAAAATTTTTTTTGAATTTTTTGTCTGTCTGTCTGTCTGTCTGTTTGTTCGAGGTTATCTTCGTAACTACTGAATGGATTTTTATGCGGTTTTCACTAATGAAGAATGCACACTCCCGGGCAGTGTATAGGCTTTGTTTCATCAAAATCGGACAACAGACAAAAAAGTAACAAAAAGAAACAAAAGAAACTATTAGGTGCGCTGCTCACGTTTTTTAGTACATAACGTTTTTTAGTACATATAAAATCCAATAGATGTCACTGTGCGATTTTAAAACGCGCTATCGTTATGTTTTCGCCAGTCTACTTAAGTATGAGAAAGTTTCAAGCTGGCTGTCGTTCCATGTGGTTTAGTCGGTTGAACGTCAGTGCGCCATACTGATGGCCCGGGTTCGATTCCCAGCATGGAATTTTTTTTCACTATGTTGGCATTAACGCCTATAAGCAATTAAAAGAATTTGAAATATTGTATTCAAGGCGAATTTTCTCTCTGGGAAAATTTCCTTGCATTAATATGTCAGTGTAATTTTTTTTTCGATTTAATTTTTTTTTTCGAAACTTTGTTTTTCTTAAAAAATTACAGTAAATATTTGATATTTCCCAACGTTTTTTGAATGATCGACTTGCTTTTTTTTTTTTTAATGTATGTCTGAACCTTATCTAACTACTTCTTCAAGATTTCTTTAGATAAACCGACCAGCGTAGCGGGCGAAGGCCGCTATCTATACATATAATAAAACAGTAGGACCCGGTGTGTCTGTACATTGAAGATAATTGACAAAAATGGAGTCAGGGCGATAAAAGAAAACCAATGAAACACAAAAAAAATTTTTTTGAATTTTTTGTCTGTCTGTCTGTCTGTCTGTTTGTTCGAGGTTATCTTCGTAACTACTGAATGGATTTTTATGCGGTTTTCACTAATGAAGAATGCACACTCCCGGGCAGTGTATAGGCTTTGTATCATCAAAATCGGACAACAGACAAAAAAGTAACAAAAAGAAACAAAAATGAACTTATTAAATTATTTTTTTATGTTACTAGTCTAAAATTTATTAATCATAAATTTATAAATCAAAATTAGACCTTACCATCGTCGCAAAATTCCTCAAAATTGCTAAATTATCTCCCATCTTTTTTAACCACAAAAAATTTGATTTGATCCCCTGTTTTTTCCAGGTCTCTATAAATCTCTTTTAGACATTCTCATGCGACTAACTACGGATAGTGAAAATTCTCTACCCGCTGTTAATAATTTTAGTATTTTTTGAGCAACCGTTTATAAACCAGTTCCGAACAAACAGTTCCGGCCGATTAAAAAAAATAATTTATATATATTTTTTGCAATGCGACTTTGAATTAGTTTTTAAACATAGAAATACCATAGTTATAGAAATTCAGAGACTGACAATATAATTTTATACAATAGTTCAGGTAGGCAGATATATTTAATTACTCACTTAAGCTGTACTGTTAGTGGCTGACAATACAATTTTATATATTAGTTCAGATAAGCAGATAAATTTAAATTAGTCACCTGAAAGAGAAATGACACATCTCGACAAAACTAAATTTCACTGTTATGTAGAGCCAAACTAAAATTCGCTTAATTGTACTATAACATGGAATTATAGTCTTTAACTCTGCAGGCCACAAAAACTTGTATAAAAGCTTAAAACCCTTAAAATTAAAGATCTAAATGAGATTTAAACAGTTGAGTAATTTTATCACCCCTACACAATTTACCTTCATCTGTTCTCACGAATGGACAGCGTAATAAAAGGATTTTCCAGATAAGTACTCAGATGAAATTGTTTCTATAGCAACAGCTACATATCCCTATGAGAATAAAATGTTGCTAAGTAATTTTGAAATCTCGTTTAATAGACAAATTATTTATAGTTAAATACCTGGAAAATATATCCGTTTGATAAAAAAAGAAGATTGATTCACTCCACGGGGAATTGTTTTGGAAAAGCAATATAGTGCATATTTTCTTTATTACGAAATTTACAAAATAGACCATGAATGACTATTGATTTTTCTTTCTAAACAGCAATCTTTTGTATTATTGTGGAAAAAGCTAGAAATGTGAATTCGCTTAATTCAAAAGAAAAGAAGTGACAATACCGATATAAAACTTCTGATTACATTTCCATACTTTACTTGCTTTGAAGCTTTGGATTCAGTTTGTCAATCTATCTTGATTTCTCATTATTAACTCACGCCTTTTTATTCTTACTTTTAAAACGCGTTTATTTTTATTATCTTCATGGTGTGCATAATTAAATTTACCTTCTTATTTGTATCTAATAAGTATAATTTTTGTTTGAAGAAAACATGTTTAGAGTCTTTTTTTATGTGTCTTTTGTTACATTATTATGCGGATGATTTTTCTCATTTTAAGAATCAATACTGCTGATAACATGGATTCTAAATCTTAATTTTGCAACTGTTTGTCGAGTCACAAAGTCCTAATAAGGAGTGATAAAGATAAATATAAATGCAGTTAAGTCGTTCACATAATAACAATGCTTCTATGTCTTTTTTAAAAAAACTTTTTGTTTCTAAATTTTCCCAGTAATACTTTATATAAAAGGGAGCAAAATTAAAGGTACGATCATGTAATTTTCTAAATAAAAGTATAGTTTTATTAAACCTCATACAAACCTTATAAATTTAGTGTATCATACTAAATACTCAACATAAACATAAAGAAAACATTCTAAAACAATTGGTATACATGTAATATGCATTGCATTTTATTCGGCATGTCCTAGGAGCAAAATGATAAAAACAAAACAGATTTTTCTAAATTATAGAAATATTATTTGTCAATTGGGCTTCTTTTTTGTTTAATAATTTCAATGTGACATTGTAGCATAGAGTGAACATAGTTTTGAATTTGTTGAGGTGACAAAATACGTCATATCTTCCAAATTTCAGATTTTGGACCATCTTTCATTAAATATTGTGCCCCGTAATACCACAAACATTACTCATGGGATTTAGATTTGGACCATTGACTGGCCAGTCAAATTTGAGAGTCTTATTTATCTTCAAACCACTTTTTGTGTGTTTTACTGAGTGCGTTTAGTTATTGTCTTGTTGAATATTTCGTAAAAGGTGATAATGTTTTCATTCAGGTTTAACAAATGACATTCTAACATGCGAATAAAGATATGTCTATTTTGTTTATTCATCTAGAGAAGCAATTTTAAGCTTACCTACTCAGGAAATAGATTAATTACCAAACCATTAAGAAGCCTCCACTATAGTGTTGCGTGGAAAATATATCATTTTCATTTTTAGAGCCATATAAAAATGGATTATTATCATCTGGAATATCGAAATTAAACTTCTTTTCAGCACTGAAGATAAATTTAGACCAATTCATTTGCTGTTTCAGGATTTTCTCGGCAAACAGAAAGCGGGCTTTTTTACTGACAGATGTTAAACGTGAACATCGGCGTGGTTTTATATTTGTAACAACTTTTGACATTTTTTTTTTTGTTGTTGTTCCTACGGTCAATATTGATGCTGCCATCTTTATCTGGCTTTCCTGTTCTTATTTTACTTCAAACAGTGGGAATAATAAAACTTTCAGATCATTTCAAAAGAATTTTTGGCCTCCCTGAAGGATTGTAGTAGTGGTAAAAAGCTGGATTCTGGAAAAAAGTAAAAATAAAAATTACCATCTTTTAAAGTTTAATTTTATCAGCAATTCTTTGGAATTACAGGCGATGTTCTTATAAGCTAAAATTTACCATCTTTCGAATTCACAAAGTATTTTGATTCACTCTGTAATATAGATGTTTACGAACTAATGGAATGTGCTCAGAATGCCTTTTAAATGCGTTTTTAAATGATGTAGTAAAATATCCGCCAATCACGAGCCGCGGTTTTAAAAGAAGTGACTGCATTCTTATAATTTTGTTCCGGGTTAAATTTAGCAATATATATATTAAAAAAAAGAGTAAAAGATTGTATGCAATTTTTATTTAAGATTGCTTTAATATTAATTGGAGTACAGTGTATTCAATATTAACACAAATGTTTATGCATTTATATAGCAAACACGAATTATTATTTTTGTTGTTTTTGTATCATTCCTGTCAATTTGCACCCTGCTATAGCTTATTAAAACTGAGGTGGAAATTGGGGAATTTTGGCAAAAGAAATGTTTAAAAAGCAATTGTCAAACGAGATAGAATTTATACTAAACCTTCAAAAATAACTGCAAGTAAATATATATATATATGTGTGTGTGTGTAATACTGGTTAGTTTAACTCTTAAAACAAGTGGTGTTTTAAATAAATATGGAGATTTTAATACTTCTAGTACTTATTACATAAAACTTAAAACTGTGATTAATACATAAAAAGAGAACTATTCAAACAGTTTTATTACGATTAAGTTATAACGATTTTGAATTTGACCACTTTTTTCAAATTTCAAGTTTAAATTAAAAAAAAATTGAGATTTCTTATCATGTGATTTTGTGTAGAATTAATATAGTTAACCACGACAAAAAAATTCTGAATTTTAACTCACTAAATAAAAATTATTGTAAAATGTGTCCCGGACCCCTTAAATTAAGATATTCTCTCTTCTTAAGATGCGCAAAGAAGCTTTACAAATTACATGTTTCGTTAGTGTCTAAGACGGACACCTAAAACTGTGTAACAGAAACAGTATGTAAAAAAACTCTTTTTTTAAAATGAGGTATGAGCAAATATACTACATATTAACCCGGGAGAACACGCACCCAACACTGCAGCTCCTGCGGGGGTCCTGGGAGGTCCTCCTCGGAGGACATATTCCTTTTAAAAATCATTGAATTACTCTCGATTAACAAAAAGTTTTTGGTGCCAGATTTTACTCAGTATAATTAGGCGTACAGAAAAAACGCACATGAAAAAAAAAATATGTAAAAATTTTAAAAATATGTTTAAATTGTTAAAATATGCTTAAGATACGTTAGAGATTGAGAAGACTGATTAATGCTTTTATTTCAATTAAATTGATTGGTCTAGTATCCCGATCGCTCTGAAAATTATACAAATTCTTTTTAATATAAATATATGTACAACTAAACATATTTGATAATATGGTATTATCGATCAATAATATCAAGAAATCAACGGTAGAGGATATATTTGGATATATTTTTAGCTACTCTAACATTTCTGGGTAATTTTGTAAGACTGTTATGTGAAAGTGTTCTTATTTTTTGATTTAAAAACACATGCATTTAATTCGCGGTTTTGGCTAGTTTCATTCTGTATTTCCATTTTTTCCAATGAAAATCTCCCTTATGTCGTCATCTAATATATTATCTGAATCAAATTCATCTTCTGGTGACGTTTTACGGGATATAAATTGCTCTTTATCATTATTTTCATTTATCGATTCCTTATCTGTTGTAACTTCAGCAAGCAATGTTTCCAGATTTTTCTCATTTCCTCTTTATAGCTTAATTAATGATGTATTTTGAGTTTTTCACAGCAACGCGTTTGAATAAAAACATAAAAGGGAGCACATGCTCGGTTCTCCGAGACATAGAAATCTAACTTTTTGAATAAATATAGCTCCCGAAATTCAACTTTATAAAGGACAAAAACAACACGACCATGAGAACAGGAACTGGTGGATTAAACGATTTTCCCCAGTAGGTGTATATTTTACATTTTAATCTACAAATGCTCGGACATGAGAGGCCCACCGCGCGTCCTCGCGGGTTAAAAATGATACAACTACATTATTTGAGCATTTTATCAATACATTTTCAAGGAACGAGGTTCGCAAACAAATGTACACAAGCAGGGCCATCACATTAAAAAAACTGATACTTGTTACTTGCATTAAAATTCTGTTTATTTGCTTCCACGTGTTCATATTTTGTTCCTTTTCCTACTACAATTAAAAAAAAAGGATATGAAGAAATTTCAATGAATTATTACGTATATGTATGAATAATCATATACCGGGATGCAAAATGCTAGGAACGATCATGTAATTGCTTAAATGAAAAATATGATTGGATTAATCTTCATATAAACCATAAAAAATTATTGTATCTTATTAAGTACTCAATATAAACATAAACAAAACAATGAAACGATTGTTTTAAATATAATATAATACATTGCATTTTTATTCGATTTGCTGTGGGAACAAAATTATAAGAAAGAAACCGATTTTTCTAAATTATAGAAATATTACACGTCAATTGGACTTATTTTGTGTTTAATAATTCCATGCAACACTGTACATAGAGTTTAGATAGTTTTGAATTTGTTGAAGTGACAAAGCAAATCCTATGTTCCAAATTTCAGATTTTAATTCTGCTTTCGAGTTATGCTACACATTTTGGTATTCTTTCATTACATATTGTATCCTATAATGCCAAAACAATTTTCGTGAAATTACAGTTTGTATCACTGGCCGGCAACGACGTTTGAAAGTTTTATTTAACACCAAACCACTTTTGTGTCTTTTTCTGGATGAATTTGGCAGTCTTGTTGAAAATACCGTAAAAGGTGGTAATATTTTTCACTCAGCTTCAACAATGGATTTCTAACATTCGTATGAAAGAGGTCTATAGAAAGGTATGTCTCTTTTGTTCGTTTATCTAAAAAACCAATTACAACCGAGGAAAAGGTACGTTAACCATTAAGGAGCCGCCACTTAATTGACACGCGAAAAATAAATATTGTATAGTTTTAAAAACATAAAAATATGAATGTGTACTATCTGGAATATCCAAATTACACTTCTTTTTAGCGCTGAAGATAATTCTGGACCAATTAATTTGCTTCTTCAGGCGTTTCACAGCAATCAGAAATCGGTTTTTTTTAATCGATAAATGCTAAACCCGACATTGATGTGGAAAGAACTCTCAACATTTTTATTGTTCTTCGTATGGTAGATACTGATGCTGACCTCTTTATCTGGTTTCAAAACCTTCTGCTGTCGATATTTTACTTGGAATCAAGAGAAAAATCAAACTTTCAGATCATTTCAAAAGAATTTTCGGTCTTTCTGTAGATTTTTTGTAACATAAAGAGTTAGATTCTGTAAGAAAATAAAAATATTTGTCTTTGGAAGTTGAATTTCATCAGCAATTCATTGAAATTACATATCGATGTTGTTATAAGCTAGAAATTACCCTCTTTCAAAGTAACAAAGCATTTTGATTCACATTGTAATCTACAGGTTTTGCGAACTAAGCAAATGTGCTCGGAATTTCTTCTGAATGCGTTTCTAAATGATCTGTGAAAATATCCATCAATCACGTCCAGTGGTTTTAGAAATATCGACTGAGTTCTTATCATTTTACTCCTACGTAAATTTAGCAAAATATATATTTTGAAAAGATTAAAAATTATATACATATTTTTTGTAATCCATTACTTTAATATTAATTGTAGTACCATGTATTTAATTTTAGCACAATGGTTTATTCATTTGCATAGAAATCACGGCCTAATTTCTTTGTTTTCCCATCGTTCCTATCATTTTGCACGCCGCTATAAAAAGGAATTTTGAAATTTATATATTTTTCTCAGTAATATCTATCCGATTTTAATACGACTGCATTCTTATTTAAAAAAAAGCGAATATTCCCTTTTTAAAAATAAAACTAAAGACTGAAAGTAAAAATCCGGAATCTGGTTATTTAAAATGAAATCTCAAGGCACGCGTCGAAATAAAATCTTTTTTGCTTCAAATTCAAATATTGCAAATATTGGTATTATACGCTTCTAGCATTTTCTATTGCATATTTTATGTAATAGCTCCAAATTAGAAATTTCGTTTGCCCTCTCAAATTTGCATAAGTTTGTAATAAAAAATGAATCTTGTATGGTTGCTCCGGAATAAGATGTCAATTTCACAAAAAATATTTCTTTTACAGTACATGTTATTGGTTGATGAGTTATTGCTTTGTGAAAAGGATACATGAAATATATTTTGTATATACATTATAAAGTTACAGTAGGTTGAAGAAATCTCTTGAAAATAATGTTCAACTTACTAGTTCTTTGCATATTGAGAGATTAACAGAAAACTCTTTTGCCGTTTTATAAACCGTGTTGAAATTAACCATAAGTTTTATTTTCCTTTTTTTCTTTATTTAACTTTAGAAAATTTTTATCAAATCTATTTATCAAATAAAGACTTCAGAGGAAAAGATACAAAGAAAAAAAACTATAATCGATTTTTTTTACTTAAATATATATTTAAAGACGCTTATAGAAAAAAATTTTGTATTGAAATATTGGATAAAATATATTCTGAAATTATTATGAATTTTTACATGATTACTGGTTTTTAAGTGTGCAATTAAATCTAATTCCATAAAGGAAAATCATCTTTATATTATTTAAATTATATAAAAAAATCTTCTTTTGAATATCAATTTTTAAACTACTAATTCCTTCATGTATTATTTTGACGTTTTAGAAATTTTTGCCTTCCATTCTATTTGTAACTTCGTAAGCTGAGTTCACTGTTCATAGTAGTTAGAAATCCCGAATGCCCGTAGATTTTTTTTCAATATTTATCTCATGTAGAAGATATATATATATATATATATATATTTCAATATAGAAGATCTTCTTAAAGATATATCTTCTATCAATATAGAAAATGCATGTTATTCTAGAAAAATTCCGACACGGATTTATACTTTTTCAATTGTCCTGATCATGTTTTGACTGTTTTTATAAAACACTTGTCTGCGAGTCTGTCTGTATGTAACATTTTTTTATAACTGCTCTATCTCAGGAATTAATTCACATAATTTAGTTAAAATTTAGATTAGTTTAGCAGTAATTATAATTTGGCGTTGATTAGTTTTTGGTGCAAATCGATCAACTGATGGCAGTTCTAAATCTGCATTTTTAACAATTTCGTAATAACTTAATTAAAAAAACTAATGCGATTATTTTTTCGAAAAATAACATCATTTTGAGTACACTGTAAAAATTTGACTCTTTTTCTGCATTGTCACTCCCATGCTTTTATAGAATATTTCTCTTTTGACCCATGAGGATGTTCCATAATAGGGTGAAGTAATCGTTTTCTACAAAGGCGGTGGAGTGACGATGCAGCAAAAGGTTATTTTTTTTACATTGTAATGTGTTTGCTTTAACCATATAAAGCAAATTTTTCTAAAAAAGAGATTTAATTTTATACAATTTTCTTGCATTCTGTGTTCCATTGAAGATAAATTTCATTAAATGCCCAGAGCCATTTTTTGTGTATTTCAGTAATGTGATTTCTGACTTTTTCAGTTTTGTGATTTTTGACTTTTGTAATTTTCTTTTTCAAATTCAAGACAATGCTAAATCGTTTTTTCTCTTCAAAAAGTGTGAATCGTATGAGACATTTTTTTCTAATGTTTTTGAGTTTCGAGTTGTAATCTGTCAAAACGTAATTTCGAAAGTTAGCTTAACATAATTATTGCGCACGATTCAGTGAAGGAGGCACATTTCATAAAAATCGGCCGAATCGTTCCAGACACATTTTAATCGGGGAAATCGATTGCTCTTTTAATGTATATATGCAAGGTGAATCACAACGGGAGGAAAGAACGTCTAGGATAGGTATTGTACTCATAGAACACTTGGAATGATAAAGCTCCAATTGAAAACTGATATTTAATTTTTTTCATAAAATTATTTTATTCTAGTTTGAAAAGCATTTTCGTAATTTAATTTAGCTTATATTTATAATAAATAACGCCACAAAAAAGAGATAAGAGTTTTATCTGTCAAAATGTTCATAATATTGACAGTTTTTCATTTATTAGTTTTACCATTATTCTGTAAATAGTAATTATCGTAAAATTAATACAATTCTTTTGTAAAAATAATTACTGGTGATTTAAAGCTTAAAAGAATTTAGGAAGTGTAAAAATCTTTTTAAGGACCATATACATTTTAATTACAGTACATCACTTATAATGCAATATTATAACAATTAATTACAATGGACGGAATAAAGAAGATGTAAAATGAAAGAAATATCTTAATGTTAAACAATTTTTTTTTAAGAAATTTTTTAATAGCTGTTCAATAAAAATATTAAGATTAATAACATTAATGTGTATATTAAACAAACTTATAAACAAATTTCTTATTAAAAATCGAAAAAAAAAAAGGATTTTTGAGTTCCTTAATTTAATATAAATCATAACAATACAATTATATAAAACGAAAATTACATGAGGATATAAAGATTAATAACGTCATTTAAAGAAGCTGTAAAATCGATAAAACTATAATTATATAATACGATAATTATATGAGAATATAAAGATTAATCATGCCATTTAAAGAAGCTGTAAAATTTTAATTCATTATATATAATCATCTTTCACATTTTAAAATGTAAATTTAAGTAGATATGAGAAACTTAAATTTTTTAACGAGGAGAATAAATTACGCACCATTATATTTTATATAATTATTTACAAATTCATATCATAATTTACAATTTTCTAAAGTATATGTGTTTAATTTTTTGCATTTTATTTTTAGAAAGTACAGAAGTTCTTTAAGAGTATTTTTATTGATATACTCACATTTTATGATTATATATTACATAAATAAACTCATGATTGTTTGTAAGCAGATTATTTATCTTAATTTAATTCGGATTTCATTTTAATAAAAATACCAAATAAAAAGAAACGGAAGTTACTTTTGTCATGTTCATACTCATTTTAAAACTTTTCCATTTATCATTCCTGCAGGAATTTTGTAAATAATAATTATTTTTCAAAAAAATGCAATGCTTTAAGAGAAAAATGATAATTAGTGCTTTTAATCTCGAGAAATTTTAGGAAAAAAAGCTATCTCACATAAGAGCGCATTAATTTTAATTTCACATCTCATTTGATTATATTAATGTAAGAGTAAAATATAATTAAAAACATAAAGTGGTTGCTTTATAGGAAAGACATCTAAATGTGAGAAGGGAATGTCTTACTGGATACAAAATAATGATATGTAAGTTAATGATAATAATCTTCATTATCGATAATTATTAGAGTAGTTTTTAAAGGGTATTTAACCTTCTGCCCGCCGGGCGCTCTAATTTTCATCAAATGAGCGGGCGCACATTGTAGAATGTAAAACATGCGAAAAACAATCAATTACTGCTGCTTTTTTCAATTCTATAAATAACTTAACTTATATATATCATATAAGTTATGTCTGATCACAATTTATAGAAGTATTCTGCAATACACTTATTTACTTTTAACATACTAATGCAGAAGTTTAGATGTACACAGTAAAAAAAAACGGTGAAAATAACAGTGAAATTTGCTGTTATTACATCAGGGAAAGAGAAAAACGCATTTCACAGCAAATTTTGCTGTGAATTTTTTAGCTCCTAATCCTCTATGACAGCCGAATTCTGTAGCGCATGCGCAACCACTGGTTACAGGAGGGAAAGGAAGCTAGCGTATTTCCGCTCCGCTTCCGTGTGTGGCGACGGCGAGTCGAGTGTCCGAGGTGACATGTTTACCTTTAGTGTTTATTGAAAAGAAAGATACACTAGTTTTTTTTCGCGCTGTGGTCGTCGGATGTGTAGGTTGCACGTGGCAGCGGCTTAAACTTGTGTACTGATTTCTGTTGGCGTTGTTTGTCAACGTGTTAGGTGTATTTCTTTTACACCCTTTTGGGGTGGGATTTTCTTCATATTTTCGTGCATTCTCGCTTTATTTTCCTTGTATTTTGTGTTGTAAGTGCTTTTTCTTTACTTTCGTTTTCTCCAGCACTGGTAAGTGTTGAACTGTGTTTTTTTTTTCCTTTGTGTTTGTTTCAAATTTTGTTTGTTGTAGTTGTGTCTGACTGTCAACCAGTGACGGTCCCGGATAGCATTATGAACACCGAAATAAAGGTACAGGAATCTGTTTCGAAGATGGAAACTAACAACAGCGCAACTCATAACCCTTTCATGTACCGCCTAAACAGTTCCCCTGAAAATATCCTAGTTGAAGCTAGTAAAGTCGGTATTGGGGCTATTTCGGTTACTTTAACCGCTGTAAATGGGTCATTACCAAAGACACACCCCAAGGCTCTAAGGGATGCCATTGCCTCGCAAGTTTCCTCTCACAAAGATATTGATTACATAAAAATTACCCGCCAGGGTAAATTACTTATTCACACACAATCGGCAGATACTGGCATTGAAATATTGAAAATCAAAGTTATTTTAAATATCACAGTAACCGCGTCCTACCTTTCTGAAGAAATATCAACCCGCTTCCTTCTTCATAACATCGACCCACTTGTCGACTGTGCCGAAATCGCGGAAGAACTGGAATTTATAGGAATAAAAACTTTAGAGGTTAGACGTTTCCTGCGACAGGGTTCGATGCCTACTACGTCGGTCCTGGTAACCAAGCTTGGCCACTCCCTCCCTGCCAACGTGAAATTATGGTATCAGTTTCATCGCATCTCCCTTTTTGTTGACAAACCAAGGCAATGTTCTAAGTGCAAAAAATTTACTCATAACTCACGTGACTGTAAGAGTGATAACATTTGCGGCCAGTGTGCAGAGTCCCATCAGGGCACCTGCTCCGCTACTTCCCTGCATTGCACTAATTGCAAAGGTCCCCACGCCGCCTCTGACAAGACTTGCCCCCACTATATACATGAAGCTAAACTCCTAAAATATAAAGCCGAACACCATTTAGGTTTCAGTGAGGCCCGGCGACAGTTCCGCTCCAACACCAGTCTCAAGTCTGAATCATATGCGGCCGTGGCTGCATCACCTGTTTATTCCCCCCTCCTACTAACTACATAACCAAAACGGAACTCCAGGAGACCCTTCAAGGATTTAATGATAGCATTGCTAACATGCTGCAGCAAGTGCTAACCGCTCAAGCTGCCAACTGTCAAAATTTGCTTACCATGTTTACCTCAGCGGTCATCGGTGCAATAAAAGAGGTTTTAACATCAGACGATTCCCCCTCACTGCCTCCTCACACTGGGAAAAGAAGTGAACCTACGCATTCACATAGAACACAACATAATTCAGAGAAATTGAAAAAGTTGCGAAAGGCCATATCGGAAAAGGGGTCTTTGTCAGACCTCCTCATGGAATTCTCATCCACAGCATCTGGGGTTTCAAATGACAACTCCAATCACGAGCCCGAGATTGGACATTCTCCTCAAGCCACTGGACTCACGTGAGTTGGGTCCTCTCTTCTTCCCTCTTTCTCTCTCCTCTCCCATTTACTTTTTTTTTTTTTTTTTTTTTTTTTTTTTTAGGGAGGGGGGAGGAAGTCATGGTTTATTCTTTTATGTGACTGTCATTTGGGGGCTTCTCTTTCTTCTCGTTTTGCTGGTATTCCATTTTTTGTTTTTCATGGGTTTTCTGGTTATCCATTGGAACTGCAGGAGTCTTAGAGCTAATGGACATTGGTGACGTGCCCCTTTCTTTAGAGACTGCCAGGTCATCTGCTTACAAGGGACTTTTTTGGCTTCGGGTTCCACCTTCTCTATTCCCCATATGCACACCTTTTTGGCTGGTAGAGATGGCGGCCGTAGTGGAGGTCTTCTCACGGCGGTCCGCGCTTCTTACCCGTCATATCGCATTTCTCTTCCTATTGACTCTTCCGGCAATACGGAGGCTCTTGGCGTAAGGATCAACATTCATGGTACCTGGCTCACCATTGTCAACATCTACCTTCCCAGGGGTTCCTTTGTAGTTCAGTGGTTCGATAGTTTAATCAACTCTATTGAGCCGCCCTTCCTTCTGGTGGGTGATTTCAACATCAACCTTCTCTGTCGTCAGCCTCCCTACCCTCTTCCTCTTCAGCGCTTCCATTCCTGGATTCTCAGTCATCAAGTTTGTGTCTGCAATACGTCCAGTGCGACTCGTATTGTGCCCGGTTCTGCCCCTTCCCTTCTTGATCTCACCCTCTCCTCTCCTGGCCTTTTTGGTTCGCTGTCCTGTTTGGTGCACCCGGATCCCTACGACTCCGATCACCAGCCCGTAACTATTCAGATTGCAGGGCACGATACTCACGACAACTCCCGTCGCCACTTTCTCAACTGGATCTCGGCCGGCTGTCTTCTAAATTCGACTCTAGATAATTTTAATTCATATTCTACCTACGACTCCTTTTCGGACTCTTGTAGAGTGGCTATTTCCAGGTGCTCGGTTTTTCCTCGCTATGTGCCTCGTCACAATGCTCCTTGGTGGGATTCCACATGTCGTAAACTACTTGGACTCAAACGTCGTTACCTCCGCCTCGCAAGATCCTGCTGCTCCAAGGAGATGTGGTTGCTCTATAAACAAACTGCCTGCAAGCTCCGGCGCTACATCAAACAGACTTCCCGCAGCTACTGGGACAGGACTTGTCGCTCTCAGGGTTCAAACGGCCAAATCTTCAAACTACTCAAAAATCTGGCTCGCAAAGATACTCCACCTGGCGATAACATCTTGTGGAACGGGGGCCCTGTGGCTTCCTGGCGTGCCCAAGCGGACCTTTTCCTTGAGGCTTTCAGCCAAGATGATCCTTTTGTTCCCATTCCTTATGACCTTAGCGATGGGGACGCCTGCCTTGATGCTCCTTTTACCCTCAATGAACTACGTCTTGCCATCCAGAAGACTCGTCCTACAACTCCTGGGCGTGATGGAATATCCGTTAAATTACTCCGAGGCCTCTCCGACCCAAATCTGGAGAAACTTCTCACCCTTTACAACGAGCTTTTGGACTCGGGTACCGTGCCTTCTGAGTGGAAGGAAGCCACCATCGTCCCAATCTGCAAGCCAGGCAAACCCTCTCGCCTGGTCTCTTCTTATCGTCCCATTGCGCTGACTGCCGTGTGCTCGAAGGTCTTTGAACGTCTTCTTCTCCACCGCCTTATCTTTTGGGCTGGGAACAACAAGATTTTTCAGGCTTCGCACTACGGATTTATGCCTTTCAAGGACTCTACGGCCGCTTTGTGTAAATTCTTTGATGATATATCAAGAGCTCGCAACTCCCGTCTGACTGCGCTTGCAGTATGTCTTGACATCAGCTCGGCTTACGATTCAGTCTGGATCGATGGCCTAATCTATAAACTAGCTCAACTTGGTATCCAGGGCAAAGTTGGCCGCTGGATTGCTCATTTTCTGACGGAGCGCTCTATCCACGTTCGATGGAAGTCTCAGTTTTCCAACCGTGGTCCTTGTAGGAGAGGGGTACCGCAAGGTAGTGTCCTTTCCCCGTTTCTTTTTATGATTTTCCTCTTTGACATCTTCGAGATCCTGGAGTGTGGAGTCCATCTCCTGATCTATGCAGACGATATTTTCATGTATGCCTTGGGGGAAGACCCTCTACGCACTTTGGCCAAACTCCAGAACTGCATTGACCGGCTCGTTCAGTGGTGTTCTGCTCACCACCTCTCCATTTCGCCTGAGAAGTGCACCGCCATTGATTTCTCTCGCCGTCGGCGTCTTGAATCAAAAGCCAATATCAGGGGTCTTGAACTTGAGTGGAGTCCCGTTGTTAGAGTTCTAGGGGTCTGGTTCGGCAAGTCCCTCCTGTTCAATTACCATTTCTCTTACCTTCGTGCCAAGGCCTTCAAGAGGCTCAACTACTTGAAAGCCGTCGCCTCGCACTCTCACGGCATTCATACGGTACACATGTTGCGCATCGTTGACTCTCTTGTTCGGAGTCTTCTCGAATATGCCTGCCCCCTTTTTCTCAAAGTCTGCCCCTCAACTTTGAACGCTCTTGAGGTCACCTACAACGCCGCTCTACGTGTTGCCACCGGCCTTCCGAGATATACTGCTCTTCCACTCCTTCGCCGCGAGGCGAATGCCTCCAGTATGGTCAGCCGTATCCGCTGCATTGCCAATAGGTTCCTAGCTCGCCAACTTTCTCTCCCACACCCCCCTTTCTCGTCTGACCTTTCCATTGCTTCTGGACATCTTTCGGCTGCTGCTGTTGAGTTTTTAAGCACTTACAACCTTGATCTTAATGATATACTCAAGTTCTCGTGGCCATCTCAGCCTTTTCTTCACTCAGAATGCCATATCCTTTTGGACGGTCTTCCCTTCCAAAATACTTCTCTCCCTTCGGAGGCCATCTACCAAGCTTGGAAGTCGTGGAGCGCCTCGATGTCAAACACTGTATTGCTGTCCTCTGATGCCTCCAAGGACATCGCCAAAACAGCCGTTGCTGTTCACAATTCTTCCTCCGGATCCAGTATCGCCCTGCTTGTACATCATCTCAACTCTATCTTCACGGCCGAGGCCTTCGCCATTTTCATCGCTCTAACCTCCTATGTGAAAGAGAATGGTCGCTACGTCCTGCTCACTGACAGCCGCTCTGTTCTCTCTGCTCTGGAAAACTATTCTCTCCGCTCTCCTAGAGTAATCACACTCCTGCATAACACCATCTCTCAGCTCCTCTCTCTCCATAGCGTGTCTCTTTCTCTCGTGTGGTGTCCTGGCCACAAGGGCATTCCCCCTAACGAAGTGGCTGACTCCCTGGCTCGCAATGGCCCGTACCTTACTCGCAATCTGAACTGGGTCGCTCCTGAAGACCTTGGGGCCCAAATCCGTCGGAACTGGATAACTGAAAAGACGTATGCCTGGCTGAACAGCGATTATTGCTCCGATTTCCCTCATCTTAGCGAGGACGATGCCTTTCGACAGTGGACCTGCCATCGTCGTGAGGACATCTGGATTTCTCGGTGGCGTACCCGTACCTGGCCGACGAACTCTCGACTCTTCAGTATGAATTTGGCGCCCTCCCCACTGTGTTCTATATGCTGTGTCCCTGAGACTTCTGATCACGTCCTTCTCCAGTGTGCAAAATATAGCACGAACAGAATCACCTTACTTTCTACGCTTGGTTTACAGTCCCAATCTACATATTCTGAGATTATTACAGCCGCTCTCAAGTCTCGCTCTGGTCTCTCTTCTCTCGTCAAATTTTCTCTTGTGGTTGCTCGTGGGTAATCACGGACTTCTCATAACACACTGCATTTGAGATTTCGGATTCTCTTCCTGTCGAGTAATCGAGACAAAGCCGCCTATGGCGAAGCATAAGTCTCAAGCTGCCTGCCAACCAACCAACCAACCAAGATACACTACCATGGATACAAGTTTCAGATTTAAGGTAAGTGTAATCTTTATTTTCTAATGCCTTGTAATAATTTATCTGATTGTGTCTTATTTTTTGAAATCTTGTCACATTCTTGTTAATGAAATTGTCGCGTGTGTCAGCAGAAAATGTTAGGCCTATTTTGCGATATCTGCGTATATCAAAGAAATTTTTACATGTAACCGTTAGCGCTTCCCAAAGATGAACTGCAATTTTTGCAACATGTATTTAAATTAAACGTATTTTCTTTCTTTCTTTTTTTTTCCATAGCAAGCTAAGATCTAATGCAAGCCGTACACTAAAAACTTTTATTATCAACTTTACAAATTTTTTATTATCGAATGTAACTGGCTCGCAAATTCTTAATTTTTAATTATCATAATTGAACAAATGTGGCGTATGATGATTTAGGTTAACCTGGGTATAACTCGCTGCGGGTCAATCATAGCATAAATTTTGTTGATCCTGTCACTGATGTTCACACCAATAATATAGAAGGCTCGTGGAGGCATGTTAAAGCGACATTGCCAACGTATAATTGTCAAACCGATTTTGCGTTCTATTTGGCAATGTTTCTTTTTGATAGAGCTTGTTATGATAAAAAAATACCAATCTTTATATATAAAAATCTTCTGTGCGTGTGTATGTAATTGAACTCCTCCTAAACGACTGGACCGATTTTAATAAAAATTTTTGTGTGTGTTGCGGTCGATTCGAGGATGGTTTAGATTCACATTTCATCGAAATTGGTTCAGTACTCCACCCTGGCGACCAGTTTGGTCTCCAGGTCTTAGGATTTGGTCATTGAGTTTGGTCATTGTCAAAAGGCCTTTAATGATGTCTACCCTTACATTAAATCAAAATATCGTTCATTGAATGCAAAAAAGAAAAAAAAAAAGGTTATGGAATTCTTCCCCATTTGTAAAGCGCAAAAAAAAAAAAAAAAAAAAAAAAAAAAAAAAAAAAAAAAACCCATCGCCAAATAACAATTTGGCGAAATTGATAGATGAGATAATCAAGTTAATTATAATATGCAACCATACATTTATAAATACATAGGTATTTAGGTTCCGTCGACCAGTTTCGCCAAATTGTACAAATCGCCATACTAATAGCCAAATTTTACATATTGACATAATTTTTATTTGAAATCAGAAAAAAAACAATTAATTAGTAGAATATTAATAAAAAATACAAAGTACAAAATAAATCATTTAATGACATTCTATTATTGACATTTAATCTTATAGTTTGGTGATCATTTTATGATTGACGGGAAAAAAAAAAACAGGTTATGAAATTCTTCCCCATTTGTAAAGCCAAAAAAAAAAAAAAAATCGCCAAATTATAAGATTAAATGCCAATAATGGATGATAGTAAATGTCGCATCCAATGACATTAAATATTATACACCTGTTTAAAACATCATTAAGTGTTTTTTTTCGGCTTTTTATTTGTATTTTTATGAATATTTTTTCTATTTATTTGTTTTTTCATATTTTAAAATGAAATTTATGTCAATATGAATAATTTGGCTATGAGATTGGTGATTTGTACAATTTGGCAAAATTGATAGATGGGATAATCAAGTTAATTATAATATGCAACCATTACATTTATAAATACTTAGGTACTTAGGATCCGTCGACCAATTTCGCCAAATTGTACAAATCGCCATACTAATTGAATCCGACATTCACGATCATCCATTATTGACATTTAATCTTATAGTTTGGCGATCATTTTCTGGTTGACGGGGGAAAAACAGGTTATTGAATTCTTCCTCATTTGTAACGCGCAAAAAAAAACTTCACCAAATTATAAGATTAAATGCCAATAATGGATGATCGTAAATATCGCATCCAATGACATTAAATATTATACACCTGTTTAAAACGTCATTAAGTGATTTTTATTTAGGCTTTTTATTTGTATTTTTATCAATATTTTTTTCTATTTATTTGTTTTTTCATTATTTACAATGAAATTTATGTCAGTATAAATAATTTCGCTATGAAATTGGTGATTTGTACAATTTGGCAAAATTGATAGATGGGATAATCAAATTAATTATAATATGCAACCAAACATTTATAAATACTTAGGTACTTAGGTTCCGTCGACCAATTTCGCCAAATTGTACAAATCGCCATACTAATAGCCAAATTTTACATATTGACATAATTTTTATCTGAAATCAGAAAAAACTATTAATTAGTAGAATGTTAACAAAAAATACAAATCAAAAGTACAAAATAAATCATTTAATGACATTCTAAAATTCTTTGTATTGTATATAATGTCATTGAATCCGACATTCACGATTATCCATTATTGACATTTAATCTTATAGTTTGGCGACCATTTTATGGTTGACGAGATAACTAAGTAGTACCAATACTTATTATCTTTATATATATAAATCTTCTGTGCGTGTGTATGTCACTGAACTTCTCCTAAACGACTGGACCGTTTTTAATGAAATTTTGCGTGTGCGTTCCAGTGGATTCGAGAATGGTTTAGATTCACATTTCGTCAAAATTGATTTAGTACTTTTTTAATAATTAGAGTGCGGACGGAATGTCCGAGCGGTCTAAGGCGCCAGATTTAAGCTCAGCTTCTTGAAGAAAGAGATCGCGTATTCGAACCCTACTGCTGACAAACGTATATGCTTTACAATAATATTTCCTGTATTATAATTTTGATTAACCGACTTCAGAAAATCGTTAACTTTTAACTAAAAAGAGAAAAATAAACTTTTCTATCAAAAATTGAACCGACTTCAAAAAATACTGAAGAGTGAAAAATAATTTCCTTACATAATTGTAATAAGAAAATAAATTAAGAGCGTAGTGTTTATCGTGCGTATTACCATATTTAAGTACATTTATTTGATTTTTCTGGAGTCGGTGACAAGAAGGACAACGTCTGTCGGGTCCGCTAGTTTTTAATAAATTTGTGGAAATTATAAGAGGGATGAAGTGGGAGGAGTATTCTATAAACCTTAATTGAATATTTTGAGCTTTCTATAATATTGTGTGCAAAATGTTAAAAAAAAGGATGCTTTTTTATATTACAAATTTCTTGTTTTGGATGATTTGCTTAGTTTTTTAAGAGCGACTTTTTTAAGAAACCCCTCCCCCTCCTTTTTTTGAGTAAACAGCATTATAATTACCTTTCATGGTGCTTAGTTTGATTTGCTCGTATAAAAATATTTAATATGGTAAAGAAAAAAAATTATCTCTTTAAAGACTGCTTTATGTCATTGTTGAATTAAAACAAAAATAAAATAATTAAATTTTTAAGAATGATACAAATCTTTGTAAAATATGTAATAATCTAAGTAAATGTTAGTTTGCAAAAATTGGAGTAGCAGTTTTGAAGATAAATAATTAAATTAATATTAAATTTCAACTAAATGAATAAGACTTGCAATTCAAAGCAAAAAATTCAAAATATCTACTAGATTATTTACAGTTTTATAAATTGTTATTTTATAGCATGCAAAAATGTCCAAGGATTATCTTTGAAAGGTGTCTGTCTCATTGAGCTTAATTCCTTCCCATTCAAAAAGATACAATTTAGTAGGAGATCGTTAATAAATGCATTACTTTCTGTCTTAAAAAATTTTACCTACTTATCTGACCCCCCCCCCCAAAAAAAAGGGGGGGGGATTAGAAAGGAAAAATCTACAAAATGATATGTTTCAAAATAATTATTTACTATTTTTTTTTTTTTTTCTGAAACTGTACACAAATTTATCTTACTGCACAAAAATTTAAAATGCATTCAAGATTCTAATTGAAAAGTTTGAGATTATAATAAGCTGCAGGTATAAAACTAATAATTATAATAATCGCACATTCAAGACCAACATTTAGTTTAACTTCATGAAACGGAACAATTTTTGTCATCATTTCACAAGCCATAATATTGTTTTGGTTTGTTCTAGTACATTTTGGTTTATGGAATTTATTATAGTACAGTAGACTCCTCCAAATTCGCACATCTTGGGACCAGAGGTTATATGGAGTTTAGAATTTTGTTGATTTTTGGTAATTTTTTTGTAAATTCATTATAAGAAATGCTTTCAATATAGTAAAATAATAAACTAAAATGATCAAAACTGAGATAATTTTAAAACTGATTAAATTATTTATAATATAAAGGTCAAATAAATAATAATGTAAAATAAAATAAGCATAATAAAAAATATACACATTCCTTGAATTATTTAATGAAATACATGTTGAATGACATAAAGCAAAAAAAAAAAATAATAATAAAAATAAAATAAAATAAATAAATAAATAAAAAAAATCGGATTTTGGCCCTACATATGAACTGAAAGTTTCATTGTTTACATCTGCAAAAATATGCGGATTTTTTTTTTTTTTTTTTTTTTTTTTTTTTTTTTTTTTTTTTTTTTTAAGATCGCGAAAAAATGCAAATTTTATCAATAAGGCGCAAAAAAAAAAAAAAAAAAAAAAAAAAGAGCTTATTGGATTTTTCCCCCTTTTGGTCAATGTATGATTGTGTTAAAAATTCTAAGTATGAAAGTAATTTATTTTACGGGTTGTAAAAAAGCCTGGTAAAATTTAAAAATGCAATGCTATGCTGGTGGCTTTTGTTAGTCTTAATCGGCTTTTTTTAAACCAAAATTAACCTTTATTGGCTGAAGTTGATTTTCTACAAAGAATTTAAATTCTTACACTGCACCTTTTTATGTTTTTTTTTAATTAATTTTAAAGATATTTAGTTGAGGTAGACTTCAATATGACCTGGTTTCTTAAAAATGAAGACGTTAATATTGGAATAATTATGGATTGCAAATTTTTCAGCTAAACTTAACAAATCCATACAAATATATTTCTCTGGTTTATACTGATCTTAAACCCCCCTTTTTTTTTGTCCTTTACTGTTTCATGTAATTAAAAAACAGTAGATGAAATCCAAAGTTTTATATTACTATTCAATCAAAAACGTTACATTTTTACAGGAAAAAAAACAATATTAAATAAGTAATGTCAGCTCTTAGCTTTTTCATATAGATTTTCAATGAAAAACAGTGAAACGTTACAGTAACTTGCGAATGGGAGGAGGAAGGGGACGTTTGCTCTGTGCATGAAAATTTAGGGGATGCCAAATTTATACTACCATCATAACTTTTGGCCTGTCATAAGAAAAAGTTGGGAAAGGGGGGGGGGGCACCAAATTCGGTCTTTGACCCGGGTGCAATTTTCTCTTCGCATGTCCCTGAAATTTTATTCTGCTTCCTAATTCCTTTGACGAAAAATGTTAAAAAAAAAATAATCCAGATTATAAAGCACGCAAGGGGAGGTTAAGAAAAAAATAATAAAAGTTTAACTATTATTATTTTTAAACACCAACCAAACATTGTGAAGCAGTTGATTACTGGAAGGCAGTCCATTACTGGCACATCTACCCTATATACACTAGACTCCCTCAAATCCGCAAATCAGAAACCCACAACTCTCTAAAATCCGCACATATTTTATGGATGTAAACAATGAAATTTTCAGTTACGATATTGGGACAAAATTTGATTTTTTTAGTTTTGTATCAATTCCACATATTTTTAAATTTGCAATTTTTTTAATTATACTCTATTCATGTTTTTTCATGAAGGAAGATTTTTTTTTGGGGGGGGGGATTTTCAGATATTGCTGGTAATCAAAATCTTACCAAATATAAATATGCATTAATCCAGGGGTGCCCAGAGAGGGGTTTGGTGACGCAAGATGCGTCCTACAATTTAGTTTTTTTTGGGGGGGGGATTTGAGAAAAAGTACATTTTTTTGGGGGGGGGAGATTTTTAATTTTTTAATATTTCAAAATTTAATTCCAGAAATGTTCTTATGTTTTCTTTCTTTAAATTCTAGATAAGGAGAATAATAGCTCATTCTGCTATTCTCATTTCGCTATCTCTTGAAGGTGCAGTAGATTATAAGTAGAATATAATTTACAATTTGTATTATGTTTGGATGGGGGGAAATGTTAAAGTATGAAGGGTTTTTTTGGGGAGGGGGATTTGCGTCATTAGGTTTGGGGGGGGGAGGATGTCACCACTGCATTAATCAAGATTTTTTTTATTATTGAGCCTGACTAAACTTTAAAAAAAAAAATCCTTATTTTATGATTTTAATGTGAATTCGTAATGTACTTTTATGAGGCAAGTTTTGTAGAATAATTTTGAAAAATACTTTTATCTTTTTAATGAATATTTAATCATACATTATTGATTATTAATTTGACCTTTGCTATTAACATTTTAATCATTTAAAAAAATATCTAAATTTTTATTACTTTAGATTATCCGCACTGGCAGATAATTCGCACTTGACATTTTCGAGGTTTTTTAACAGATAATCCGCAGATTATACGCAGAAAAATAAGATACTTCTTATGCCTTTGCATCGGTATGGTTTGCATCAGTATAGCTTAATTCCTTCTGAATGCAATTCACCAAAATGGTATACTGTTGGGAATATGTATATGCAATATGTGTTTTTAAAAGTCTTACCTTTTTTATTTTTTTTTTATTTCCAGGTGCTTGTTGAACATAAATCCAAACAGGGGAAATAAACAGCGAAAGAACAGCCTAAAAGATGGCATAATGCCACGAGTATCATCATTGTTAAATAAATTATCGGATTACGAATGGTTGTAGATAATAACTTGTGGCTTGTATTTGTTGTTAAAATTAAACTTTTTTTAATTGCAATTTTCATGTTTTGTTTTTTCCTCTTTTAAATCTAAATTAGCTTTCAGACTTATTTCCAATGAAACTTGTTCAATTGCAAGAAAAGACTTTTATATATAATTGTGCTTCCATGATCCCTGTTTTGGTACAATTACACTTTAATTTAGATATGGTAAATTTGCTTAAAATAGAAACAGAAATTTCTGACCTTTTCCAATCAGCAAACAAATGCTGATGGTCAAGGTAGAATTTAGTATCAATGCTTCGAAATTTTTTTTAGATTACTTGAAAGTTCATTTATCATAATTTATATTTCTGGTTTGAATTAACAATTAGTATATGTATGGGGAAACTTATATCTAACCATACAAAAGCAATTTTAAAAATGCATTTCTGATTGTAAATAACGCTAAGTTGAAACCACAATAAGATTTCATGATTTCATGAACTGGAATATTGTTCTGATATCCTCTATTACATTTTGAGTCCTGTAAACAACCAATATTACACATCTTGAAGTACTAATGGAACACAAATAGGAAAGAATTTTTGGAAAGAATTAATAAATTTTCATTTTTTATCAGCAAAGACAATTTAAAAATGCGTTAAGAAAGGAAAAATGCTACTTTTCTTAAAATTTGATCAAGAAAATCAAGCTTTTCTAGAAAAAAATATTCAATGATGGGGTTTTAATGAGAACAGAGCTTATAATTAAAACCATAACTGTTTTACTATCAAGGTCTCGCATTGTATAAAGGTATGTTTGTAGAAACAGACGTACGATTTCTTTATCCTCCCTCCATCACACACATACACTGCTTAAAATTTCAGATTAGGTGGAGTTTAATTTTAAATTTTGATCTATCCATAAATGATGCCACACATTTCTTCAATATTTTTTATCTCCCCCCTCGTCTTTTGCCACAAAATGTCAAACTTCACCTTACCCCCCCTCCTCCTCCCTCTTGTTACATGTCATGCTATGTTACATAAACATATACTTGCCGTTCAGAATCAAAGCACTACCTTATAGAATGTATTTCACACTATATTTTTAATCTTTAACTATCGGTTTTAATGACATTTGTGAGCATAGCAGTAAAAATTTGTATACTTATTTTATATGCAATAAGGTTAAAGTTTATAACCAAAAACAGCAATGAAATATTAATATGAAAGAGCAGTAGGAAAGATTAGTAATTTGCAGTTCAAAATATAATTTAATATATTTGGCTTTAAATCTTATCTTTACTTTATAAACACAAAATACTTTTAAAATAACTTGAAAATTTAATCTATTGGTCTTACATGCTTTTATATTAACCAAAATGCGTGATGTTGCATTTCTTTTTACCCCCTACCACCTCTTTGTCACAGTTTCTCAAACCCTCTTCCAGGCATGACATAATTTATTGACAGCCTCTGATACAATTTCGTTATTAAAATTCACAGGCAAAAGCTTCATAAATCCCTGGATTACTTGTATCTTTTGGATAAATCATGAATGATGGAATATATTTCCTCGATTTCAATGTGACATATATATTTTTTAATTTAACACTCTATTCTGTAAAAGATCTTTGTTATTCTTTCAAATTAATTTTATTTACATAAAACCAAAAATTATGTAACTATTTAATTTTAAAACATGCATATGAAAATAGATCTACTTTACACTTTTGCATTTCAGAAATTTATTAATCTTCATATAGAAACTTAACAATGAACTTAAGTCTATATTTAAGAATTGCAGTTAAAGAAAAAAATGTACATGTTAGCAAAACTTGGAAAAATGTAATGTTGATGTACTTGGCAGAAATATTGCTTCAGAGAGAGGTGTATTTGTACTACTTTTGTAATAAACTATTTTTATCATTATCAAAATGTTCTATTTTTGAGTGTTTTACTCTATTGGTAAACTTGGTATTAAAAGCTTGTTAATGGATTTGAAAAGAATTCACCAGTTTTTTAGAAAATACACCTGGTTTAAAGATTTTTATTAAAATCTAAAAATAAATTTGAATAAGTATAATGGCCCATCAGTCCAAAAAGACACAAGGCATTGTATAGTATTTCTTACAACTTCCTTTTACTTAGTGTTGTGAAAATGATTGTAGTGAAAAAAATAAAAACCTGAGAGCACTTTAAAGTGTGTATACTATTTTTTAAAAAAGATTTTGTTAAAATAACCTAATGTCACATCCCAGTTAACTCATGCTTTAATAGGGCTATAATCATAAGTAATTAAAATTTTGTATAGCATATTATTGTCATATGTTTGATATCACAATTGTATGGAGGTATTTTTCTTTATTTTTGAAATTCTGATGTCAAATACTACAAAATTATAATTAAAAGTAATTACGTTTAAATATTCCATACACTTTTCAACCTATGTCAATAATTTACTAGATGAAAATTAAGGTGTAATTTACAGCTACTGAAAAAATTACAAATGATCTATTTAAAAGCATGTACATTAGGGTGGAGCGAAAAAAAATTTTTTTTGAAAATCAAAAACGGGTAGATGCCAAAAGTTGCCTTTATACTAGTACATCAACTGCGTGAAATTTTACCGCTGAAAAAAAAATGGCTTGAGTCTGCGCTTTTGCTCCAAAAATCTAAATTTTGGGTAAAATTTGTCATTTTTTGACATTTTTTCAAAAAAATTGAAAAAAATCCTACAGAGCTGGTTAGTATTTAAAAGTGTTGCTTAGACCTTTATATTTATCTGCTTAACATATTTAAACTATAAAACAATATGTTTATTCCCTATAGCTGGAGCAAAACAGACAACTTTTAGTAAGAAAGCAGTATTACCACTCTATTGGGTCATACAACGAATTGTTGCTTTTAATGCAGCTCTTGTTTTTAAAACTATTTTTGACATGCGTATTGGAGGTGGCTATATTTCCTATACCACCCGGCCCAACTATTAGATCATCTTAGTACAGTGTTTTATTTATACATTGATTTGTGATTTTCTTTATAAAAATTTGGCATGTTTTCGATGCTTCCACATTGTTTATCTGTTCTTTGCGTCCACATGCTGCTGTAACTATCTTCATGTATATTTTTACAGTTTATACAAAAAATGACAAGCAGAGTAATGTACGGGAATATTATTAAAGGGATCTATTCGGCCATCTATTATATTTATCAAACTTACATTCAGTTGATGAATAGTGACTGGAAGTTCTGTTACCACAACATTTTTTCAGTCAATTGTATTCTTTTTTACGTAATGATTTGCTTCAAAGATGATTCAGATATTTCAACTATAAGTATGCCATCATTTATTCTATTTTTGCATTTTTTATATGTTGAGAATCGAGCTGTTTAATGTGATGGTGATCGTCAGAGAGAATTGCAATGAAAATTTGTTCTCCATGTGTAAAGCAACCGCTGTTGTAAATAACCCTTTTTTTTGCATTAGTTTTATGCCGTTTTCTAAGTGTTTTCGTATCCAGGTAATTTCCTATTAACTTTTAGATCCCCTTTTTATTAATGGACAACATTTGATGGTGAAATGTCCTGGGCATAAACTTATAATGCATAGTACTTTATGAGGGAATGTACGGATTCTAATCGACTATAAGTGCTCATTTAAAATTAGGAGAATTTTATTTGTCACTGTGAACCATTTTGCATGGGGTAAGCTTAGAATTGCGTATAATATTGAATCATTCGCTACTTCAACTCCAGTGTATTTCCTCTGCGTCAATTATTAGAGAAGTCGGTATAAAACGTTCTAAGCTACATGGATTCACTGGATCAATAAGGAAGTTAGTTTTATGCCGTTTTCTAAGTGTTTTCGTATCCAGGTAATTTCCTATTAACTTTTAGATCCCCTTTTTATTAATGGACAACATTTGATGGTGAAATGTCCTGGGCATAAACTTATAATGCATAGTACTTTATGAGGGAATGTACGGATTCTAATCGACTATAAGTGCTCATTTAAAATTAGGAGAATTTTATTTGTCACTGTGAACCATTTTGCATGGGGTAAGCTTAGAATTGCGTATAATATTGAATCATTCGCTACTTCAACTCCAGTGTATTTCCTCTGCGTCAATTATTAGAGAAGTCGGTATAAAACGTTCTAAGCTACATGGATTCACTGGATCAATAAGGAAAATCTTTGTCTACGTACTAATTCACTTCCTATTGCAATTTTTTTTATAAAATAGAGAATAATTTTGAAAAATTATTTTTTCAAATTGAGAAAAAGATACTCAGAACAGACTAGAAATTTCTGTCGGAGATTGCAAAGCTAATTCATAAGGAAAGCTATTTCTCAAAAAGAATGGGGAATAGGAATTTAGAAAACATCTCACACAAAAGACAGCTCATAAAGTTAATAAAATTTTCCGCTTTATATAAGCACAGATTGGCAATCAGCGTCTATAAGTTCACTCACAAAATGTATAATCCAAGTTTATACCGCGGGATGTTTTATACCAAATGTACAACACACCTGAATAATAGATCTAAAATCTTATTAGAAATTACTGGACTACGGAACAACACAGGAAACGACATAAAGTATGCTAAAACTTCTTTAGAAATATTGTTGTTTTACACGCAAATTTTGTTTGCAATCCTCTGTGACGATCGTCATAATATTAAACAGCTAGTTTCTCAGCATATATTCAATGTAATAGGTTCAATAAATGATGACATACTAGAAATTGAATTCATACAATCAATTATTAGGCAAATCATTGCATATAAAATGTAATTGATTGAAAGAATGTTATGATAACAGAACTTCCAATCGTAATGTACTAATTGCATGAAATTTTAATGAAGATAATAGACTGCTGAATAGGTTCAATTAAGAACATACCCAATACATTACTCAGCTTCTCTTCTGTTATACATGGTATAAAAATATACGTGCAGCAGGTCACACTAGCATGATCCAAATCATCCAAAGTCAGTGAATACAAAGAAGAGATAAATTACTTTGATATATAGAAAACTTATACTCGTCTTCGGGAAAAAAATAACAATTCAATACATAAATAAAACATTGGGCCTAGATGATTGGGCGGTTGAGACGGGTGGGATAATGCAACCACCTCTATGAGTTATATACACAGTAGTTTTGAAAGCAGCTAGGTAAGAAATGCATTCAAAACAACATTTCGTTGTATGCTCCAATAGAGAGGTTAACGCTGATTTTTCACAAAAAGTTGTCAGATTTGCTCCAATTATACAGACTACAGATATTGTTTTATAGTTTAAATATGTTAAGCAGATAAATATAAAGGTCTAAGCAATACTTTTAAATACTAACCAGTTCTGTAGGAAGTTTTTAATTTTTTTGAAAAAATGTCAAAAAATGACGAATTTTACCCAAAATTTTGATTTTTGGAGCAAAAGCGCAGACTCAAGCCATTTTTTTTTTCAGCTGTAAAATTTCACGCAGTTGATGTACTAGTATAAAGGCAACTTTTGGCACCTACCCGTTTTTGATTTTCAAAAAAAAATTTTTTTTCGCTCCTCCCTAATGTACATTATGATGGAATTAACCAAAAAAAAAAAAGGAATCTACAAAAGTTCTCAACTAATTATAAATTTAAAAAGCAAAAAATACTGAGAAAATGCAAAATTGTGTAACTAAAAAAACTAATTTTATGTTGAATAAGCTGCAAAAAGTTCCAAAGATAGGTGAGTAAAATTTTAAAAACAAAATTTCTTAAATAAACAGCAAAAAGTACTGAAAAAAGGTGCCATAAGTCAAAACAAAATTTGCTTAATTGACCTCAAAAATTGCTGAAAATCAACGAAAAAGCAGTAAAAACAAATTTTAGTACATTAACTGCAAAAAATACTGAATAACTACAAACGTGCAGTTAAATCTGAAAAACAAATTTCAGTAAAATAATAACAAAAAATGCTGAAAATCTACAAAAGCACAGTAAAATCTGAAAAACAAATTTTAGTAAATTAACAGCAAAAAATGTTGAAAATCTACAAAAGTACAGTAAAATCTGAAAAACAAATTTTAGTAAATTAACAGCAAAAAATGCTGAAAATCTACAAAAGTACAGTAAAATCTGAAAAACAAATTTTAGTAAATTAACAGCAAAAAATGCTGAAAATCTACAAAAGTACAGTAAAATCTGAAAAACAAATTTTAGTAAATTAACAGCAAAAAATGCTGAAAATCTACAAAAGTACAGTAAAATCTGAAAAACAAATTTTAGTAAATTAACAGCAAAAAATGCTGAAAATCTACAAAAGTACAGTAAAATCTGAAAAACAAATTTTAGTAAATTAACAGCAAAAAATGCTGAAAATCTACAAGAGTGCTGTAAAATCTAAAAAACAAATTTTAGTAAAAAAACAGCAAAAAATGCTGAAAATCTACAAGAGTGCTGTAAAATCTGGAAAACGAGTTTTAGTATATTAATAGCAAAAAATGCTGAAATTATACAAGACTGCTGTAAAATCTAAAAAACGCAATTGCTGTAATTATACTGCAAAATTTACTGGCACCCATATTGCCAGCAATTTTTGCTGTTTAATTACTGTGATTTTTTTTACAGTGTATGAAAAGCTACTTAATACAACAATCACAAAGAATAAAAATTAATAATGAATCGCTAAACAATAATTGAAAAATTTCGGATTTACAGAATTAGCCCTACATTTCATTTATATTAGTCGCTACCCATATCAAGCATAATATTTGCTTTTTTGAAAGCTGTTTACATATAAACATTGCTTATGTCATTCACTGTTAACAGACTAAAATGACGGGTGCAGCTAATTGCGCAGTCTGAAATACAAATAACTTTAAAGAACTGGGTAAAAAGATCCAAAAAATAAATACAAACGGTAATTAACACCAACTATTGCTTGGATTTTGTTTTAAAGAAGAAAAAAAGCAAAAGTTGTACTTTTTACAAGGGCACGCTCCCTGGAAGCTTAAAGAAGTGTATTGCACAGTAAAGCATAGCATTATGTAGGGAGTAAGAGAACTATAATGCGGAAATAACGATTGATAATGTATTTAAATTAGCTTTAAAATTGAAAAATTATTTTATGTAACAATAATTTATAATGAGAACATAACAAAGAAGTATATTTAAGAATGTTTATTAAACATCTACCACTTAAATTTTGTTGCAATTAAGAATAAATTACAATGAAAATTAATTCAATTTTCTAAATCTCTACAATTTTCATTTAATATTATCGATACGTTTAGTTACAGACAAAGCGTTTATAACTATTTTTATGTTGTAATATAGTTTAAAATTATATGCAGTCAAAAATACACCATTACATATAACGTATTTCAAGTAAAGACGAACATGTATTTTAGACACATGTATTAAACAAAGAAGTTCTATGAATGGTACTGATGCACCAATATAGTATCATAAAATAAAATTTTCTAAAGTAAAAATCTTTTATTTTTTTCAATTATATTTTTAAAAAGTACAAATGTTCCTTAATAGGATTTCCATTGATAACACTAGTATTTTATGATTACATATTTCATAAATAATCTCATGGTAGTTTGTAAGCACATTATTTATCTTAATTCAATTCGCCTTTTATTTTAAAAAAATACTCAATAAAAAATACGGAAGTGACCTTTGTCATGTTCATACTAATTTTAAAGTTTTCCGTTTATCATTCCTGCGTATATTTTGTAAATACTAATTATTTTAAAATAAATGCACTACTTTTTGAGGAAATTGATAAGTAATGCTTTAAATCTCGAGAAATTTTAAAAAATATAGAAATATCTCACAAAAGAGCGCATTAATTTTAGTTTCAAACCTCATATAATTACATTAATGCAAAGTTTAAATATAATGAATGGAATAAAGTGGTTGATTTATAGTAAATATAGCTAAATGTGAGAAGGAAATGTTTTATTGGGTACTAAATAATGTTATGAAAGTTAACGATAATAATCTTCATTTTCGATAATCATTTTAACAATTTATTAACCCCTTCGCGACGGGAGTCTTTTTCTATTTTTTAATGTTTTTCGCCGATTTTAAACAACAAAAAATAACCTCATATTACATCAAGAAAATTCTCTAATTAAATAAGGCAAATTTTACGGCAAAATTTTACTGGTGGGGAGAAACAAGGATTCTTAAGTCTTTTTGCGGCACGTATATGTGTCGCTTGTCTCCAAGTGGTTAAAGAGTTTTTTTAAAGTTTTCTGTACAGTAAAACATAGAATTATGTCGCGAGTATGAAAACTTTAATGACGATATAACGATACATAACTATTTAAAATACTTTAAAATAAAAAATGTATTTTATGTAACAATAATTTATAATCAAAACAAAACAAAAAAAAAAAAAAAAAAAAAAAAAATCTGAAAAAAAAATTTCTTTTTTTTATTTTTTGTACAAAAGTGCCTTTACAGGATATTTCTCGATAACAATAGAATTTTATGATTATATATTTTATAAATGAACTCGTGATAGTTTATAGGCAGATTATTTATCTTAATTTAATTCGCCTTTAATTTCAATAAAATTACTTGATAAAATTTACGGAAGTGACCTTTCTTATATTCATAGTAATATTAAAACGGTTCCATTTATCACTCCTGCACACTTTAAATACTAATTATTTTAAAATAAATGCAAAACTTGTAGAGAAAAATGATAATTAGGTCTATAAATATCGAAAAATTTTAGAAAATATAAAAATATCTCACAGAAGAGTGCTTTAATTTTAATTTCACATAGCATATAATTACAATGAACGGTAAATTATAATGATGGAAAAAGTGATTGCTTTATGATAAAGATAGCTGAATGTGAGAAAGAAATATATTATTAAGTAATAAATACTGCTATTGTTAATGATAATAATCTTCATTTTCACTAATTATTTTAACAGATTTTTAAAGAATATTTAAAAAGCATATTTCCGGGTTGTACAGTAAAACATATCATTATGTCAGGAGTAAGAAAACTTTAATGAGGAAATAACGATTGATAACAATATTTAAAGTGCATTTTAAATTAAATTTTTTTTCTTATGTAACGAAAATTTATAATCAAAGTAAAATAAAACAAACAAATTTGTGTAAGTAAACATCTGCCACTTTATTACCAAATTTGGTAGCGAGGAAAATAAATTACAATAAATATTAAATACATTTTTTAAATCTCTATAAATATAATTTATTATTATAGAAACGTTTAATTACAGAAAAAGTCTCCTATATTTTTATGTTGTGATATATACAAAAATTATACTGTCAAAAATACACCGTTGTATAACGTATTTAAGCTAAGGAAGAACATATACATTAGACGTGTTAAACAAAGAAATTGTACAAATGGTGCAGACACAAAGATCATATGTTATATATTTTTTTATGTATTGTGTTATTCATGTCACCATGTTCGTATTATCGGCCTGTAGTAGTGATGTTTATAATAATGATCATATTTATGTTGAAAAAAATAACTGCTGAAAATATCTACTTAAAAAAATTATAAACTTGAATGTTAAACCCATATGCAGAAATATTAAATATACCATGGAGAGTACGTAAAAAAAGTTCGAATCGCTAACTGAATTAGCAAAAAAAAAAAAAAAAAAAATTGTTTGTATTTATCGAACAAGCAAGTATTAAAAATATGAACAGGCAGAAAAATGAGTTTAAAGTTTTCATTTGTACGGCTAATTGCGCTGGATGTATTAACAAAACATATAATATTTTGCGACATAGTTGTCGTATAGACAGAACTTCAGTGTAATAATAGTAGATGTGATAAAGAAGCTTTTAATTAATATTTAAAAAAAAAGAAAATCAATATTTTGACCATCACTAAGGTACTGTATCTCCTTAAAGAAGTTCTCAAGTTCATCGCTCAACAGGCAGGAAACTTTTTGATACAACAACATACAGTTTTTAAACGTAAATGTATAAAATTGGCAGACCAGATAACAAACGATATAGAAACGATTTTGAATCAAAAGGATTTTTCTGTTTTTTGTCAAATAAAGTATCATTCGAGTTATAAGCATTTTCGATCACATGAATGGCATTTTTCTAGCTTCGTTGACTTATTTTTCTGCATTCATCGGGATATTCCGATCAAAACATTCCCTTTCAATGTATTTTCTGAAATAACCATGTTTTTCAGACAAAAAAAGAATTAAAACTTATGTCACAGTACAATGTTATTACAATGATAAGTTAATGTAAATATGTATAAAAATGTATATTTATCCCATTTTTTTTACTCTTGTTTTCACATGGTAAGAGAAAAATGCCACCTTAAAATTTTTATTGAAAACGTCTTTTCCAATATGAAAATAAATCCTCCCTATAATGGAGATTCCATTATATATAGTTTTTTTGGGGTTAAAATTTATTCCTTTTATAAAATTGCGTTTTAGTTAATCTTTATAATTTAGGAAGTAGGTATTCATTGTGCTCTTTTCCCACAGTTTAATATTCTATTAAGAATGGAAAAGCTTTCATTAATTCTTTTCTCTTACATGAATTTGTCTGATGTAATGAATAACTGAAATAAAATAAAAGAAAAGCAATTCCTTTCAATCTGCGCTTCTCATAATTCCGTTGAAAATTATCTTTGCAATTTCAATAACTAAAATAAAATCTAATCTTTGTACAGTTGCTAACGATTTCCTTCTCTTCATAAACATTTTGTCCTAGAAATTATTTCGTGGGTGCGTCTCTTTGATTTAGAGCATAATATGTAAATGTAAGCAGATGGTTTCGCATCGTCCGTTGAGAGCTGATGCAGTTCTCACGAATTTAATCTTTAACCCTTTTGTGCCTGCTCCCATAATTTACAGGTTATCAATTGGCTGTATACTTAACAATGTGTTCTGTCTCTCACTGCATAATTATCGCCAAGGTCGGCAATTATACAAAGAGTTTTGGCGAAAACCGCAAGCCAAATCGCTAATCAACATCTGTACTGATTGTAACTTCACTTGGATTTGAACTACTGTCCAGTAAGGACATATTGCCTCGTGTAGCCTTCATAATTGTGTTTCCAAGGGGTCACTCCCTGAGGAGTATAAGTCTCCGCTCATTCCTGCGTATCCTAATAAAGAACTTCGAAGAGACATTACTGGTGTTTTTTATTACTTCTGAGGACCTGTCTTATTGCAAACACTTCTTGGAATTTACAGCATAACTTAAATGTTTTCTCCTAAAAAGGTATTCATACGAGCTGTCACTATACGCCACCTGAAAATCTACACCATACTCCCCTCCCCACTTTTTTTCCGTATTTATACTAACAAGGTAGAACCCGTCGAATTTCGACGAAAGGAAATGTTTAAGAAGAAACTGTTTCATGGATTTATAATAAATCTACATAATTAATAACAAAAAAAATACACCTTATGTTCGTAAGTCTAACTCTTAAAGAAATGATATTTAACCTAAAGTTAACAAAATACTATTTCTATAAAACTCAGTTGTAGAAACTATTAAAATTAAACTTAATCGATATGTAAACTATAAAATATAATGAAGATCTTGTATTATTATAAAGTTATCAATTACGGCTCTTATGCACGGTATTCCAAAATGTAAAATAGGAAAATGTACTACACTTTGACTCAAATCATAGAATTTTTTCCCCATGAAATCTAAATCTGACATTATTTTTACCACTTCAAAATTTACATATGCACCTCTCTTATCCGTGTTCATGTTTAAAAAAAAATGGTATTTTAATTTGATCATTTTAAAATAATTTTAATTCAAAACTTGGAATCTCGATTGCTATTTGCTATAAACAGGTACTAATTTATTTATATTCTTTTAAGTGTAAAAATAAAAATTTCTAAAATAACCTGCATGCAATAAATACGACGTACAATATTCCTGTGACGTCAGAATGTGAAAAGAAAGTGTTGTATCGAGTTTAAAGAAAGTTTTTAATAAACTAAAAATCCTTTAAGTAATAAATAAAAACGAAGCTAATTTTTTTCACCTTTTAAAAAAAATGCCAACAAAAAGATACATCAATTTTCTTTTTGCGGCTTTTTTCATTTTCATTTTAATAAAAATGGAGTAAGTATGTTGCCACAATTCAAGAACGGTATAAAAAATTACGAAAAAATTAATAACACCAAAACAAATAAAGATACAGCTTTCAAACAAATCGCATTAAAAAGTAATTTTTTTCCCTATACGATGGTATAAAAATTAAAAATATGCGGTATTTAAAAGCTTAAAAATTTGCAAAAGAAAAAAATTTCAAACTTAAATTTCATTTCAAATTTTAAAGTGTTGCCATTCGCAAAATGACGTATGCGTTACACACATATACATTTGGCCTTTATAATATAGATTTTCCTGTAGAGATACTGATAGAAGAAATTTTTCATTTCCACTATGAAACTTTCTTCCTGGTAGAGATATGATACATGAGATTTTTTTTCGATTCATATCAGTGTTGTTTATATTGCACTTATGAATTTCAAAAAGAATAATAAAACGTTGTTTCAAGCTGTATGCCATTGGGTCGGTTACATCTATATACACAAGAAAAGTATGAATTGGTGTACCATAACAGGGGAAATATGCATGAAGCTTAAATAATATGAAGAATTTCTATTCTGTTTTACGCTTTTTTAAACGTAGTCTGATCTTGCTTTTTTAATAAACTTATTTAATCACTACGAAAAAAAAATGTAATGCATATTTAAACTTCACTCGCCATTTCATTAAACTAAATTCAGAGTAATAATAATCGTTTCATTTAAACACTTGTTCAAAACAAAAATTAAAGTCAGCGAGATTTGAAAAGAGGTTGTAAAATCGCAACGCTGCCTGTGTCCGAACCGTGTTTTTCCAGATAAGTTTTTAATTAACTTTTTAAGGTACGAGAGGAGAATTGACAGATCCCTATAGTGCAATCTAGTCACGAACCTCATATTAGTTTTACGATTATTTCTAATTACAATTTGTTTTTAACAAATTTATTTTTAATGCTTTTATACAGCTACTGGACATTACATTAGACATATATATCATGAAAAGTTGTTATCATACAGTTGTAAGATTCTTAAAAAAATATAAAGACTGATTATTAATGTTCTTAATATTCTTACTTCCATTCTAAGTCGGTTAATAAAAGAAAGTTGCATGTGTAAAATCATATTTTACATGGATTTAAATATATAATAATATTTTAAATTCTAAATTGGAATCTCATAACATAATATCCTTTAACAATCAGATTAATATCTACTCAAATTATTAAACGAATATTTTACTCGAATCATTTTTACTCTGCTTATATAAAATTATCATATGCAGTATACATTTAAAAAATGCAAAATCAAATTAAATAATTTATCGGTATCTTTTTACTACACTGAAAATGTAATTTCAAAACATAAAGAAACGGACATTAAATATTAATAGCTTAACATTCATGATATCTTTAATGACATTTTACTGTATTTATTTTTAATAAAGTAAATTTGTTTTAGCTTATAATTTAACAAATTATACATATCATGAAAATTTACTCAGTTACTGAAATTATGCTACAAGTCCTAATACAGAACAAATCATTTCACATAGCATTGGATTTTGAATTTTTTTTTTTAAATTTGTCACGTCAGCTACATATATATTTTCAAAAAGTAACAATTATCTTTTTAATTAAGTTATTTGTGTAGTATTTTCTTAGATAGGTTATAATTAACTGCTTAATGTACTTTATTAAATGTATTTAGCCGAGAGAATTGTTTAAGGAAATTTTAGCAGAATAACAAATATTTATATTTTTCATAAATTTCTAGAGAAGCCGAAAAATCGATAAAACATTAAAAAGCATCTATTCATAAAAATAAATTTCTTATCGATGAACTACTTTAGTTTTCAATAGAATTTAGATTTTAGGAATATTAAAAAAATTCAAATTCAAGTATTGTTGCCGAAACACTTAATATTTAGTCCAAAAAAAAAATAAAAATAAAAATAAATAAATAAATAAAAATTGTAAAAGCTGCTGTCGCAATGCTTATCCATTTGCGAAAATAAAATACCTACCTGATTGGGTACTTAAAATCTCCGTCGAAATTGTAACATGGTATTATATATTAAGAATTATTTTATTAAGGAACCTCTTTGGAATGCATATTGTAAAGTACATTATTAAAATGAAAAAGTAAAAATTAAATATGTTGACGAAATACGCTTAAACCTTTCGGGTCTAGTGTATTATCGTACTCATCTTTGCATCGAGTTTTATTAACCGACTTCAAATAAGGAAGAAGTTATCAATTTGACGCATATGTATTTTTTAATGCATATTTACAGATTACGTCGAAACTATGCGGCTGATTTTTGTGATTTTTGTTTCAGATGAAAGTGGATACTCTCGATATGGTACCACGTCCGTTTCATAAAAATTAATTCAGTACTTTTTTAATAATTAAAAAAAAACTAGTGATTTCTCGCAAATTACCTTTCATTGTTGCAACCGTTATCAAATCATAAGCATATTAAAACTACATATTCATATGCGTTCGCGCCAAGTTGTCGCCAAGCTTGGCACCATATGCTAATACATCGCTAAATTTGGCGACTAAAATAAGGTGCTATAAATGAAGTCATTTTAGCTGTAGCTAATTAATTTGACGACATTTCCATTGGAATTCAATAATGGACCTTCTCTAATCTCTTCGCATTTTCTAATCGTTCCTCTTATTTACAACCCTCACTTTGTGATTGCTTCAAAAATAGTAATTTAAATCGCATATTTTAAATATAAAACACTATTAAAAATGTTAAATAAAACATTAAATATAAATTAATATAATACAATAATTTATAATAAAATAGATGAACTAAAAATGAAATTATGATAGTTTTACGCATATTTTCTGACAACCTGTTAAGGAGAAAATATTTGAAATTAAAAATACATTTGTACATTTTGACGCAAGCTAACGTGATTATAAAATAATTTGATTCAAAGATTATTTTATTATGCGGAGTAATACAACTAAGCATGAGAATATACATGAATATAACACTGAAAATTTATATTTTTTCCGACTTGACTGATCCTCGTCCGCCCGCTGCTTCCAAATTAGTATCATCCTGCTACTGTTATGCTGCACACTAGCTGCTAAAAAAAAAAAAAAAAAAAAAAAAAAAAAAAAAAAAAAAAAATCACGAAAAACTATCATTTTCTATCATCGAATTTCAATCAGATGTTAAAATGTCGACCTTTTTAGTTGAAAAAGCTTAGTTACGTGTATTCTAATTTTTACCAAATGCAAATAACCACAGACAATCTCAACGTCTTTCCATGATTCTCTACTTGAAGAATTTCAGCTTCAGTCCAGAAGACGTTGCTCAACCCACGCATGCATGATGACTGTGAAATTGGAATAATTTTCATAATAGACTACATTTTGCATTCTCTGAAATTTTCAGCTGAATAGCATCATTCTTTCATAATGTTTTAATTTTCACAAACATGAGTGTGACTGGTTTTCCGTGTACGAGTAATCTACTTAAACTGTGTATGTCTGCTAGCATAATATTTCACAGGAAATCCACTATGCATTTAGTACACATATATTTTACTTGAAGTCTACAAATTAATAAAAACTTGTATTTGTGTGGTAATACTGATATTAAAATCCTGCGTTAAATTGAGTATTTGAAGGAAGAACATATTTGTAATTCGAAATACATCTGTACATTTTGATGCTGGCTAAGGGAGGCTATACATTAATTTGATTCAAAGATTATTGAGGATTAACGCAACTAAGCATGGCAATAGACATGATTATAGAAAAAAATATACTTTTTAAAAAATATTCTTTTAGTTGTATTTTGTCAATCTTTAAATGTCCGATATGACATACAATTGTAAGCATGTTTACGATGGTCAAACCAAGTGCAGCTGGGATCCATTATTTTAATTCTTTAATCATTTTTTATTTGTTTGTCGGAATATAAGCAAGAAATATACTGAATCTATACTAATAAAATCCGTGCGCCTCTGTCTGTCTGTCTGTCTGCTTGAAGCCGATTACAGTTCGCAACGCGGGCGAGTTGGAAGTCGCGAGAGGTGCCTTTCGATTCGAAAAATTCCGGGAAAGTCATTTCGGGCATTTTCGATACCGTGGGACCAAAATTAAAAAAGTTATGAATTAAAAACCGGTAGGGAATCAGAACGGAAAACGTCTTATTTCCCAAACAGGTCTCAAACGGAGCTCTGAGGCAGAACACTCCGCTATCTTGCGGTGAAGAACAGGAACTTTTCCCCTTTGGCTAAAAGAAGAAGCAGCCGAAAACCTATTTTTCTCCCGTCAATTTGTCAAAGAATGTGTAAGAGAAAAAGAAGTAATTGGTAAAAAATATTAAACACTGTTTAATTAATATAATAAGTACAACTATTTAAGCACAGCAAGATATGTTCACTAAGAGGTAATAGTTTTGCTAATTAATATTTTGAGGATCTCAGATGTAACTGGCTATTCATATATTTATTCTGTATGTGAGTATTAATCGTTGTAGCTCATTTTCATACTTTTTCTTTTTGGTAGCATACACGAATATTGTGTAACCTAAGATTTACGCGATTAATACTAATTTCTGTTAGTGCAAACGGAAAACGAGCTGCCAAAATTATTTGTTAGTTATGTTCTTTGTGATATTAATGAAATTACTTATTTTTTTTAATAGCAGTCTTTTGCAGTTTTTAATAAACAAACTTTTTTTTGCGCGTTTTTTCTTAAACCATCATGCAGACAGATTAAAGTAGAAAAAAACTGATTACATATTCAGAATCTGCGTGAAAGTCTGCTTCTGATGATCCAAAAAATACGAGAAAATGTATTATGGACGCGCAGCGCCAACCGTGCAAAACCAAATATTTTTAATGGGACAATGGCGACCATGGCGCGTAGCGCCGGTGGGCCGGCTTCGCACGATGGGCTCGTACCGCCCACTGTGCGAAATCACATATTTTAACGGGATAATGGGCGCATAACAACCATAGCTCTTTAATTTACTTTTTTTGTGCTGAGGATTCGAACACCAAGACTTGCTTATTAAATGAATTTTTTGTTTATTATATATTGCTTAATATCGAGGATCGTTTGGAAAAAGTGGCCCAGCTAGCGGGCGTAGCTCGCTAGTCTATACTAATAAAATCCGTGCGCCTCTGTCTGTCTGTCTGCTTGAAGCCGATTACAGTTCGGAACGCGGGCGAGTTGGAAGTCGCGAGAGGTGTCTTTCGATTGGAAAAATTCCGGGGAAGTCATTTCGGGCATTTTCGAGACCGTGGGACCAAAATAAAAAAAAAGTTATGAATTAAAAACCCCTTGGGAATCGGAACGGAAAATGTCACAATTCCCAAACGGAGCTCCGAAGCAGAACACTGCGCCACCTTGCGGTGAAGGACTTGAATTTTTCCCCTTTGGCTAAAAGAAAAAAACAGCCGAAACCCTCTTTTTCTACCGGCGCTAATTGCGTTTTTTTCCGCATCAATTTTTTTGACTTGCCGTAGAATATTTACCGTAGTTTTCGCTAAAATATTGAACTTAGAAATAAAACAGGACTATCAAAACTTTTTTTTTTTTTTTTTTTTTTTTTTTTTTTTTTTAAACCATCATGCAGACAGTTTTTAAAGTAGAAAAAACTGATTACATATTCAGAACTTGCGTAAAAATCTGCTTCTGATGAACTAAAAAATACGAAAAAATGTCTTATGGGCGCGTAGTGCCCACCATGCAAAAACAAACACTTTTAACGGGACTATGGGCGCGAAGCGACCATAGCTCCGATCCACAATATTTTTTTTCAAGTGCACGTGGCCCACAATGCGAAATCACATATTTTTAACGGGACCATGGCTCTTTAATTTACTTTTTTTTGTGCTTGAGGATTCGAACACCAAGACTTGCTTATTAAATCAATTTTTTTGCTTATTATATGCTGCTTAATACCGAGGTTCGTTTGGAAAATGTGGCCCAGCTAGCGGGTGTAGCTCGCTAGTTTAACATAAGAAAAATTGAAATTAACAATATGTTTTCATGAAGCCCAGAGGTAACAACACACTGCTCAAACATACAGTGAGAATTTAGTACTTAAATACAGAGTTTATTAAGCTTATAATAGAATGTCTGTAATTTGCCATTAAAGTACTTTCTGACAATATATACAAGGCAAATCATTCGGTTAGTAAACTACACAGTAATTTAGACCATTGGAAACTATTAAAGCGAAAAAAAAAGTATATATTTTCTAATGGATAAATGTAAAAAATATAACTGTGTCCTTTGTCAGGATGTTTTTAATATTAAAAGAGTTTCATCTATAACTTTTTAAAATGTTCTGTAATAGAAAATTTCATAAACGAAAAAGGAAACATTTTAAAGAATCATGAAAAATTGTATGTTAAAATTTAAAACATTTTAAGAAATTAAAAAATGTATCTTGCAAGAGAACTATTTAATTTTACCTTTACATAACTTACAATAAACTGTTGTAGCATTTAATTATTATTAATAGAATAAAGTGGTTGTCAAATATAAGAAATATAACATTGTTAGGAGAAAATATCTCACTATGTGCTAAATAAAAATTTTAAGACTAACAAAATTAATATGTATTTCCCACTATTATATTTCAAAAATATCGTTTCTAAATTAAATATAAATTATATAAAAAAAGATTTAAATGAAAAAAATAAAAATATTAAGATTAACAAGAATAATCTGTATTTCCGATTATTATATTAACGAATTTCTGAAATATATTTAAGAAAAAGAATTACTAAATAAAATATAAATTATATATATATATATATACATGTATGTGTGTGTGTGTATACGAAATTAAATATAAATTATAAAAATTATAAAAGTATAACAAACAAGAATTAAATGAGAAAATAAATATTTATAATTAATTTCAAAGGGGCTTTAAAATTTTTATTTAGTTATATTTAACTATAAAAGACATTTTTGTAAATAAAATTAAGTAGATATATGTTACTTACATGTTTTAAAGACGGAAATAACATGTTACATTCATACAATTATTCACGAATTCACATTAAAAAATATCATCAAATAAAATTTTACACATGATTAATCTTTTATTATTTTAAATATTAATTATAAAAGCCAAGAGATTTCTTTATAAGGATTTTAATTAATGATACTAGAGTATTATGTTTATGTATCTTTAAAATAACTTTTGGGTGTTTGTAATCTATTTATTATCTTTATTTGCCTTATGTGCCAAAATTTTGTGAAAGCTTTATCTCAAGAACTAATGGATTTTATTTTATGAAATGTGTAGTCAGTTTTTCCTTGACATACATTCCTACTAATCATGTTTTGATGTAAATCACTACATAAACTGCGCTGTTATAAAACATTTTTCACAATATACGTAAGTGCTTTATCTTAAAAACTAATGCAGATAATTCCATCAAAAAAAAAAAAAAATCATCAAACTAAATATTGCAGATGATTAATCTTTTATTATTTTAAATATATTTTTTTAAAAACTGAGAGAGTTCTTTATAAAGGATTTTAATTAATGATACTAGAGATTTACCTTTATATATCTTAAAAACTAACTTTGATTGTTTGTAATCTATTTATTATCTTTTTTTTAATTCGGATTTGACTTGATTTCAAAATTTTCCATAAAAATACAAAAGTGTATTTTGTTCTGCTGAGATTAATTTTATAACTTTTCTTTTTACTTTTCTGGTACACATTTTGTAAATACAAATTATGTTAGAATAAATACAATACTTTTAAAGAAAAATGATAATTAGTGCTTTAAATCTCCGATAATATTAGAAAATATAAACCTATCTCGCAGAAGAACGCATTAATTTTAATTTTACATCTCATTTAATTACATTAATGTAAGAGTTAATTATAATGAATAGCATAAAATGCGTGCTACATACGAAAGATAGCGAAATGTGAAAAGGAAATGTCGCATTGGATAATAAATATTAAAATTAAAATTAACGACAAAAATCTTTGTTTTCGATAAATTATTTTAACAAATTTCAAAAAGAAAGTAAAAACAAGAAGTTTTCTTGTTTAAGCAGTAGAACGTGGAATTTTAATGTACAAAAGAAGATTTTAAAGAGGAAATAAATATTAATAACATTACTTGAAGTGCTTTTAAAATTAAAAATTTTTTATGTGTAACAATAATTTTTATTAAACAAAATTGAAGTAAGTTTAATTTAGTATATGACACTGAAAAGTTGTTGATTTTAAAGAAAATTACAGAGTAAAATTAACAATTATCTAAGTCTGTGTACTTAACATTTATTATTTTGAAATCTTTAATTAAAGGCTGTTTCTATATTTATTTTGTATAATTTAAAAAGATATGTTGTAAGATATTTATTTTTCTTTGATATGTTTCTCCAAGGTACCTTAAAGGAAAGTCAAATTTATATTTCAATCGCCTGGGTTTAAAATTATGTAAGATGATAAAAATTATAATGTACAAAATAAAGTATGGATGATTATGCACCATATAGCTAAAGATGACTGACCACTTTCGATTTTATACACTTTGTTAAATATCTAGAAAAATGCATCAGGAATTATCCTGAAACTCTAAGCGTGTAAATATAATAGTACAGGTCATACGTTTCCGTGAAGATATTTTCCCGAGACTTTCTAAAAGACACTCAAAAAATTGTAAAAGAAAGAATGACTTTTGCATAGCCCTGTCAAAACTAATGTACCAAAAGCGCTATAAATGTACATTATGGTTAAGTGGATTATTGTAATATACTGTATTCATTTTTACATGGATAGCATACTCGTAGAAAAATTAAGGTTTTCATAAGAACAGTCACAAAATTTGCTTCTAATTTACAGAGATCTTATTATAAAATAATGTTCTTTTTTGAAAATATGACATTCAAAATTATACACAATACCCTGTCATCAAAATTAAAAAATAATAAAAATCGCCTGAAAAATTAGCAGGTTTACTAAATAATTTTTCATTGCACATGCGTCAATGATATCAAAATTTTATTTGCATACTGTGTTAGCTAAAGATATAGAGCAATTTCTGTAAATATTTAAAAACATAGCTTGCAATTTCTGAAAGTGATCTTTATAGAATCAGTTCAAAATCCGTTATTCCCAAAGTGAGGCATGGGTTTCATAATAGCGGTATCACACGGACGTCTTTCGCCGATCTTTTTCCCCTACTCAACATTACAGCCAGCAAAATGTTCTGTGACCTTGATATAGGGAGAATATGTTCGGTATTTTCGTTTACCGAGTATTTCCCGCATTGCACTGAAAATGTTGGTTATTCATTCAGCGCTGATCAATTGACCAATAGGAGCGGGGCGAGAATCTAAATAACACCGAGAGAAGTTTGAAAAACCTGTTTACCGAACACGCTGCAAAGTGAACGATCCTGTTTTGTAAAATGTTTGCCGAAAAATCTTTCTCCGTATGATAAAGCTTTAAGGGGCTCTATCCATATATCCATTGATTAATGGCAATATAAAATACAGAATATGACACATACTTTATTTGGTTAAACCCCTTATTTTTTGCTTCATTTTGGGAATAACGGATTTTTAGTTGATTCTATATACGATCTTTTTAGAATTTTCCAGCTACGCTTTTCAAGCTTTTACAAAAGTTGCTCTATAGAGCTGAGCTCTATTTAGCTACCACAATTTGCAAATGAATTTTTGATATCGTTGACGCACGTTCAATGAAAAATTATTTACTAAACCTGTTCATTTTTCATTCAATGTGTATTATTTTTAAATCTGATTATAGGGTATTGTGTACAATGTTATATGTCACATTTTAAGAAAAGAACATCAGTTTATATTAAAAACTCTGCAAATTTAAGCAAAAAACATGGAAAATTTTGGAACCGATTTTATAAACAACCTTCATTACTCTATGAGTATACATGCTATTCGTATAAAAATAAACCCATTACATTACAATAAGCCATTTAATTTCAATCTATAATTTCAGCGCTTTTGCTACATTAGTTTTGACAAGATTATCTAAAAGATATTCGTTCTCTTTCAATTTGTTGACGATCCCCTATACGGTTTCGGGAAAAAAATCTTCTCAGATATATGTGACCTGTGCTATTATGCTTAGACACTTAGAGTTTCACTTAAAATTCCTCATGTATTTTTCTAGATATTTAACAAAATGTCTAACAACGCAAGTTGCCGGTCATCTTTGGCCATATAATGTATATTGGATACTTTTAATATTACGTAATTACTTTTAAGGCATAAAGTATTCTAATGTAGAAAATTTAATATTCTTGTAGAATAATCTAAAAATACGTATTACAAAGTTATATCATCAATATTTAACAGGAACTTATTGCAGTGATATGTTTATATATGAAGAATTATTTGTCAACATATTAAAGCCCAATGGTAATTTAATTTTTAACTAGCAGCCTTCGCCCGCTACGCTGGTCAGTTTTTCTGAGGAAACTTTGAATAAACTTAATTTTTATATCATATTAATTTTTTGTGAGCTGATTAATACGAAATCCATAGAATTTCTTTTATATATATAGATTGAATATTTCAGGTTTTTGTCGCAGAAGACATAGCCTAATTGGAAAATGTGAAGTATCTCACGAATTACGGGATTTAAAAGAATTTGCTTATTACCATTTGATTCAGCATGACAAAATGCACTAAAAAATGTTATCAGTTGAAAAATATCTGTAAATTCCGATTTTTAAGGAATTTTTTAAAAGTTCGTTCTTTTTTTACTCCCCTTAGGGGTGAAATTTTCGAAAATCCCTTCTTAGCGGCACTCGTCGTTTTAAGAAGTATTTTTACCCCAATTTTCAATATTTTGTATTCGGTAGATTTTTTTGTGCTGTGATTAATACAAAATCTAGACTTTCTTTTATATATATAGATTAACTATGAAGTTAAAATTATGAAAGAAAAAAAGGGGGGTTACTGTAATTGATACTCGTCGTTATAAGAAGTATTTTTACCCCAATTTTCAAGATTTTGTGTTCGGTAGATTTTTTTGTGTTGTGATTAATACGAAATCCAGACTTTCTTTTATATATATAGATAAGGATTGAAAATTTCATGTTTTTGCACCGAAGACATTGCCAAATTACGAAAATGATAAGTATCTCACGAACTAATGGATTTAAAAGAATTTGCTTAGTACCATTCGAATCAGCATGAAAAAATACACTAAAAAAATCTTATCAGTTGAAAAATATCTGTAAATTCCGATTTTTAAGGAATTTTTTTTAAAGTTCGTTCGTTTTTTTACCGTCTTTGCAGGTGGAATTTTCGAAAATCCCTTCCTAGCGGCACTCGTCGTTATAAGAAGTATTTTTACCCCAATTTTCAAGATTTTGTATTCGGTAGATTTTTTTGTGCTGTGATTAATACAAAATCTAGACTTTCTTTTATATATATAGATTAACTATGAAGTTAAAATTATGAAAGAAAAAAAGGGGGGTTACTGTAATTGATACTCGTCGTTATAAGAAGTATTTTTACCCCAATTTTCAAGATTTTGTGTTCGGTAGATTTTTTTGTGTTGTGATTAATACGAAATCCAGACTTTCTTTTATATATATAGATAAGGATTGAAAATTTCATGTTTTTGCACCGAAGACATTGCCAAATTACGAAAATGATAAGTATCTCACGAACTAATGGATTTAAAAGAATTTGCTTAGTACCATTGGAATCAGCATGAACAAATACACTAAAAAATGTTATCAGTTGAAAAATATCTGTAAATTCCGATTTTTAAGGAATTTTTTTTAAGTTCGTTCGTTTTTTTACCGCCTTTAGAGGGGGAATTTTTGAAAATCCCTTTTTAGCGGCACTCGTCATTATACGAAGTACTTGTACCCCAATTTTCAAGATTTTGTGTTCGGTAGATTTTTTTTGTGCTGTGATTAATACAAAATCCAGTATTTCTTTTATATATATAGATAACTGTATCATGAAGTCAGCTATTCATAATTTTGTACTACTGATAAAACGCATCTTAGTAGAATGGATTTTTAAGTTCGTTTTTTTACACTTGTGTAAACCACTGCCATCGTCTATGAAGTAATTGTTTATTTAGTAAATTTACTCTTTTAACGAAATAGGGAAGCTGTTTTTATTTTAAAATGTTGAATATTTATACAATAAAAGCTGAAACGGCGGTCGTATTATTCAAATATTTGATGTATATGTCTCGATTATCGAGGTTGAACAAAGTGAAAGGAAATTTCTGTTTGGCTTGTAATATTTTGCAGCCAGAATTCAATTATGTGTAGTTTTGCCTGGTCTCTTATTCATATATAATGCCTGGCAGAATATGAGGTAATTTTCGTCAATATCTAGTACAATAAATATTTAAAATTTACTCCATATAAAATACAGATAGAAAAAATGTGTCAGCTAAAAAAAAGCATTAAACATAAGATAAGAAACTTAACTTTTTTTACTTTATCAGAGATAGAATTACAGTTTAAAAGATGAAACATTTCAACATAATGATGCAATTCTTTAAAAACATTTTTACATTTGTTATAATTAACTTTTTAATACACTCATTGAATTTCCCCAAATAAGGATTTTTTATAGGTCTACTTTTAAAATAATATATCATTTTTTGAAATTTTTTTTATAGAATTTTTTATAGAATCTGCATAATTTTTAAGCACAGTTAAAACGTACATATTAATAAAATTTTACCATAGTTACGTATGAACCACTTTGGATTTCAATGGAATTTATATCTTCCTCATTCTCTTAAATTTAAATTCAAGCATTGTTGCCGAAACACTCAATCTTCAAAGAAAAAAGTATTGTAAATGCTGTTTTTCACAATGCTTACCCATTTGCAAAAATAAAATATGTACGTGACGACGAAAGATAAATTCTCCATAGAAATCGTAAGGCGATATTAAAAATTTTGAATTATTTTGTTAGGGAACCTGTTCAAAGTGAGTACAATGAATCATATGAGTAGAAACAAATAAATAAATAAATAAATAAACAGATTTAAAAAAACTGAATATGTGATTGTGAGACACATGGAGTAATTGCAAAAGATAGTAAAAATTATAAGGCTACGCGTATATATATATATATATATATATATATATATATATATATATATATATATATTGTGGCCAAAACCCGAAATCATCCAGTATATGGAAAGATTCGATCAGCCAGTGCAAGAAGTGACCAGACGTGATCGACCAGTTTCAGACCGCATAATTTATTTAAATAATATTATTATTAATTTTAATTTTTTTTTATTTTTTTAAACGATTGGGATTTTTCCGCATAAAACAAAATATTTGGTAGGGTCACTTCGCGAATTGGCCAGCTAAAATCCGAAATAACCTATTCTTTCTTTCTTTCTTTCTAACCGATGACCAGGCCCCTATCTGCCGAGTTACCTCAGCTTAACGGGTTAGATATCGGGTTAATCTGGTATCGGGGCGGGTGACCGCCTAAATGCCGCGTAGCGGCAAAAAGAAATAATCTATAAATAACCTATAGAAATAACCTATTCAGATGTTGGCGAAGAATCTTGGTCACCGTAACATATACATATATGTTTTATTATTAAATTTTCTTTCGCGATATTTCCTTATATTATGCTAAAATGCCTATACATTCACTATTTTCCTTTTCTTAAAAACATCTATTATCAATCCTGCTAAATTCTCTTTAAATTAATTATTATTTTACTCAAATTTTAATGTATATCTTTTATTTATTCTTAAATTGGATCATCATTTTTTTTCCCATTTCCATTATTTAGTGTGAATTCAAATGTTTTTAAAAGAACTATTTCTTTTTCGTACTTATTTCAAGATCTTTCGTGCAGTGAAATATTTTATACGTCGAAATTCTTACGCTTCGAAATTGACAGTACTCTTTACAAATTTTCTCTCATTGGACGTGACGCAGGATTCAGACGTTCATTAATTTTTCTCACTGATCAGATTTCACGTGGCGTCATAAATTGTGTGTTAATGACGGCTTTTGACAAAAAGCTGATGCATTGGAGAGAGGAGTAAGATTTATTCTATTTTTCATTTGCCATTGGTAGTTTTCTGGCGACAATAATTGTTTTTTTTTTTTTTAATATCTTTCAAAATTAACGAGGACTTCTTAAAATTATAAGATCTGAGATCCTCATTGGAATATTTAAAAATTCTTTCGATGATATGCTGCTGATAAAGATTACTAATTACTACGTTCTTCTATCTTAACAAGAAGAAAGTATTGTGTTCGTGAAATTTTCTGAAGTCTGGTTTTTGACGGATTTACATGCTTTAGTGTTTAGAGAATCCGTATAACTTCTTTTTACAAAATGTCTGTCTGCGAGTCTGTGAGTCTGTCAGTCAGTCTGTCTGCATGTGATAAAAATTTCGCGGGCACTTTATCTGAAGAACTAATGCACGGAATTCCACAAAACTTAAAAATATTTTATACCTTAATATAAACTAAATTTGATTAGTTTTTGGTGTATACTGTTCAACATGGGGCACTGCTATGCTGTATTATTCACAGTTTCCACAATAGCCATATCTCAAGAACCAGAACATGGATTTTCATAAAATATTAAATTTAACTAGTACTTGATATAGCATGGTGCTGATTACTTTTTGGTGAAAATCACTTAATAGGTGGTGCTGCCATAGTACATTATTCGTAGTTATCGCAATAGCTAAAGAACTGATGCACGGAATTTAAAAAAACTTTTAATTCAAAGAGCCCTTGATGTAAGCTACATGTGATTGTTTTTTGGTGCATACTCTCAACAGGTGGCGCTGCTATGCTGGATTAATTACAATTATAAAAATAGCTTTACCTCAAGAACTAATGCATACAATTTTCTAAAATTTCAGTTTAAATTAGTATCTGATATAGATCACTGTTATTAAGTTTTTAGTTTAAATCGTAATACAGATGGTATGCTGCATTTTTTTGCGATTTTGCAATGCAATTGAATAAATCTTTTTACCTCAATAACTAATGCATGGTTTTTCATCAAATTCAGTTAGTACCTGATAAGAAATTAATTATGATTAATGTTGTTGTACATCACTCAATATGTGGCACTGTATGCAGTTTTTTCAATAGCCCCATCACAAAAACTAATGCACGAATTTTAATCAAACTTCATATTCAGTTATAAGTTGTCATAAGTTATTTCTGACTAGATTTTTGATTAAACCGGTAGCGCTGCTATGTCAAAACCTACTTTACCTGCAAAGAAAAATGTATAATTTATCTGATGGAGCAGAAACATTTATAAAAACTGAGTTCAATTTTGAATTTTCTTTTTTAAACCTTTTAGAAACTGCTCCTAGAAAGACCAATTAAAAAGCTCTCCCAACTAGCATTCACAGATTTCAGGGGATAATTTTTGATACAAAAAGTTCCTTCGCTGCAGGTAAATTTGAGAAAATATTTTCCATGAATTTTAAAAAACAAATTGAGTTTTGATGTTTCTAATCGGTTATTATTCTAAAGATTTCTAGATACAAGAAATAGATTTCTAGAATTATGTGCATTCAATTAGTAACAGCAATAAAAATTATTAAAAAGTTCTTCTATACAGTAAAAAAAAGAAAAAATCAAACTTTTACGGAGTTATACTGAATTGGGATGTTGAGAAATGTTTATCTTTAAAACGTCTTTATTTATAAACGTATGGAAATAAAAAAATGCAAATTAAATAAATAAATAAATAAAAATACAACTAATTAAATACAAAAAAATAAATACATAAACATCTCTTTGTAACATATATTTTTAAGTTGACAAAACAGTTATGAGTTGGTTATGAGCTGGTTTATGTATTTAAAACTGATGCATCTTAAAAATGATAATTTATGTGAAATCTATGAAAAGAAAATTAGATTTTTGTAAGGTACCCTGGGGTAATAACGCCAAGTGCCAATATTTTGCATAATTATGAAATAATCTGGTAAATGACACCCATGTGCTCTGCGCAGAAGGGTTTTGAGTCACATAAATCGCAAAAAACAGCTTCAAGTTGATTTGTTTCATTTTTAGGTCTTATTGTTTTTACAAGCAACTAAAATTAACGCTTGATCTAAAATTTGCGAGATACATTTTGTGATGTGAAGACTATTTTTTTTATCCGGAAATACTTTGTTAATTACATAAATTTGTAGTACATTTCACGGACTTTCAAAATGTTGTTGAAGATTTTGGATATCTTCTCGAGATAATTTGTAATTTAAAATGTACAGCGCAATAATTATAACGGGGTAATAACGCCAATCCCGGTTGATTCCCTACAGTGGCCGAGCTACATCCTATATACTGATTCAAATAAACACAGTTAAAACTGTGCAATGTTTCTAATAATTCTATTTAAGCAGTCCTTTTTAAACAAAAAGAAGCTCACGGTCTGATATTCTTTTGCCTCATCCTCCCCCCCCCTCCACACCACACCTTTATTTTTCTTACACTTTCACAAAAAATTGAACATTTTCAATAGCTTAGAATGCAATTTCTCAATTTCTAAGTTTGTAGAGTTTGTTTTTTTAGAATTGGACAGTCTAAATGCAATCATTCCATCTTATTTCATAGTTTTATTTGCATGGCGTTATTACCCATATAGGTGGGAAATAACGCCAAATAGTATTGGGCGAGAAATCACGCCATTACATTTTATGAATACATATCTGTTAAATTATTTTTTTTATATAGATAGTCAATGAGTTGCTGTATAAATCATATATTTGTTTGAAAAATACAAACTAAAACTGAGCCGTGAAAATTGGTAGAACCTTAACGTGGCGTTATTTATTACCCCAGGGTACCCTATTAAACCAGAAGAATAAATGATATTACAAAATTTTTTCATATCATTAATTACCTTTTTACATTTTACTTCTAAAATGTTTCCAAATTAAAGCATAAAAATATTCGCACACCTTTCTTAACGAACTTTTTCTTGAAGAAAGGGATAATTAGGAAAATTGCAATTACCTTATATAAATAATAGGTTAATCTATTTGGGATTCTAAATTAGCATACTTTGTATCCCTAAAGGCTAACTTTGAACATTTATTTGCTGTGTAATATAGTGGTGTTATTTCTAATATTCAAAGAATTCCGAAAGTTCAGATTCTTCGAAATTCTCATTTCAATTGACTTTTAATACATAATATTAAAAGAATAGTACCACAATTTGACATCTTTTACCTAAATAATTCTCTGTTTGGGTAGTATATTTTATTAGTATATTAGTTTTATTAGTATAGTATAGAACGTATCAATAATTGATTTGAAAAAATGTTCATGAGATCGGTAATGGATGTACGATGTAACCATGTACTTACTACAGGGTAACTCCAGTTATAATTCTTGCTCGGAACCGAAAAACAAAATGCATAACTTAGTAAATCTTATTATTAAATCGATCATCTATCAGGAATTTTTTAAATATGTATCGTTAAAATTTGTTTCGCTGACAAATTTCATTCTTTTTTTTATGCAACATCATATAAATTCGTAAAATTAAAACATAGTAAAACAATAATAAAAGGTAGACAAGAAAAGTACACAGAGAAACGTCAATTTATCAGAAAAGCTTAAAGTACTATTTACACACATAGACAGAGATGCAGTGGAGGGTACACGCGGGTATACGCCGTATACCTTTTTGATCTTTTAAAGAGCAGATTATATCCTCTGTTTCTCAAGAAAGCTATATTATACACTCTCTAGGGTATACGCTCTGTCTTGAGCGTATACCCTCTGCTTAGAACGTATACCGTCTACGGTTTTTACGACAACACATCTGCACATAGAGCATTCAAAAGTAATCGTAGAAATCGCGTAAATCAAAATCAAAATTCATCAAAAGACAACAAAAGATATTTTCTGCAAGAAGCAGTGTCTTACGGTAACAACAATTATTCTCGGGTCCTCTCGTTCTGTATTACGTGAGTAAAGTAACCTCTTATGAGAATTCACTGTACATTTCACAATTATGTTCCAAACTGAGAGTTTCTAGTGCAGACTAGTTTCTACAGCCGTGGAAAACTTCACTCAGATGTTCTATAGCTGGCTTGAAGGTGAGTGGGAAGCACAATGTTTCATAAATAGAATAACTTGCATTTTTAATATCCTATGTGCACATCATATATGCACTTTTTTACGTGACGTTCTCGTTCATTACCAATCAGAGGGCACGATGTCATAATTTGTATCCTTGTGAATTTGAGAAATACGCAGAAACATTCGGCGATATCTGATAATTTTTACGATTTTAATTTGTTAAGATTTTACGCTGCCTGGAATCTCCTGTATGACGCCAGCTTTGTCTATTCTAAATTTCGTTTAATATCCACTATTATTTGACCTGAGTATGATCTGAGCTTTAGTGTTAAAGTGGAAACTGTTTTTGTTAGCTTTCGCGTTTTTTTTTTTTTTTTTTTTTTTTTTTAAAGATTAAAAGCTAAGGAGATGACTTAGTTATTTGATGGAGAAACTCCGAGTCCAAATTATTCTGTTGCCTATTGACCACTCCACGGCGTGCTTTAAAGAATTGCAGGGTGTCGGTGTTCCCCGAAAGGAGTTCACGAATCATAAAATAGAATTATTATGTATTCGCTTGAATATTTTTGCTTTATGTGACACAGTACGGTAGAATGGATTCGTTAGCATTTCAAGAATCTACGAAATATCGAGTGCTTAACACAAGATTTTCTGCAATATCACTTATGTATAAGTAGATTATAACATAATTTGAAAGTAATAAACCGCTTTGAATTTTAAGAAAATAAACGTTAACGATTATTTTCCAAAATTTAAAAGTACAATTTTAACTGAGTATGAGAGCTCTAAAAATAAAACAAATAACAACTTTATATTCAAATATTTTTTACCTTACAATTTTACTTTCACATATTGCGATTTTATCTTTTATGACACGAAACTGATTTTTACTTTTTGCTGCAGGCCTATTTTTTTCAAATGAGAAAACGTTGCTCTTTTAGTGAGAAAATTGAAAATGAAAACAGAAAAATTCAACAATTGTCATTTCCGCCGAAATCTTAACTTCCATACTATGATAAAAACGCATTTGTCAAAATCGAAACTTCTCCGAAATCGTTTTCATGCCTCCTGATCTTTAATATTGTAATTTTCAATTAGGATTTATCCCCTTCTCTTTGAATTTGCATAAGTTTGTATAGAAAATCTAAATAGAAAATCTAAAAACGATCTCTCGTTTCTCAAAATATCTTATATCTAGGTAAAAAAGAAAATGTTTTTTTTCATAATTATGTCCATTTCATAACTTTATTAGTTTAGATTTTGGGAAAACAGATTTTTTATTATTAATTGCAGATTTCAATCATTTATAATTACCCACTTAAAGGGCGGGGTGCAGTTATGAAACCGCTGAATTTTAATTACAAAATGGCACACTGATAGTAGACTTTTAGTGCAAATATTGTCCATTTATTATTTATCTGAAATGAAATCTTTTTTATTTATCATATATTTTTGATATTGATTTTTAATATTAATTTATTATTTTTGAAATTGAAAGATATTTAGGTATCCCAGAATGAGAATGAGATTTAAACTTTTCGACCAAAATGTATCTTTCAATTTCAAAAATATTTTTGGGGGTAAATATGTGATCATAGTAACAACTTTTTATCAACTTGAAATTTTAAATTTCGATAAAAAGTTTTTCGTGATACACGCTATTGCTCAGGTTATGGCTCTACTCAACTTAAAATATCCTAGACCTTGACCGTTGTGCCATCACCCTATACTTCCACGTTATCTTCGCCGAGTAAGGTGCTGAGATTGCTACAATTGCCATCGCAGTTCAAAAATACGATCAAACAAAACAATCTTGCATTCTATTAAGCATAATAATAATAATAATATTTGAAGTTTCAGCTTTGTTATTTTTAATATTTTATACTAAGCGAATTGTTAAAAGTATCTCTATTTATTTGCTTTTCTTTTAAAAAAATTTCGATTTTCAACTGTAACTTTTGTGAGTGATTAAGTTATTATTTTTCTTTTAAAAGAGGATCGTTTTGTTATGTCGTCTGCACATGCTAAGTCCTAAAAGGATTTCCTATAAACAGCTTTGTAAGGCCACGCTTCGAGGAATTGGATATTCAAATGCACTGTACATTCTCATTCAAGTCACGCGATGTAAAAATTCATTGTGTTGAGAATCACTGGCCTTCTAATATAATTTTTCATAAATAATAGACTTTGTGACGAGCTAGAAATTCATATTAAAATTTGAATGTATTCTTCTCATACTGAAAACTTTTGATTAAATCTTTACTTTTTTTATATTAATATATCTCGAGGTTGAATCCGATGAATTTCGACGATAGAAAACGGATAAGAAGGTATTATTCCATTGATTTATAATAAAGCTACAAAATTAGCTGCAGTAAAAAATGTATCTTAGGTTGGTAAGGGTTCTTTTTCTGAAATAATAAACTTTGTGAGCTAGAAATTTATATTAAAATTTAAAAGAATTCTTTTCACAGTGAAACCATTCGGTTAAATATTTAGCTTTTTATTTTAACATATAACACAATAAATGGATTTTCTATATAAATGTACAAGAATTTTCAATATGTTTAAAAACTTTATTTAACTTATGTTTTCCCGGCCACTTCATGAGATATTTCACTTTTTATTGCTAAAAAGTGAAATATCTCGTGATCATGATCATCATCTTATATTTTATTATTAAATTTTGCTTCCATTTCATTTATTTTTACTCTGAATCATTGATTTCTTCCGAAGAGAAAATAAAAGAATCAAAAGAATTTGACAATGCATGAGTGGGCAAAAATTTTGGAATTGTCCGTCTAAAAAGCCAAATTGCCAGGGCGTACACTTCATGTTGGGAGCCACTGAATTAGACTATCCGTATCGTTGCAGAATGGATTTACGGCAAATCTACCTTGTGAATCGATCCATTCATGATTACTAAATGATCGACAGCTGTGCAAGAAAAACCATAACTGACGAGATTTCTATAAGCTCCGTAGTGCTGCAAAAGGTACATTAAAAATTTCTAGTACCTCTGTTCCATAATGTATACATTGGATAGATTCTTATCTATTTCTGCTTTCTATTTTAATAATATTTTCACGTATTTGCAAAATTATGGCAGGATTGTGTGATTAGGAAAAAATATATATAAATAAATACAATTTTAACGTATAAAAACTGATTTTTGTCGGTTCATTTTCTAAAAAAGAGAAAGAAAAAGTGCAAAGTTTCTATATAGTAAACAGATTAATTGTTGGACAGTTTTTTTTTAAAACTGGACCGCACAATAATATGTTACATAAAATTTCAATGAAAATTCAAATTCAATAGTTGATTTGTGATTGAAGGGGTTCGGCGTAATGGAGAATTACCATTTTATAGCAAATTTTTACTTTTATTTAACAAATTAATACTACTAGGATTTCCCTCAGAAGGATTAGTCTGAGCGATATTGCTGAGAACATACATTTAATAATAATTTGCAAAAAGTATAAAAAAAGAAAAAAAGAAAAAATACCACCTTAAAAAAATGTAATTTTATATATTACATCGACTATTTGGAAAATAATATTTTCAAAGGCTATAACTTTAGGCTTATAAATGATTTCTATATTTAAAAAAACCAATAATAACATTTTTTAAATTACCAAAACGTAGTTTACGTAATAACAGAGTTATATTAATATGTCTGGACATTTAGATACACGTTAATATTCCTGAGTCAAACATAAACAAATATTAAATGAAATTTCAGTTTAAAAATTTTCGGTACTGTAAATTTTTAAATTTCTAAACATTGCACGCCGTCGTATAAAGAAAAAAATTATTTTAAATGCAACTTGTTTGAAACCTGTACCACAATTTGTTATTCAGTTATTAATTTTTTGTTAGTTTTTAATATATTTTTTGGTCATCGTGGTAAAAACATTCAGATATACTTCAGATATCCTAATTCTCAACCAAATATTTTCCAAATGGAAAGTCTATATTCCAAAAAGCTAATAAAATATGATATGTTATTTTAGTACTTCTAGGTTATCCCGTCGACCAAAAAATTATTGCCAAACTATAAGATTAAATGCCAATAATGGATGATCGTGAATGTCAAATTCAATGATATTAAATGCGATTCACGTGTTTAAAATGTCATTAAGTGATTTTTATTTCGACTTTTTATTAATATTTTTATTAATATTCTTCTAATTATTTGTTTTTTTGTTATTTAAAATAAAAATTATGTCAACATGTTTAATTTAGCTATTAGTTTGGCGATTTGTTTAATTTGGCGAAATTGGTCGACGGGATAACCTAGATGTACAGTTATTTTTAATTGATTATATAGTGCCACAAATTTAAATGTCAAAAATGAGAAAAGTAAATGGTAGAAATGCAAAATATTATGTAAAAATTCCTATACACGGTTAAGAAATGGGAAAGCAAACTATGCAAATCAGCCATATATGGGTATAAAATTGAAAGTAACTAATGCATTAAAAGTAATGCAAATGATAAAACACTAAAGTATCTTGAATTGGAATTTGAATTCTTTGAAATGATGTAAAAAATATAAACAGCACAAAAAATTGCATAAATCATGATGGTTGAGTAGAATGAGAGAATTTGTTTACATGGTGTGTAGATAATTAATACAGAATAGTTGATATTATAATATCTACATCTGTTTTCTATGGATACGATGAGGTTCTAAATGGGAATTGTGGGAATTCTCTATTTAAAAATGACATATAAAAATCCCGAAGACGCCAACAAAGAAATGCATTACGTCATTCGAGTGTGTCCCAGATATTCTCAATCGGATTTAAATGGATTGTGATGCTGGCCACTACATACACTGTTTTTCTTTCTTTTCAAACTTGTTCCCATGAAGTTAAGCAGTATTTCACTGTAGCATACATTAAATAAAAGGAATATGCAATGCCTATAGTATAAGGTACGAACGAGATCTGAATATCTCGTCTCCATAAGCTTTGAGCTGTAAAAATGTCACCACAAATGACTTATAAATCTGCGCATACTTTTAAGCTAGACATGCTCGATCAAATACGCCAACATGAACTCGAGATTTACCCCAAAAAGTAATTATTTAAAAAGCTTGCTAGTGACACTTGAGAAAATGATAAAATCCCCAGATTAGTAAAGTTGAAAAATTAATGTCCCTTCCCCCGTACTTTTTTGTTATTTAATTTTATTGTGTTGCCCTACAACTGAATAATAAATATTCTTTGCGCAGCATGCTCTACAAAATATATATTCTAGTATATATTCTAGTATCAATTTCATTAGGTTTTGATTGGCGCGTAACATCATTAAAATGTTCTTGGAATTATTTCACCCCATCGGCCATAATGTAACAGAATATTTTTGACTGTCTCTGTATTCGAACTATTTATCCAATTTTACAAAAATTTAAAATAACTCAACAAATTCAGAAAGAAATATATATTTAAAATTTAAAACGATTCGGTTCGATAAATCGTGCTGTTCTATGCGGACAGAGATACGGACGGTTCAGACGACAACTATAGGTACTACGTATTTATATAATTACAAATGCACCTAAAAAACAGTTAAATTTTTCAAAGCACATGCCGAATTTGAAAACACATGACCAGCAATTATTGCTCAAAGACAGTATTGTAACCAATTTCTTTTGAGTGTTCCTGTAAACAGATTAAAAATTAGATGAATGTCTTGTTCAAACCTAATCGTAATAAAATTCATCGATTTATATAAGTTTCAATACTTTGCAAAAGCGTAGTTTCATAAAAATACTCTGTTATCGATTTTTCTTATAGACCATAATGTAATGGAAAACTTATGGATGTCCCTGTAAATTAACTATTAATCTCACATACATCATATATAATACCAAACATGCCTAGGGGACCCTAAATAAGGTTTACCAAATGCATAAAAAATCCGAGTATATTTACGGATGTTAGAGTGTGGACAAACCGAATGCATAAACACTTTTCAACTTTGTTGGAAAATAAAACAAGTAAGAAAAATCATGCGTTAAGCATAGTTTATGAAGCACTTTTTAACACTTAATGAAATCTTTAACAAAATTTTGTTATTTAGGAAATAATAGTGTATAGCCAAATATACCCAAATATGTATTCCAGTACATTAGAACAGACCTGTATTTCATATGTCAGTTCATATAATGGGAAAATTTAGCTTAGCAAGAAAGTACCCAGTAGCTTGAAATTTCTTTTCCAACAATTCATACTATTAGATGGAAACATGCTCGAATACTTTTGTTCAGCCCTGTAGTTTACATTGTACCTTTATTACACGCCAGCATTAGGCTAAAATTTATTGTAAACTAAACCACTTTTAAAACAACTGAAATCACCTTCTCATAAATCATCATTCATATGCGTCCATGTACCGAATTCTTTGAGAGGCCCTGTATATCCCTTTATCTATATTCTGCAAACATTTCTCAGTAAATTGAATGCAGCTCACCGTAAAAATGCATAGCTTATTTAAGAACCACGTTTAAATAATTTACGCTCATATTCAGTAAAGTTGGTGAGCTCTTTTGGGTAGCCCTGTATATCAACTATAACATTTATACACATCATATAATGTGCATATATTTAGCGAAATATAAACGCGAATATCATAATTAAAATGCATTTCATCCCTCCATCAGCCATCATCGGACACATATACGGTACTTCGGAAAGGATATACTGTTTGAAATCCTTTGTGTGGCCCTGTAAATGCTATGTACTTCATATTATGCAAGACAGTAGCGTATAGTTTATATTAAGCTTTAGTGACATATATCAATTTTTTTATACATGAAAAAGCTTAATATATTTAAAATATGTCACACACAATTCCCCCTTTTACCATTATCGAATGGAACTCTTTTGTGTGGCCCTGTAAATAAATAATAGCTACATTTTCACCTTATATTTTATATAATGCATATTTTAATATTTTTGACAGGATACAACATCTTTAAAATTCCTTTGAAACGATTTTTCCCTATAGGCCGTAATGTAATAGGAAACTTCTGATTCGCCCTGTAGATAAACTAATCATGGTAGAAATTTCATTTTCTACAGGACTTGTGCTAGGGTAAACGTCAATAACGTAATAAAATTTCATGGCAATCCGAGTATGTTAACGATTTTTCCCCATAGGCCGTAATGTAATGGGAAACTTTTGATTCTCTCTGTAGATAAACTAATCATGGTAGGTACTTCATTTTCAGTAGGGTCCGGGCTAGGATAAACCTCAATAACGTCTTAAAATTTCATGGCAATCCGAGTATACTAACGATTTTTCCCCATCGTCCGTAATGTAATGGGAAAATTTTGATTCGCCCTGTAGATAAACTAATCATGTTAGAAACTTCATTTTCAATAGGGTTTAAGTTAGGGTAAACCTCAATAACCTCCTAAAATTTCATGGAAATCCGAGTATATTAACGATTTTTTTCCATAGGCCGTAATGTAATGGGAAACTTTTGATTATCTTTGTAGATAAACTAATGATGGGATACTTCATTTTCAATAGGACTTGTGCTAGGGTAAACGTCAATAACGTCCTAAAATTTCATGACAATCCGAGTATATTAACGATTTTTCCTCATTGGTCGTAATGTAATGGGAAACTTTTGATTCTCCCTGTAGATAAACTAATTATGGTAGATACTTCCTTTTTCATAGGGTTTGTGCTAGGGTAAACTTCAATAACGTATAAAAATTTCATAGCAATCTGAGTATATTTACGGGAGTAAGAGTGCGGAAAGACGGACAGACGGCAGACGGCAGACGCCCAGACGGACAGACAAACCGAATGCGTAAGCACTTTTCAACTTTGTTAGAAAGTGCTAAAAAAGGAACCGAATCATTTAATGCAAAAAAATAAAATAAAATAAAAAATATATTATAAAATAAAAAAATAAAAAATAAAATTTCACCATAAATGCCAGAACAGGATTTGGAAATCCTGTTCAGCATAAAAATTGAACAGGATTGTTCACCATAAATGCCAGAACATAACTGGCATCGAATTATCGTTACTTTGCATGACATGGTAACTAGGCAATTTTTTCCTATATTAAATTAATCTGTATTTAATCGTGTTTTTATTTATTGTTACTTCCTTTTGAATATAATAGAAAATAATTAAAAAATGATTTGCGCCAAATTTGCGCCAAACTAAATACGGTACTACTTAGTCATCCCGTCGACAAATTTCGCCAAATGATACAAATCGCCAAACTAATAGCCAACTTATACATGTTGACTAAATTTTTAGTTTAAACAACAGAAGAACAATTAAATTAGTAAAACATTCATAAAAAGTTGAAATAAAAATCACTTTATAATGTTTTAAACACGTGTATGTTGTTTAATTTCATTGCATGGGATATTCAAGGTCATCTATTCTCTGAATTTAATCTTATAATTTGGCGATATTTTTTTTTTTTACTAGGGGGCCCCGCCCCCCTGCTCGCTATGCTCGCCAACCTCCCGCGTAATCGCTTCGCGATTCCGAATTATTGGCTACCCCTGCTTGCTGCTCTCGCCAATACCCCATGGTGTGAATAAGCAGTTGCAGACTTTTCAAATGATGTGTCACACGACTGGTGTTGTAAAGAAATTAAAAATGTGCCCCCCTGGAGGGCAGAGTGGGAGGCGACACAAAAGACATCCATAATATGAATAAGCAGCTGCAGACCTCTCAAATGATATGTCACACGACTAGCGTTGTAAAGAAATTAAAAATGTGCCCCCCTGGGGGGCAGAGTGGGGGTTACACACAAGACATCCATAAAATGAATAAACAGTTGCAGACCTTTCAAATGATGTGTCACACAATTGGTGTTGTAAAGAAATTACAAAATGCGCCCCCTCTGAGTGCAGAGGGGGGGGGGGTTACACACAAGATATCCATAATATTAATAAGCAGTTGCAGACCTCTCAAATGATGTGTCACACAATTGGTGTTGTAAAGAAATTAAAAATGTGCCCCCCTGGGGGGCAGAGTGGGGGATGACACACAAGACATCCATTACATGAATAAGCAGTTGCAGACCTTTCAAATCTTGTGTAACACGATTAGTGTTGTAAAGAAAATAAAAATGTGTCCCCCCTGGGGAGCAGAATGGGGGATAACACACAAGACATCCATTATATGAATAAGCAGTTGCAAACCTCTCAAATGATGTATCAAACGACTGGTGTTGTAAAGAAATTAAAAATTTGGCGAAAAATTACAGTTATCGCCAAGTTGGCGTCACTTTTGACAACTAATTTTGGTCGCCAAATTTGGCGATATATCGCCAAGTTGGCGACAAACTTGGCGATTGTTGGCGATGGTAACCTTTCCTCTCTTTATGGTAACCCATACGGCGATGCATAGACGGAGCCCTTTCCTGATTGGTCTATTCGACTCATGGAAGGAGTGGACAACCCGGATTCGTTAGTTCCGGAAATCTTCCACATCAGCATCATTCCAGGAGTCATTCCTTTTAAGGCTAGTTTTTTTTTACTATAGAAGGAAATATGCATTAAAATATTTAATTGCTGTAAAGGACGTCAAATACTAATAAAAACATTAAAAGATCTTAATAATTTTTACATGTTTCGATTGAATTTACTCAACCATCATCAGAAAAACAAAATACAAATGAACACAAAGATGGAAAATGACAATAAAACATTGTTTTAAACCATTGTGCCACACCCAGCGGTTGCGTATTTGAATTTAAATTTAGTTTTATTAATTTTTTTAAGATGCTAGCATTTATCCGCTTATTTTTTTTAATTTTGTTTTCTGTTATAAATAAAATAAGCTTCGGCCAATAGGTAAGCCAATAGGTTTATTGTCATTTTCCATCTTTGTGTTTATTTGTATTTTGTTTTTTCTGATGATGGTTGAGTAAATTCAATCGAAACATGTAAAAATTATTAAAATCTTTTAATGTTTATAAGTATTTGACGTCCTTTATAGCAATTAAATATTTTAATGCATATTTTTTAAATGTTTTTAATGGACGTATAAGAAAACTTCTATTTATAATTGATATATATATATATATATTTTGGTCGACGGCATAACCAAGTAGTACCCGAAATATGTATATGATATTTCCGTCCCGTTTTCATGGTACTTTTCCTTTAATATATTCACTTCGGCATTTTTATAAATCTTGGTCCAATTTGGGCTTCAGAAAGTCAGATTTCATATTTGATGAACGTTTATACTTATTTTTACACATAAATATAGCGTAGATGTCATATACGTAACAAGTTGGCGCGATTTTTTTCTGTCATAAAATTGGTGAAAACTGTTGCTAAAATTGTTGAAAAATATTGCTGTAAGTGTTAATATTTTCGATTTATTGTTTTATATATATTTTTATTATGTTTATTATTTATAACTTTTATTTATTGCTTCAACTAATGTTTCTTTTTTTTGGTATTATTTGATTATACTGACGACCAAAAAAGTATCGCCAAACTATAAGATTAAATGCCAGTAATGGATGATCGGGAATGTCTCATCCATTTGCATTAAACATGATACACTGCTTAAAACTTTCAAGAGCAAGGCATTTCTGCTTCAAAAATGATCAAATAATAATTCCCACCGATATTTACAAACAAATTTAATTGAAAATAATCTCAACGTCGTCGTAGTCTCAAATTCGTCACATATATTATGAGATCAAAATTGTACTACAAAATTATTGGTACCAGTTGGCAATTTAAGTATTAAAATTAACCGTTTGCAGACTGCAAATGGCGCCCCTCAGGAGGTTAAAACGCTTTTAATCCAACATAAACTCGTATTTTATTTAAACCCGAAAGAATTGTTTCCAATTTGCACGCACGAAATATAAAAGATGCTCATGCCGATTATAAAACGCAATTATAAAAAGTATCGCATCTAAGAATTATGACCTCTTTATTAGCCTTCGATGCTATTTCTTTCAGACAAGCTAAAAAATGTCGTGTGATCAGCCCTGAATTTTCTACTCAACCGATTTTGATAATTATTTTTTTAAATGAAAGCTATTTATTTGTAGTTGTGTCCATTTTAGATATTTTTAAATTTAATTCTATTTTTATATTTTATTTTTAATTTTTAATGCTTTTTACGATATTTCTTCAAAATGATGGCAATTCAGTTTAGCTTTTCTCTCGATAATAAAAATGTATTTTCCAAAATGATTGCGTATAATTATCAGTACAAAAAACCCTGAACGGGTTAAAAGCATGTGACGCAGCACTTTATCTTACATCTCTAAGAATTTTAAATTTGATACTTAAAATTAATAATATCAAACTTTATGTGACGCTATGCTATTAATATATACACATATTAAAATTTATTCATTAATGCTTTATCATTTACATCTTTCATAATTTCGAAATATGAATCTTAAAAGTTATGATATCAAAATTTAAGTGACGCCTTGATGAGACTTTAAACGATGTTTTAAAATTCCATTTATTTATTTTTTTATTATCTAAATACATTTACATATCTAAACAATACTTTTCATTTTCCAATACACTGTTAAATACATAACTTCCACTGAATATATTTTTGCGTCATTGTATTTATTTGCATATATTTAACTTAATTTGGCTACAATGACGCAAAAATATTTATTTAAATGTTACTTTTGATTTTGGATAGCGTAGCCCAAAATATAAACCAATTTATTCAAATAAAAAATTTAAGTGCATTATATATATTCAGTGAAAGTTATGTATTTAACAGTGTATTGGAAAATGAAAAGTATTGTTTAGATATGTAAATGTATTTAGATAATAAATAAATAAATAAATGGAATTTTAAAACATCGTTTAAAGTCTCATCAAGGCGTCACTTAAATTTTGATATCATAACTTTTAAGATTCATATTTCGAAATTATGAAAGACGTAAATGATAAAGCATTAATGAATAAATTTTAATATATATATATATATTAATAGCATAGTGTCACATAAATTTTGATATCATTAGTTTTAAGTATCAAATTTAAAATTCTTAGAAATGTAGGATAAAGTGCTGCGTCACAAGCTGTTAACCCGTTCATGTTTTTTTGTACTGATACCATTGCTTTTTTTAGGTTAATGATAAAAACCAAAAATTAAAGACTAATGCAAAGAATTCATATTCGTGATTCATTCACCTTTAATTACCCCTCCCACATCCACTTAAAAAAAAGATATTTCATATTTTATTAATGTGAGCTGTACTACTTGATTTTGTTAAAAACAACTCTGTAGTAAATTACGTTAGTAAAAGATAAGAAGGTAATGTACATTCAGCACCATACATCTCAGAAAGGGTTTTATAATCTATGTTGTGTGTATCATTTCTCATTCTTGTTAACTGTGTTTATTCTTTACACATGTTGATACATATACTGCAGATGGATTAAAATGATCAGGGATACAATATTCAGAATGTGCTGGAAAGTATTTCATAATCCATGCTGCGTGCATGATTCTTGTTAATTATGTTTCAACCTATGAATAGGTTGGTAATATTGCAGATTGATTAAGACTATATGCGTTACAATATTCAGAATATGCTGAAAATGTTTCATAATCTATGTTGCACGCATGTTTTACTTTCTTGTTAGTTATGATTTGTTCTTTATATAGACTGCTAAAATTACTGCGAATAGATTAAAATGATAGGTTTACAATATTGAAAATGTATTGGAAAGTGTCCCATAATCTATACTTATGCGTAATTTTTCATTCTTATTAGTTCATTATGTTTTGCTGTTTGCATAGGGTGGGAAGATTACTGTACAGTGTACAAAGATGAAAATTATAGGTTTCAAGTATTCAGAATGAATTGGAAAGTATCTAAACATGCTGTATGCAAAAATTTTTATTGTCGTTAATTATGCTTTGTTTTTTGCACAGAATAGTAAAATTCTTGTACATGAATGACATTAAGTTTACAGTATTCGGAATGTGTAGGAAAATGCATCATAATCGATGCAGTATACATGATTCTTTGTTCTTGTTAGTTATGTTTTGTTATTTGCACTGGGTGGAAAAATTACTGTATATGGATGAAAATAGTAGGTTAATAGTATACAGAATATGTTGGAAGTTGCATCATAATCTATGCTGCACACATAACTTTTTTTTCCCCTACACAATGATAAAATTATTGCAGATGGATGAAGGCATTTAATTAAATCAGGCTTATATTAAAATTGACAATATATATTCTAAATTAATCAATGTACCTATCATTTGTACAAAAGAATGTCCTGATTGGTAATTGCCCCGGGGTAATTGATAATTACAATGTTCCCAGGGTAGTTACCGAGAATCAAAATTTTTTAATTAAGCAAGCTTTGAATAATATTTTAATCAAAGCCTATATTTTATTGAATATAAACGTGGTGAATCATTAACCATGCTAAATTTGGTCACATCTATTGTAGACATTAAAAAGATATTTAGATGTTAGTGTTTTTTGATCAGAAATTACCCCGGGTCACCCTATAAGTTTCATACTTCAATTAGGAAAATGTTTAACTGGCAAAGAAAGAAAATCAGGACTCTGTTATTTATTAAATATTTTCATTTCATATGAAACTTTCCTTTCTTGGGCAACTTAATTTACAAAATAAAACAAATATACTTTTATCGAACATTTCAGGCACTAAGCATAAAACATGCAAAGTACATAAATTTAAACATTTCATGTTTTTTAGATTTTAATTTTTTTTTTAAACACAATTTTGTGAAAAAAGCAGACAGCTATTAAAAAATATTCCATATTTGCTTACGGTTTCTTGCAGTGCAATACATCAAAAGTCTTTTCTAGATTTTCAACATTGTACGTAATATTTCGACGACTTGAAATTTTTTTATTTTTTGAATTTTTTTTTTCTCATAAATCATGTAAAATAACATTCATCCATTAAGAACCATATTTGATTTGCTAAACAGCTATAAATACAATAAACAACTCAGAAAGCATCACAGGGATTTATGAAAAGAATTTGCATGTGGATATTTAAGCATTATTGAATTTTACTTAACTAAAACAGACTTAACGAATGTAGTAAACATTTTAATTGTTAACACTATAGATTATTAAAAAGCATCATGAAAGAAATAATTTATCTAAGTGAAACTTTTTTATCCAACATTTCAGTTGCTAAAATATGCATAGCTTGCGACCAAGAATTGTGCAAATAAAATGTTGCCGACTTCTGGACACTGTTCACATTTTAAAAGCAGTAATTTGAATGTAATAATGAACTAGAAATCAAAATGAATGCTTAAAATAATGTATAATACAGTCAACACTGTGAAATCCACAAAATATATCATATGGAATCCATGTTAGAATGTAAACATTGAAAAACGACTCAACGTATAGGCTCATGGATGAAGTTAAATGATACTTTTTTTCATGAAATAACAATTTTTTAATGAAATAAATAAAGAAAATTCAAGTATTTTTTACTCTGTATTTAAAAATAATAATTTGAGCAAGGAAGTGATGTATGCTCGATTGGTTATGCTTAATGCAAACCTATTCTTTGTTAAAACAGTGAAAACTTTAAAAATAAATGATTTTATCTCTACAAACTTTTTGCTTATTTTACAATACAGATGAATATTTCCTTCAGTAAATTTTCTTGAACCAGAAAGTTTTATATTGGTTCAAGGAGTAATTTGTGTTCATAGACTAGCGGTAAAGATTACTGATAATAAACCAAAACTAAATACAGTACAGTGCTTTTACCTGGAAATCTCACAATATTTGGAATACGCTCCCCCCCTCCTTTAATCATAAGTTTTCAAAAACACAAACATAACAAAATTTTAACAATGACATGTATAATATGATCAATGACAATACTGACAAATACTACAATGGCATGTAGAGTATGTACAATTTCATCTTTTGCAATTATTTAAACAAAAATTCCTGCATTATTCAATGGTAGCAATCAAGAAGTATAAATATATAATTGTACCTAAGTAGTATTATTTTATCCTTTTACACAAATTTTAATTGATATATTTAGAAAAATCTTGTAGTGCAATATATCAAAAGTCTTTAAAATTTTCAACATTGTATGAAATCTTTTGAAATTGACGACTTAAACTTGAAAAATTCTTTTTTTTTTTCGAATAAATTATGTAAAATAATATTAATCCAATAAGAACCACCTTTGATTTACTAAACAGTTATAAATAAAATAAACAACTCAGAAAGCATCACAAGAATTTATGAAAAGAATACATATTTAAGCATTATTCAGATTTACTTAACTAAAATACTTAACTAAAAACCAAATTAATGAATCTAATAAAATTTTAATTGTTAACATTATTGATCACTAAAAAAACGTTATAAAAGAAATAATTTGTTGAGTTTCTCACAGGAAGAGATCAAGCTAGCCTTTTGCTCGTCACATAAGATCACGCTTTCTGATCATGTGTTTGTTCTACGGTTCGATCCCTGCAAGGGCACATCGCCTGTAGACTACTTAAAATCCAACAATGTCTATTTTCATCAATAAATATGCATGCTTATGCAATAAGAATGGATGTTAAAAAAAAAACCTGGTTTAAATAAAAAAACCTTGGTTTAAGCAGAAAAAAAAAAAAAAAGTTTTGGGATTTTTATTTATTTATTATTTTTTTTTTTTTTAACAGTTTTTTTGCCAACCCTACTTCTGGACATGTTTATATTTTAAAAGCTTCTGGACAGCTTCTTTTACTTCTGGACATTTTAAAAACAGTAATTTGAATATAATAATGGGCTAGAAATCAAAATGGATGCTTATAATAAAATATAAATCAATATGCATAGCTTGCGACCAAGAATTGTGCAAATAAAATGTTGCCGAGTTCTGGACACTGTTCACATTTTAAAAGCAGTAATTTGAATGTAATAATGAACTAGAAATCATAATGAATGCTTAAAATAATGTATAATACAGTCAACACTGTGAAATCCACAAAATGTATTACATGCAATGCATGTTAGAATGTAAACATTGAAAAACGACTCAACTATAGGCTCATGGATGAAGTTAAGTGATACTTTTTTTTTCATGAAATAACAATTTTTTAATGAAATAAATTACAGTGTAAGAAAATTCAAGTATTTTTTACTCTGCATTTAAAAATAATAATTTGAGCAAGGAAGTGATGTATGCTGGATTGGTTATGCTTAATGCAAATCTATTCTTTGTTAAAACAGTGATAAAACTTTAACAATAAATGATTTTACGTCTACAAACTTTTTGCTTATTTCACAATACAGATGAATATTTCCTTCAGTAAATTTTCTTGAACCAGAAAATTTTATATTGGTTCAAGGAGTAATTTGTGTTCATGAAATGGGGTTAAAAATTACTGATAATAAACTAAGATACTAATATATTTGGAATATGCTCCCCCCCCTTTAATCCATAAGTTTTCAAAAACACAAACAAAACAAAATTTTAACAATGACATGTAGAGTATGATCAATGGCAATACTGACAAGTACTACAATGACATGTAGAGTATGTACAATTTCATATTTTGCAATTACTTAAACAAAAATTCCTGCATTATTCAATGGTAGCAATCAAGAAGAAAAATATATAATTGTACCTAAATACAGTAGACTCCCTCAAAACCGTAAACCAGAAATCCACAACTCTCTAAAATCCGCACATATTTTATGGATGCAAACAATGAAACTTTTAGATCAGATATTGTGACAAAATTTGATTTTTTTAGTTTTGCATCAATTCCACATATTTTTTATTTTGTAATTTTCTTGATAATACTCTATTAATGTTTTTTTTTCATGAAGGAAGAATAAATTTTTTTTGGAAAAAATTCAAGATATTACTGATATCACAGGTAATCACAATCTTCTTATCAAATACAGGTGATTCATAAAAGATGGGCAGAACTTTAAGGGGTTATAGTACACTTAAAGACAAATAATATTAAATAGGAGACTAAGGGTCCCAGACGTATTCCCAAGGAGATAGGGGGCATTAAAGTTTAGGGTCCGAAATTTCAAATGATTATAAAAAATGGAAAAATTGGTCGATTCGTTTGCGATTTTTGCAAAAAATTTTCTTTATGCCAGTATTTTCTTGAAATAAAATTTTAAAGTTCAATTTCAAAAAATGCCGATAGGGGGCGCTTTAGATTTTGGAGTAACAAACAACTATTTTTTAACGTTATTTTTTGTATTTCTTTAAATGATTTCGAAAGCTTAGACTTAAACTTAAATTTTGATCTAAAAATCTGAGTCCTAACGAGTAGTTAAGTAGCGTAAACTGAAATTTGAAATTTGAAACCCTTCTCCCGCCAGAACAAAAATCAGTTATTCCCGATCTTTGTGTCGTAGATTAGGCTCTAACTACTGCCGCGTTTTGCTAAAATTATTCTTTATGTCAGTATTTTCTTGAAAATAAATTTTAAAGAAAAGTTTCAAAAAATTCCGATAGAGGGCGCTTTAGACTTTGGAGTAACGAACAACTATTTTATACCGTTATTTTTTGTGTCTCATTAAATGCTTTCTAAAGCTTAGACTTAAATTTTCAGCTCAAAATCTGAATCGCTGAGCGTGGTTCAGTAACGAGGGGAGGGGGTACAAATTTCAACTTCTGAACATAGTTCAGTTTGCACTACTTAACCATGCCCAACGATTCTGTGCTGTGATACGAGGCAAAAATACAACTTTCGTCAAGGACTGCATAGTCGGAATTCCCTCATAAAGGCACTGGCACAGTTGGAAACGTCGCTCATGCAAACGTTAAAGCTCCATTCCTGACGCTAGTCACCGGGTGAAGAAGGAGACAGAAAGTATGCAAATGCCAAATGGGGAAGAAGAAGAACACGTATGCAAAATTTCGACACGATTCAGGCATAAAAACCACTGAACGGTGAGTCAAGTGTAAGTCGCTGTAGTAATGAATCGGAAGATGGTGCCCTTCACGAATAAGGAAAAGGCTGAGATGCATTTAATTTACGGAGCGGCAGATGGAAATGGTGCAGAGTCACAACGACTGTACGGAGAGCGATTTCCCAACATTTGAAATTGCTTAACCGCAAAACTTTCGAGCGCTTGCACAGACAGTTGTGTGAGACGGGATCATTTCTCGCTTCCCGGTCGAATGCAGGTCGTGCAAAAAAGGACGAATCAGTAGTTGTTGCAGAAGCCATTCTGGATGTAGTAGCGGCGCAGCCAAGTACAAGTACACGAACAGTGGCTAGGCAGGTGGATACCTCACAGTCCATGAATTGGAGGGTACTGAAGGATGAACATTTGCTCCCGTTTCATGTGCAACGAGTCCAGAAACTGTCTCCAGGGGATTATCCAAATCGTATTGAATTCGCCCGCTGGTTTCTGCAGCAGAACGCGCTAAATCCGCATTTTGGACGAACTGTGCTTTTCACCGGTGAATGTACCTTCACACGTGAAGGTACATTTAACACACACAATGCACATGTATGGGCGGATGTCAATCCACATGCTACGTATCCACATGCTCATCAGAGACGCTTTTCCATCAATGTTTGGGCAGGAATCCTCGGAGACCACCTAATCGGACCGTACCTTCTTCCTGAACGCCTCAACGGTAAAACATACCTCACATTTCTGCAACATGTGCTGCCAGACCTGTTAAACGTTGTTCCTCCACGCATCCGGCGGGTCATGTGGTTCCAGCACGATGGAGCGCCAGCCCATTACGTACGAGACGTCCGCAACTATCTGGACATCACATTTCCGAAAAGATGGATTGGTCGAGGTGGTCCTGTTGCTTGGCCTGCTCGCTCGCCAGATCTTTCGCCCCTCGATTTCTTTTTTTGGGGACAATTGAAGGCTCTTATGTATGAGACACCCATTGAATCCCCCGAGGAACTGGTCGCCAGACTTTCCGCCGCTGTAGGGGAAGTGCTCGAAAAGCCTGATGTTTTCGCGAATGTTCGCCGTTCCATTCTTCGCCGTTGTTCTGCGTGCATAACCTCTGGTGGTCACAATTTTGAACATTTATTGTAATTAAATGTTAATAAATATGCTTTGGTAACATAATCCTAATTTGTGTCTTTTTACCTCGTATCACAGCACACAATGTGTGGACATGGTAAACTGAACTGTGCTCAGGAGTAGAAATTTCAAACCCCTCTCCCCAGAAACTTAACCCCGTCTAACGATTCAGATTTTGGGATGAAAATTTAAGTCTAAGCTTTAGAAAGCATTTAATGAGACACAAAAAATAACGGTATAAAATAGTTGTTCGTTACTCCAAAGTCTAAAGCGCCCTCTATCGGAATTTTTTGAAAATTTTCTTTAAAATTTATTTTCAAGAAAATACTGACATAAAGAATAATTTTAGCAAAACGCGGCAGTAGTTAGAGCCTAATCTACGACACAAAGATCGGGAATAACTGATTTTTGTTCTGGGGGGAGAAGGGTTTTAAATTTCAAATTTCAGTTTACGCTACTTAACTACTCGTTAGGACTCAGATTTTTAGATCAAAATTTAAGTTTAAGTCTATGCTTTCGAAATCATTTAAAGAAATACAAAAAATAACGTTAAAAAATAGTTGTTTGTTACTCCAAAGTCTAAAGCGCCCCCTATCGGCATTTTTTGAAATTGAACTTTAAAATTTTATTTCAGGAAAACACTGGCATAAAGAAAATTTTTTGCAAAAACCGCAAACGAATCGACCAATTTTTCCATTTTTTATAATCATTTGAAATTTCGGACCCTAAACTTTAATGCCCCCTATCTCCTTGGGAATACGTCTGGGACCCTTAGTCTCCTATTTAATATTATTTGTCTTTAAGTGTACTATAACCCCTTAAAGTTCTGCCCATCTTTTATGAATCACCCTGTATATTTATGCATTAATCAAGATTTTTTGGTTATTAAGCCTGGCTAAACTTGAAAAAAGAAAAATCCTTATTTTATGATTTTGATGAGAATTAATGTACTTTTATGAGGCATGTTTTGTTGAATAATTTTGAAAAACACATCTAATCTTTATAATGAATATTTAATCATACACTAATGATTATTAATTTGAACTTGGCTATCAGTACTTTTATCATTTAAAAAACTATCTAAACGTTTATTATTTTAGTTTATTACTTAGTTTAATATTTTATTATATTGTAAGCATTCATTATAGTTCCAATTGCACTATTAATTGCACTCAAATTATTGTTTTAAAAAATGTAAACAAAGCAATAACCAGAAATCCGCAAAATTCTAAAATCCGCACAACGTCTGGTCACAAGCTGTGCGGATTTGAGGGAGTCTACTGTAGTATTATTTTATCCTTTTACACAAATTTTGATTGATATATTTAGCAAAACCTGAAATTTTAAATACATTCAGACTCGTTTCCTTCCCCCCAAAATGGCATTGATAATTTTCAAAAACACACAATAACAAAATTGTAACAATCACATGTAAAATATGAATAAAAACTTACCTTTGGAGGGTTGTTAAAACTAATCAAAATTATTTTTTTAGAAATTTATTGTTGTTGCTTGCAATCGTTTCATGATTTATTTCAATGGTCATTTAATAAAATGTGTGCTTATTCCCATAATCTACAGACAAAATCTGTGATTTTTTTCTGCAAACATTTGTTGAAGTTTGCAATATTTTTCTATGACAGATTGCGAAAAATCACTCTGATACTGCAATCTTTTGATAAAATTTGCTATGTATTTATGCCTTTTTTTGATGAAATTCACAATATTTTCCTCGACTGCTTACTGAAATTCATACTTTTTTCAGTGATGGTTTCACAAAACTCCTTTTTTTATTAGATAGGTTGACTAAATTTACATTTATTTTTGTGATCAATTTCCAAAATCCCCCCCCCCTCCAATCATTTCATGATTTTTTTTCAACTCATGACAAAATTTTTGTTTTTTACTGCTATTGATTGACAAAACTTAATATTTTTTTGGCTATTTTTTTCCTCACAATATTTTTTAATAAGTTTGCAATATTTTTTAATGACACATTTTCAAAATTTGGTATGTGCTTCCAATTTTTGACAAAATCCATTATGGATATCATGATTTTTTTCACAAAATTTATAGTTTTCTCAATTATTTACCAGAATTTGTTCTTTTCACCATCATATGCTGAAGTGTGCAATATTTTTCAAGAAATAGGCATCATTTGCAATAATTTTCTGGAAAGATTCTACTTTTTATGACATTTGAAATTATTTTTTGCAATAATTTGTTAAAATTAGTATTTTAAATTTCAAGATTGTCAAAATTCAAGAATTTTTTTCAACATATTATAAAAAATTGTGAAATGGGGAGTTGTATGCCATGTTTCGTGCATCCAGTGATGTTTTTTCTGTTTTTAATGGGCATGCAATGCTAATACATGCATTAATATGACTGCAGCATTGATGAGCTTACTGCATTTTAGAGATTCGTGCAAAGTGAGTTTCATCGATCCAATAATGGTTTCTTTGGTTTTAATAAGCATAAAGTGCCAGTGCTTTACACGCGAGATTGTAATGTTAACAAGTTTCGTGTATTTCAGTGATTCCTGCATAGCGAATTTCATGGATCTAATGATGGCTTTTAGCGCTCATACACGAAGCTCCGTGTGAAATGGGGGGTGAAGAAGGAAGTCGCTCCGGGTGCAGAAATTTTGAGTTTTCCAAATTTTTACTACCAAAATCATTTTTAGCCTGTCTCAAGAAAAAGTTTGTGGGGTGGGAGGGGGAACCAAATTAAGACTATGCGCTGGCCGCAGTTTTCTCTTTGCACATCCCTGCATACACGCATTAGTGATTGTGGTGTTGATGAGTTTCTTGCATTTTAGTGATTCTTGCACAGTGATTCTTGTGGATCAAGTGATGTCTCTTTGGCCTAAACGGGCAAACTGTGTTCATAGACGAATTAATGTTTGTGTAATTGACAAAATTTGTGCATTTTAGTGATTCTTGCACATTAATTTTTGTAAATCCAGCGATTTTTTTATAATAATCACACAGCGGTTATACACACGATTGTGCCAAAAAAAATCCAAGGAGTCTAAAAAATTTTAAAGACTTGCCACTTTTGTTGTTATTTATGTGGCATGCACTTGCACACACCAATTTTTAATGCCCCATTCGGAGAGAAAAAAATTTCAAACAAATTTTTCTCTGTTAGAATCTAATTATTGGTGCTGAAACTGCACAGAATTAATAACCTTGGTTATTTTGTACGTTCAAATAAAAAAAATGCACAATTTTCCTATGCAGTGACCAATGGTCATATATATACACAGAGATCAGTCAAACTGACGTCAAAATCAACTGTAAACATGGGATGAAAAATATTAAAAAATTAATAAAGCATCCCCAAAAGTAAGTACGAAATCTAAATATCGAGGTAGTATCTGATGTAATTATTCCCGACCCAGAGTTGTTTTTATTTACAATTTTTTAGCTGTTTACATTATAAGTACATGCTTCCTGACGTATGTCTATGGAGTGCAATACAAATTAAACAATTTACTATTTTATTTTGAGTTTTCTTTAAAAAAAAAATTGGGGGGGGGGCATCGCCCCCACCCCAAACTAGTGTTGAATTCAGACTTTTTTCCGGAAGGAATTTCTGCAACTTCGTCAAAGACATTTTATTGTTCCAGAAAAAACACGAATTTCATTAAAATGTTAAAAAGTGCTAATTTTGTCTAAGTGACGTGGAAAAAGAGCGAATTTCTACAAAAGATCGCAGAAAAAGCATGAATTTTGTCAAAGGTCGCGCAAAAAAAAAAAAGAATTTCGACAAAGGATCGTTAAAACACGCGAACTTTGACACAAGCTCGCTGAAAACGCGAGTTTTGTCAAAGTGTCGTGGAAAAAGCTCGAATTTCGTCAAAAGTTTGAGGAAAAAGCACGAATTTTGTCAAATGTTTGAAAAAAAACCTTAATTTTGTCAACGTATAGCGAAAAAATAGCAAATTTTGTCAAAAGGTCGTGGAAAAAGCGCTAATTTTGTTAAAGGGTTGGAAAAAGGGAAGGCAAAGTATCACGAAAAAAGTACTAATTTTGACATAGGATCGTTGAAAAAACGTGAACTTCGACATAGGATTGTTGAAAAAGCGCTAATTTTGTGCAAATGATCACGGAAAAAGAACGAATTTCATCATAGGATCGCGGAAAAAATGCTAATTTCGACAGAGGTTCGCGTAAAAAACACGAACTTTGGCATAGTATCCCTGAAAAAACGTGATTTTTGTCAAAGTGTTGCGCAAAAAGTTTGAATTTTGTCAAAAGTTCGAAGAAAGAGCGCTACTTTTCTCAAAGGGTTGCAAAAAACTGCTAATTTTGTCAAAGCACAGCGAAAAAGTGCAAATTTCGTCAAAGGGTCGCGAAAAAAACGCAAATTTTAACAGAGGATAGCATAAAAAACGTGAATTTTATCAGAGGATCGCGTAAAAAACGCGAACTTCGACATAGGATCACTGAAAAGGCGCGATTTTTGTCAAAGTGTCGTGTAAAAATCTCAAATTTCGTCAAAAGTTTGCAGAAAGAGCGCTAATTTTTTCCAAAAGGTTGCGAAAAGGGAAAGCAAAGGAACTCTGAAAAAATGCGAATTTCGGCATAGGATTACTGAAAAACCGTGAACTTCGACATAGGATTGCTCAAAAAGTGCTAATTTTGTCAAAGTATCGCAAAAAAGCGCGAATTTCGTCAAATGATCACGGAAAAAGCGTGAATTACGTCAAAGGGTCAGAAAAAAAAACCACGAATTTTGACAGAGGATCGCGAAAAAAAAAACTAAAACTTTGACGTAGGATCGCTGAAAAGCACGTATTTCGACATAAGACCGCTGAAAAAGCGCATCTTTTTGTCAAAGTGTCGCGTCAAAAGCTCGAATTTCGTCTAAAGTTAGCTACTTTTTTCAAAGGATTGCGAAAAGTGCTATAATTGTCAAAGTATAGCGGAAAAGAGCGAATTTCTTCAAAAGGTCGCGAAAAAAGTGCTAATTTTGCCAAAGGGTTTAAAGAAAGGTATGCAAAGAATCGTGGAAAAAGTGTGAATTTCGCCATAGGATCGCTGAAAAAGCGCTATCTTCGACATAAGATTGCTGAAAAAGCGCTAATTTTATCAAAGCACTGCAAAAAAGTGCGAATTTCGTCAAAAAGTCGTAAAAAAAGCGCTTATTTCGACATGGGATCGCTGGAAAAGCGAGAGTTTTGTCAGTGTTGTGGAAAAAACTTCAATTTCGTCAAAAGGTCGCAGAAAAATGAGCTACTTTTCTCAAAGGGTTGCAAAGCATTGCTAATTTTCTCAAAGTATTGCAGAAAAGAGCCAATTTCGTCAAAGGATCGCGGAAAAACCCTAATTTTGACAGAGTATCGCGGGTAAAAAACGCGAGATTCGTCCAAAATGCCAAAAAATGCGAGTTCCGTCAAAGAGTCGCGAAAAGAGCGCGAATTTAGTCAAAAGGTTGCAGAAAAAAAGCCTATTTTGTCAGAAGATTGCGGAAAAGCATTTAATTTGATCATTCATTTAATAATAACTGTACAAGGAGGTATTTCATGAGCAGAAATTATGACTATGTTGATTCTATGTTTCTTTGCATCGCCCCGCCCCCCCCCTCTCCCCAAAATGATCCTCTGGATCCGCCCCTGAAAACAAGTATATCATTTTATAAACATATCCAAATTTCCATGGTGTCATAACTTTTTATTTAACTTGTGCTGTCTTTAATAATGTGAATTTTTGTTTAATTTCTTTAAAAGATAAACAAAATTGCATTGTTAATTGGTCTCTATTACACAAATGTACTTGAATGGAAAGGATTATAATCAAGTATTACTGCAAATAAAAGCAAGATTGATTGAAAATTTGGTGGACAAAGTTTCAAATTTCAAACCTTTATCATTTTAATTAAAAACATTCTTAACGTTATTTATATGTGTAACGAAAGAATAAGAGTTGAATATAAGGGGGGAAAAGTATAAGTTACATTAGAAATTCCCGAAAATTTTAAAAAGTAAAATTTTGATAAAAATTTAAATATTGAGATGCTTAACTTTTTTAAATCTGAAAAGAATGTAAAATTAAAAGTAAGCTATAGGTATGCATATTTCGAAAAAGATGTTATTTTGAGGCAATTTTCGTTAACTTAGATACAAACGATTCACAAATACATTATTTTACACACGGGATTGGGAACAATTTTCATTTTGTCATACCTTAAATTTAACCTGGATTTTCATAAAAAACGAAAAATTTTGTTTATTTATTTATTTATTTAAGAAAACTCAAAATAAAATAGTAAATTGTTTAATTTCTATCGCGCTCCATAGACACGTCAGGAAGCATGTATTTATAATGTAAACAGAAAAAAATATGTCTTAAATAAAAACAACTCTGGGTCGGGAATAATTACATCAGATACTACCTCGATATTTAAGATTTCGTACTTACTTTTGGGGATGTTTTATTAATGTTTCTAATCCAATGTTTACAGTTGATTTTCTACGACGCGCGTAGCTTTCGGAAGCTTCAGCTTACCGCCAGAGAATTCGATTACGATTCAAAACAAAACTATCCAAACGCGTATGAATACATGAAAATCTTATTAAAATTATTTAAAAAAAATTTTGTTTGAAAACTTTAAAAAAAATCATAAGTCGAAAGTATATTGAATATGTTTAATTAAAAAATATTTTCCTATTTTAAAAAAGGATTCAAAATATTTTTTCCACAAAATGCAAAAATATCCAATGTAAGAAACGTAATATTTTCTTCTTACGAAAAATAAAGGCAATATAAATAGAAATTTGATTTAGTATATATTTATTGAATGTTTTAAAGCACATGATAAGATGTTTTTGTAGTTTAAAAGACAATTATTGCTTCGATTCGGGTGTTTTAACTGTGACCATAACTACATAAGCCTTGTCGCATCGGCCTTTTCTGCTAACCCATAGAATAACATGTAATCCGCGAGCTAATATAGTCCAATTTTCCAAGACCAATATATGACAAACAAGAGTTTTCCTGGAAACTAGGCAAGTCTTATTCACTCTATCTTAAAAAGATTCATATTATATATAAGTTTTAATAAAATCTCCCAGCCCGTTTTCTAGATCTCATTATCATGAACAAACACCATCGATTTCGGTTTAAAAATGAGTATCGAGATCTAAAAATATACAGCACGTAGAAATGTAAAAATTATAGGATAGGATTAGACTGGGAATATAAGACTATATTAAAAAAATTGGATCATTCTGACCAATATTTGCCGAGTTATTAGAAGGCGGCTTTTCCGATTTCCTTTGATGTTGAGTTAGCTGTATATATGAAGTTCCGCATCTACCTTACGTGGATACCTTATGACGATGATAGGCTTAAAGCTGCGTCACTTGAAGGCTGCCGCCTTCTATGATGTACTAATTGAGGTAAGAAAAATATATTTACTGAGAAATAATATTAATAATATAAATAAAATGACAGAAAATAATTTATGATAAAAATTAATGTCTAAAACAAAATAAGAAAAATTTCAAATGAGGAAAATGATGTCATTCAGCAACCAGATAAATGGAAAATACAATATTATTACGGATGCCTTTTTCATATTACTAATAACAGTAACTTTTAAAAAACATTTAAGGAGAAAATGACGTCACTATTTAAAACATCGCATTTTTACTCATAACGATATTAAATACTACTCTGTTATCCCATCGACCAATTTGGCCAATTTATACAAATCTCCAAACTAATAGCCAAATTATACATATTGACATAATTTTTATTTTAAATAACAAAAAATCAAATAATTAGTATAATATTAATAAAAATATTAATAAAAAGTCGAAATAAAAAGCAGTTAATGACATTTTAAACACGTGAATTGCATTTAATGTCATTGAATGTGACATTCTCGATCATCCATTATTGACTTTTAATCTTATAGTTTGGCGATAATTTTTTGGTCGACGGGATAACCTGGTAGTACCCGATATTACATTTCAATATTTCTTTTCATTATGGGCACTGAGATTGAGATTTTACTTTCAGATGACTTCAGTTAGTAAAAATAATGTCACAATAAAAATAAAACTAGTTTTTTTTTTTTTTTTTTTTTTTTTTTTTTTTTAATAAAACTATTTTTTGTGAGTGCATAAAAAATAAAATTTCTGGATTTCACCGGCACTCAGATTACAATTTTAACTGAAGATGTGCGAATATTTGCATGCAAAATTGTAACTGGCAAACTTGACATTTAGTTTGTAAATATATTTATTACATATTGATTCAATAATGTAATTACTTTTGCTTTTTTTTAAAACCAAATCGATCGGGTCCTTTAAACATTTCATTCGTCGAATTCGACGAGATTCCACTAGTTTTATTGTTAAATTGCATTTCCTTTTACTCAGAGTCTATAAAAAAAAGCGTTTAAACTAAAGAAAAAATCCGTTTTTGATGAATCTAGTCAATGAAGACGTAGCACGTTAAATTGTGTCTCTTTATTATAACGCAATTCCAATGTCTCTGAGAGAAATTGCTAGTCAATTGGGTATTTCACGCCGTTCTGTTTGCAATTATATTGATAAACACAAGAAAAATGAAATTAGTTCATTGCAAACTAAACGGGGTCGCCCTTCTAAAAAACCTCTATCGATTTTTTTTTTTTTTTTTTTTTTTTTTTTTTTTTTTTTTTTTACCTAATTGGAGGCGAAATTGAATTCTGCAATGGCAGAATCTACATTCAACTTGTTTTCAATTAACGAAAAAAAAAATTTTTTTTCAGTTTGTTTTTTAAGTTTTAATATGTTTTGTTGCACTTAAAGCAAAATTGTTTGCATATTTTCTTTGCTCCATGTGCTTCAATTTGGAAATCTAATTAAAACATCCAGCTCGTGAAAATGACGCACATTAATTTTTCGTGACGTATGTAGCCAAACTGTGTTTTAATCAGTTTTTTACATAATTTTAAATCTATTTTGAACTTATTTTTCGTAGTAAGTGCATTCTAGGTTACCTTCATAGGTACCTTCTGGTACATTCAGAATCAAAATCCGTCAAGTATTTTTAGAGATTTCCTTGACGGAAGACTATTTTTTACCTTTAATATCGTTACGTACTATGTGTATAAGACTTCGCCTCGCTCAGACAATTACTATTTACTCCATGTGTTCTGGTTCGGCTGTCTATGAAAATATCCAGCCGGTGAAAAATGACGCACATCAAGTTTCTGTGACGTATGCAAATAAACTGTGCTTTTTTTATCAGTTTTTTAAGTATAACTTTTAAACTATTTGAAACTAATTTTTCGCAGATAGTGCATTCACCAGATTACCTTCATAGGTACCTACTGGTACAAATAGAATCAAAATCCGACAAGTACTTTTTGAGATTTGCTTGACGAAAGAATTTTTTTTTACTTTTAATATCGTTACGTACTCTGAGTATAAGACTTCGCTTCGCTCAGACAACTACTATTGCTACACTGTAAAACATTTGTGGTAAAGTTACTACATAAAATTGGTGGCAGCTACGATTTACACTTCATTGAGTAATTTTTCACTCAGATAATGGTGTAATAAAATCATGCATTACCGGTGTAACATTGCAATGTTACACCGATTATATCGGTTACAATACTCCACCAAATTGGAGGCAACAAGGCTGCCGCAAGTTTTATGGAGCAACGTTACACAAATGTTTTACAGTATGTATGCATCCTTGACTTTGTTAATAATTTATAAAAAGCGTGCTGTTAAAAATGTATCCTTTCTATTTCTTTATTTTTTTTTTTTTTTTTTTACTATTAATTTTATTTTCAACGGTAACTTTTGTGCGTGATTAAGTTATCTTTTTTTCTGTAATAAAAGACTTTGTGAACTAGAAATTTATATTAAAATTTAAAAGAGTTCCTTCATATTGAAACCATTTGTTTAAATTTTAGATTTCTTTTTGAATATATAACACTATAAATGGATTTTCCATGTATGAACATTTTCAAAATGTTTAAGAACTTTAAAGTTTTTCCGGTCATTTAAAGAAATATTCTACATTTTATTTTTATTACTATTTTTATTTTTATTTTTTATTTTATTGCGAAATTTTGCTTATATTTCATTTACTTTTAAACTGAAACGTTGATTTTTCCAAAGACAACAAGAAAAAAAGTAACAAAAGAAACTGGTATTGAATTAGAAAGCAGAAATTATAGAATTCCCGCCTAAAAAGCCAAATTGCCGCTTGGTAGGGTATATGCTTCACATTGGGAACCACCGAATTAGACTATCAGTACTGTTTCAGAATGAATTTATTTCAAATCTATCTTGTGAATGGATCAATTTATGATTATTAAATGACCGACAGATGTGAAAGGTACAAGAATCGAATATATTTCGACTAGCTTCGTAATGCCACCACTGCTATATTCAAAATTTATAGTATCTCTGTTCCATAATGTATGCATTGGACAGATTCTGATCTATTTCTGTTTTCTATTTTAATAATCGATTACCCCATTTATAAAAAGTGTAGAAAGATTGTGCGATTTGGTAAAAACATGTATAAAAATCGATGCAATTTTAACATGTAAAAAAAATATTTTAATCGGCTCATTTTGTAAAAAAAATTAAATAAAAAAAATTAAAAATACTAAATAAAGGAGTTCTTATGTAGTAAATAGATTAATCGTTGGACTATTTTTTTAATCTAGACCAAACAATAATGTGTTTGATAAAACCTCCAATTACAAATGTGGATATTGGGAATGAAGTGGTTCAGAGTAATGGAGAATCAGTTATCCTTTTAATGCAAATTCATACTTTTATTAAGAAAAATAATAGTACTATTGCTCAAACTTTTAAGTATTAGTATTATTATTATTTTGCTTAAATAATAGCAGTACTATTATATTCAATTTTAATTTTTTTATAGGAGGCGTATTGTTAAGAGTATCTCTATTTATTTAATTTCTTTAACTATTTATTTCTTTTTCAATTGTTTCTTTCGAGCGTGATTGAACCTTTTCTTTCTTTTTCTGAAAGAGGATCATTTTGTTATGCCGTTTGCACATGCAAAGTCCTAAACGGATTTTCTATAAACTGCTTTGTAAGGCCGCGCGTAAAGGAATTGGATATACAAATGCACTCTACATTCCCATTGAAGTCACGAGCTCTAAAAATTCAGTGTGTTCCAAAACAGTGGCCTACGTTTATATTCTTCTGAAATAATGGATACGCGCAAAAGGAATAACAATGGATTATTTTTCTGAAATAATAGGTATTTTGATCTAAAAATTTATATTAAAATTTAAAAGAGATCCTTTCATATTGAAACCATTTCATTAAATCTTTAGATTTTTTTCTAGGCATATAATATCATGAATGGATTTTCCATAATAATATATGATCACGTTGATAACCAATGAATTAGGCTATCAGTATCGTTGCAGAATTAATTTAGAGCAAATCTACCTTGTGAAAAGATTCATTCATGATTACTAAATGACCGACAGCTCTGAAAGGAAGAACACAATTTCTATTAGCTTTGTAATGCTAACACAGCTACACTCAAAATTCATCATATCTCTGTTTTATAATGAATGTATTAGATACATTAGGATTTATTTCTGTTTTCTATTTTAATAATCTTTTTACATATTTACAAAAATATTGCGTGATTAGATAAAAATAATATATAAAAAGAAATACAATTTTATTAGATAAAAAACTTATTTGGTCGGTGTATTTTCTTTAAAAAAAGTAACAATAAATAAACTGCAAAACATTTATATAGTAAATAGATTAATTTATGAGCTGTTTTTTAATCTGAACCACACAATAATTTGTTAGATCAAACCTTCGATTGCAATAAAAAATTGTATTTTTCAGGCTAATTTCGGAAAAAATAATAATATTGCTTATATTTTTTTAACCATGCTATTTTTAGTATTTTTTTATAAGAAGCGTATTGTTAAAAGTATCTTGATTTAATTTCCTTAATTATTTATTTTATTTTCAACTATAACTTTTGGGCGTGATTAAATTATCTTTTTTTTTTTTTTTTTTTTTTGAAAGAGAATCGCTTTGTTCTAGCATCTTGACATTTTAAGTCCTAAAAGGATTTTCTATAAACAGCTTTGTAAGGCCACGCTAAGAGGAATTGGATATTAAAATGCACTGAACAGTCTCATTCAAGTCAGGAGCTCGAAAAATTCAGTGTGTTTCAAAACACTGGTCTTCTTTGATATTCTTCTAGAATAATGCATATGCGTAAACGGAATAAAGATAAGTTCTTTTTTCTGAAATAATAGACTTTGTGAGCTAGTAATTTATATTAAAATGTAATTAAATGAGTTTCTGTCACTTTGAAACCATTTGATTAAATCTTTAGATTTTTTCTCAACATATGATATCATAAATGTACTTTCTATATTAATACAGGAGCCTTTTCAATATGGTTAAAAGCGTAGTATTTTTTCTGCTCATTTAATGAAATGTGTTATTATATTATTATTATTATTATAATTTTGTTATATATTACTAAATTTTGCTTTCACTTCATTTATTTTTAGGCTTAAACATTGTTTTTCTAAAAACAGTATAAAGGAACAATCGGAAATTGATAATGAATTAGTGGGCAAAAATTTCGAAATTGCGCGCCTAAAAAGCCAAACTGCTCCGTGATAGGGCATATACTTTACGTTGGGAATCACTGAATTAAACTATCTGTACCGTTGGATAATAAATTTATGGCAAATCTATCTACTGAATAGATCCATTCATGATTACTAAATGATCGACAGGGCTGTGCAAGAAAAATTATATTCGACAATATTCCTACGTAAGCTTCGTAATGATTTCACAGCTAAATTAAAAATTTCTCGTATTTCGGTTCTATAATTTTTTTTGTATATATCTCATTGTCGCGTTTCATTTGTATTGACCGGAAAATGTTTTAAATTTAATTTTTATTTTTATTATGATTATAGATCTTATTAGACGGATCCGAAACATGTTATTGCCCTTTATTTTTAATTATTACAACACCTTTCATAAGTAAAATAAAATTTTAATTAAATTTCTTCTTTTTATTACGATAGAAACTGTTATATAGATGTTTGTGTTGACATCTGGCGTCTGTTTCGTTATTGATTATTTAGGATCCATTACGTACTTCTAAATCCTGTAATGAATGTTAAGTATGAAATGTTGCCCTCCCCTCCTTTTGTAGCATATAAGTTTTGATATATTATAAAAAAAACTGTTTTAAATATACTTTATATGCTCTTAATTATGAAATAATTTTCAGTAAAACGTAATTTATGTGTTTTTTTATGTTAATATTTTTATTTATTGTCTTCATTTATACTCATATAAAATTATATTTTTAGAATATGATTGGTAGCTTTAGTTTTTTTCATCTGGTCCTTGCATTCCAAGAAATTGAAGAGCAATAGACAGTTTACTTCTAATATTCTAATGTTACATTTCAATGAAGTTATAAATTTGCAGTTTACTGAAATTAAATATTTTTATCACAAACTATGAAACATTGCAAAAGCTGACGATACATTGACATAGTCATCAGACATTTCCCCGAATTTACTCATTTCACCTAATTTTAATATGTACCTGGGAAAAAGAAATAAAGACTTCTTTACAGACTTTTTTTCTTGATTATGTGGTGGAGATATATTCAAAGTTATCTATATGGAAATTCGCCATTGTATCTGTTCATGCAGTTAGGATGTGATAATAAAAGATCGACACATGGCTTAACTATGGCACGGTTAAATTGTTGTGCTTGGTATTAGATCTCTTAAAACTTATATAACTGAACAATTTTGAACTATATCAAAAATAAATAACCATTAAATGAAATGTTCGGTTCAAACACAGCCTACTAAATCATATGTTGAATATTTCTCTGTAAAATTATACTCTTTAAGGGTTTTCTGTACAGTAGTTTTTTCAATATAAAACCACAAAATGCAAAGTGCTCAATAAATTAACGCTGTTAGCAATACACATACAATTAACATAACTGTTCACTGCACGTTGTACCACATCTGGCACAAAATCATCATATTTTTCATTATCTGCGAGAAATTTGTCCAATATGATCTCTGTAATAGATCAAGAATAGTTCCAAAGAATGGAAAATGTCTTGTTTTGTCCATGCCATATGGCTTCATTTAATAAATCAATTAGAATTTGTTCTTCGAAAAAAAATCAACCAAGCTGTTGAGGCAAAATTTACTATCATTATTTTTACTGAATAGTGAAAAATATTAAATAAAGAATATTGCAGAGTTTTAAACATACATAATTGATTAATTTAAGCTAATTTAATTTCAAACTATAGCAATACGATATCAAAACCGTAAACCTGTATGCAGGTTACACGCCAAAAAATATCAATTTTAAGCTGAAATGAAAATTTCATTTTTTTTACTATTTTACCCATTATTAGACCGACATATAAATTTCAAATATTTTTTTATATGAATAGTAAATCGAGGAAATAGGGTTTAGGTCACAACAGATGCAACGTTCATTACTTGTTAAAAAATACAAAAATATTAAAAAAGCCTTTTCTTAATTTCTTGAGCTTCACAAGCTTTCACTATTTAACAAGGCTTGAACTTTTAATTAAATGTTGCTCTTATGGTGATTATGATTTTTAATGTAGCCTTTTTAACGGATTGAATTATCTTTTCTAACTATAAACTGCAGATCAGTCTTATAAGTGTCTCCTGCTAAGACTAAAAATGTCATATATATGCATATATATATATATATATATACAGGGTGATTCCAAATTTTTTTTTACAATAAAAGAGGGGTGATAGTACACATCAAGAAAAACAATATTAAATAGGAGACCAAGGGTCCAAAACGTTTTCCTAAGGAGATAGCTGCCATTAAAGTTTAGAAACCAAAATTTCAAATAAACATAAAAAAAGGAAAAATCGGTCTATTGATTTGGGGTTTTCACTAAAATTATTCTTTATGTCGGCATTTTCTTGAAAATAAATTATAAAGATAAATTTCAAAAAATGCCGATAGAGGGCGCTTTAGACTTTGGAGTAACGAAAAACTATTTTTTGCCGGTATGTTTTGCATGTCATTAAATGTTTTCGTAAGTTTACACTCTAACTTAAATTTTGAGCTCAAAATCTGTAGTTGGGAGTGGTTAAGTAACACAAACTGAGCTGTGTTCAGAGGGTTCAAATTTCAAATGATTAATAAAAAAAGGAAAAATTGGTCGATTAATTTGCGGTTTTCACTAAAAAAATTCTTTTTTTAGGTATTTTCGTGAAAATAAATTATAAAGATAAATTTCAAAAAATGCCGATAGAGGGCGCTTTAGACTTTGGAGTAAGGAACAACTATTTTTTGCCGTTATTGTTTGCATCTCTTTAAATGATTTAGGAAGTTTAGAGTTAAACTTAAATTTTGAGCTGAAAATCTGAATAGTAAGGAGTGGTTAAGTAGCACAAACTGAACTGTGTTCAAGGGGGAGGGGGAGGTGCAAATTTAAAGTAATTATGGAAAATGGAAAAATTGGTCGATTCGTTTGCGGTTTAAAATAAAACTATTCTTTAAGTCATTTTCTTCTTGAAAATAATTTTTAAAGATAAATCTCGAAAAATTTCGTCAGAGGGCGCCTTAAACTTCAGAGTAACCAACAATTCATTTTAACCATTATTTTTTGGTTCTAATTAAATGCTTGCAAAAGCATTTTAAATGTTCTCGGAAGCTTAGATTTAAACTTAAATTTTGAGCTCAAATCCTGAATCGTTATGAGGAGTTAAGAAGCGCAAACTGAAGTATGTTCAGGAGTTAAAATTTAACCCTCTTTCCTCCTCGAGCACAATTCAATTTTTCGCTACTTAAACACTCCCAACGATTCAGAGTTTCAGGCCAAAATTGAAGTCTGTGCATTTGAAAGCATTGAATGAGATTAAAAAAATAACAGTTAAAAATAGTTGTACGCTACTCCAAAGTCTAAGGCGCCCTCTATCGCCATTTTGTGAAATTTATCTTTAAAAATCATTTCCAAGAAAACACTGATTGATCAAGAAAACTGCTGATTTAAAAATTAGTTTTAGCAAAAACCGCAAACGAATCAACCAATTTTTCAATTTTTTACAATTATTTAAAATTTGAACCCTCTGAACACAGCTAAGTTTGTCTACTTATCCACTCCCAGCTATTCAGATTTTGAGCTCAAAATTTAAGTTCAGGTCTAAGCTTACGAAAGCATTTAATAAGATGCAAAATATAACGCCAAAAAAGAGTGTTTCGTTACTCCAAAGTCTAAAGCGCCCTCTATCGGCATTTTTTGAAATTTATCTTTATAATTTATTTTCACGTAAATACCTAAATAAAGAATAGTTTTAGTGAAAACCACAAATCAATCGACCAATTTTTCCGTTTTTTATAATCATTTGAAATTTGAACCCTCTGAACACAGCTCAGTTTGTGTTACTTAACCACTCCCAACTACAGATTTTGAGCTCAAAATTTAAGTTTGAGTCTAAGCTTACAAAAAAATTTAATGAGATGCAAAAAATACCGGCAAAAAATAGTTGTTCGTTACTCCAAAGTCTAAAGCGCCCTCTATCGGCATTTTTTGAAATTTATCTTTATAATTTAATTTCAAGAAAATGCCGACATAAAGAATAATTTTAGTGAAAACCGCAAATCAATCGACCGATTTTTCCGTTTTTTATGTTTATTTGAAATTTTGGTCCCTAAACTTTAATGTCGGCTATTTCCTTAGGAAAACGTTTTGGACCCTTGGTCTCCTATTTAACCTTTTCGTGGTTATAAGCGCGTATACGCGCCCAGAATACCACTTAATTTGAATTGCGAAATGCCATACTGACACCGGAATTTTTAAATGAAAATTTTAATTTTACAAAGAACGTAATGAAAACATTTATATATTATGAAATAAATTTGTCTTTAAATTCCGGTGTCATTCAATCATTTTAGTATTTTATGAATAGAAGTGCTTTAACCGTCAAAGGGTTAATATTGTTTGTCTTGATGTGTACTATCACCCCTCTTTTATTGTAAGAAAAATTCGGAATCACCCTGTATATATATATATATATATCTTTGTAATTCTAAGAATACAAAAAGTAGATTTCAAATGAACTGAAGAGTATGATTTTAGCCGAGATCTGCATAAATTAAATGTGTTCAAAAGAAATAATGTTTATTGCTATTTTTTAAGTAAAAATGCATAAAGGGAATAGTAATGAAATTTTATTTTTTAACCGACAGCTATTGTGTGAATTAAACTAGTATTGTTATGATAAAGTACTTTTTCATTTGAAACATTTTAATTGTTTCTAAATATTTTTTATTTTAAAAACATTAAATTTAACTTATCAATCATTTTTCCCTGTAATGAACTACGAAATAAACCAATTAAGATATATATCATCATAAATTAATATATTAATATAAGTGTTAATTTCAATCTCATCAATAATACCTTCTTATTATAAACACATTATAAAAAAATATTTAAAAAAACTGTTTTTCTGTATCATAATTACTTTTAATTTGTTACTATTTTTTATCGAGGTATTAATAATGTTGTATTTTAATTTCCTTAAATTTAGTTTTTTTCCTGTGTAAAGTAAGAAGGGTTTTTTAAATTATATTTTAAATATTGCCTTTTTAATACATAATTATTGTCCTTGAATAATTTATATTTACAGTTACAATTTTTTTTCTTCTTAACGTCGTATGTTAGGTCATAAAAATACTATACTTTAACTTCGAGTATACAAAAATTGAGTATTCAAAGGAGCTGCGCGAACTCTATAAATTCAGTGAAATGAAAAACAACGGTCCTCTTTTCTATTCTTCTGAAATAATGCAAACGCGTAAAAGAAATAACAGTCATTTCTTTATTCGTGAATTTACAGAGTTAGTAAGATGTACAAAAAATAAGAAGATTTGTTTCATTTTGAAACTTTTTTTTGCATCTGATAGTTTAAATCTTAAAGTTCTCAATTCAGTGTAACAAAACTTCATCAATGATTTTGAATATTAATACATTCGTAGAATAGTTATTTGATTGTTTAATTTATTTCAGAATTTTGGAATATATTTCAGAATTCATTGATGTTATCGTTTGGGGTCCGTTCTCATGTTTCCGACTTATCTTATCCTCGTTCATCCACTACTTTCAAACTCGGATCCCTCTTCTATTATGCTACAAACGAGCTTCTATTGCCCAATAGGAAAATTCTTTCCACAAAAAGCTATTATTCTCCACCATTTTAAACTGAGTTAATTGTTTGAATGCCGAACTTTCTTTACCGGCATTTTAGCGGCAAATTTATATATCGCCTAACATTTACCAGTAGGAAAAAACTGTAGATGTTTCTTAACATCTTTGTACAGCCCTATATTTATATGATTTCAGATTCAGTTCAAAAGAAGTTTCTCAGCCCACGCATGCGTGAAGATTTTTAAATTGGAATCCTCACCATAATTCATTATACTTAGCATTCTCTGAAATTTCATCTTAATCGCGTTATTTTTTTTATGATGTTGCAGTTTTCTCAAGCATGAATGTAACTATTTTTTTTAATAATCTACTAAAACAGGTATGTCTGCCAGCACAACATTATACAGGAAATCCACAAAGCCTTTCATACACATACACGTTACTTGTACTTTAAAAATTATGATAAACTTGTATTTCTTTTATAATTGCGAAACACAGAAATCAAAATTATGTGTAGAACTATGTGTTGAATTGCTTATTTTAAGGGGAAAATATTTAAATCTAAAAATACATTTGTACATTTTGATGCAGGATAAGGAAGGCTATAAATTAATTTGATTCAAAGCCTATTTTATTGTGAGGAGAAACACAATCAAGCATGAGAGTATAAATGATTTTAACTTAGAAAATTTACAAAATATATATATATATTCTTTTATATGTACTTCATTATTCTGCAAATGTTCTATGTGACATACAATTCTAAGCATGATTATGATGGTCAAACCAAGTCAGTGTTCATCCATGATTTGAAATCTTTAATGAGATTTCGAATTCGAAGTATGAAAAATGATCTACATGTAGAATTTTTCGCGAACAATATACTGGAATTTAAGAGGGTGAAAATTATTTTCACAGTAAGTTATGAATCTCAAAGGATACCCCATCCTGAATAAACATACTATGAGACTTCAGAACTTAAATAAAAGTGTATTAAACTTATAATACAAGATCTGTAATCTGCATTGAAGTGTTTTCAGACAATATATACTAGGCATATTATTCGATTAGGAAACTGCACAATCATTAAGACCAGTGCATTCTATTAAACAGAAAATAAGTATTTATATAGCAATAAATAAGTGTATAAAAAGTATATAAATATGTCATTTGTCAGGATGTTCTTAATACTAAAAGATTTTTATTTATACATTTTAAAATGCTTTGCAGTAAAAAAAATACATAAAATGGACAAAGAAAAATTTTAAAGGATTTTGAAAACTAGTACGTTAAGTTTTGGGACATTTTAAGAAACAAAAAATCGTATTTTGCAAAGGAACTGTTTAATTCTATAAACACGACACTTAATTATGTTTAATAGAATAAAGTTGTTGCTACATATAAGAGATAATAGTTGTTTCGTGGAAATGTATCACTATGTGCTAAATAAAAATCTTAACTGTATTTCCGATTATTATAATAATGAATTTCTGAAATAAACTTAAGATAAAGTTACTAAATTAAATATAAATTATAAAAATATAAAAAACAGAATTAAATAAGAAAATAAATATTTATAATACCTTTAAAAAGAGCATTAAAATTTTTATATACTTATATATAATTACAAGAGGCATTTTAATAAATAAAACTAAGTAGATATATGTTACTTACATGTTTTAAAGACAAAAATAGTATAAATATAAATCTATTTCAAACAATTATTTGCAAATTCATATAAAAATTGTCATTAAAATAAATTTTACAGATGATTAATCATTTATTAATTAAAATATTATTTTTAAAAACTTAGAGAGTTCTTTAAAAGGGTTTTAATTGGTAATACTAAAGTTTTATATATATATGTTTTTAAAATCAACTTTGGTTGTTTGTAATATATTTATTATCTTAATTTATTTCAATTTTTATTTTATTTCATAATGTTTCATGAAAAATACAAAAGTGCATTTTGACATCCTCAGATTAATTTTATAACTTTATCATTTATTACTCTTGTAAAGCTTTTGTAAATGTTAATTATGTTAAAATAAATGCAACATTTTAAAAGAACAATGATAAATAATACTTTAAATCTCCCATAATGTTAGAAAATATAAACCTATCTCTCAGAAGAACGCATTAATTTTAATTTTACATCTCATTTAATTACATTAATGTAAGAGTTAATTATAATGAATAGCATAAAATGCTTGCTACATAGGAAAGATAGCAAAATGTGAAAGGGAAATGTTGCATTGGATAATAAATATTGAAATTAACATTAACGACAAAAATCTTTATTTTCTATCAATTATTTTAACAAATTTCAAAAATAGAGTATAAAAAATAAGTTTAGTTGTATAAGCAGTAGAATTATAATGAACAAAAGACGATTTTAATGAGGAAATAAACATTAACATTACTTAAACAAGTTTTAAAATTTAAAATTTATTATGTGTAACAATAATTTATATTTAACAAAATTGAAATAAGCTTAAGTTACTGTGTGACACTTAAAGTTGTTGATTTTAAAATAAATTACGAAGTAAAAAAAAAAAAAAAAAACAATTATATTAATCTGTATAATTAACATTTATTAATATTGAAATCTTTAATTACAGGTTGTTTCTATTTTTATTTTGTATAATTAAAAGAGTTATGCTGTCAGATACTTTGTTTTCGTTAATATTTTTATTCAAGGTGCCTTTTTTGAAAAGTCAAAGCTATATTTCAATCTCCAGTGTTTAAAATTACATTAGATGATAAAACTTATAATGTGCAAATTAAATGTATGGATAATTATATATTGTATACTTTTAACACATAATTACTTTTTAGATGTATGAAGTATTTTAATATAGAATATTTAATATCCTTGATGCATAATCTAAAAAGAATAGCTATATATATGTAATATATATATTGATATACATCATGAACATTTAGCACGAACTTATTACAATGTTTTGCAGATATTAAAATTTTTATTGGCAATACAATAAAATCCAAGTGAATTTTATTTTTAATAATTTTAATAATAATTTCTTCAACATAGCTTTTAGAGAAAGTCAAAGTTGTATTTCAATATAAAAAGAATATCTATATATATATGTAATATATATATATTGATATACATCATGAACATTTAGCACGAACTTATTACAATGTTTTGTAGATATTAAAATTTTTATTGGCAATACAATAAAATCCAAGTGTAATTTTATTTTTAATAATTTTAATAATAATTTCTTCAACGTAGCTTTTAGAGAAAGTCAAAGTTGTATTTCAATCACAAGTATTTAAATTTTATCTTAGATGATAAAAATTTTAATGAGCAAATTAAAAGTATGGATAATTATATATTGTTTATATCAATAAATATATAAACTTTGTTAAATCACCATAAAAAGAAAAATTATACAGGACGCGTTTCGAGCTGCAAAATTACCGCTCGTCTTCAGCTGGTCAAAACACGTGTCACAACGGACAGAATGGAAATAACAGTGAAATAAAGAGGGAGGAGATTACACAGAGTGCGACAGGTGGCGCTGCTTGCCAAAGCCAAGGAGAAAGAGAAAAGTAAAGATAAACTTAAAGAAGGAGGGAGGAGATTACAAAGAGTGCCCCAGGTGGCGCTGGCTAAAAGAACCCAGATGGCAGAGAAACAAATAATAAAAGATAAAGAAAACAATTGAAAAAAAAATAAATAAAAATAAAAAATAAAAATAAATAAATAAATAAAAAATAAAAATAAAAATAAAATAAAATAAAATAAAAATAAATAAATCAAAAATAAATAAATAAAAATCAAAATAAAATAAAATAAAATTAATTAATTAAAAAATGATAAAAATAAAAAAATAATTAAATAAAAACTAAAAATAATTATAGTAATAATAATAAACTACAAAAGTAATTTCCATGCAGGAGAAAGGGAGGGGGATGAAGAGAGATTGTTGACAAGAGTATTACAATTTTTATAAATAAAATAAGCTTCGTGAGTATCTAAATGAGAAGGAGAGGCAGGATTAGAAATAATTCTGGCCATGGAAAAATTGAAAAAATGACCGGAAGACCAACAGTGAGAAGCAATGGAAGACCTAGATAATTCCTGATTTTTAATGTATCTCTGATGTTCATCCAATCTTTTCTTCAACGAGCAGAACATCAGAGATACATTAAAAATCAGGAATTATCTAGGTCTTCCATTGCTTCTCACTGTTGGTCTTCCGGTCATTTTTTCAATTTTTCCATGGCCAGAATTATTTCTAATCCTGCCTCTCCTTCTCATTTAGATACTCACGAAGCTTATTTTATTTATAAAAATTGTAATACTCTTGTCAACGATCTCTCTTCATCCCCCTCCCTTTCTCCTGCATGGAAATTACTTTTGTAGTTTATTATTATTACTATAATTATTTTTAGTTTTTATTTAATTATTTTTTTTATTTTTATCATTTTTTAATTAATTAATTTTATTTTATTTTATTTTGATTTTGATTTATTTATTTTTGATTTATTTATTTATATTTTATTTTATTTTTTTATTTTTATTTTTATTTTTATTATTTATTTATTTATTTATTTATTTATTTATTTATTTATTTATTTATTTATTTATTTTTATTTTTTTTCAATTGTTTTCTTTATCTTTTATTATTTTTTTCTCTGCCATCTGGGTTCTTTTAGCCAGCGCCACCTCGGGAACTCTTTGTAATCTCCTCCCTCCTTCTTTAAGTTTATCTTTACTTTTCTCTTCCTCCTTGGCTTTGGCAAGCAGCGCCACCTGTCGCACTCTGTGTAATCTCCTGCCTCTTTATTTCACTGTTATTTCCACTCTGTCCGTTGTGACACGTGTTTGGACCAGCTGAAGACGAGCGGAAATTTTGCAGCTCGAAACGCGTCCTGTATAATTTTTCTTTTTATGGTGATTTAACAAAGTTTTTATATTTATTGATATATGTTTATCGCCAATATTTTCGGTGTTTCTCAATATATATTGTTTAAACTTGTATTGTTACTTTTAAAGAATCTATAATATTTTAATGAGGAACATTGAATATCCGTGATTCATAAACTAAAAATAAGTGTTAAAATAAGGTATATCATCAATAGCTAACAAAATATCATTGCAGTGATTTGTTTATACTAAAAACATTATTTGGCAACATAATAAAATCGAAGTGTAATTTTATTTTTAATATTTATATCATGAAGTGAGCGATCCAAATTTCTCTGCTACTGATTTAATGTATTTTAGGAGAATGTACTTATTTTTTTTTAACTTGTATAAATCACTGTCATCGTCTATAAAATAAATATTTATTTTAATATATTTAATCTTTTAACGAATTAGTGAAGTTGTATTTATTTTCAAATGCCGAATATTTATGCAATAAAATTTTAATCGAATTTGGATTTATTCAGTTATTTGATGCATATATCTCATTTATTAGGGCTGAAAGTGAAGAAAGGAAATGTGCTTGTAATATTTTGCAGCCAGAATACAATGATGTGTTGTTTTGCCTGGTTTGCAAATCATCTGTAATGCCTGGGGAGATATGACGTAATTTTATTTCTGTTTGTATATGATAAATCTTTCAATTTTTTTCTATATTATATACAGAAGAGAAAAATGTGTCAGTTTAAGACAAGTCATTAAACATAAGTTTAGAAACTTAACTTTTTTCCAGTCCGGCTATCAATTTCCAGGACTGACATAACTGTAAGAAAATAAAAAGCCGGAAGATTACGCTAATGATTGCATATTAAAAGGCATTTTCTTGCGCAAGTGCAGTGCATTCAGAGCCATACTGAAGTAAGTGGTTGTCGTGGAAAAGAGCATTAAAACACAGCTCTTAAATTCCTGTTCTTGAAGTGAAAATGGAGCAAAGGATTAGCATTAAATTTTGCTTAAAATTGGGCAAGAGACGAGAGACGTGTTTTGATGCTATCAATATGACTCTGAGACTAAGCGTCAAAACTCCGAATGGAAGTCTCCAGGTTCACCATGGCAGAAAAAATTTAGATTTGAAAAGTCCAAAATCAAAGTCATGCTAATCGCTTTCTTCGATTGCAATGGATTCTTCCGCCTAATATGAGTATCAATGACCAGTTGTACACGGAAGTTCTTGATCGATTTCCAAAATCGATTTTATAGAATGAGGCCTCATTTTCAGCAAAATGGGAATTGGCTGCTGTTACAAGACACTGCCCGCCCATACATTGCGTTGCCTTTGAGGCGATTCTTAGCCCAACATGGTGTCGTTCAGATGCAGCATCCACCATATTCTACACACCTAGCACCCGCAGACTTTTTCCTGTTTCCTAAGCTGCAAAATTCGCTGAAGGGAACAAGATTTCAGGATATCGAAGCCATCAAGAAAACTGTAACGTCACTATTAAAGATCATTTCAAAATACTTTAAAACTTCTTTCCGAAATTTGTACAGACGAGCACAGACGTTCATTACGGCTGATGGGGATTACTTCGAATCATATTAAATGGCTATGCTTTTAACTTTTTTTTCTCTTGAGTTATTCCATGATTCCTGGAAATAAATAACCGTACGTTGTATGTATTAGGAGAGCTGCAATTATAACATCAAAGATGAAAAATTTCAACATAATAATGCAATTTTTATAAAATTTTCATATGTCTGTTATAATTTACGTTTTAATATACTCATTGAATTTCCCCAAATAAGGATTTTTTATAGATTTACTTTTATTATAATTTGCCTTTTTTCGAATTTTTTTTTTAGAATTCTTTATAGAATCTGCATAATTGTTAAACACAGTTCAAACATGTACATTTGGAAATTTTAGCATATTTACGCATGAGCCACTTTAATTTTCAATGGGATTTATATCTTCCTAATTGTCCTAAATTTAAATTCAAGCATTGTTTTTCGAAAAACTTAATCTTTAGAGGAAAAAGTATTGTAAACGCTGTTTTTCACAATGCTTATCCATTTGCGAAAATAAAATACGTACGTGACTAGGAAAGTAAAATTCTCCATAGAAATCGTAAGGTGATATTAAAAATTTTGAATTATTTTCTTAAGGAACTTGTTTGAAGTGCGTATAATAAATTATGTGATTAAAAATTCTGGGTGATTCAAAAGTCAGGATAAACATTAAAAATGAATTATTCGAAAACGAATCAAGATATAAAAGAAACTGTTTGCACCAAACGGCTAGAGAATAAACCGGGTTTTTGTGTAATATCCGAAAAAATAGTTTTATTGGGGACTAGTAAATTGCGCTGTAGTTTTTTATTGCACAAAAAGATGATTTACAGATGAAAAAAAAATGTTGACAGCTTACAAGTCATTTCAATTTCAGTTAATTAGTACTACAGTAAATGTTCAAAGTGCTATCTATCATTCATAAGTGCAGCTGTGAGACTATGCACCACACCATTCATAGCATTTAGTAGCATTTTTTGTGTTATGGCAGACGCATTTTGGCGAATGGCATCTTTCAGTGCCGTTGGTTGCCAACAGAATTATAAATTTTCATTACCAAATAAAACCCAGTTTCTTTTTCATCCGTTTGGTGCAAACCGTATATTTCTATTTTGATTCGTTTCGAATAATTCATTTTTAAAGTTCGTCTGACTTTTGGATCACCCGGTACGTAAATAAATAAATAAACATATTTTTTAAAAACTGAATATGTAATTGTGAAACATATGGGGTAACTGCATAAGATAGAAAATAAATTACGCGTATATATATATATATATATATATATGGCCAAAACCCGATATCGGCCAGTTTACGAAATGGATAAATGCGATCAGCCAGTGCAAGAAGTGGTCAGACGTGATCAGTTAGTTTCAGACCGCATATTTTTTAAATATTATTATTTTGTAATTATAATGTTTCTGAAAACATTTTTTTGAGACGATTGGAATTTTTCCGCATAAAACAAAATGTTGGGTAGTGTCACTACGCGTCAAAATCCAAAAAAAAACCTATTCAGATTTTGGCTAATAATTTTCATCACATCGTGAAATGATCGGTCAATTCACAAACTAGCCAGAATTCGGGTTTCGGTCCTAACATGTACATATATGCTTTATTATTAACTTTTCTTTCGCGATATTTCCTTTTATTATGCTAAAATGCCTGTATATATATTTTCCTATTCTTAATGATATTTATTATTAATCCTATTAAAATTTCCTTATATTAATTATTATTTTAAAAAATTCTTAATATGAAACTTTTATTTTATTCCTAAATTAGAGCATTATTTTCTCCCATTTTTATTATTTAGTGTGAATTCAAAAGTTTTTAAAAGAACCATTCTTTTTTCTTACTTATTTCAAGATCTATTGCGCGCTGGGATATTTTATACTTCCAAATTCAGCGAACCCTTTACGAATGTATTCTCACTGGATGTGACGCAGGATTCTGACATTCATTATTTTTTTCTCACTATCCAGAATTCACGTGGCATCATAAATCGTGTTAATGGGAGGCAACAAAAAGCTGTTGCAATGAAGTGAGAAGCAAGATTTATTCTATATTTCATTTGCCACTATCCTTGCTGACTGGTAGGTTTATGGTTACAATTCGTCACCTCTGAGTAATAAGGTTCTATCTGCGTTTTTTTAAAAACCACTTACCGTAAGAAAAATGTTCTATTTTTATCTATGAAGGCATTTCTGGATTAAAATAATGTCATAATATAATTTTAATGTCATATGTGAATTATATATATAACACCATTTTGATGAAAAAATGCCTTCATAGATACAAATAAAACCTTTCTTTATCGATAAGTCATTTTTTTTTCAAAAACACAGGTAGAATCTTACTATTCTCAGGTGACGAATTGTTTACTTATTCTAATATCTTCCAAAATCGAATGTCTTCGTACAATTATAAGATCTTAGATTTTCACTGAGATATTCGGAAATATTTTCGAGGATATGTTGCCGATAAAGTTGTGAAGGGTAAAGATTACAAATTATTACTTTCTTCTATCGTAATAAGAAAGAATTATTGGATTTGTATAAAATTTCCCAAATCCAGTTTTCGACGAATTAACATGTTTTAGAGTTCAGAAAATCCAAAAAATTTGTTTTTACAAAATGTCTGTGTGTCTGTCAGTCAGTCTGTCGGTATTGATAAAAATTTCGTGGGCGCTCTATCTAAAGAACTAAGACACGTAATTCCACAAACCTTTAAATTCTTTTGTACCTTAGTATAAACTCATTTTGATTAGTTCTTCGGGTATACGGCTCAACAAGTGGCACTGATATGCTGCAATATTTACAATTTCCACAACAGCCATATCTCAAGAATTGGAGCATGAATAATCATAAAACTTTAAATTTAGTTAGTACTTGATATAATATGGTGCAGAATACGTTTTGATGCAAATTGCTTAACAAATGGTGCTGCAATTGTACATTATTCGTGATTAATGCACTCTATCTGAAGAACTGATGAACGGAATTTCACAAAACTTTTGATTCAAAGATATCTTGATGTAATCTACACTTGATTAGTTCTTGGTGCATATATCTGAACAGGTCACGCTGCTATGCTGGATTATTCCAAAAATTGATTTGCCTCAAGAACTAATGCACGAATTTTTTTTAAAACTTCAGTTTCAGACCCTGATATAGATTACAGTTGCTAAGTTTTTGATGTAAATCTCCCTACAAATAGTACGGTGCATTTTTGGCGATTTTGCAATGACAAATATATAAATCTTTGTACCTCAATAACTAATGCATGGTTTTTCATCAAATTTAATTAGTACACGATAAAAAAACGATTATGATTAATATTGGTTTACATCACCATCATGTGGTGCTGTATGCATATTTTTCAATAGCTCTATCTCAAAGAACAATGGACGAATTTTCATCAAACTATATATTCAGCTATAAGTTGCCATTAGTTTTTTCTGACTAGATTTTAGCTTAAACCATATAACCGGTGGCGCCGCTATGATTACTTTCAGTTTTCACCTGTAAAGAAAAATGTATAATTTATCTGATATAGCAGAAACATTTATACAAATTGAGTTCAATTTTGGAATTTATCTTTATTATACCTTTAAGAAACTGCTCCTAGAAGAACCAATTAAAAAACTTTCTTAATGAGCAAGTCTTAAGGAATTTCAGGGAATGTTTCTTGAATTTAAAAAGTTCGTTCATTGCAGTTAAATTTGAGAAAATATTTTCCATGAATTTCAGAATCCAAATTGAGTTTCGATATTTCTGATCAATTCTTATTTTGAAGATTTCTAGATATAAGATGGAAATTTCTAGAATTATGTGCATTGCATAAATAATAATAATAATAAATATTAAACAATTCTTCTAAATCGTAGAAAAAGACAAACTTTTACGCGGTTACACTAAATTAGGATGTTGAATAACGCTAATCCTTTAAATGTCTTTATTTATAAATGTATGTAAATAAACGAATGCAAAAAAATAAAAATATTAATAATTAAATACAAACAAAAATGCATAAAAAACCATATATAACATATGTATATATTTTTTAATTTGACAAAAGAGAAAGCTCATGAGTTTTTTTTATGTATGTAAGTTTGATGCATCCTAAAAATGATAATTTATGTAAAATCTATGAAAAGAAAATTATTTTTTTGTATTAAACCAGGACCATAAATGAGATTAGAAAATTTTTGCATGCCATCAATTATCTTTTTATATTTCCATTCTAAAATGTTTCCAAACTAAAGCATAAAAATATTCGTACACCTTTGTTATTGGAATAACAAAGTTTTCCTTAAAGAAAGGGAGAACTAGGAAATTGCAATTACCTTATATAATTAATAGATTAATCTATTTGGGACTCTAAATTAGAATACTTTGTATCCATAAAGGCTAACTTTGAACATTTATTTGCTGTCTAATATCTGGGTCTTATTTCTAATATTCAAAGAATTCCAAAAGTTCAGATTCTTCGAAAGTCTCACTTCAATTGACATTTTGATGTATGCTATTGAAAAAAATAGCACTAGAATTTGTTATCAGTTGCCTAAATGATTATCTGTTTGGTTAGTATGCTTTATTAGTATGTACTTTTAGCACGTATTAATAGTGGATTCCAGAAAATGTTTATGAGATCCGTAATGCACGTACGATGTAACCATATACTAACTACAGTGGAACCCCAATTATATTTTTTGATGGGAACCGAACAATAAAATGTTTAATTCAGTAAAACGTATAATTAAATTAATGGTCTAACAGGAACTTTTTAAATTATGTATGTTTAAAATATGTTCCGCTGACAAATTTCATCTACTTTTATGCAACATAACATAAATGCTGAAAATTGAACAGACTAAGAAAAAAGAAAATTGCACAGGGAAACATTATTTCATCAGAAAAGCTTAAAGTACCATTTTCACACATAGATAATTTAAAAAAACATCGATGTCGTGTAAATCATTCGTCAAAAGACATTTCAGCTGGAAACATATTCTTACTGTAACAACAATTATTTTGGGTTCCTCTTGTTTTGTATGACATGAATAAAGTAATTTCTTAGGATAATTTACTTTGCAATTTGTAATTACGTTTAAAACTGAGAGTTGTGATTTTCTAGTGCGGATGGTCGGGGAAAATTTCGCTCGGATGTTCTTGAGCTAGCTTGAGGCTGGAGTGTTTAACACAAAGTTTCATAAGTAGAATATCTTGCATTTTCAACAACCTATATTCACGTGTACTTTCTTTAGCCAACTATCTATGCTTATAGATTTCCGTAAAGAACGGGATTACAGTTTTGTAACAACTGGGCTTTTTGCATGTTTTAATAATAAAAGTTGCAGCTTATCGGTATCATCAGCATATGAAACAGCAACACCATCAAACGCTGTTTACTTTGCTTGGCGGTTCTGGCATGTATTTAACCTTTTCTGTGATATAATAATATTTCGCCTAAGAGATTTATGTTAATTTTAAAATTTCCTAGTCTTTCAGTTGATCATCTTTATGTTAATCTATAGCATTCTACTCGTCGCATATGGATTGATTAAAAATACCTACTTTAAGACTTGTAAACCAACTCCGAGAAGATTTGAATACTACTAACTCAGGGACTTTTTCTTGTAACAAATTTCAGCTTACCAGTTATGTCAACATAAATCTTAGATGGAAATCACAGTTACAGATGTTTCTTTTAATTTGGAAAATCGGTATTCTTGTAGAGGGAACATTTGGAAGAATTTGTCCCGGTTTCAGTTAGATCATCTTTTATTTCTTTTTTGTTACATGAAATTGTGTTAAGTGCAGTGTTTGGTTTACCAATACGTTGCGACAAAGTCTTTGGTCTCTAGCCAATATTGAAGTCTCGCATTCTAAATGGTTTTGAACTTTTTCTCTAACGAGAAAGCAGTCTATTTATAAATCATTTTTAATGTACTGAATGAAATGCCAAATGATTGATATCAAAGCATATTGCCGGATGCATAACCATGTTGTCCAATATGACCGCCGTATTAACACCCGGCTAGGTATTAACCAGCTTCAAAGGTGGGATTGCGTATTTAGAAGGACCTGTCATCGTTCACATATTGACCAACATAATAGGTTTACCTTGGTTTTTTTCTTTCGAACCCATATTCGCGAGAATGCGTCAGCTTCTGTTATAATAGTTTTAGCCGAAGGCAGGCGTTTGCATGACTGTTACTGTAAATAAGAGAGGAAATAGAGAACCCAGCGACTACGATCAACACCCGTAATTGCCCCCGCCCCCGTACTTCTTACAGGCTTTATTTTTTAACATAGCCAGTTTAATGCCAAGAAACATTGGAATAAGCAATCGTCATGAGGTAAAAAAGGATACGATATAGATATATTCCGCAAGTGCGTAAACAAGACAAAATTTGTTTCGATATGCAAAAATTAAGTGCATAACTGAGGAAAACGTGTATTTCAAAAGTGTATAATTTGACTACATTTTAACGGCAAATGATTGAGACCCCTTACTTTAAACGTATAACTGAGGAAAACGCATATCTCATGTAATGTATAACTGGAGTTTCACTGTATTTGCCTGGCTTAAATCCATGGACAGAAGTATAATTTTTACAGAATTGAATAAAACGTATTGCTGTAGATCTTTTCTTAAATGATAATCTAGAACTATTCTTCTACAACCCGACTATATTAAGGTTTTATACAAAATATTACTCCATGTTTTATATTCTTTTAGCATTATAGAACTTAGACGGATTTTGTGCAAACAAGACCACGACATTCGTCCCGAGATTATTGTTTTGGCACATTCTGTTTACTACACCCAATATTTATTTTATTTTACATATTATACTTCTGAATGTAAAGCAACAGTAAATCTCAGTGAACATTAACAGCTATGAACAAAAATTGGAATAATTGCATGAGTTTTGCAATAAATTTAATTCCATTACTTTTCCATCTAAGCCTTTAAACATAGCGTTATAAACTTTGCAAACAATCAGGATAAATTATCTTTTTATACATTTTTTTACATGTTTTTGTCTGCAAGTTTCTCTTTTCTATATGCTTACGACCGCTTTCTATATGGTTAAAAAAAGATTCGAGAAAATGTTTATAGAATCTGTTATACAAATCATAAATACAAAATTTAATATTTTAATTTCATTTAAAGTTATAAACTATGCAAAATTATAACATTGTACTCTGCAGAAGGAGAATGCTTTAGAATTATAAGTAATAAGATTTATATTTATTATCAACAGTTATCCATTTGCGACTATCAGGGATATGATTGAAATATATAAATATATAAGAAAAAAGAGAACATATCATTGATTGAAAAATCATTGATTCCAGTGGCCAGTGTTTCAAAAATACACAATCATAATTTAAAGATATCTCCAATAAGAATCACTATTATTTAGTTAAATTAAAGATTTCTTGTAAAAATTGAACGACAATTAAAAAACAGACGAAGGAAAATTAAATCAAATTATATATCCTTTTAAAATATTCTGAAACTTCAAAATCTTAGAAACTTTCTATTAACATTTTAGTATGTGCTCTTGAAGAAATAAAACTGTATTGTATTATCTGCATCTTTAATATTTCTTTTGCATTATTTTTATTAACATATACGTTTATTAACATATATGTTTAGTTGATATTAACAGTAGATTCGTTAAATTTTAATGAACACGGTTATGTATTTTGCAAATAAAAACATTTAAGTTTTAATTTCATTTAAAATGTTGACGTATGCAGAATTTTAGTAGAAAGATAACTAATAAATAAAGTATAATACACTTTGTAAAAATCAACATTTTCATTTTATGGGGATTTTTACAAAGTGTTTTTTTTTTATTTGCTGAATTTTGTCGTGAAAAAATGCTACATAATAAAATAGAAAGTTAAACGATTTGCAATTATTGCCAAAAATGATTCAATTCTGACTGCCATTGATGTCAGTTAACAATAATCTTACTCAAGGTAATAGATAATGCCAATGTTACCAGATGTCGTTATTGCAAAAGTACTAAAAACGCATTTAAAAGAAAACCTAAAAATAGTTTAAAATTAATATAATACGCAATCGATCGTTCAACAAAAATCTGAATGATAATAATATACAGGGTGTTTCGCTACCAGACCGACAAACTTTGAGGAGTGATAGTAGACATTGAGACAAACATTATTAAATGGGAAACCATGGGGCGCAAACGTCTTCCGTAGGAACTAGGGGGCATTAAGGTTTAAGGTCCAAAACTTCAAACGATGAAAAAATGGAAAAAAGGGTTGATTCGTTTGCTGTTTTCGCTAAAATCATTCTTTATATCACGATTTGTTTGTAAGAAAATTTTAAAGGTTACGTTCAAAAATTGTCGATAGAGGGCGCTTTAGACTTTAGAGTAACGAACAACTACTTTTTGCCTTTATTTTTTGCGTAGGGTTGAAATCATTTTAAAGTTTAGCCTTTAACTTAAATTTTAATCCCGAAATTGGAAACATTGGGATCGGATAAATAGCGAAAATTGATCTGCGAACAGAGGGGGGGGGAATTTTAAATACTCTTAAACATTATACAAACTGATCTATTTTGTTGTGGTTTGCGTGTAGGTCATTCCCTTCGTAATTATTTTATTCAAAATAACTTACAGCACTTGTGTCTTAATTTTTTGATAGAGGGCCCTTCCGACACATCTCCGACATTTCAATGACATTATTCCTGGGTGTTTAACTACCAGAACAACATACTTCTAGGAAGTGTTAAGGATGCAAAGCGACTCGGAATCGCATAGGAATGTAACGTTGAAAATGCCTTTTTAGCGAGTTGTGGTTAAAAGAAGCAGAGAAAAAAGCAACAGAAATAGGTAGTGAAACAGCAACACTTTAATGTGGCAGAAAACAATTCAGTTAAGGGTTTTACTATAAAAGGCGTCCGAAATTACGACCAGAAGTAGTCGGGCATGCTTTACAGAAGCGATGCACCTCCTCACGCTTTGAAAGATTCCTGGCATCTCGGATTGCTTTCTGGCAGCTACAGAAATTCGAACTAAGAGGTCTTCCACTGACGGTACGGGAGTCTCATACATTCAACTTTTCATTTGACCCCAGCAGAAGTCCGTACAGATTCAGATTCATATTGAGCCAGGTGGGGCTCTATCCTCACCAGCAATGTTTATTTTAAAAAAATACAGAACAATTGTACAGAATAAAATAAAGGTAGGTAACAAAAAGTAATTGATATGATGAAGTAGGTACGACGATCTGGCAGGCCAACAAACCGGGCCACCACTACCAATCCACCGCCATCCATATGTTACGTTCAGGTGTCTGCGAACATCATTGGTAAAATGTGGAGGAGCCTCAGCTCGCTATAGAATGGTGCAACGAAAGAGGAACACGTGCTTTTACCAGAAGTTCCGACAGAACACGTTGTAGAAATATCAAGTTGCTTTTTTCTCTGCTTCTTTTAACCCTAACTCCTAAAAAAGGCATTTTCGACGTTACATTATAATATGATTCCGAGTCGTCTTTGCATCCCTAACACTTCCTGGAAGTATGCTGGTCGGGTAGTAAAACACCCAGGAGTAATGCCATTGAAATGTCGGAGATGTGTCGGAAGCGCCCTCTATCAAAAAATGGGTACACCAATGCTGTACGTCATTTTGAATAAAATAATTACCAAGGGAATGACTTACACGCAAGCCGCAACAAAATCGATCAGTTTGTCAAATGTTTATGAGCGTTCAAAATCCCCTCCTCTGTTCACAGTTCACTTTTCACTAGTTACCCGATCCCAATGTTTCCGATTTTGGGCTTAAAGTTTAAGTTAAAGTCTAAACTTTAGAATAATTTCAACCCCGTGCACAAAATAAGGGTAAAAAGTAGTTGTTTGTTATTTTAAAGTCTAATGCGCCTTCTATCGACAATTTTTGAACGTAACCATTAACTTTTTTTAGAAACAAATCGTGATATAAAGAATGATTTTAGCGAAAACCGCAAACAAATCCACCCTTTTTTCCGTTTTTTATCATCGTTTGAAGTTTTGGACCTTAAACTTTAATGGCCCCTAGCTCTTACGGAAGACGTTTGCGCCCCATGGTTTCCTATTTAATAATGTTTGTCTTAATGTCTACTATCACCCCTCAAAGTTTGTCGGTCTGGTAGCGAAACACCCTGTATAGCAACTTCAGGTAAGTTGCAGTGATGTACACGATGCCGTATCGCAAAGTTTACAAATGCGCAGCGCAGGCATTCTAGGGAAACGCCGCACAGCCAGTTTTCTAATACAATCTTTTAATAAAATGATTCCCTATAGAAAATTTAGTTTTTGTTTGCGTTGTTTTTACAAACTTTTTTAGTGTTTTTTTTATTTATTTCTATTTCGCCTTAACACTTCGGATAGGTGTAGAGAATCTTTTATGTGATTTCTGTTTTTGCCTGTATAAGTCTTAGTTCAAATACTACAGAAATAAATCTAATTTTTTAGTACCGGTACCTGTCCTTTCTCCAAAACATAAATTTCCGCTGAATAGAGCCTCTTACATCATTGGGAGGGGGGGTTCTAATTGGCTTTCTTATTCAGACTTTGTCTTCCCTTGTCTCAAGACAGACAAGGGAACTTCTCTGTTTTCTTATTTGGACCTTATTAACCTATAAGGTTAATAAGGTAAGTAATTAACCTTACTTAATTAGGGTAAATAATCCTCATAGCATGCATGGTCACAGTGACGTTACAATGACGTCACTGTGAGTCACTTTTGTCACATAACATCTGTGACCAAAATGCCACCACTCAGTGATGTCACATTTTGACTGAGATGTGACTTTATTAAAATTTTTTTGATAATTATAAATATTCTTCAAAACATGTTATTTTCTAACTATCTATTAAACATGTTTCTGGTAATTTAAATATCGTTGCATTTCTCACAGTTTTGTCACAATGTGATTGTCAAATTAGGCACAAATGACACATTTTTCACAAATTTGTCACATTGTGACCACCTAGTGAAACGTCAAAAACGAGCTCTAAAATGGCGATAACGACTTCACATTTTAGTAACTGTGACTTCACATCGACATCACGTGATGTCACATCGACAATCGAAGGTCACAATGTCACAATGTGACTTCCCAACGGCGTCGCAGTGACGTCACAGTGCCTTACGGGAAGGTACCCCAATTACCACTTTTTTGGTAATAAGCCTTATCTAGTCTTTTACTCCAGCTTATAGGCCAGGATAAGACCTAGTAGTCTTATCCAGACTGATTCAGTGTTTCCCGAAATTATTTCAGGAATCACCAAACGGAATTACTACGCATTCGTTTGAAGGTTTCTGTTTTATGTGCCACAGTACGACAAAATAGATTCTGTAAAATTTCAAAAATCTATAAAACATTCAGTGCTAAACACAAGATTTTCTACAATATCACATATATATAAGTAGATTATAATGTAATTTTAAAGTAATAAAACGCTCTGAGCTTTAAGGAAATAAACCAAAAAATTATTTCCAAAAACTTAGAAGTGCATTTTTAGCTGAATATGAGAAGCTCTAAAAAATAAAATAAAATCTTTATATTCGAATATTTTTTCCTTACAAATTTAACATTAATATTTTATAATTCACCCTTTAATGCATATTGATTTTTCGTCACACAATAATCCCTCCTTTTTATGTAAGCCTATTTTTATTGAACTGTGCAAACGTTGCACTTTTACAGAGAAAATTGAAAATGAAAAAAAAAAAAGAAGAATTCAAACGGTTGTTATCATTTCCGCCAAAATCTAAACTTTCACTTAATAAAAAAACTTATTTGTCGAAATCGAAACTTCTACGACAGCGTTGTCATGCCTCCTCTTCTTTGATATTGTACTTTTGGATTTTTTTCCTTCTCTTTGAATATGCATACTTTTGTAATAAGTATCGAAATTTTCGCTTCCGTTTCCAAAAATATCGTATTTATAGGTAAAAAAAAAAGAAAAAAAGAAAGTTGCTTTTTCAGTTAGATACATATAATGAATTTTATTACTTTAGGTTTTTGGGAAAAGAATGATTATTATTATTTACAGATTTCAATGTTTTATGCATGCTTACCCATTTAAGGAGTGGGGGTGTATTTATGAAACTTCTTAAATTTAATTACGAAATTTCACACTGACACCAGAATTTCTGTAGAAATATTTTTCGCATATTATGTGTTTTCTTTATGTGTTTATGAGTTTTTTCGTAAATTCCAGTGTCATTCATTCATTTCAGACTTTTGGCTATAGATGTGCTTTGCCTCTCAGAGTTTTACAATTGATAACATAAATAACATATTTTTGTTATTTATTATATATAAATAACATATTTTTGTTTTCATAAAATTGCATGTGGTGTATTTAAAAAAGAACTGAAAGAAAAAATCCAACAAAATGAAAAAAATTATTCAAGATTAAATATTTATAATAAACGTGGCCTTTGTGTTTGTTCTTTGCTTGGCTGAAAGATCAAAACTATAAGTTTATCACGAAGTCTGTTGCTGATTACAAACCGTAATCACTAATTAATTGTTCGACATATTTATATAAAAGTTTCATTATTGCATAGCAGTGTTCGCTGGATAATAGTTTAATCGCTGGATAAGTGCCCAAATAATCAATAAACGTAAGCCATTAATCTAAAGATTTCTTTTAAGGAAACGTCTTTAATAATGGAAAAAAAACATAATGTTACTTGGTTCAAAACACTAGATTTCTTTGTTCAATAAAAGTATAGACGCTGCTGTGAATCAAATTCTACTGATGTTAAGAGATTACGGAAATGGTATGCAAAGTTAAAAGTTTAACTTATTTGAAAGATGAAAAGTCCACGCTAACTTATGGCATAATGTTATTCTACACTATGTGCTACACTAATTTCCCATTTTTATGTGCGATCTGGAGGCATGGTAAATTTCATTAAAAATGGTATTTTGATTTGTTTTGTTTTTCACTTCTGTTACATTTCTCATGAAAAGGAAAAATATAAATTGCTTACGATTTGTATGTTTCCTCCTAAAATCATAATAACTGACCGTCTTGGAAAATTCTTCTCTATCAGTATGTCACGTTGGATATCATTTGACTTGAAGATATTTCAGATATTTTTTTTTTATATATAAAACTCAAAAATAGCCTATAAAAATACAAAAGGGCTTTTTTCTCAAAACCTCAAAATACTATAATTTATTAATATATATATAAACACACACACACATATATATATATATATATATATGTGTGTGTGTGTGTGTGTGTGTTAAATCATAATTCAGTTGATCAATATAGATTTAACGCAAATGACGTGATGGCCTGATGGGCATAGCACAGAACTCCAGACTGAAAGGTCCCGGGTCAAATGCTCCACATCACCAAAGTCCCACCGAGTGTATTCTGTGTATACGCTCGTTAAATAAAGAGGTTCTGAAAGTCAGTTGATCGGTCGTGGCAGTTACCATGGGCATTGATCTCTGAAGAGACTTTCTCTCCCCTTCAGAAGCATATCGAAATTAAGGAGAAGACGCAGCTTGGTAGTGCCATCTGTTTGGAATTTGCAGAACATCTTCAGCTGCAGAAGTCTACTTCCAACCTCCTGGGTGCAGTCTAATGGAAGCTCTAAAATTAATTTTTAAACTGTCCCCCGGTCCTATAAGTGATATTTAATAAAAAGTTTCCACTTCTTGCCTTTCGAGCGCACGTCAACAACAAAAAAATTATTAAAGATTTTTTATGCTGATAGAATGCATGGTTTAATTCATTTTTGTCTTGCATCTCATTTTCGGGGCTTTTGAATTTTAATAATTCTTTTTATTGTCATATGACATGAAAATGATATGAAAAAATTAAGTATAAATGACTCTATCTGTTACAGAGAGATGACAGAATAAAATGGATATGTATTTGAATTAATGAAAGGTTATTTATTTATTTATTTATTTGGTATTTGTAGATTATTTAATTTTTAAGATGCCAAAATGCCAAAACGAAATTTATTTATATTTTTTCTATAAAGCATAAAAATAATCATAATGCCAGTTTGTAGACTTAATATATATTGTTAATTGTGGAATTATACAGTGTGTCCACTCTCAAATGTGGCCAATGGCTAATTTCTAAAAGGTTAGTCATAGACATATATTTCCACTTGCAAAAATGCTTTAAAAAAGGTGAAGAATTGTTTTTTGAGCGATTTGGGTAAAAAAGAAAATATTAAAAATTACAAAAAATAATTTTTAAACTGTCCCCCGGTCCTATAAGTGATATTTAATAAAAATTTTCCACCACTCTAACAAGCAGTACAAAAAAGGTCCTTTTCATCTATCATTAAAAAGTCACCGCTTTTGACGAAAGTGATATCATTGGAAAGATCTCATTGTGAGCAGTAAAAAACTCAATGGAACTACCCGTCTCAAATGATTCATTTTCGAGATATCTGACAATTTATGACACGTAGCTAGTGCACACTTAATGGGGGACCGCAAAAAATTTTAGTCTCGATTTTAACGAAAGTGGTATCGTTGAAAAGAGGTCATCGTGAGGATTAAAAATCTCAAAGAAATCACCCGTCGGAAATAAGACGTTTCCGAGATGTTCAATAATTTGTGCCACATTGCTAATGCACACTGCTGGGAAACTGGATTGACATAAATTGTCGGATATCTCGAAAAAGATTGATATCTTTGCAACGACACCATTTTCATCAAAATCGAGAAAACAATTTTTGTGGTCCCCTATTAAGTGTGCACTAGAACAGTATGCACTAGATACGTGACGCAAATTGTCGGATATCTCGAAACGCCTCATTTCCGACGGGTAATTCCATTGAGTTTTTTAATCCTCACGATGATATCTTTTCAGCGATACCACTTTCGTTAAAATCGAGACTAAAATTTCTTGCGGTTCCCATTAAGTGTGCACTAGCTACCTGACATAAATTGTCGGATATCTCGAAAATGAATCATTTGCGACGGGTAGTTTCATTGAGTTTTTTACAGCTCACGATGAGATCTTTAAAATGATACCACATTCGTTAAAATCGGTGACTTACACTTCTTGCAGTTCCCTAGTAAGTGCTTAAAGTATTATAAAGTGCATCCACTTCCATCGGTGTCCAAATCAAATTTTAGAAAATCGCAAAAAACTTTTAAATGCGTCCATTCATTTTCATTATAAATTTGGACATTGCAGTGTTATATTAGTTCAGGTTGGTATAGATTGATAGAAAAAGAAATGCGATAAGGCGAGTTTTGAAATTCACAGCCTCAATTGTATTTTTACATATTTTTAATTTGTATGGGAATGAAACTGCTTCTTTTCATTACTTTATTTTAAATACCCAGAAAACACAGAGCTATCGGTAAGAAATCGGACGATAGCCGCTTGCCACTGCCAGTGGTATTGGAACGATGCCGGTTGCCGCTACCTGTTCTGTATCTTGTTTGATACGCCGCGAGAATGCCGCTCGATTCAAGAGGTACGCAGCCGGTCCGGTATCGGCAAAAACCTATGCCGATAGCTAACCACACGAATACCAAATGAAGCCCGGCACAAGCAAAAAAAATCTCTGACAGCGCCATCTGTTAAACACTTTAGCAATTATTTTGAGAACTAATGGACATACTTCAGTGCGGGAATAGGCGGGATTAGATCTCGCAACTCCTAGCTCAGAAGGTGAACGCTTTAACCACTGGGAAGTCAGACCTGGTTAGGGGGGGATTATGTGTGGTAATAAGTGTGTGGCTTCTCAGTAAGTGCTACGTAAATGGCAAGTGTCGTTGATATAAATGACAGGTTGGAAAATTGTAATATTAAAGTGTTTATATTTTATTTATGTATTCATTTACTTGTAATTGTCTTATGCGCCTGATTTAAAAATTAATTTAATATTGAAATTAATGAATTAGCAAATTAATTAAAGCAAACGAATTGTTTTTCTTATAAATTTCAGAATCATTAAGTACTATACTTAAAAAATTAAAATTAATATTTTTTTCAGAAGCATTGTTAAATAAATAAAATTTTATTAGAAACTATAACATAATTACATGCTTTTCGTTAATTTTTAAAGTGTATATTTTTAACGTAGAAAAACGTAATAATAAATAAAAATAATAATTAATTGGTAATAATTAACTTTTAAATAGAATAAAAAATTATGTTATGTCATTCGATGATTTACAGTAGTATTTATGTTTTTCGACTATGTTGCAATATTTCTTCGTTGATTATGTATATTTATTAAGTAAAAAATAAAATAAAAGTAACATACACTGACGGAAAAAAAAATCCCAACACCAAGAAAAACTTATTGTAGAGTAATGAAATTTGGACAGTGCATTTGTCTAGTTAACATGTTTAATTGATTAGATTTTCGAGATCACAGGTTAATTTAAGGTCAATAAAACGCATCTCAAAGGTGAAAGGCCGTTACAATAATAGTCGCTATAACCTCCAGAATTTCGAATGCAACCCTGCATACGTGCATGCATTGTGTCATACAGGCGCCGAATGTCACTTTGTGGTATGGAGTTCCATGCTTGTTGTACAAGCTGTGTCAATACGTGATGTTCAATGCTGGCTGGGGATGACACTGGAGTTCTCATCCAATGATATCCCATACGCGCTCAATCGGAGACAGATCTGGTGATCTCGCTGGCCAAGGTAACATGTTGGCACTCTGTAGTGCGTGTTGCGTTACAACAGTGGCATGAGGTCGACCGTTATCCTGCTGAAAACCCCTCTTGAATGCTTTTCTTGAATGGCAGCACTACAGACTGAATTACCAGACTGACGTACACATTTGCAGTCAGTGTGACTGGGAGAACCACGAAAGTGCTTCTGCTGTCATAGGAAATTGCTCCCTAGAACATGACCCCAGATTGTAGATCCGGTGTGTTTAGGCCGCAGACAGTTTGGTTGCAGACGTTCCCCTGGCCTCCTTCTGACCAGCACATGGCCGTCATTGGCACCAAGGCAGAAGCTGCTTTCATCAGAAAACACAACAAATTTCTACTCCATCCTCCATTGAGCTCTGGCTTGACACCATTGACGTCGCAAACGGCAATGGCTTAGAATCAGTGGAATGCATGCCTTGCACCGAGCTGTCCTTAAGTAAACGATTTCTAACAGTTTGTTGTATCACTGTGGTAACGACTGCAGCTCGAATTTCTGTCGCAGACGCAGTACGATGCGCCACAGCCGTAAGCCGAATACGACGGTTTGCTCTCTCAGTAGTGTCACGTGTTCACCCGGAACCTGGTATTCTTGTGGCAGGACCATCCCTTGACCCCTATTCCCAACAATCATGCACAGTAGATACATTCCGTCCAAGTCTTTCTGCAAAATCGCGGAAAGAAAATCCACTTTCTTGTAGCCCTCCTTTAGACCTCTTTCCAACTCGGGAGCTGATAATAATAGCTTCTTCGTCCTCTTAAAGGCATTCATGATCAACCTCAACTCAATTCGTCAAATTTTGAAGATAAATAATGTTTACGAACTTTACAGTACGCATTTAAAGCAAACCTGATTTTAAAGTTTTGAGTGGCGCTACTAGCGCCACACTTATGTGAGATGCATGAAATTTAAATCAATGTCATTTTTCAGATGCATAAACACGCCTACAAAATTTCGTTTAGCTAACACAAGTCTTTCTTGGTGTTGGGATTTTTTTTTCCCGTCAGTGTATATAGGAGATATTTCATATTCCTTTCTATAAATTAGAAAAATGCTTAAGTATTGGATATAATAAATGAATTTTAGAGGTTTTTCTGTTAATGCAATTTTTTAGGAATTATAAAGTAACTAAATGTAATAATAAAGTAAATAAAAAAGTAAAAAAAAATAATAAGAAATATATATTTGTAACATAAACTAACTAGTTTAATAAAAAAAAATAAGTTGGTAATTAATCACTTTTAATTATAATTAGAATTCACTTGAAGTCATAATATGATTTAATGCAGAATATTTTTTTTATTATGTAGCAATATTAATTCTGAATAATTGTTTCAATAATAATTTTTAAATCTTAAAATAAAATAGTAATATTAATTTATTTTTCGTTTCTGTGATAATATTTTAGAAAAAAAAATCTGATATTTTTATGTTAAAAAATGGGTAGAATTCTTTTATATGTTTTACCATGTAAAATAATTTCAAGACCTTTTTAGTAATTAATATTAAAATAAAATAAGAAACTGAGTTATTGCTTTAAAAATGAATAGATAAATAGAAAATAAATTCAATTACCTTACAAAGTATTTTTCTGTTTTTCTATGATTAAGTTCCTAATAGTGAATAACAATTTAAAGAAGAGAATTTAAAAATTCTTTTGTGATTAAAATAATTGTAAGTCATTTTAAAAATTAATTCAAATACAATATTTTTAGATAAATAAATATAGGTTATTTTTGACATATTTTCTGTTTATCACTGTCAGAGTTTTTAATGAAATACGTGAAATATGCATTTCTTATCAAAACTCAAACTCGAATGAAATTGAGAAAATGAAAAAAAAAATGGTTAAGACTAAATATTTTGAATTCGGACCGATGTTGGCAAATCTGATTTGTCCACTATCAGAACTCAGATATCGGTCCTGTATCACTTGCCAGTATAAGTCGCTGGCCAATATATAACCAAAAGTGGACCGATTACCGAAACCGGCTTTCAAAATAGTAGATTCTTATGTTTCAGTTGACAACCTGCTACCGACACTTAACCGACATTGACGGCTTCGGTTCGATCATATTCCGAAAGTTATGTGCTTGCTGGGTAGGTGTATTATTTTGACAAGCTTTTATTTTTACTTATAGCGTTTGTATGTATGTTTTCCCAGTTCAAAATTTGTATTCAAATTTTAACTCTCTTTTAAATATCCAACAGAGGTTTAATTTGCATTTTTATGTCAATGGCAATAAATTATTATTGCAATTTTAGGTGCGTTCCATTTATTTATTTTATAGGATACACATAAACCTATTAGTTTAAGTAATCTAATAGAACTTTAAATATGTATCACTTTGCAACGTGACTGTTGCTTTTCATAACATAATTTAATTTATTTAAACAATTTTTTTTTTTTTTTTTTTTTTTTTTTTTTTTTTTTTTTTTAGTACAAATTTTTTATTTTGCTATAATATCTAAACATCAACATACATTTAAAAATAATAATGTAAAAATTATTTTTTTTCTCAATGTTAAATTTTATATTTTACATTTATTTTCATTTCCAGTAAACTGTAACTGACCCCTATTTTGCAGCAAAAAAGATGGTTCAACTTTAAACAACTATTACTCGGTTAGTTTTAATTGCAGAAGAATGAGAATTTTTTGCCTTACGTGTTAGAGAAATGGTAAAAATTTATTAAATAACTTTTTTAAGACCGGGGAAACGTTAAAAAAAATTAGTTTACGTAATTTTTTATATATTTTTTTTTACCTAAATCGCTTAAAAACAGCCTTTTTTAAAGCATTTTTGCAATTGTAACTATTTGTCTATGATTAACGGTTTTGAAATTAGCCATTGGTCACAGTTGAGAGTAGGAACCCTGTATAGGAAAATAGCTGAAAATTTACATCATGAAATGTTACAAAAAACGTAAAAATTAAAATAACAAGTTTACTAATTGATCTACAAATTGTTGCAAAGTCTAAAAGCTAAACAACATTTTAGATAAAAGTTAAAATAATTGACATGTCGATCTTCATCAGAAAAACGGTGTTCTAAACATAGTAAATTCGTCTTGAAATTTAAAAGTTCATTATTTTACCAGTCATTTATTGCTTTAACCCTTTCAGAAACGTCGTTTGCAGTCTGCAAACGGTTAATTTTACAATTGCAGTTGCAAACTGGCACTAATAAATTTTTAGTACAATTTCGATCGCAAAATATACGTGAAAAGATCTCATGATTATTTTCCAGTAAATTTGTTCGTAAATTGCAGTGTGAATGAATTATATTAATATTTTTGCAGCAGAGACAACTTGCACCTGAAAGAGCTAACTAATCATAAAAAAAAATGTGCATTGCCAACATTTATTTAAGATAAATTAGAACAAACACTCAAATGGTTTCACAAAGAAGAATCACGTTTTGTGATCTTACATGGAAAAGTATAAGTTGAATGACATTCTTGCATTTTTTTTTTTTACAAAATAATGGGTATTTTATAATCTCCAGCACGTTTATGACCGGTTGTAGGATCCAAATTACTGTGTCCCTGTCATTTTTGAAAAGTGAAGAAAATTGTTCACGAATTAAACATTAAACTTTTTGCTATTCTTCCTCCTTACTTTTTTAATTTATTAAAAAGTAATTTTTATACTACACAGCTGTATGAACGTGCCGGAATGTATGAAATACCAATTATTTTAGAAAACAATAAAACAATGTTTTTCATTAAAACTGCGAAAAGAAAAATTCTTAAATGTTTAAAAAACATGTGAGAGGTATTTTGTAATATTGTCGTAGAACAGTATTTGATATGTTCTTTTCAACAACCATCGCAGTTCTATAGATTTCAATAATGACAAGTTTATAATTCCATGTAATATTGCTATTGATGGCGTACAGTAAAAAGCTTTTATTTCTAAAAGCAATTTCCAAACCAAGACGGGCATTGGATTCCATACCATTTAGTTTGCTTGCTTTATCTTCTGCAAAAGTTGGAATTTTTTGGCATGAAACAGTAAATCATCGTGGAGTATTCAATAAACGGTTGTTCAATTTAGATTCAACGCTGCGCGATTTATTGTAGAAAATTATAGCCTCCTTCCGATAAACGCCCGAGCAGATTTCTTGGTTCATTGAGTCTATTATTTTCCTTAAGGTTTCATTACTACAGCTTAAATCGTCGTCTCAAATGTTTTAACCCATGCACTGATTTTGGCTGCATAGTGCAATGCGAAACGAGACAGCAAAAATTCTAATGACATCGAGATACCAAGTCTCAATTAGTATTTCCATATCATTTCAGAATGAATTTACGACAAATGTAGCTTGAGAATAGATCCTAAATGATTACTAAATGACCTACAGTTATGCCAGGAAAAATTAATCTACCATATTTCTACTTGCTCCGTAGTACTGTAAAAGCTACATTAAAAATTTCTAGCATCTCTGTTCCAAATGTTTGCATTGGATAGACTGAGATATTTTTCTATTTTCTATTTTAGAAATATTTTAACGTATTTACAAAAATAATTGCAGGATTGCGTGATTAGGTAAAATGTATATAAAAATAAATATAATTCTGACACATAAAAAACTTTGTTTCGTCGGTTCATTTTTTAAAAAAGAAAAGTAACCATTAATTGTTGGATTGCTTTTTTTATTCTGAATTACACAGTGTATGATGAACCACACAAGTAATGTGTTAGACCAAACTTCCAATTGCAAAATACGATTTCAGGATAAAATGGTTCAGTGTAATAAAGAGTTACTCTTTTATTAGAAATTCATACTTTAATTTAGAAAATAATAACAATACTATTGCTTAAAGTCTTCAAATTTGTTATTTTTAATATTTTATAAAAAGAGTATTTTTAACAAGTATCCCTATTTCTTTAATTTCATTAACTGTTTATTTTATTTTCAACTGTAACTTTTGTGCGTGATTGAATTATCTTTTTTTTTTCTTATTCTCTTTTTTTACGAGGATAGTTTTGTTTTGCCGTCTACACAAGCTAAGTCCTAAAACGATTTTCTATAAACAGCTTTGTAAGACCACGCATAGAGAAATTGGATATTCAAATGCACTGTACATTCTCGTTCAAGTCACGAGCTCTAAAAATTCAATGTGCTCCAAATCACTGGTCTTCTTTTATATTCTTCTAAAATTATGCATATGAGTAAAAGGAATATCAATGGGTTCTTTTTTCTGAAATAATAGACTTTTTGAGCAAGAAACTTATATTAAACTGTAATAGAGTTTTTTTTTTTCATATTGAAACCGTATGATTAAACTTTTCAGACCCCAGGTTTATTTCTGTACTTTTTTTTTTTAATTTCAGTTATCGATTTATATTATTAAATTGATAACACTGATAAACAAGGTTTCTGTTTCTAAGTAAGTATGTGGTGACTTTTATATTTTAAATGGTGCTGTGAAAGAATATGTCATTTAAAGGTTTCCATCACCCACAGATTTTTAAAAAATTTAAAATCCTGAAAATCTCAATTTTGTAGTATTTATTCAACACATACACCTTATGAAATTTATCCTTTGGTATTTTAGTAATGACAAACATTTAAATAAACATTTATAAAGCTTAAAATTAATATTTAGAACACTGAAAGTTTGCATTTTTTTCAAAGTTCCAGAAAAATATAGATTTTTTGTAAAAAGAAATGATATTAATAAGAAATTTCATATTTTATATAGCTGTAAATGTCTTATCTGTGGGTGCTCTCTTATAGGTCATTGTTCCGCGTTATATTGTCAATTTAAAGCAGACATTAAGCCACTTATATCATTACAATAGCGTAAAGCATCTTTTCTTTTAAAAAATGTTGAATATTTCATATATCAATCTCGATAAATAGATATCTTTGTATAGTTTTTCAGGAAATTCCAACCTTGCAATCTTCATCAAGTAATTCTGAGTTTTTCTTTGATAAATTTAAGTCTCTCACAAAATCATTTAATTCTTTTTGAGTTATTAGGTGTGGTTCTTCATTTATGCCAGGAGATTAGTTCACATCAGATGTCGAGGAAGTTACAGTTTCACCGATTTCCATTTCTGCTGCTGCATCATCATATGTGAAATTCTCTGGATGTTTCAGTATTTTTAAATCATCATTATGTAATGCTGATCACATTGCTAAATTTAAGTTCGTGTACTTAATTTTATGTTTACTTCTTGCAAAGAATCCTTTAATTTTTGTGATACATTAGTAGCAGTCAGTTATTTGATCCTTCGGCACGTGGCACATCATGGGTATAGCAAAGGACATACACTTTTTTGTACCTTTCATCCACGTCCGGAGGTTTGTAGAACGTTGTGTATAACAAGAACGAGGTGCTTATTTCTTATCTCGTTCAACTACTTTATATCCAAAGTACATATGATAGGCGCATCGATGCTTTTTCAAAGTTAGCTCCCCGCACACAAAGCAAAAAGAATCGGGTTCATTAACGCATCCTCTAGACATGTTTTACATGTTGTAGAGGAAGATATGATAATTATAATCAAAATTCAATTAAAAAGTCTTATAGGACAAAGATATAGTAGTATATTCGCTTCGAAATTCCACTGTCAGGGATTTGCGTTAAAGTCAAATACTGTGGGGGTGGCTAGAGCTGTTTGTTCAAGGTCGCTAATATAAAATTTATTAGGGGGACATCTGTTTCTACACTCTTGCTGTATCTTCTATCGTTGTAATAAGAAAAAGGAATGTTTGTGTGAATCAAATACATGAAAGAGAATAATATAATATAATTATAATGCCTATACGATGCCTACATACTCCAAAACGTATAAATGAAATTTCACAAAAATGGAGGGTGACAGAAAATGTTTACAGACATATTCTTTTTCAGCAGTTTGAAATCTATAAGAAACACCCAACCTATATAGAGAAATCGAAAATTCGTTAAAGTTTGTTTATCAGTGTAATTAAAGACTATTGAACAGCGAAAAACATTAAATTTTGTTTTTGTAGGTAAAATTTTATTGTACATGGGGACTCCAAAAGTAAAGTTTTTGACAATTTATTACATTTTTTTTTCTCTCAACATATCAAAAATATTGATAAACATAGAATAGATGTATATTTAATAATTTTTAAGTATTAATTGAATCAAAAAATGGTATTTTCACATATAGTAAAATTATTTACGTTTTAATTTTTATACATTTTGTGCATTTACGCTTCAAGCCATTTTTACACAAATCATAGTTTGTTTTCAGCATTGTGAGTTTAAATTTTTAAGAGAAGCGTAATTTTAAATATATCTCTAATTTTCTTTTAATTTTATTTGCTATTTACTATATTTTCAACTGTAACATTCGTTCGTGATTGAATTTTCTTTTCTTTTCCTATTTTTCCTTTTCTCATTTTTTACGAGGATCGTTTTCTTCTGCCGTCTGCACATGCAAAGTCCTAAAAGGATTTTCTATAAACAGCTTTGTAAGGCCACGCGATGAGGATTTGGATATTCAAATGCACTGCACATTCTCATTCAAATCAAGATCTCTAAGAATTCAGTGTGTTCAGAAACACCGGCCTTTTATATTCTTCTGAAAAAACGCATACGCGTAAATAGCAATAACAATGGATTCTTTTTCTGAAATAATAGACTTTGTGCGGTAGAAATTTATATTAAAATTCAAAAGAGTTCCTTTCACATTAAAACAATTTAATTAAATATTTAGCTTTTTATGTTAACATATAACATAATGAATGGATATTCCATAAAAATATATGAGCATTTTCAATATGTTTAAAATTTTTCATTGTTTTTCCGGTCATTTGATAAAATATTGATTTTTATCTTTTATTACTGTTACATTTTTTTATTTTATTACTAAATTTTGCTTCCATTTCATTTATTTTTAGCCTCAATCATTGCTTTTTTTAAAGGCAGGATAAAAGAATCAAAAGAATTTAACAATGAATGAGTGTGCACAAGTTTCGGAATTGCCCGCCTAAAAGGCCAATTGCCACCCAGTATGTCATGCGCTACATTTTGGGAACCACTGAATTAGACTATCCGTATCGTTGTAGCATGGATTTACGGCAAATCTTTCTTGCGAATCAATCCATTCATGATTACTAAATGATCGAAAGCTTGTGCAAGAAAACCCATAATCGACCAGATTTCTATAAGCTCCGTAGTGCTGCAAAAGGTATATTAAAAATTTCTCGTACCTCTGTTCCATAATGTTTGTATTGGATAGATTCAGATCTATTTCTGTTTTCTGATTTAATAATATTTTCACGTATTTGCAAAAAATATGGCCGGATCGCGTGATTAGGTGAAAAATATATAAAAATAAATACAATTTTGACAAACTTATTTTGATCAGTTCATTTTTTAAAAAAGAGAAAAAAAACTGCAAAGTTTTTGCTTAGTAAATAGTGTAATTGTTGGACTGTTTTTTTAATCTGTAACACACAATAATATGTTCGATCAAACTTCCATTTGCGATATTCGATTCGTGATCGATTTCGGGGTGAAATGATTAAGTCTAAACGATAATTACCATTATAATTCAAATTTATACTTTCATTTAACAAAATAATAATAGTACTATTGCTTGAAGTTTGCAGTCTTGGCTTTGGTAATAATCTATAAAAAGCGTACTGTTAAAAGTATCCATTCTGCTTCTTAATTTCCTTAACTATTAGTTTTATTTTGAACTGTAAATTTTGTGTGCGATTGAATTATATATATATATATATATATATATATATATATATATATATATATATATATATATATATATATATATATATGTTTGAAAGAGCATTGTTTTGTTCTGCAATCTGCACATGCTAAGTCCTAAAAGGATTTTCTATAAAAAGTTTTGTAAGGCCACGCGTAGAGCAATTGTATATTCAAATCCACTGTACATTCTCATTCAAGTCATGAGCTCTAAAAATTCAGTGTGTTTCAAAACACTGCCCTTCTTTTATATTCTTCAGAAAAAATGCATACGTGTAAAAGGAATAACAATAGACTCTATTTTTGAAAAAATAGACTTTGTGAGCTAGAAATTTATATTAAAATTTAAAAGAGTTCCTTTCACATTGAAGCCATTTGATTAAATCTTTAGATTTTTATCCAAATATAAGGAGTTTTCCATAATAGTGTATGAGGCATTTTGAGAATGTTGAGTCGTTTTGAGGTCAGTTTTGTGATGAAGTGGTTTTGTGTAATGGAGAATATGCTTTCTAATGCGAATTAATACTTTTATTAAGCAAAATAATATTAATACTATTGTTTAAATTTTTAGCCTTGCTGTCTGTAATATTTTATAAGAAATATATAGTTAAAAATATCTCTATTTTTTATTTCCTTAAATATTTATTTTATTTTCATCTGTAACTTTCGTGCGTGATTGAATTAACTTTTTATTTATTTTTTATTTATTTTTTTTTTTTTTTTTTTTGTCTCAAAGAGGAACGTTTAGTTTTGCCGTCTGAGTAATAATAATAATACTGTTCCTTAAATTTTCAGCCTTGCTATCTTAAATATTTTATAAAGAAGCGTGTTATTAAAAGTATCTCTTTTTTATTTCCTTAATTATTTACTTTATTTTCAACTGTAATATTCGTGCCCCGATTGAATTATGTTTTTTTCTATTTTCTTTTTTTTATATTTATAAGAGAAAGAGGATCATTTTGTTCTGCCGTCTGCACATGCTAAGTCCTAAAAGGATTTTCTATAAACAGCTTTGTAAGGCAACGCGAAGAGGAATTTGATATTCAACTTTGATATTTGATATTCAACTGCACTGTGCATTCTCATTCAAGTCACGAGCTCTAAAAAATCAGTGCAATAATTAAAAAAAAAAAAAAAAAAAAAAAAAAACTGACCTTATTTTATATTTTTCTGAAATAATGCATACGCGTAAAATGAATAACATTGGGTTCTTTTTGCTGAAATAATAGACTGTGTGAGGAAAAAAATTATATTAAAAGAGCTCCTTTCAAATTGAAACCATTTGATTAAACTCTTTAGACCTCAGGCTTTATTTATGTACTTTTTAGAAAAAATTCCGTTATTGATTTATGTTAACAAACTGTTAACTATGAAAGATTAAGTAGCGAGATTTTTTTTGCATAAATGTTTATGGCTCATGGTGACTCCAAAAATTTTTGACAATTTCTTGGATTATTTAAATTTAATTTTACATTTCTACATAGCAAAAATACTGAAAATATAGAATAGACATATGTTTAATAACTTTTCATTACTAATCAACATAACAAATTGTATCTTCCCGCACAGTAAAGTTATTTACATTTTCATTTTTGTACATTTTGCACATTTATGCTTCAAGCCATTTTTATATAAAACGTAACACGAAAAAAAAAAAGAACTAAAAGAAACAAATTGATATTTTGTTTAGTTTATTCTACCTGTTTGGCTTCATTCACACTAACTTATCTTTTTCTTAATATTATTTATCTAGGTGGAAAAAAAGTAAAGATGTGTATCGTATAAGGTACATCATAAATGAATAGATTAAATCTTTACATTTTTATCTTAACATGTAATACCATAAAAGGATTTTCCATATTAATGCAATAAAGATGAGCTTTTTTAATGTTTAAAAACTTGATTTCTTTATCAGCCATATTAATAAAACATTTTACGTAATCTTTCAGAAATTAGGAGGTTCCACTCCATACGAGCTACTCTCACCCATATCATTTAAACAGTTTTGTCACTAAAATTTCGCTAATTTGGCCAGCTTTGAAAATATTAAAATGAAGATTATACGATATGATCACAATAAATAGTGATCTTCTGTAATTTTATAACCATTGATTTCTTATTTTGATTGGAAGATATTGCGATTCGAAATGTTATATACATTTCTGTTTTGACATCCATCGGCTGTTTCGTGATTAGTTAATAAAAATGCATTACACATTTGTATATCCTGTAAAGAATGTTAAGTAATAATTGTCCCCCCCCTGACTTTTGTAGCATAAAAAGAAAATCATTTTAATTATACCTTTTTATGTTCTTAAATATGAAGTAATTTTCAGTAATAACTAATTTAAGCGTTTTTTTCAGTTATTTCTAAATTAAACGATCTTTGTAGTTACTAAATATATTTATTCACTGTCTTCATAGATATTATCTACATTCTAATATATATATATATATATATATATATATATATATATATATATACAGGGTGTCCGAAAAGTCTGGAAACAGCCGAATAACTCGAGAAATACATATGAGATTAAAAAACGTAAATATGCGTGTTAAATAGTTTTAAATAAGCTACTCAGTGATACCAAATTTGACCTTCGAAACCGACCCCCTGGGGGTCAGAGGGGGTACAACTTTGAAATCTTAAATTATAACCCCCATTTTTTATTGCAGATTCGGATTCTACGGACAAAAATACGTAACTTTTGTATTTGATATTTATTTCAAATCCTCGTTTATCACGGTGTAATTGAGCATATTAAATCGATACATATTTCGACTTTTCCAACGGGATTTTCCCTAATCGAAATTGATTGGGCAGAATTTTTGACGTCAAATTCCTAGCCTTTTGTAAGAATAGCGTTTCCTGATAATCACCCGTAGCGATTATTTCAATAGTGCTACACTGTTAAAAATTTGACCCATTTGCTGCAGCGTCACTCCACAGCTATTATAGAATATTTCTTTTGTGACCAATGAGAATGCTTTATAACACGGTAAAGTAATCGTTTTCCATAAAAGCAGTGGAGTTGGCTGCAGCAAAAGGGTAATTTTTTTTACAGTGTACTTTACTGTGTTATGAAACATTTTCATTGGTCATGAAAGAGATATTCTATAAAAGCTGTGGAGTGACGCTACAGCTAATGGGTCAAATTTTTAACTGTGTAGCACCATTGAAATAATCGCTACGGGTGATTATCAGGAAACGCTATTCTTACAAAAGGCTAGGAATTTGACGTCAAAAATTCTGCCCAATCAATTTCGATTAGGGAAAATCCCGTTGGAAAAGCAGAAAAATGTATCGATTTAATATGCTCGATTACACCGTGATAAACCAGGATTCGAAATAAACATCAAGTACAAAAGTTACGTATTTTTGTCCGTAGAATCCGAATCTGCAATAAAAAATGGGGGTTATAATTTAAGATTTCAAAGTTGGACCCCCTCTGACCCCCAGGTGGTCAATTACGAAGGTCAAATTTGGTATCACTGAGTAGCTTATTTAAAAATATTTAACACGTATATTTACGTTTTTCAATCTCATATGTATTTCTCGACTTATTCGACCGTTTCCAGACTTTTCGGACACCCTGTATATATATATATACCGTGTGTTTAAGAAATGACCGGTATATTTGAAAAATCATTAAAAATTAAACGGGCAGCGTTAGAAATACACCGTATGTTGCAATATGTTTGCGTATAGTAGAAAACGCAATCTGTGAGTTTGCCATTCTGTAAAGCCTCTTTCCCTGTCCGCGAAGACACCGCGAGCTAATGCCATTCCTATGGAGAGGCATTTGTTTAATATCTTTTTCCCATTTTGACATTTTTTATTTATTTATTTATATTTTTTTGCATTGCATAGCCGAGGTCCCTCTTAAGATCGCTCCTTGATTATATTTTTTGATTTTGGTGGCAGGTATTTTCTATAAAATTACTTTTACTTCCAAAACCGATTTCGAAAGTGAAAGTAACTTTATAAAAAATATCTGCGATCAAAATCGAAAATGTAATCAAGGAGCAATCTTGAGAGGGACCTTATTTATGCAATGCAAAATAAATAAATAAATAAATAAATAAATAATAAACAATAAAAATACAAATGTCAAAATGCGAAAGAGTTATAACAAAAATGCCTCCCCATAGGAACACTGCACTGTTAAAAATCTGCTGCATTTTGCTGCAACGCAGTCCCCTGCTTGTATAGAAAACGGTTACTTGGCCGTGAAATGGAGCTTTCTCATTGGTTGGAATAGAGATATTATATACAAGCGGTGGAGTGCGTTGCAGCAGAATGCAGCAGATTTTTGACAGTGTGTAAAAAAATTGACCCATTTGCTGCAGCGTCACTCCACAGCGTTTATAGAATATGTTTTTTATGACCAATGAGAATGCTCCATAACACAATAAAGTAACCGTTTTCTAAAAAGCGGCGGAGTGACACTGCAGCAAATAGGTCTTTTTTTTTTTTTTTTTTTTTTTTTTTTTTTTTTTACAGTGAATAGTGCTCGCGATAGGATATGTATAGCAGCTATACGTTTAAACGATATACGTATATCCGTATAATACGTTTTTCTGCTATACGAATACTTTAAAATATACGTTTAAACGTATCCGGATATGTATAAGGCGTATCAATTAAACGTATATTTTAGAATACGTATATTTAATGTATACGTATATTCCACGTATTGTATCTAATTTAAATATTGGACTTCATCAGTCTTATGTCACTGAATGAAGAATAATTTGGAAATCGGTGGCGTTACGATAGGAATCCGTATAGTATGTCTTATATATACAAGATCAAGCAATGAAAAGCGTATATTTTTTAAAACAGTTTGCAAAAATTTCACAAAATAACAGACTCCCGATTGGCCAATCTCGTTTCACTAACAGTGAAATATCTATTTTCAAAATAGCGAGTTAGTACCGTGAATTGCAAAAGTATTTTGCAACATTGTACTTTAAATTTATTTAGATTTTTTTATTCATCTCAAGGTAATGAGCTCAGATACCCCGTTATTTTAAATTTTGTATAGGTAATGTATACAAATTGTATCCATTGTAAATAACCAGCAAAATTAAACACTTTTTGAGGAAAGAATGAGAGTATAAATGTTTCAGGTTTATTGTGAATTCTTGTTAAATTTACTTTTTCCTTTTTAATTATTTAAAAATTCTTTATTCACATATTGTTTTACACTCAAGATTGCACCCGAGCGTAAATGCTATTCTTTTCATGGAGCTAATATTTTCTAACTCTGTTAATGTATAATGAAATTTCATTTTTTTTAATCTTGACATTCTTACCAAAACATACATAGAATCACTTCATATCAAGCATTAACTGAATCTATAGTTTGATGAAAATCCGTGCATTAATTCTAGAGATAGAGCTATTGCAGAAGTTGTAAATAAAATACAGCAAAATAGAGCCACCTGTTGAACGATTTACATACAAAACTAGTCAGCAACAATTTCTACCAGGGACTATTTGAATATATAGGGAAGACGGGATGCATGTGAACAGTTCACATAAACATAGTTTTTTGTCATAACTTGGTTAATTTCTGTAAGCAAAACTACTCTATATAGTAAACAGAACTTTTTTTTACGCATGGTATTTTTTCAAAATTAACTTTACAGTTCTTCTTACTTTTCTTAATAGTTTATTGAATTCAAAAAAAAAAAAAAAAAAAAAAAAATCATATGTGCCGCAACGAAAGAGCAGTTGTAAACACATAAGGAAAACATGTGAACACATGTTTTTATTATCTTTTTTATATGTTACCTTAATCATTAGTTGTATTATTTATTAAATTCACCATAAAGAAAAATATATGTATATTTATTTAGTTTCTGAGTTATATGTTTAAGCAAAATATTATAAAATGAAAATAAGTAGATTGGGGGGGGGGGCTTAGATAATTGATAAAATATTGTTGCAATATAACAAAAAAAAATATATAAAGAAGTAAACTTGAGAAAATAATTAAAGAATTTAAATTTTGCTTAGGGCTTTTTGTTTGAGGGAGATTTTAGGGAGGGGGCATTTGGATAATATTTATAGGAAAACTAACAAAAGGCGAAAGATTCTCATTCCTACATTTGCCTTATTTGCCAGTAAATTAAAGATAAAAAATTGTTTTACATGTATAAGCTTCCTCCAAATTTAATTTCTTTTGCTTTTAAAAGAAAGGGGGGAATCAATAATGGAGATTTCACGGTAGTTATAAGTTTAAAAAATTTATTCTCTTAATATATATATCTATTTTCAAAACACCAAATAAAATAGCTGTTTTAGAAATGGAAGTGAAATAATACTACAAGTTTGCAACAAATGAAACAGAAAAATTTGCAAAGTTGTTAAACGTAATATTTTTTGCATTAATGATGCATAAAAAATAGTATTGAAAGCTGTTAAATAAAATAATGTATAGCATTTATTGCAATTTAGAAAACATGAAATTTATTTAAATTACAATTGAACGTAAAGAGCTTGTTGCTTTTTATGTATTTGCTGACAGTTGTGTTTGTAGAAGTTTCTATTACACAAAATCAACTTTATATGATAGAAATGTCTTCTATTTCTATAAAAATATAGATAATGGAGCTGGCATTATTTTCCCGAAGTTAACTAAAAGGAATAGAATCACTGAATGATTATTGGGCAATTTAATGACTTATTCAAATCTGCCCCAACTAGACTTTTCATAATTGTCCCACATTCTCACAAGAGTTAAAATGACAAATCATTAGCATTTCTCAATTTTTAAAATAAAAAATATCATAAATATTTATTAGTATCCATAGCATATGTTAACTAAAGAAAAAAAAGAATAAATAAATAAAATTATTCTTTTATCAAACTGGAGATTTTACTTTTAAGTACAGTAAGCAGTATTTTGGCTCCTGGGGACAAACAAAATGTCGAAGAGTTTCAAAAATTTTTTCCATATGTCTATAGCTGCTCCTATCTTTGAAAATTTTTTGAAATAAAAAAACATATAATAACTAGTGAAAAATGGCAATGTTCTGATATGCTCCATTTTCACATGTGCTCTAGTCTCCCCCATATATGTTACTTAATTCTGTGTATTAGGTCTTAGATAGAAAAACCACAAAATCCATGTCACATACAGACAGACAAAGTCACAGACTCATAAACTACAGGCAGATATTTTGTAAAAACATGTTTTTCGGACTCTCTTACCCTTAAAACTTGTAAACCCGTCGAAAGTATTCCCGAATCCAATACTTTCTTCTTCTAAAGATAAAGAAAATATAAAAAACTAAGTACTGCGTCTCAGGTTTCCCAAAGATTAGTTTGATTCTACCCACAACTAATGAAAGACATTTTATAATAAATAACTTAGTTTTTTGGAAAAAAACAAAAACAAAATCTAAATTGAGGAAGTATTCAGATTTTTTTCAAGTACCTGTTTAACAAGTAGTAGTTAAGTAAACACATCGTAGTTCTTTGAACAAAGAATCGCAATGGGGATACTCTACCGGATATTTCTCAATGTCTCTAATCCGCAAAAAAAACTGAAACATCAAATTTCATACATTGAATGAAAAACGTTTAAACGTTTATACGTTTAACCGCTTGGGTAAAATCCGTATATACGATGTACCGTATATGCTGTTTCGTGTAATACGTATAACTGCCGATGCCGAATTATACGTATAGCAAATACGTATTTCGTATAATACGTATTATATGTATACTCGTATAAACGTATAATCGGGAGCTCTAACAGTGAACAGCTTTAGCTCGCGGGGTGTCTTCGCTGGCAGGGAGAGGCTTTACAGAAGCGACAATTCTAATCCCACTAACGTTCTGTTCTATTGTACTTTTGAGGCTCTACAGTACGATCTGATTGGCTATCGCGGAACGGGAAGGAAACTCCTACGTGTTTACAAGACTTATTGTATTTGTATTTATTTCGCGGTCGAGGAAGGGAGGGGGGGGGGAGAGAAACTGTTTGCACTCTAGTGCTGAAAAGGTGTATTTTAGATGTAGTAATCGATGGTCTAGTTATTAAATAAACTTCTACAGAAAGTCAAACCATAAATTGTGATAGAAGAATATTTACACAGTGATATACATTGACACAAGTGCAGGGCCATCGCTAAGATTTTTTATTAGGGGGGGAGAGGACTTAAAATTGCCAAGTCAAATTTTAATATTTGCCAACTCATTTTACAATTTTGCCAACTGACCACAATTACAAAAAGGAATTATAGCCCTTATTTGTTAAAAGGTTATTAATATTCCCAATTAGTTTTGTAATTTTTGCCAATTCTATCAAAAATTGAAAATATATTATAATTTTTATTAAAATTTTAAAGAAAATTTGCCAATTAAGTTTGTGAATTTGCCAAGTGTAACAACATTCACAAATGTTTGGGGGGGAGGCTCACCCCCATCCCTTCCCCCCCTTAGCGAGGCCTCTGCACAAGTGTTTTTTAAAAGCCATTTAAACAAATGAAAAAAAATTATTGCAATAAAACACAATTTGGGGGTGGGGGGGGGGGTATGTAGTAGAAATTTCATAACAAATTTCTTTATAGTACACATTTGTAGAATAAAAATTTTATCTTGATCCAAACAAATTTGTAAAAGCAAAACAGAATGTGCAATTAAAATACAATATTACACAAATACTGTATTTAAATGTATTATTATATAAATGTTAACAAATATGATATATTTATAATTATGTAATTATAACTATTAATGATTATATAAATATTATTTGCAATAAATAACAATTTTTAATTTATTCTTTTTATTAAAAAAAAAAAAAAACAAAAAAACAAAAAAAAACAAAAAAAAACAAATTTATAAATTATGCTATTATTTTGAAAGTTACTATAAAATATTAATATAATATTGATATTTCATAAATTTATATTATTATGTAAATATTATATTTTAATTTTTAATCAATAATAATTTATGAACTTATACTTTTTATAAAAAAATTTAAATTAAATATTTATCGAAATAGTAACATAGTGTACTGTGATATTTCTATTACTGGAAATATTCATGAAATCATGACTTGTTCTACAAAAATACAATAATATAAAAACAGAAAGAAAAAAGAAAGAAAAAAAAGGAGTTGTTATTGTATTTAGGTGGCTTATAAAATAATAGCTTTTTTTTTTTTAAATACGAATTTTACTTATTAATGCTTTATTAGTTCTAAATTATATTTAAAAAATACAAATTTCAAGAGGCCTCGTGGAACAAACTTTTAATATTTCTTACCAATATATTAATATAGAAATACAGATTAATCAATTGAAACTTTTAATGATCAGTGTAATTTTGCATATTTTTAGTGTAGTTAATATTATCTTACTCTTACATTGCCCCACCGGTAGCCGAGATGTTTAGATCTCTCAACTGGTAGGCGGCAGGTGCTGGGTTCGAACCCAATCGCGGCCGTCGGCCTAACCGTTCGAAGTTTTCGTGGTTTTCTTTGAACCTCGCGTAAATACGGCTTAGGTTGCCTTAGAAAGACCCCCCCACGAACGGCACTCCCCCCAGAGCCTATATCCCTAGTGTAGATAATTGGCCGACACCAAATAAACCAAACCAAACTTACTCTTACATTACATTTCAAGCCAATAAATTTGCCACATTTTTTTTCTTTTAAAAGTAAAAGAATATAAATCATACACGTATATGAATGAATATGAAGGTATACAAATATATATGTATACATGTCTGTAAAAATTTTACATTTGTATTTATGTGTTTCTAATATATTTGAAGAATTTATATGATTTAGATAATATCTACTACTGCAACATTAATAAAAAAATTTTTGAAATAACAATGACTTTCAAATGTATTACTGATGTATACAATATTTAAAAAATTTAAAAAGTAGCAGATTCTGGATTTCTATTGAGACCAAAAAATAATATGTTTCTGTTATGAATTATTACAAATTAATAATGTTTAAAAAATAACTTAGTTCAGCTCTTAACATACATGCATGAAACGTTTCGATTTTTACAAAGTATACCTATCAAAACAATTGATCATAGTTCGAAAGTACGTCAAAAAACTAAAAAAAAAAGTTTCTCTATGTAGTATATTAATTATATATTTAGGTAATCGTACTTATTAATATGAATTATACAATTAAAACTACGCACGCACACAAATTTCTCATTATTATTTAAAGAAAATCTTTATTTTTAATCGTAATAAACTTTCAATATTTTATAACTACAAATTAACTAATAACTTGTAATAGGAGTATATGAAGGATAATGCTTAAGATGAAAATTTGATTTAATTTATCTCTATAATAATTTATAATTAATTATTAATCTATAATTAATTGTTAATCTACAATTAATTACTAATCAATAATTAATAATATATTTTTAATTATATAATATCTATAATTCTGGCACAAATATATCTTTTGTGTAAGATTTAGTAGGATCTAATCATTAAAAAATAGCTTATATCAGTTTAAAAAAATTAAGTCTCGAAATTTATTTAAAATTCCATTTTGTTTTGTCTTATGAAAATATTAATTACATTTTATTAAATTGAATTACAATATAATATTGTTAAATTTAATTGTAATTAAAATTTTATTTAATTATTTATTTAACAATGGGAAAATTGCAAAACAAGTATCATTATTTTCAATTCTATATAACAATTTATCATTATTTCTTCTAATTTGAGACTTATCTTATAGCTCTAACATTGATTTGTAATAAAAGTTCTTTTGGTTTTGATTATTAATAAGCGTGTAATTTAATTTATGTGTTACGTTATTTATTAGAGCAGAACGGAGCAAAACAGATACGAAAGTTGCCAAAGCAAAATTGCTTCCCGGCTCGCAAGATTAAAAAAAAAAAAAAAAAAAAAAAAAAAAAAACTTTTCAATGTTTAGCAGTTGAAGATTACAGTTGATTTCCCAAGGACTTGACAGGCAAAGTAAACCACCTGTGTGGGTTGTTATTTGTTAGTTTGATTGACGATACTCTAAGCCAATCAGATTGTTCTGTAGCACCTAAAGCTCACCTCAGAAGTACGCTAGAACAGAACGTTAGTGGGATTAGAACTGTCGCATTACAGAATGGTAAACTCACAGATTGCGTTTTCTACTGTAACTTTCAAATTGCCTGCAGCGCCATGTGTTGTTGAACATTTCATTGCGAACTACAAAACGTTGGGAAAAGATAATAATAAATTTACACTAGTCACTGTTTAGCAGGCTTTTCCACGAGTTTCAAATCTGTAACTTGGTACAAATGTGTCAATGTCCAAGAATGAGAAATTTGAATTAAATGCACGAATGAATTCAGGATGCGATATAAAGTAACTGGTAAAAGAGCCAAAGTCCTCCCAACATTAAATCATTGAAAACAAAATAATTTGTAGAGGTCAATGTTATTTAACGCAAAAGTGGCCTATGTCAAATGTAAAAATAAAATAATAATAAAAATTAAATTAAATTAAAGTATAAAAAACTATAAATAAATGTAACAATAGATTGTAGCGAGAAAAACATTACTGAAGTGAAAGGCACAATTTTGAAAAATAATAGTGCAGAAATAGTTGCAAGATTCTTAAAATTCTCAAACGTAAATTGGGGTTCCAGCCATTTGAGAAAAATGGACATTGGCCCTTTTTGTTGCAAGGTTCAGAAATTTGCCTTTATTAAATGTGTACCTGAAAAAAAAAATAAACAGCAAATACGACTTTTTTCTTGATTATGGTGGTAAAAAAAAAAACAAAGTTACCTATATGGAAATTCGCCATTGTATCAGTTCAAGAAGTTAGGACTTGAAAATTAAAAATCGACACAGGGGTTGACTATCACACGGTTAAAATAATGTCCGATTCTTTAACCCATTAATGCACAAATTATTTTCTTCATCAAAAATGAAATTTTGGGTTTCCCACCACTTTTAAAAGACGTATAACTTTTATCTTAATTTATTGAGGAATTTGTTTCCTGAAAAATAGTGCTTATTTATCTTTCTATATACAAGTGTGAAAAGTACTTTATTGCCTTTTTTATAATCGTCCGTAAAAAGGGACGTTAGGCACTAATGGGTTAAAACTTATCAAACTGAGCTCTTTTGAACGATAAATAACGCAAGAATAAAAAACAAAACGGATCAAAAAAACATCCTTCTAAATCATTTTTTAATATTTCTGTATGGAACTAAAATCCTTAGGTGTTTAAGCATGATAGCTTTTTCAGTATAAGCCGAAAAAGTACAAAATTTAAAATAAATACAGTTTTTCCTGGAGCAATGTTAGTTTTGTTTTCTTTTAATAGAGAGATACTAATTAAGCCTTTTCATATTTACTTGAACCTGACAAGTTTTCATTATTTAACAAGGCTTGCACTTTTAAGAGAATATTGTACTTCTTGGTCATTGTGATTTTTAACTGTAGCTTTTGTAACAAATTTAATTATTTTTCTAATTGAAAAATATTTCTTACATTTACCATTGTCGCATTAAAAGTCCAGAAAATTTTTCTTTTTATCAATATCTTTCCAACTCTACGAAAACAAAAATTAGGTATATAAATGATCTGAGAAGTATGATTTCAGACAAGAGATCTCTGAATTAATTGTGTTTAAAAAATTTTATTTTTTTATTTTTTAATTATTTACATTTTTTTAACTGCAGATTTTGGGAGAGATTGAACTATCTTTTCTAGCTATAAAATATCTCTCATTGTCTCAATATAAGCCCGAAAAAAATTCTTTTTTTTTTATTATCTTTGTAACTTTAGGAAAACAGTATCAGATATCCAAATAAACTAAGGAGAATAATTTCATCCAAGAGCTCTATAAGTTAAATGTGTTAAAAAAATGACGTTTTTGACATTCTTTTTATAACTAGTTGGATGTGACAATCCCTACACTTTCTTCTATCGCATACGTTTCATTACATTTCTTTTTATCTCATAATTCATTTTACACTTCTATAAAACGACGATTCATAATTCGATATCTTTCATGCATTCTTGCTTCTATATCATTCTTAATTTCCTTCTATCTCATAATATTTCTACCATTACATTTTAATATTTCAAAAAATAGTCACACATGTTAATACTTTAATGTCTTAATTCAATACAATATCAACTTTGATTTTCATCCTAAATTTCTGCTTCAGTCAATTAATGGGAGTAAACGAGTACTAACTCGTTTACTCATTAATTAATAGTAAGTCATTATATTTATTAAAATTAATAGTTTTCTCATTTTCTGTTATCATCAGCTGTTTGTAAATAGCCAGCTTAGCAGGACGCGAGTTCCCATCTCTGCACCAGCTGATGGACAATAGAACATTTCTTACTTTTTTTGTGCATTGATAATCGTTGATTTTCTATCTTTAAATAAAGTAAGATATGCTGGCCATAGACAAAAACATGCACAAAAAATTAGTTTAATTCTAAATATACATTTATACACTTTTCGATGGTATATTAATGAAAATAGAACGAAAATAACTTTTGCAGCGGTCCCTTCCGCCATATTTTTTTTTTCAAATTCTTGGAATATCTGCTCGTCATACACACAAAAAAACTAGTTCAGTTCTATTCATAACTTTATACATTTTTTATGGTTCAATAATGAAAACGACACAGACATCGCGATCATAGCGCCCCTCTTCGGGCAGATTTTTTTTTCAAATTTAGGGGGGGGGGGGGGTCTGGTAACCGTAGAAAAAAAAAAAAAAGAAGAAGATGATTTAATTCAATGCATCACTTTATAAATTTTTCGGTGGTTCAATAATGACATAAAAATCGCTATTGCAGCGCATTCTTCCCGCGTACCTTTTTCAAATTCTGGGAGGACCTACTAGCCATAGCTAAACAATTAGAAAAAAAAATGAAATTTCTATGCAAATACTCTTTTGATAGAAATTTCACCTCATACACTTTTGAATGTGTAGCATTGAATATGGTGCAAAAATAGCTATTACATCGCCCCCTATCTGTGAAGTATTTCAAAATTGAAGAAGGACCTGCTTTCCACAGCCAAAAATATACACAAAAGTTTGGTTCAATTCTATGCGTTTTTCATATGCTATTTGATGGTACATTGGGGACATACAGATACAAAGACACAAACACGGATAGACAACCATTTTGCAGAAACGTGATTTTTTGGAATCACTGACCTCTAAAACATGTAAATCTGTCGAAAAACGGAAGTCGAAAAAATTTCGATTACAATACTTCCTTCTATTGAAGATACAAGAAAGTAAAACATGCATTTTTCATAAAAGGAATAGTAATGGAATTTCCTTTTGTAATCGATAGACATCGTGAAAATTATTATTAATATTTTAGAATATTTAGTGAACTTTGCAACAGTTTTATTGTTTCTAGATATTTTAAATTATTAAATGCAATCCCATCAATATTTTTTATCCGTGGTAATGAATTACGAAATAAACCAATTAAGAAATATATCATTATAAATTAATATATTAATATAAGTATTAATTTCAATCTCATCAATATTTTTACTTTTTTCTGTCTTTAATAGAAGAATGTTTTGTAATCGAATTTTTTCGACTTCCGGTTTTCGACGGATTTAATTTTAGGGGTCACACATTCCATTAAACATGTCTCTTACAAAATGTCTGTATGTCTGTGTGTTTGTCCGTATGTCATCATTGCCCCATCGAAAAGTGTATGAAGATATGCATAGGTTTGTACTAAATGTTTGTGTACTTTTTTAACTGTGGCAAGTAAGTCCTCCTTCAATTTACAAATTTTTCGCCGAAAAGGGGTTCTGTAATAACGATTTTTGTGCCATTTTCAATATTGTAACATCGAAAAGTGTATGAAGTTATGCATAGAACTGAAAAAATATTTTGTGTGTTCGACTATAGTTAGTTGGTCCTCCCTGAATTTGAAACATAAATCTGCCGGAAAGGGGCACTGCAATAGCGATTTTTGTGCAATTTTTGTATACATTTGTATAAAACGATTTTTGTATAAATTTGTGCCATTTTCAATATCGTACCTCTGAAAAGTGTATGAGGTTATGCATAGAATTGAACCAATTTTTTTTGTGTAAGTGTCTGGATATGGTTAGTTGGTCCTCCCTGAATAAAAAAAATTGACTTAAGGAACTTTCCAATAACCAGTTTTGTGTCATTTTCAATAATGTGCTACCGAAAAGTGTATGATATTATACATAGAACTGAAACAAATTTTTTCTGTAAGTGTTTGGCTATGCCTAGTAAAACCTCCCGAAATTAAACATTTTGCCGGAAAGGAGTGCTGCAATGGCAATTTTTGTGTCATTTTAAAAATTGTACCATCGAAAAGTATATGAAGTTATGCATAAAACTGATCCAATTTTTTGTAAGTGTTTGGCAATTGTCAGCAATCCTCCCTGAATTGGAAAAAAATCCGGAAAGGATCGCTATATTCGCAAAATTAGTACCCTTTTTAACACCCTTTTATTAACTTCACCTGTATGTGAGTTTGTAGGTTTGTAACTCTCCTTATTATCTAAAGATTTTCTCAAGCAATTTTGACTAAAAATTGCATTCTAGTTTTCGGGTACGAGAAAATCATTGGGCTAGGTTACATGTTCGAGAAAAAATTTTAATGGGTTATATTGGGTCATTAAAGGTTTGGGTCAAGCTATTTATATTTAAAGAACGGCGTGATCGATTATAACGAAATTTTGTATGTAACAGTTTTTTGGCACGAGAAAACTATCGGGCTGGGTCACATGTTCGAAAAATTTCGATTAGTGGATCATTTTTGGGTCATTATGGGTCAAGTCATTTTTATCTAAAAACGGCTGTAACGATTTTGACCAAATTTTATATTTTATCGTTTTGTATTACAAGAAGACCATTGGGTTAGGTAACATGTTCAAGAAAATTCGGTTAGTGGGTCATTTTTGGGGTCATTGCGGGTCATGCTATTTTCTCAAACAATTTTGACTAAAAATTGCATTCTATGGTTTTCGGGCACGAGAAAAATATTGGGCTAGGTTACATGTTCGAGAAAAAAATTTAATGGGTCATATTGGGTCATTAAGTGTCTGGGTCAAGCTATTTATATTTAAAGAATGGCGTGATCGATTATAACGAAATTTCGTATGAACAGTTTTTTGACACGAGGAAACTAATGGGCTAAATCACATGTTTGAGAGTTTCGACTATAATGATCGTTTGTGGGTCATGATGGGCCATAATGGATCATGTCAATCTACATCTAAAGAACGGCTGGATCGTTTTTAACGAAATTTTGTATGTAACAATTTTTAGACACGAGGAAACTAATGGGCTAAGTCACATGTTCGAGAGATTTCGATTATAAGGGTCGTTTGTGGGTCATTGATGGGTCATGCTAATTTTATGTAGAAAATGTCTCTCACCATTTTGACTATATTTTGTATTATGATATTCTCGGGCAAGAGGAAACCATTGGACCAGGACACATGCTCGCGAAAATTCGATTAACGGGTCATTTTGGGTCATAATGGATTAGGGTTATTCTAATTATATATAACAACGATTCAATCAATTTTACCTAAATTTTGTAACGAAACGTCTTCTGTCACGAGAAGACTATTGGGCAGAGTCGCAAGTTAAACAAAGTTATATTAGTTGGCCATTTCGCTTTATTGATGAATGCTGTCAAGCTAATTTTATCTAAGAAACGGCTTAAATGATTTTGATTCAATTTTATATTCTATCGTTTTTGATTACCTGGAGACCTTTGAGCTAAGTCACATGTTTGATCAAATTTGATTAGTGGGTCATTTTGGGTAATACTGGTCAGGGTCATGAGAAAATGGCAGCAACCAATGAGTTCGCGATATTTCACAAAATATTGGCGACATTTGGCCGAAAAATTGACTATTAAGATTACGAAAGCCACAATACGTATTTGGTGCCAAATGAAAGAATGTCTCCAAATTTGGCTATACCTGGCAAAAAATGTTGTCTTTCATAATGTGAAGAATTTTTTTTATACATTCTTAATAGGATTCGAGATGTATGGTTAAATTAACCAGAGTCGACCAAAAAAAGTAATTTGGATCTATGTCCTTTCGTTGTAAATTTTAAAATAAATATAGTTAAAAAAAACTAAAAACCACGCTTTTAAAGTAATCAAACTAAAAAGTGAAAAATAAATATAGTAGTTAAAAAAAAACTAAAAAACACGCTTTTTAAGTATATCAAACTAAAAAGTGAAAAATAATTCGTACTATAAGCTGAAAACGAAAATAGATGAAAAATACTATATTACTATAAAATCATTGTTATTCTAGAAATCAATTAATAAGCAATAAATAAAATTATCGTGGAAAAAAAGCGTGGGGTGCTTCTTAAGAACTGATAGATGGAGCATGGTATTTGGGAGCATGGGTAAAGCACCCCACGCTTTTTTTCCACGATAATTTTATTTATTGCTTATTAATTGATTTCTAGAATAACAATGATTTTATAGTAATATAGTATTTTTCATCTATTTTAGTTTTCAGCTTATAGTACGAATTATTTTTCACTTTTTAGTTTGATATACTTAAAAAGCGTGTTTTTTAGTTTTTTTAAACTATATTTATTATTATTGTACCATCAAAAAGTGTATGAAATTATGCATAGAATTGAACTAAATATTTCGTACTTGGCTATTTTTGGATATGGCAAGCAGATCTTCCCTGAATTTGAAACCCATCTGCCTATTGTTCTATTGTCTATCGGATCGTGAAGATAGGGGATTTCGCGTCCTTCTTAACCGGCTAATTGTAAACAAATGATCACAACATAATATAAAAAACTATTGATTGCAATAAATATCATGATCCATATTAACTTGTTTTTACTCCGATTAATTTACTAAAGCAGAAATTTAAGATGAATATCAAAGTTGTTTTAGTATTGATTTAAAAATATTAAAGTATTAATATTTGTCAGTAAATTTTGAAATATCAAAATTTACATGTGAGATATAAGAAAGTTTTGGGATTGGTACATTCAACTAGTTTTCTTATTATAAATAAATTATGATTTTTTTAAATTTAAATTTATAATTAATTTTAATTTGTTATAGTTTTTTTTTATCTAGGTATTAATTAAGTTGTATTTTAACTTCCTTAACTTCAGATTTATTTTACTGTATAAAATAATAAAGCTTTTTCTTGTTTATTTTACTTTGTTGTATAAATTGTTTTTTTAATCCCTAATTATTATCCATGATAAATTTTTATTTCCCTTTATGAACATAATATATTGCCCTTTATTGAGGTTGTATCACGGTAGGTCATAAAACGCAATCTATTTTAAGTTCGAGTATAGAAGAATTGAGTATTCAAATGAGCTGTGAATTCTCATTCAAGACGCGGACTCTATAAATTCAGTGGGTTGAAAAACAATGATCATATTTTGTTTTTTTTCTGAAATAACGCAAATGCGTAAAAGGAATAACAATGATTTCGGTCTTCGTGAATTTACAGTTTTGGCAAGATATGCAAAAGTTACGAAGATTTCCTTCATTTTTGGAAATGTGCATCAAAATAATTTTAATTTTAAAGTTCACATTCAGTATTGCAGATCATTATCAATTATTTTAAGGTCTAATGCACCTTAGAATAGTTATATAATTGCTTAATATATTTCAAAAGTTACATATATTTTTTCAATAGTTTAGATGCAGTACTAAGTTCTTAAAAATTCTTATTGTAATGATGGGTTGTTTAGCTAAACATATAATACATTTTGATAAAATATTTTGAATCATTAGAAGCCAGTGCTATACATGTTTTTTTAATTATATTCAGTAAATATGAGCGTACTTTCACATGTTTTTAATATTTGGATTTATTACTTAAAGCACTTTACGATACATTACGGTATTTTTTATTATTGCACATAAATACCACATAGAGTACATGGAAAATCTTGACACGTTAAAAAAAGTAGTTTATAAAAATATTTAACACCATGCATTTTATAAAAAAAAAGATAGAATGGATTACAATAAATTCATATATATTTTTTTTTACAATAAATACATATATTGTAACCTAAGTACAATCAGAAGTAATTAATTTTATGCATAATTTAGTTTTCAATAACTTATTAATTTTTTTATTTTTTAACTGTATGTCAGTTCTATCCACTTTTCTAAAAATCTTTTGAATATAATTACTTAAAACATGTTGTAGTGTCAGAAAATTCGTGAATAATTAGTGAATAATAGGACATTTTAATTTTGGCTTAAAATAATTAAATTGTAAAAGTTTGAAAAATAAAAAAAATAAAAAAAAATCTTTATTTTTATATGTAAATATTTTATTTACACATATAATGATAGCTATTAAAATAAATAAATAAATAAATAAAAGTTAATTACACAATTCGGGAAAGTTTGAACATCTTACCTAAAATAGAATTTTAAGACAGTCATACCAAAGCATTAAAAAACAGATTTTGAAAAAAAGACAAAAAAATTCATATATATCCACAATGCTTAAAATATAATATTTTATAACCTTCCTTCACAGTCTATATTATTAAGGCCAAACGCATATATTTAGAATGAAATATATATAACTTTAATCGTTCATTTTTTTAGTTATTTTTTATTTAACATTTGTAATTTAACACCTACATTTTAAATGAATTATATAAAATCATTATTATTATTTTAAAAATGCCAATGAAACATAATCAATGTATCCTTTATTAAATAAATATATAATTGCCTTTGTGCATGTATGTGTACACACATACATATCTAAATGCATACATTAAGAAAGTAAAACAGAAATTTAATTAAAAAAAAAAGCCATTTTTTACGGTTGATTTTTAACTCCTTTTTTTGCAAATATTTACAGTTTTAACCTATATTTAATGAAATATGTAAAGTCATGGTAATATTTAAAAGCAGTCACAAAAACTAAAATGACATCAGCATAAATAAATATACATATTAGTGCATTTTCTGTCTCCGCCTGTGTCTCTAAATAAATATATGTGGAAGTTGGAATAATAAAATAATACTGGAAAACAAATACATCGATTAATCTTTATAAAGAACAATTTTTCCATTCCCTTGTGATAAAATGTTGGAGAATTGAGTTCCCAGATGCACCTCAAGAAAACGAGTGACAATACCGAAATAAAACTTCTGATTACATTTCCATATTTTACTTTCCCTTGGGCTTTTGAAAAGCACGCTGAGCTTTCTTCCATTTTCATTATTAACTCCTCTCTTTTTTCTCTTATTATTGTAATATCTTGTTTGTTTTATTATTTTCGTTAGATACAAGTTTTAATTTAGCGTCTTTATTTGCATCTATGAACTCTTCGTCATTAAAGCTTCTACAAAATTACAGATTTAGTTTTCTCTTTTCCTGGTATTGAAATTATTCCATATTTTTACAAAATATAATTGTTTCTGTATTTTGCATGATTATTAAAGAATGTAAGTTGTAAAAAATTTAATAAATAAACTTAATTATGTAATTTTATTCTTTTTTTATTTGAAAATATAGATTCAGAATAAACAAAAGAACATATATAAATATATATAGTAGTATTTGAAACATTTCGTGGAGGATTCTCCAGTTTTTATTATCTTCAGGTGCGTTCGTTTTTATGTAAATACGCAGCACCTGTAGTGGTAGTTCAGTCCGTCCGTCTGTCCGCATATAACAACGGAAAAACTACGAAACCGAATCTTTGAAAATTAAAATATATAATTATTTCATAACTTTGTCGATTCGTTTAAAATTTTATGAAAATCAACATAATATTTAAAAGCCGCCACAAAAAAATAATAATAAAATAAAATAAAATAAATAAAAAATAAAACAAAATTATATATATATACATATATATATATATATATATATATAATATCAGCAGAATAAAATGTACATATTAGCTCATTTTCTGTGTCTGTGCCTGTATACGTATGTGTCGCTAAATAAATACATTTGGAAGTTGGAATGATAAAATAATACAGGAAAACAAATATATCGATCACTCTTTATAAAGAACAATTTTTCCATCCCCTTGCGAAAAAATGCATGACAATTGAGTTCCCTGATATACCTTAAGAAAACGAGTGACAATACCGAAATAAAACTTCTGATTACATTTCCATATTTTACTTCCCTTGGTCTTTTGAAAAGCACGTTGAGCTTTCTTCCATTTTCATTATTAACTCCTCTCTTTTTTCTCTTATTATTGTAATATCTTGTTTGTTTTATTATTTTCGTTAGATACACGTTTTAATTTAGCGTCTTTATTTGCATCTATGAACTCTGTGTCATTAAAGCTTCCACAAAATTTCAGATTTAGTTTTGTCTTTTCATGTTGTTATTCAAATTAATCCATACTTTTTACGAAATATATAATTGGTTCTCTCTTTTGCATGTTTAATAAAGGATATAAGTTGTAAAATTCATAATAAATAATCTTAATTGTGTAATTTCATTCTTTTTTGCTTGAAAATATATATTTAGAATAAACGAAAGAATGAGATTAAAAGTGAGTAACGTAATATAAAATTAAAAAGTAATTTATTTAATAGCAGTATTTTAAACATTACGTGGAGGTTTCTCTAATTTTTATCATTAACTCTTTTTTCTTATTATTGAATTATCTTGAATGTTTTATTCTTTTATTTTAGTACACGCTTGAATTTACCAGATATATTAAGGTACAAGAAGTTCATTTCATTAAATCTGCCACAGAATTTCAGATTTGTCTTTTTCTTTGGAAATTTTTGGTTCTCATTAGAAATTTTCAGAATTTTTATGAAGCACATAATGTTCTATTTCTTTATGAGTGTTTAAGTTGTAATAAGCTATAAATTCATAATAATTAGTCTAACTTTTATAATTTCTTTTTCATTTGAAAATGTCTTAAGGATAAACAAAATAACTTCTAGCTTTCTTGCTTATATTTATGCAAATAAAAAATACTATAAAACCAAAGACCTTTCTCAATAATGTCCAACTGTATTTACTTATATATTTTTCAATATCTGAAATTTACCATTTAATTATGATAGCGAAGAAAGGGAAAATATAACGCTTTAAAAAACTTTCGTATTTATGAAGAAATTTAAATGCGCGTATTACAATAAAAAACTTATTTCTTAAAATCAAAGTTTTCCCGAAAGCAATTTCGTTTCACCAAATTTTCTTTCATAGCGCATTCTAGCTGAAAAGTTCTAAATTAAAAGTTTCACTTTTTCAGAGAATTTGCAAATTTTTGCAATAAAATATATAACTTTTTTTAATTGTTTCCAAAGAAGATGTGCGTCTTTCTTAAATATTTCATTTGCGGCAAAAAAAAAGAGAAAAAATGCGAAATAATATTTTCTTTATGCCATTTTTTGTCATCATGTATTTTTCAAATGTGTGCTACTTGGAATATTTTTTATATTTATATTTAAATTTCAAAGTATTAATTTTATTATTGAATACTTTTATATTATTTTATAAGAATTTTATTATTAATATAAATATATTTACAGAAAATAATAACATATCATCATAAAAAATGCATTGTTAATTATTTTACAATTTATAACAGTAAATGTTTGAAAGTAACTTGATAAGTATATATTCGCTAAACGTGTAAAATCGAAAGCACCCGGTCACCCACAATTAATTTTTGAACATCATTGTCTTACAAACAAGTTGAAATTTTTATATTCAAACTGAAACATAATATCAACGATCATTTTTCTTTTCCTTTTCTCCTTTTTAGGTGCGTTTGTAATTATATAAATACATAGCACCATCCTCGTCGTTCAGTCCGTCCGTGTGTCCGCATGTAATAGAACAAAAGCTATCCAAATGAATTGTTTCAGTTTTAAAACAGCTAATTGCAGTATAATTTTGTCGAGTCATTTCAAATTTTATGAAAATTGGATGAATAGTTTAATTACAGGGACAATTAAAAGCATTCCGTTACATTGCGGTCAATGGGAACGAATAGGTTCAATTGCATTTTAATGATGTTACGTTCTTTCAAATATAATAGAATTTATATGCCAAATATACATGACAAATATATGGAAAATGTATTAAATATGAGCCTATGGCAAATATACTAAAAAAACTTTCTGCTAAATCTGTGGTGCACAGAAGATGTTTTATTAAATTACAGTTTTGGACAAAAGTATTTCAATACATATAATGGTGTTGGGGAAAACATTGCTTGGGGGACATTCTAATTATAGTTACCCTTTAAAGTTCATTGATTTCTCTACGAAACCACAAAACTTTAATTCCGATATGCAGAAACGACACCGTAATTTTAATTAAAAAATCCATTTTATTATGGTTGTTAAAAATCACTTTTTCATATTTACAAATCTATTGGTCCGCAACTAACAGTGTTATTAACTTATTTCGACATCATAGAATTGAAGTTGCTTTATCCATTAAAGAGTTAAACAATTTCACATTTTTTGTAACAGATATATGCTCCTGAGGTTTACTACATATTATTTTTCTGTGTAATAGAAAGCAGATAATATTTATTTGGATACACAAAAGATTTCGGCTACTATATTATACCCGATGTTCTGTATGCGGTTACACCAATATTGGAATAAATTTTAGAATTTTATTATAATAAGAACGTATCTTATTTGTTATGTTTGACTTGCAATTTTCCACGTAACTTCCAAAACTTTCCAACTTTAATAACTTCTAGCTTTCTCGCCTTTATTTTTGCAAATAAAAGATACCATAAAACCAAAGAACTTTCTCAATAATATTACACTGTTTTAACATATATATTTTTCAATATCTGAAATGTACTATAATGATCATGACGAAAAATAAAAAATATAATGCTTTAAAAATCTTTCGTATTTCTAGCAAAATCTAAATGCGCGTATTATAATAAAAATGTATTTCTTAAAATCCAAATTTTGCCGAAAGCAATTTCGTTTCTCAAAGCTTCTTTCATCGCATTCTTTAACTGAACAGTTCTAAATTAGAAGTTTCATTTTTCCAGAGAATTTATATAATTTTACAATAAAAGAAATAAATTTATCGATTCCTTCCAAAGGAGATATTTATTTATTTATTTATTTAAATCTTCGTGCAAATGTTTGGCGTGATCGATTTTTTAAGGTATGCTACTTGAAAAAACAAAACAAAAAACTATATTTATAAATCCCTTCCAAAGTATTTATTTCTTTTTTGATGAAATCTGTTTATAGAAAACAATAACACAACTTCGTAAAAAATGCATAATTAATGATATTATAATTTATAAAATTATGTATTACAAGCGAATCTTATTCCGTTCTTTCTTCTAAAGATTATGATAAGAAATACTGTAGCAAAATTAGAATATTTTAAAAAATTTCTTCGCGACGCTGGCTCCAAAATGGCCCATTTCGTTAAAAGTTTAAGAAGATATTCGTAAAAACATTCAAAATTATCCGATCACCGGCAATCATCAATGTCCTTACAAACAAATAAAAATTTTATATTCACACTAAATTATAGAATCAAGGTTTCCTTATTCTATTTATTTTCTTATTTTTAAGAACTTTTATCTTTCTTGCCTTTATCGTTGCAAATAAAAAAATACTATAAAACTAAAGAAGTTTCACAATAATATTCAATTGTTTTTACTTACGCATTTCTCAATATCTAAAATTTTCCATTTGATGCTCATTCTCAAGAGCATTTGAAGAGAAAAAATAATGCTGTTAAATTTTTTCGTATTTCTAGCGAAATCTAAAAGCGCATATTATATTAAAAATGTATTTCTAAAAATGGAAATTTTGCAGAAAACAATTTCGTTTCTCCAAATCTTCTTTCACGGCATTCTTTAATTGAACAGTTCTAAATTAGAAGTTTCATTTTTTCTAGAGAATTTGCATAATTTTGCAATTAAAGAATTTTTTCAACTGCTTTTAAAGTAAATGTGAGTCTATTACAAATATTTATGAAAGGTAAGTTTTTTTTTTTTTTTTTTTTTAAATTTTTATGCCATTTTTTGGTGTCAAGGATTTTTAATGTATGCTACTGAAAAGATAATTTTTTAATATTTATAATTCCATTACAAAGTATCTATTTTATTTTAGATGAAATATATTTATATAAAACCATGACATAATTTCGAAAAAATGCATCATTAATGATTTTATAGTTTATAAATGTATGTATATCAAGAAAATCTGATTCGGTTCTTTCTTTTGAAGATTATGATAAAAAATAAATTAACAAAATTAGAATATTTCAAAAATGTAAAATATTTATTGATAAACGAAAATACTTTTCAAAAGTTGGGAGCAGAAAACAGAATTTTGATAAATTTTAAACATTATTTTTATCCACATTATTTATTGGTACATTTAAAATAAAAATTACACATTTGTAAGTTATAAATAAAAAATTTGATTTTAAAACATAGCAGATATATTTAGAAATTTTTTGAAATAAAATTATTTATCGGATTCATTTTACTTTATCTTTTCCTTTTTAAAAATAAGTAGTAGCTTTTTTGCTTTTTATTGCAAATAATAAAAGCAAGAAAGTTACAAGCTATTAAAAAATGCAAATAAAAAATACCATAAAAACGAAGAACTTTCTCAATAATATTCAACTGTTTTTACTTATATATTTTCAATATTTGAAATTTACCATTTAGTAATTATAACGAAGGAAAGGAAAAAAGTAATTCGTTTAAAAATCTTTCGCATTTCTTGCTAAATCTAAATGCGCGTATTGTAATAAAAATGCATTTCTTAAAATCCAAATTTTGCCGAAAGCAATTGTATTTCTCCAAAGCATCTTTCATAGCATTCTTAAACTGAACGGTTCTAAATTAAAAGTTTCAGTTTTTCCAGAGAATTTGCATAATTTTGCAATAAAATGATATAAATTTTTCAACTGCTTCCAAAGGAGATGTGCGTCTTTCGCAAATATTTCATTTACAGTAAAGGAAAATAAGTTTATTTGTTTTTATTTTTTTAATCTTTATGCCATTCTTGGCATCATAAATTTTTTTATGTATGCTACTTAAAAGATAACTTTTTATATTTATAATTACATTGTAAATTACTTATTTTACTTTTGATGAAGTATGTTTATAGAAAATAATATAATGTTACTGTTAAAAAAAAGTCGCATTGGTTGCATTTTGGAAACCACAAGAAATGAACTTTTCTGAAACGAATCGATTTATTTCCAGAATGAAATGTTTTATTTTAAGAATGATAAATAGCTGAAAGTACGGATAGTAGAAGGAAGAATTCCGATTGTTTTTATGATGAAAACTGAATAAAATGAAACCAGAAATTTCTTTTCAGTGTTTAAACTTTTGACCTCAGATTTCAAACGTTTAAAAAAAAAAGTTTCAGTATTCGTAATAAATGCATTATTAATGATTTTATAATTTATAAAAGTATATATTTCAAGGGAATCTGATTACGTTCTTTCTTTTAATGATTATGATAAATAAGCACTGTAAAAAAATTAAAACATTAAAAAAGAATTAAGACTCTGATCACAAATTTGTTAAAGGCAATTTCTTAAAAATTTAATTAGATATTCGACAAAACGTGTAAAGTCGAATATGCCCGTTCTCCTACCATTAATTTTTGGACATCAATGTCTTTACAAACAAATCGAAAATTATCTATTCACAGTGAAATATATTATCAATGATTCATTTTTCATTTTCATTTATTTTTAATAACATTTTTAATAACTTAAAAATTAATTTCTTCCTTTTATTATTGAAACCAAAATGTCATGAAACCGAAGAATTTCCTAAATAATGTACAACTGATTAAACTTTTTTTTCAGAATCTGAAACTTACAAATTAACGATCATGATGAAGAGGAGAAAAATAAGGTTTTAAAAATCTTTCATATTTCTGGCGAAATCTAAATGCGCGTGTTATAATATAAATGTATTTCATAAAATCCAAATTTTTCCGAAAGCAATTTCGCTTCTCCAAAGGTTTCTTCATCGCATTCTTTAACTGAACAGGTCTAATTTAGAAGTTTCACTTTACGGAGAATTTGCATATTTTTGCAATAAAAATATAAAATTTTCAATTGCTTCCAAAAGCTGCATCATTCGCAAAAAAATTCATTTACAGCAAGAAAAGATAAGTTTCTTTCTTTCCTTATTTATTTAATCTTTATGCCATTTTTTTGTCGTCATGGACTTAAATGTATGCTACTTGAAAGGTTTTTTTTAACATATATATTTACATTGCAAAGTATTCATTTTATTCTTGATCGAAATGTATTTAAAGAAAACAATGACATAACATTGTAAAAAATGCATCATGAACGGTTTTAAAAATTTAAAACACTATAGTTATTTGAAAGGAATGTGTTTCGATTTTTTTAAAGATTACAATAAAAAAATAATGTAACAAAATTGAATATTTAAAAAATGTTAGAAGAATGTAAGATTATAAAAGATATATTGATTAACAAAAACTTTTCTTAAATGCTAAGGATGAAAAAATATTTTGTCAAATATTAAATATTATTTTCATCTACATCATAAACATATAGATTAACTGCAAGAAAATTTTTCTGTTTTAAAACAAAGCAGAAATGCACTGCAATTTTATCAAAATATTTATTTTTATACCAGTGGTATCGAAACTTTATTACTACGCGAAATACTCTAATAGGAGAAAAGTCACCTGTTTGAATGCTTGAAAACGGAATCAAATACACAATGCTTTTTTATGCTTTAAATATTTAGAGTATAACTCATTAAAAAAGTTTAAAAATTAAATATATTACAAAATTTTAAGGTACTAATATACCGATATCGCAAATTATCGTTAAAACAAATTTAAGTAGATTTAGAAAAAACGCGTAAAGTCCAAAATCGCCCAGTCACCTACCATTAATTTTTGGATATCAATGTCCTTTCAAACAAATCGAGAATTTTATATTCACACTGAAATATATTATCAAGGATTATTTTTTTCTTTTCTTATTATTTTAATAAGTTGTATCTTTATTGCTTTTATTATTGCAAATAAAAAATCCCGTAAAACCAAAGAACTTTCTCAATAATATTCAACTGCTTTTACTTATATATTTTTCAATACCTGAAATTTATTATTTGACGATGAGGAGAAAAAATAATGTTTTAAAAACCTTTTGTATTACTAGCGAACTCTAAAATCCCGTATTATAATAAATATGTATTTCTTAAAATTCAAATTTTGCCTAAAGCAGTTTTGTTTCTCCAAAGCTTCGTTCATAGCATTATTTAACTGAACAATTTTTATTTAGCTTTTAGACTTTTTTAGAGAATTTTTATAATTTTGCAATAAAAAGATGTATATTTTTCAGTTGCTTTCAAAGGAGATGTGCTTCTTTCGCAAATATTTTATTTACGGCAAAGAATGGTAAGCATTTTTTTTTAGCCTTATCTCATTTTTTGTATTTTCATTGAAAGAAAACGTTTTATAATTAAAGTTCCATTGCAAAGTATTCATTTTATTTCTGATAGAAGTATATTTATAGAAAACAATTACATAACTTCCTAAAAAATGCATCATTAAAGATTTTACAATTTATAAAAGTTAATATTTCAAAGGAATGTATTTATATCCTTTCTTTTAACCCCTTACAAACGAGCGATCTGTATACGTAACGCGTAAAGTGATCCGAGTTCTCGGTTATTTTCATCAGTAAATTCATATTAGAAATTTTACCTTATTTAATCCGAGCATTTCAAGATTCAGTTTACAAGAAATTCTGTTTTAAAAAACTGGTAATAAAAGATTTAAAATTTTACAAAACTGTTAAAGTCTATATCAAAAAAAATAATATAACAAAGTTATAATATTTGAAAAATGTTTGAGTAATGTAAGATTATAAAATATATATTGATAAACGAAAATATTTTTCAAAAGCTGAGTCGAATAAAAAGCATTTTAACAAATTTTAAATAATATTTTTATCTATATTATTTAAATTTTGGTAAATCACAAATAAAAGATTTCTGTAAAGAGATGGGAGAAATGTATAGAAATTATATTAAAAAATATTTATACAATTGGATTCAAAACTTTATTGCTAGGTAAAAAACTTTGAAAAGGGAAAGGAACCTGTCTGAAAGATTAAAGAATCAAATATATATATATATATATATATATATATATATATATATATATACCCAGCAAACGCAGAGCTATCGGTAAGCAATCGGACGATAGCCGCTTGCGACTGCCAGCGGTATTGGACCGATGCCAGTTGCGGCTACCGGTTCCGTATCTTTTTTGATACGCCGCGCGAATGCCGCCCGATTCATGCGGCACGCAGCCGGTCCGGTATCGGCATAAAACTATGCCGATAGCTAACCACACGAATACCGGCTGAAGTCCGGCACAAGCAAAAAAAAACTCTGGTGGCGCCATCTGTTAAACATTCTAGCAACCATTTTGAGAGCCAATGAAAGAACTTCAATACGGGAACAGGCGGGATTAGATCGTGCAACCCCGAGCTCAGCAGGTGAACGCTTTAACCACTGGACAAGTCAGAGCTGGTTATGGGAGGATTATTTATGGTAATAAGGGAGTGGCTTTTCAGTAAGAGCTACGTGAATGGCAAGTGTTGTAAAAGCAAAGGTGTGTGCAAAGCGTAAATAACAGATTGGAAAATTGTAATATTAAAGTGTTTATATTTTTTTATTTATGTATTTATTTACATGTAATTGTCTTATGCATCTGATTTTAAAAATAAATTTAATATTTAAATTAATGAATTAGCAAATTAATTAACGCAAACGAATTGTTTTTCTTTTAAATTTTAGAATCATTCTGTAGTATATTTAAAAAAATAAAAATAATATTTTTTTTTTTTTTCAGAAGTAACGTTAAATAAATATTTTTTTTATTAGAAACTATAACATAATTACATGCTTTGCGTTAATTTCTAAAGTGTACATTTTAACGTAGAAAAACTTATTTTAAATAATAATAAAGTGGTAATAATTAACTTTTAAATAGAATAAAAATTATGTTATGCAATTTGATGATTTAAAGTAGTATTTATGTTTTACGACTATGTTGCAATGTTATTTCGTTGATTATGTATATTTATTAAGTAAAAAATAAAATAAAAATAACATATATATTATATATATATTATCTTTTTATATGCATTTTTTTAAATAGGAGATTTTTCATAGTCCTATTTATAAATTTAAAAATGCTTAAATATTGGATATAATAAATGAGTTTTAGAGGTTTTTCTGTTATTGCAATTTTCTTTTTGGGAATTATAAAGTAATAAAATAAATAATAAAGTAAAAAAATTAAGAAATAAATATTTTAACATAAAATAACTAATTTAATAAAAAAATAAGTTGGTAATTAATCACTTTTAATTAGAATGAGAATTCATTTTAAATCATTTTATAATTTAATGCAGAATATTTTTTAAATTATTTAGCAATATTAATTCCGAATAATTGTTGCAATAATAATATTTAAATCTTAAAATAAATAGTAATATCAATTTATTTTTTGTTTGTAAGATAATATTTAGAAGAAAAAAAAATCTATTCTTTTTTTATGTTAAAAAAATGGGTAGATTTCTTTTATATGTTTTACCTTGTAAAATAATTTCAAGCATTTTTTATTAATTAATATTAAAATAAAATAAGAAACTGAGTTATTCCTTTTAAAATAAATAGATAAATAGAAAATAAATTCAGTTACCTTACAAAGTATTTTTCTGTTTTTCTATGATTAAGTTCCTAATAGTGAATAACAATTTAAAGGAGAAAATTTAAAAATTCTTTTGAAATATTTTTTTAAAATAATTATAAGTCATTTTAAAAGTTAATTCAAAAATAATATTTTTAAATAAATAAATATAGGTTATTTTTGACATATTTTGTGTTTATCACTGTCAGAATTTTTAATCAAATACATGAAATATACATTTCTTATCAAAACTCAAACTCGAATAAAATTGAGAAAATGAAAAAAAAAAAATCGGTTAAGACTAAATATTCTGAATTCGGACCGATATTGGCACATCTGATCGGTCCACTATCAGAATTCAGATATCGGTCCTGCGTCACTTGCCGGTATAAGTCACTTGCCGATATATAACCAAATATGGACCGATCACCGTAACCGGCTGTCAAAATAGCAGATTCTTAAGTTTCAGTTGCCAACCTGCTACCGACACTTAACCGACATTGACGGCTCCGGGCCGATCGTATGCCGAAAGTTATTTGCTTGCTGGGTATATATATATATATATATATATGGACTTTGTGCAAAATAGAGCTGCTATGCGCCAGATGCATGAAGATGGAAACTTTTTACACTCATATAAGATATATATATATATATATATATCGAATACAGTCCATGAAAAGCATGAAAACTAAATTTACAGGCACTAATATACTGATGTCGCAAATTATCGCTGTAGCAAATTTTAAAGTTTTCAAAAACAGCATTTTCTTACCTAGTCTTTCGGATTTTTCGGGAACAGCTAAATCTATTTCCTTTTATCTGCTATTCACCAGAAAATTACACATGAATTCCATATGATTGGCGCCACTTTTTGTCAAATAACTAAATTTTGTTATCAATCAAGTAAATATTTTAATTAACTAATGACAATTTTATAATTTTTTCAATTGTATCAGATATAATTGCTGTAAGCAAGTTTGAACATGCATATATACACCTGTTGTCCCGAGTGGGTTAAATGTTTACCAACAATTGAACTTTAAACAGTGTATTAGTTTTGCCTACATTCTGCTTTTTAAGATCTTAATAAAGGTGGCTGGGAGATACAGTAAACTCTACAGCCCTCGTTTCCTTCTCTGATATGTCCCTCTTAGGCAAAAATGTAACAAATAATTAAGTTGTTACCAATTCTTAAAGTACGCTAATTGTTTATTGCATTTTTTCTTTACCAAAGGCTGCATGCCACTTTCAAGCCACTTAGCTTACATGGATGGCAAGAGAAGTGTATGATTTTAGTTGGAAATTATGCAAAGTACCTTTAAACGTAAATTTAGCCCCCTTAATTTCCCCTAAAAAGGCAGTTTATGTTGTTACTGATACCCGCAAAAATACATAAAATGTAACCTACTTTAGACTTACAAATTGGGTTTACTATCCTACTATTTTTATTTATTTTACTTTGATTTGTTTTTTGTAAACAAATAAATATGTAGCAATGCCTTTGCATTATTTTCCACAGAAAATAAATAAACTTTTGTGCAATCTATTCGTAATAACATTAACATAAAAGTTGAAGGATGCATGTATATATATGTTTACAACTGATAAAAACGTACATTCATTATTTAATAATTTTTTTGTTTCGAAAAAAATAGAACGCCATAAAGGAACCATCAAAAATGATTCGAATGTATTCCGAAAAAGACATGTATTGTTATTGATAAATGTTATTTATAACATTCTCTTATTTTCAATTTAAATTTAAAGTACGTGGATTTTTAAATATTAGTGCAGTGACAAACCGAATTAATTAGAGTTGTATTATTCAGAAATTAAAACTATGTTTTAAATAATAAATGATTTTTTAGTGCAATCTTTCTGTTAATAGCATTATTATTTAATGTATATATATAGAAGTATATAATATATAATGAAAAATAAAAGACTTCTGTCAAATGATTTTGCATATTTTATAGTTTTTCTCTTCTTAAAGCCATGTTGGAGTATTGCATATTTTAAATACATACTTTTAAAGTAGATATATAAATTTTGTAAAAGAAATATTTCAAATGAATGCTGGATAAAATAAGAAAGGGAAATAGTATTTAAATATCAAAATCTTTTATCATACATATTCAGCATAGAATTGATGAATGCTTATAAAATTTTTAAGTTTGTTGTTTATTTTTAAAAAGAACTACATCCATATGTACTCTCGAATACTTATAAATAAAAAAATTAACTTGCCCTTTTGGAAGAACTTTAAGGAATCTGCCATAATTCAAAACCTTAATCCTATTTCAGAAGTTAAAGTGCCTTACTTGAAACATTTTCATTCTGCTATTGATTTATTTTATCATCAATCATCTGAAGTGTCAAATAGTGAAAATTTGACTTCATTTAGGAGTAAGAATAGTTCTCTTTGATACGATCTTTAAATAATTATATTTTCAGTATAAAATAACATATCCTGTCTTAGTTTTTTTAGCATTGATAATGAAAATTACAAATAAATTAATTGCACAAATTTAATATAAAATGGTGAGGATATTAAATTGAAATCTATATCATTTAGTAGAAAATATGTGAAATGTAAGCATCAAAATTAGAAAGAAAATCGATATTTCATGCATATTATCTTGGAAATGAAACAAAACATGAAAATATAATTGAAAATATGTGATTTTTTTAATATGTGGCTATATTTTTCCAAATGTGTTTGTCATATTTTTATTTAAAATTGTAGAAAACAAATAGAATATACAAAGAAAAAAATTCCAGAAAATAGCTATTTTTGTGTAAATAAGAAAACGCTCTGTATAAAGAAAATACACGACTGGGGCGTCATGAGTATTCACATTGTTTTGTCTCTAACATTTTATGTTATTTACTATAGACCGGGAGAAGGCAACACAGAGAATCACCTCCATCGAGTTCACGAATGAAAATTTACGATTAGTTATATCTCGATTGGCATATTAAAAAGCATTCGTTCTGCCAAGTCACATCTTGGAGGAAAACACATAAAAACTGATTTTAGTGGTTGTCTCGTAGGTTTAGCAGTGTGCTTTTCTGCACCCTTGTATGAAAACATGGAGGATTGGGAGCAGGAAAATATAATATTAAATCTACAAGCCAATCGCAAATATCCTGTTAGTAGGTGTTTACCACGAAGATATGTCTTGGCCGACTGTTTGCATTTTACGATAATCGAGATTTAATTAATCCTATATTTTCACCCGTGAACTCGATGAGATGATTGTCTGTGCTGCCGTCTCCTAGTCTATTATATGTAACTTAGTTTAATTCAACTGTTCATGTATATATATATATATATGTGTGTGTGTGTATATACATACCTTTTTTGTGTATATAATATATCTGTACAAGAACTTCACACAAGTTAGAAAAATCTAAGTTTTTTAATTTTCCAGAATATTGAACTTTTGAGTTAAAAACCATGTTAATTAGTTTGACTACTGTGACTTTTTAGCTATATAAATAATAATTTACTTAAATTAGAGCTGTTTTGCAGCACTGTTTTTTTATTATTATTACTATAACTTTTGTTTTTCCTAATACATTATTGTTAGTTTTCTTTCCAGCATTGTGCTCTTGTATATGCTTTTAATATTTTCCCTCAAGTACAGTAAAGTGATAAAAAGTATTAATCGTGGGATCATAGTGGTGGTTAAATCAAGACTTCGTTCTTAGTTGAAATTCTACTAACAAAATTAGCCTCTCACAGCAGACATTAAATATAAATAGAAGTTTTCATATACGTCCATTAAAAACATTTTCAAAATATTTCAAAACAAATTTCAAAAATATGCATTAAAATATTTAATTGCTATAAAGGACGTTAAATACTAATAAAAACATTAAAATATCTTAATAATTTTTACATGTTTCGATTGAATTTACTCAATCATCATCAGAAAAAGGAAATACAAATAAACACAAAGATGGAAAATGACAAAAAAAAAAAAAAAAAAAACTATTATAAATGAAATTTAAAATTTTTTAAAAATAAAAATCACGCGCGTTATATTATAATTATGTATCACATTGCTTAATTTTAAATTATTTAACAATTCAATCCAAATATTTGGGATTTGAAATGACAAGGAGTCATTGCAGACCACTGAGCTTCTGACGTAAATTTCAATAGTCTCTCTAATAAAAAGTTGCAAATAAAAATCTGACCCATAAATTAATCTACTTTCATTAAATAAAATATCTATGTTTTCTATCTTATTTAGCCTAGATAATGCGGTTTTACCTCTATTAAATTTTATGTCTGCAATGTGTTCTTTACATCTTACTTTGAATTTTCTTTGAGTCATGCCAATATAATAATTTTTATAACCACCTTCTTTGAGAAATGGAATGATATAGACACCTGATCGGTCAAATTTATCAATGGGGTCAATTCTAGTTGTTAAAATTGATTTTAATTTTGGAGGGGGTCTTACAATTAAATTTAAACCAAACTTTTTTAATTGTGTTTTAGCAGACTCGAAGAAATTTGGATAATAATTTATAACAACCCTTTTCATGTTATTTTCATTGTCGGTTTTATTTTCAAAAACTGCATTGTTCATTTTGTTAATAAACTTTTTAATTAATTTATTAACTATTTTAACTTGATATCCGTTGTTAATAGCTATTGTTTTAATTTTATCTAATTCATCATATAAATTTTCAGTAGAACAAATTCTAAAAGCTCTGTTAATAAGGAATCTAAAGGTAGATAATTTATAAGAATATGGAGTACAAGCATCAAAAGGTATAACATTTAAGCTTGTTATTGGTTTTCGATATACTGAACGAATTAGTTTATTATTTTCTCTTTTTAACTCAATATCTGAAAAAGGTAATTTCTTATCAGTTTCAAGTTCGAAAGCATATTCAGCAGTTAAATGTTCTAGATAATAAGATTAAATTTACTTTCGAACTTGAAACTGATAAGAAATTACCTTTTTTAGATGTTGAGTTAAAAAGAGAAAATAATAAACTAATTCGTTCAGTATATCGAAAACCAATAACAAGCTTAAATGTTATACCTTTTGATGCTTGCACTCCATATTCTTATAAATTATCTACCTTTAGATTCTTTATTAACAGAGCTTTTAGAATTTGTTCTACTGAAAATTTAAATGATGAATTAGATAAAATTAAAACAATAGCTATTAACAACGGATATCAAGTTAAAATAGTTAATAAATTAATTAAAAGTTTATTAACAAAATGAACAATGCAGTTTTTGAAAATAAAACCGACAATGAAAATAACATGAAAAGGGTTGTTATAAATTATTATCCAAATTTCTTCGAGTCTGCTAAAACACAATTAAAAAAGTTTGATTTAAATTTAATTGCAAGACCCCCTCCAAAATTAAAATCAATTTTATCAACTAGAATTGACCACATTGATAAATTTGACCGATCAGGTGTCTATATCATTCCATTTCTCAAAGAAGGTGGTTATAAAAATTATTATACATAAAATTATATATAAAACCGCATTATCTAGGCTAAATCAAATAGAAAACATAGATATTTTATTTAATGAAAGTAGATTAAATTATAGGTCAGATTTTTATTTGCAACTTTTTATTAGAGAGAGTATTGAAATTTTCGTCAGAAGCTCAGTGGTCTGCAATGACTCCTTGTCATTTCAAATCCCAAATATTTGAATTGAATTGTTAAATAATTTAAAAATTAAGCAATGTGACACATAATTATAATATAACGAGAGTGATTTTTATTTTTAAAAAAATTTAAATTTCATTTATAATAGTTTTTTTGTCATTTTCCATCTTTGTGTTTATTTGTATTTAATTTTTCTGATGATGATTGAGTAAATTCAATCGAAACATGTAAAAATTATTAAGATCTTTTAATGTTTTTATTAGTATTTAACGTCCTTTATAGCAATTGAATATTTTAATGCATATTTTTGAAATCTCTCACAGCAGTTCTCAGTTCAGACAAGAATTAAATTCATTCTCTTTTGTAATTCTGGTATTTCTTGGATTTCATAGTTTCTCGCTTTTTTTTATTAAATGTATCATGAGAAATAACTTTACTAAAATATCTTGGCACTTCTAGTCCAGATTTAGTAGCCACTTATGAAATAATTGTATGATCATTTGTAACATTACATGCATGCTGGGTGTCATTTGTAACGTTAGGTTGGTCGTGGTGCAGGTTAAATGTATACATACTGAGTGATTAAGATAAAACAACAACGTTTATTGAACTGATAAAGGCTGAAGGGAAGTGGAGCAAGTCTTAATTTCACACAGCTAAGAAGACTATGAAAAAAGCTAAACACATACTCACAAACTTCGGCCTAGCTCAGTCGGGGCACCTACTAATACCTTCCGCTATCTCTTGGCTGATCTGCTAGATAAAGCTTAATTAAACAACCCGTGGCTGTGGGTAATCCTTTATTCACAAACAATCCAAATGAAACTAAGAGGTTTCTTACCCCGGCCAATTCTTAAGTCAACTATCGGAACTCCTTTCCACTCACTGGAGGCTTCGTTGCTACTTTTCAATCGGCTAGCACTTCGCTGAACAATACTTCACTTCGCTATCTAATACCAGAGATCCTCACACACTGGCTAGACACAGATGCTCTCCCGCTGGCTAATGCCAGAGACACTCACTGGCTAATGCCAGAGCTTCTCGCTGGCTAATGCCAGAGACACTCCCCATTCACTCAAACCCAAGCTTTTATATGCTGCAAACTGAGATACTTCACATTAACATATTACTAATAACCGCAAGCTAACTGTAAAATCCGAAAGAGCACACACACTCTTGAAAGTTAAAGTAAAAGAGAGGATAGATGTCGCTTTTACGCTTACACATGTTAACTTATTGACGTCACGATCTCAGAAACACTAGAGTGCCTTTATGGAAAGGTCACTCCCTCACAAACCCCCCTCGGATTCTACAGAGAAAAAGGACTGGGCCAAATGCATGTCCAGGACTTTTTCTTGTTATAAATTTCGAACCGTAAAAAACACAGTGATGGGTGAAATTTAGAACCAAACATAACTTTCAAAATATTAACTTTAACCCATCACAACCAAAAAAACCTCAGTTTGCCTCAAAAATTCACATATTCAATCCAATCATTCATCTATCTTACAAATAGCCTCCGTAAAACTTCCAAAAACTCGTAAAACTCTCAAAACTAATTACTTCTTCTTTCAAAACAGCCCACTCCACTGGGAGTGCTAAAATTTCTCAAAACACTAAACTTCCGAAATTTTCCTCAATATTGCAATACAACTATAACATTACCAAAAATTTCTCCCATAAAACTTTCCTAATACTAGAATTCGCACCAAGTCCAAAAAACCCAATGCGCAAAAATTTCCCTGATCCAAATACCGAACTCATCTAAAATTAAATTTTACTTCATACTCAAAATAACTCTGCTATTACGTAATACCTACATACCCATTAGCCAATGAACTAACTCCCAAAATTCTTCAGAACTTAACTCCACTTTAACAATAATTGGGGCACATACGTACAGCGTCATATCGCTGTGCTTATGCAACAATAAAAAAAAAAATATCAAAAATTTACAAAATGACGTCATCATGCTCTTCATCTGTATTAACTAAAAGAAAAATAGCAGAATCAATACATAACACAGGTATACTTCCCTGCAAGAAAATCACATTAACATTCAATTTTAATACAATACAATTTCAAATTCAAACGCAGTTTAAAAATTCGCAACTTGCGGAAACCATTCCCAACTAAAGTACAAACGCAACACATAAAACACGAACGATAAGGAGAAAGTTAATTCATTAAATGTTAGTATAAGAGATAGAAACGCGTGTCAAGGACTTCTTGACCGCAAAACACGTGCGCGCCTGAACCGCGGCGCGTGTACAAAATAACCCAAATTACTATCTGTACTTTCTGAAAATTTAAACATACATTAACATACATTTTATAACACATGAACAATATAACAATATAGTAACATTTTTAACAAATAACACAACAATTTAATAATAGATCCAGAATTTTTAAAAGCAGTTAAGACCAAAATCTCAAACATACATAAAACGAACAATTTTGCAAACAAATTTTGAACACAATTAAGCACCAATCGTGAGTCCGTCAAAAAATTCCAAAAATGGCCAAAAATACAAAACAGTCTTTCTGCTTTCTATTCCTTCATATTGCTACCACATATATGCACTCTAATAGAAATTTAATAAAGAACATTATCACCCAATCATAGAGATGATTGGCTGCTGGCTGGCTTCATACTACAGGATGGTTTTCTCCTCTTGTCCCAGAAACCTTGTACGAAGGCTCTTTCGTCATCAGAACTGTACGGTGACGCCACAGTTGACTGTCGTGCCTGCAGCCTGGTTCTGAATGGATGCCGTGGGATACTTGTAGGTTCCGCTCGACGACTCTGCTCTGGCCGGTTCGCTGGGGTCACTCCATGGCGAGATTCACACTGTTGATGCCGGTAATCTGAGCGTTGTCTTCTCTTTCTAGACGCACCCGAAGTTACTGAAGATCCTAGGCCACGTTTCTTTCCGGATCTATGTTGTTTCTTATTAGGCAAAAATTCGGAATTTAAAGTTCGTTTAACAGTTTGCCGAGTGTCCATCTGAAATCTTTTCCGGGGATTAAGTACCGAAGATGGTGAACTATTAGATAATGTATGTTTGTGAGGTTGCTCTCTAATAAGTGGAGGAACGGGACAGTTTATAATCTTTTTCCTTTTATGGCACACAGAATCTGATGTATTTGACACTGCTCTCTTATTTTTGTTATCATACTTTGCTCTCGGATTGCTAGGTTTTCGACTATCAATAACAGTTTTTGGAGCTGTTTGACCAACTTTTCTTCTTAAATATTGATGAAAAGAATTAGATGAAGAAGTGCTGGACTCGGGACACTCATTGGATCGGGAATTTCGCGAAACACCACTCGACACATGAGAACCTTCACTACCATTTTCTCTAAACTTATAAACTCTAACCTGATCCAGATTAACCGTCATTCTTTCACCATTGACATCAACAACCAAATTATTATTTCGAACTTCTAAAACCTCGAACGGACCTACAAACTTCGGACCAAACTTAGCTACTCTCTTTTGACGACTTGAACTTAACCAATGCTTTTCTACTAACACAAAATCTCCAACTTTCACTTCTAACTCCCTCCTACGCATATTATAATACTGAGCCTGCTTTTCTTGCTCTTTTCCCCTCTGAACTTGAGCTTCCTTAACCAACCTCTCAATATCCTGACACATGTACTGACTTTCCGCATCCGACACCATAACTAGCCTTTGGAATGGAGTAATGACTTTTCTACCCAAAAACAATTCAGCTGGCGTTTTCCCCGTCGACTCGTGAACTGCTGTACGAAGTGCATACGCAAAATGCTGAAGAAACTGGTCCCAATTTGCGTGATGAGAACCAACATACGAAGAAATCATTTGAATTAATGTACGATTTACACGTTCAGCCATATTAGACTGAGTAAGTTCCTTACCGTCCCCAGTCTCCAGCTTTTCACACAAAGACTTAAAAATATTAGATATAAAATCATAACGAAATGGTTTACTAGCAACTAGTGCGTCAAAACCAATCTGAATTTCATTCCTTAAACTCGGTTTATCTGAAAAAACCTCTCCAAATTCATTCAAAAACTTATTAAATTCCTCCTTCTCGATTTCACTTAACCCCGACTCCTCCAAATTAACTGACACTGAAACATGCTCTTTCTTACTCACATTCTCATCATTATTCACGATTAACGACTTTTGAAAGAAATCCAAACTAATTCCTCTATCCTTCATATAATCCACACCAACTATACAATGCACTGTTAATCCATCTAACACACATAACTCCCAACATGTCTTAACCGAACGAATTTCAACTTCCAATTCTACTGAACCTTTATTATCGGAAGCTACTCCCTGTGCCGACTGAACCACCAGACTTAACCTCTTCAACTTCTTATACGAAAAATATTTCCGATAACAATCAAAAGAAATGAACGACTTATCTGCCCCTGTATCGAAGACACTTTTAACGACAATACCATCTAACACAATTAACACTTCAGGTAACTCAACCGGATTAATAGTAATTTTATTCAAACTCACAGAAGGCTTTTCCGATTTAATCTGTGACTGCATACCTTCCGAAATACAGTCACCTACCAGTTTAACTGACCCGACCTCTGAGCACATCTCTTTTGCATTGACCTATTTTCCAAATTCTCATCCGAAGTCAATCTCCTTGCTTGCGAAGAAACATTCCTGTCCCGTCCTCCCCCACTACGATCAAAACCACTATTCTGTCTATTTCCATACATATTTCTCTCACCACTTCTAAAACTATTAGCACCACCACAATTCCTATTACCATTATTCGTATTCGACATATTACGAACAAATCCATCATTTCTATTACGCAAATTATTATCCGGAAATCGCTGTCCCCCTCTCACAAAATTACGATCCCCCTCATTTCTCAAATTACTATCCGTGACCGGTCTCTGACGAGGGCTACGCAAATCCCGTTGATCCGGGCTATGCCGAGTCTCATACTTCGATAGTAACTGGTGCATTTCTGCAAAATTCTTCGGTGCTCTAACTTCAATAAAGTCCTGTATACTTGGATTAAAATGAGGAAAAACAATGTCCAACAATTCCTCAAATGTGATATCTAAATCTAATTTATTTTTTAGGTCAAGCTTACGTAGATAGAATTTTGACGCCGACTCATAAATATTCTGCTTATTACAATAGAACTCTTTTCTCAAAATACTTTTATCTTTAACTGGAGGAAATGCCTTCTTTAACTCAATCACAGTTTGTTCAAATCTTTTCGCTTCATCATTAATCAAAAACTTTCCTATATTTTCCAACCACAAAAGTGCTTCGCCCTTCAACGAGCATTTAAGCACTACGTACCTACTTTTCTCAGGTATATTATTGAACAAAATATAATCATCTAATTTAACTAAAAATTCACTAATATCACCTTCACCGGTGAAATACACACGTGGCACAATCTCATAGTGTCCGATGTTTCGTTGGGCGCCATTTGTAACGTTACATGCATGCTGGGTGTCATTTGTAACGTTAGGTTGGTCGTGGTGCAGGTTAAATGTCGACATACTCAGTGATTAAGATAAAACAACAACGTTTATTGAACTGATAAAGGCTGAAGGGAAGTGGAGCAAGTCTTAATTTCACACAGCTGAGAAGACTATGAAAAAAGCTAAACACATACTCACAAACTTCGGCCTAGCTCAGTCGGGGCACCTACTAATACCTTCCGCTATCTCTTGGCTGATCTGCTAGATAAAGCTTAATTAAACAGCCCGTGGCTGTGGGTAATCCTTTATTCACAAACAATCCAAATGAAACTAAGAGGTTTCTTACCCCAGCCAATTCTTAAGTCAACTGTCGGAACTCCTTTCCACTCACTAAAGGCTTCGTTGCTACTTTTCAATCGGCTAGCACTTCGCTGAACAATACTTCACTTCGCTATCTAATACCAGAGATCCTCACACACTGGCTAGACACAGATGCTCTCCCGCTGGCTAATGCCAGAGCCACTCGCTGGCTAATGCCAGAGACACTCCCCATTCACTCAAACCCAAGCTTTTATATGCTGCAAACTGAGATACTTCACATTAACATATTACTAATAACCGCAAGCTAACTGTAAAATCCGAAAGAGCACACACACTCTAGAAAGTTAAAGTAAAAGAGAGGATAGATGTCGCTTTTACGCTTACACATGTTAACTTATTGACGTCACGATCTCAGAAACACTAGAGTGCCTTTATGGAAAGGTCACTCCCTCACACATTAATTTCCAAATAAATGGGGTCTGTATCACCAAGTGCCACGGATAGTTGTTACCTTGCTGGGTACAACTTTCAGAGTTTAAGGTGTATGATAGGTTTCGTTGCGTGTCCTTACCTAACCTGCTTTTAAAGTCACTTGCATGGCAGTTAGTATTTGCTGCAGATGGCAGTAAACTTCGGAAAAATTATACTTGCATATGTAACTTACAAAACGATACATATTTCAACAGATGACCAATGGTCATATTTATTTACTTAGACATTTATAAGAATTGACAAGCATTTGAGATTTTATCATTTTTGCCTACTTCTTGACTTTTTTTATGACTTCCCTCAATTATTGGACAAATACATCTAGATAATCCCAAAGTACAACATTCTATTGACTGTCATATGTTTAATTCTGAATCATATGTCAAAGAAAGGAGGTGACATGCGAAGAAAATGCGATATAAACGTTTCATTAATTTATCTAATGCAGACAATAAAAAAACTTTATGTAATGTTTAAATAATATAAATTATCTAGAAAAGACTGAACTTCTTTTTTTCTAATTGTTTCGAGTTTTTCATTAAAATAACTTAATGAAGTATGCATTTTCTTAACAAATGTGAAATAATTATTGAAGTAGTTTAAATTGAGGTCATGAATTTATGATTCTATGTAAAGTGCATGTTTAATTAGTACTTTATTCATCAAGCATAATTAGTTGCATAAAATACTGCAAAATGCATAATTAGTTTTTATTTTTAATTGCCAGCAATTCATCAAGATAATGAGACAATATCCTTAGTTTCCCGAAGATTTTAATTCACGGGTATGGGACGCTATAAATTTTCCCATGCTTGCTTAGTCATGATGCATTTTATATTTATATTTATGAATTATAAATGGTTGTATTTTATTAAAGAATTAAAGTGCAAAACAGATTTATTCATAAAATGCTTGTATTTTTTTTCTTAATAGCTATATGAAAAAATTGATAATTTTGTTTGTTTTCGTATGATAGATTAATTCTTTAATTAGTATTCTTTTTATAAACACATTTCTTCCGATTGGTATAATAATTATATTTCCGAATTATATTTTTTTTGTAGTATACATGTTTTTGTAACAAAAATCAATACCATACATTGTCTTTTAAGGTACGGATAAACATATTTGTAATATTTCTGTATTATTTAATATTATTTAGTATAGTAATATTTCTGTTTTACTTTTTACCCATTTATTAGAATTCATAACAGACCCCAACCCCTTACCAGAAAAAAAAATGACAAAAATTTTAAAGTGTTAAAAAAAAAGAAACGGATACCCTCTCTGCTTATTAAAAAGTTATGTTAGTTTCTAAAATGTACAGTTTAGAAGTGCAAGAAATGCACTCGTTTTGAAGTGTTGAAACGTATCATGTAGATGAATATTTTGGATTTGGCATATTTAAAGTGTCAAACATCTATATCGTTACTTTTGAGATAGTTTATAGATATTTTTAAAAATAAATTGAAGCCTCACTTCTATTTAAAACACCGAATACAATGGCAGTAATTAAAAATTAAACTAATACGGTTTGTAAAAATCACCATAAAAGAAAATAAATGTAAATAAAAAACAAAGCAAGTCGCATTTCGAGGTAAAGCAATAACATCACGTCATCAGCTGAAACATATACGTTTTTGTAAGGGGACAACGTCAGAGATAAATTTAAAAAAAGAAGATAGAGATTACAGCCTGTCGCACTATTCGTAACCTCTAACCTGTTTCTTTCAGCTTACCTCTTACATTCTCCCCTTATTGAGACGTATATGTTTCAACTAATGACAGGCTCTTACTGTTTTAGCTGTGAACGACTCCTGCTTTGTTTTTTTTTTTTATTTTGTAGTATTTTTTACAAAGTCTATTATTTTAACCCTTTCGGGTCTTGTGTTCTATTAATAGTTCATTTATTTTCATCAAATATTACTTTATCTTAAGAATTACTCAGTTACTTTCTTTATATAGAAATTATAGTATATGACTATGTCTTTATTATTATGATTTCATTTAAGTTTTACAGTTAATAATAATATTAATAATAAAGATTACTTAATTCCCTTTTCACCTTTGGTGATTTCTTTATTTGATTCCTATAATTTACTTTTAAAATTTAAAATATGAGTTACTTTTCTAAGCCAATCATATATGATAAAACTGAAAATAAAAAATAAAAAATTGAAAGTTGCAATTTTTTTGTCAAATGCTATTGTAATACATTATTTTCCAAACGTCTTCAAAGAGTGTTCTTTAGCCTATTATCATATATATGTGAATTGAATCGTACACAAGATGTGCATATTTGTAAGACTTCAGCAATGAGACAATCTTTAAAATTGTGTAACTGTATTTCGATCACTACGATTAACGTTAATAAGATAATTAATGTTATTAAGTAATTTTCTTCTCACGACGGAAAAAATCCGGACCCAAAAGGGTTAATCATACGATATATTATCACAGAAAATTTAACGTATCATCATAGAATAATTGCAAAATACTCATTATGAACGAGGTATTCGTAAAAGTTTTAAAATTAGTGCAAAATAATAAAAAAAATATCTCCGTTATCTTAGTTTATAATTCAATTTTAATTTAATCTCATTATTATTATTATTATTTAAGAAGTAACTTATTTGCATTTCTGTAATTCGTTTTGTTTTATTGTTTCATTGTGTATTTCTTAAATTCGTAGAAAAAAATAACTTTAGAAAAAAAAAAATATAAATATTATGCCTATGTGCTTTTCTACGGTTCCATACTTAAAAACTAAAAAGTAAAAACTGTCTGTCAATCACAACTATTTTATTTAATATTATTTATTTATTTGTAAGTTACTTGAAAAGCTCAAATTGGAGGAATTAATAAATATTATTGATCCACATTTTTACTTCTTTTTAAAAATTCACAATATTTTGAAATAATGTAGAGAGACTAATTATATTACTTAAAATAAAAACTATTCTTTGTATATCGTGTTGAAGCTTTTGTAATGCTGAAGTAAAAAATACACTCCTTTAAACTTTAGGTATTATATTTTCAGAGATATATTCAAAAAAGCACTGTAAAAATATGTTTCCCTCCCTCCGTTTCTTGAATCTATTAACCCATTAGTGCCTAGCGTCCCTTTTTAGGGACGCTTGAAAAGGTGCATTCAGCACTGTTTTTGACACCGGTAAAAAAGAAAAGCAATAATTATTTTATTTAAATGATGCATTTTTGTGATTAATGAACTAAATTTAAATCTTCTAAAAATAGTGGTGCCAACCAAATAAAATTTACGCAAAAGATGCTGGGCACGAATGGTTTAAAACGAAAATTATGAAAATATATAGGTAGTAGATGTTAATTTAAACCTTCCAGGGAAATTATAGCTATTACTCTAGGTCCAATAGTTTTTTGAAAAAAGTACGATTTTCCATTACAAACAAATTTCAATTTACGGGCATACATCAAAGGTGCTGAGAGGATGTAGGTATATACCATAGGATAAGTATATAGGCATTGTTGATAATACTTTACGGAAAAAAAATTTGCAATTCGCCAAGATGTTAACCTTTAAATATATGAGCATTTTGGACATAGATAATGACAGGATGGCATACACTATGTACCATACCCAAAAAGCAAATAATCCCCGACCGAACGCCCGCCAAACATCCAAACCTGACTATTTTTCTTCTGCACGATCTCATTTCTTGAGATCGGCAGGAAAAGCTTTTTGTCCGCGCGGCAAACGATCTGGGTATCATATGATCCTGATATCGTATGCACAGGTTTTGGTCGTATTGCCGACCTCTTTTATGACTACTACATCCATGCGGTTTTCTTGCTGTTTTCTACAACCCCCTCTTCCTCAATCCTTCCTCCCAGATTTCTTGCCTTCTTGTTCTTGGATTTACTATGTGTGAAAACTCCATTCTTTAAAAATTCGCTTTGTGTTGAAAGTGATGTTTAAATAATTAAATTTTCCCTTCTTGATTATTAATTTGTAGCTTTGAAATTAATATTATAAAGTATATGTTCGTTAAAGTGATTTTTTGGTAAATATAAATTACTTAGCAAATTTTCTACAAAAAATTAGTACACCTTCATCTAAAAAAGTAAAATAAATGACAGCTCGATAAGTAATGTAAAGCAAGTCTATTGATATTACAAGAAATTTTCTATTAAATTCTATTAATTTTTTAATTAAAATCTATTAATTTTTAGGAATAATGAATAATCATCCATGCTTAAAAAAGTTTTAATATGTAAAACTTAATCAAATACACAGTTGTACTCTTACTTCAAATACTTGGTATAAAGACTATATTTTTTGCGTAACTTAGCTCAATAAACAGAAAATAACGTACGTAGACATGATTAGAAAACTTCGAATATTAAACAATTATTTGCGCAAAATCTGTTTTTAAAGTAAGATTATATAATTGATTAGTTGTAATAATAAATTTTGCAACTCATTTTTTTTTACCACTAAAAATATATATATCTTTAATTAACAAAGTAACTTAGAACATTAAGACTTTAACCAGTTTAAACTAATTATATATTAATCATAAATTAAAAGGTTTCACGTTTTCTGCAAAGCACTAAATTTAGAAAAGAAAGCAAGTTATTATTTTTTTCCCTTAATGTATCGAAATTCCCTGATACTTAGTAGAGTTTACACAAATACCACCTCCTCCTTACACCCAATAAAAAAGAAAGAAAGAGAGAAAAGAAAAAAGATAAGCGAGAAAAAAAAGGAAAAGAAAAATGAAATTACCAAATTATAGGTTTGATCTTTTAAAGTAAAATTATGTAATTGATTGGTTAAACTAATAAATTTAGCATCTCATTTTTTTTAATCAAGTAAATATATATATATATATATATTAACTATCAAAATAATTTAGAACATTAAGACTTTAATCAGATTTAAATTAATAATATATTAAATAATAAATTAAAATGTTTCACGTTTTCTGCTAATCATTAAATTTGGGAAAGAATCAGAGTTCTTATTTTATTTCCTCAAATACATCGAAATTTGTTGATAATAAGTAGAATCTCCATACCCTCCTCCGCCATACACATAAAAAAGAAAAAAGATAAGAAAGAAAAAGAAAAAGTTAGATTACCTCTTCATAGGTTTGCCCTAACCACCAAACCCCTCCCAATAAAATATATTCATTCTGTGTCATATCTGCTCATTCAAAAATTCTTGTGACAATATTTTTACCACATGAATAAGAAATTAAAAATTTTACCATAAACTATGTCAGTTTTTAATATTTTCCTCAATTATAGCTCAGAAAAAGAAAAATAAATCGCAAATAGCTGTTTAATGATTCAATTTTACCACCAAATATTCATTATTTTAAATGTTTTCGTGCAAATAGAAAAAATAATCTTTGAAAAAAATTAGCCAAAAAATATAATCCCCTTTTCAAGTTTTTTCAAGCATTTTTTAAGTATGAATAACTATTTGTAATTGCATAAAAAACATGCACAAACTTTTTTTCAAATTTCTAGATATGCTTGCGGTATATGTCGAGCAGTCATTTATTTTTGAAAGATGAAAAATTACTAATTGTTGAAGAAAACTCTAAGACATTTATACTCACTCTCTCGCGTCACATAGATTCGCGTCTCCCTTCAAAGTCTGAACAAGAATGGCCTTGTTTGCAACCTAAAAAGAATTTTGAAGGGTTGGCGAAAGTGGGAAAAAAAGTCCTGGAAAGGGAGCAGGCAGTCACATGATTCGGAATTAAACTGAAAATGCAGGGGGGCATTGTTGAGAGCTACAAATTGTCGGGCAATAATCGACACAGGAAAATTGGCTGATGAAATTTTTGGAGCAAATATCATCAAATCAAATCCATTAGTTAATACGATTTGCTGCCGATACCTGCATTGGAGTATGTCAACAGAGTATGATCTATAGATATCGTAATAATGTCAGTGGACGATTACTGATATTCCTCCGATAATTTGGAAAACAGGCCGACTAGAATTCGACATCCTTTGGTGTTTAGTTAGGCTTTTAGAGCTTTGAGAAGAACTGTTATTGATGTATTATAATTCAATACCAAGTAGCACTATGAAAGCAGCAAACGTCAAAATGTTTAAAATACACTAATTATTTAGAAATAATTATGGAAATAAATGGAAATTTGCTACTAGTTTGCTTTGAATATATCAATCAATATTCATCCCGTGTCTTTTAATGCTGATAGAAAACGTATCAGGGAAATCGACTGACGAAACAAGGCGACGTTGCAATTTGTGACCTCTTTTCAAAACGCGCTTAGCACAATGCCAATTTTAAATTTTAAACAAATATTTTGTTTTGATAGATCAATGGTTAGGGGGTTGAATTCGAAAAACTGGAAATTGTTTTAATAGCTACAGCTTAGGTCTAGAATGAATATGCTGTGTTTTCTCCCTTGTACTAGAAGAGCGCCAGGTAATATGCATATATTTATAGTCAATATGTATATATATACCATAATGCTATTTCAAAAATACTAACTTATTCAAAAATATTGCTAATAGAAATGTTGCAGTGCTTAAAATTCAGAGTAAAATGAGCACCTACATTTATTAATTTTCATAAATATTAAGGTCAAAATTCTACTTCAAAATTTTAGCCTGGTGGTCAAAGGGTCTAGAATATCTTATACTACATAATTCAGAATTAATTAAGGGACAACTAGAAGTTATTTTAATCCTTTCAGTTTAGGTCTAAAATGAATCATTCTCTAAAAATACGTTTTAGCAACAGTAACAACAACAAAAAATCATTTAATATTTTTATTTATAAATATAGTTAATAATTCATAAATTTCTTATACGGAACTCTTTGAGCGTGAGTAATATATACAGGTCACTTTTTTGTATAAACTTAAAGAAGCAGCCTAACAAAAGTATGTACACTTTAAGCATAAAATTATTATATTCCGGCAACACCACAAACGATCACTTCATCGAGTTCACGGATGAAAACCTAGAATGAACTAAATTTCGTTTTGCATATTAAAATGCAATCAATCTGCCAAGTCAAATGTGTGGGAAATACATTTAAAATCCCGATTTTAGCAATTGACTCGTAGGTATATCACTGTGCTTTCCTCAACTCAAAAATAAATAAACATGCAGTATAATTGAACAAGAAAATGTGATGTTAAACCCTTGCGTCTGCCACTAAAATCGAGTTTTTAGGTGTTTTCTACGAAGATATGACTTGGCAGAAGGATTGTGTTTTAATATGCGAATCTAGATTAAACTAATCCAAAGTTTATATCCGTGAACTAATGATGTGACTACCTGTCCGATTCCCGGTCTATTATGTATGTACATTTTAAATATGAGAAAACTTAGTGACTTGAATTTGTGAAAATTATGTACAATGTCTGAAAGATTTTTTGACATATACCTTGTCTAAAAGTTTATTATTATTGTTATTAATATTATTATTATTATTATTTACAGAAAAAAGGAAGATTCCAACTGAAAAACTAAATAATAAAAAATATGTTTTATTAACTTTTTTTTTTAAATATATTTTTTTTAACATTGCATGTTCCGAATTTTTTATTTAAAATAAGAAATTTTACATTTAATATTATCCGAACAAAGTAATTAACCGTAAAGAAATAGGAATCCTACAGCAAAGGAAACTTAGAAAAGTTTCAATTACCTCAGGTAATTAATTGGTTAATCTGTTTGGAACGTTAAGAGTAAATGTGCTACACCTCCCAAAGGTCAACTTAGAACATCTATTAGCAATGTAATAAATGGAAGTAATTCGTGATGTTCAAAGAATTCTAAAAATTCAGAAAGCCAGAAAGTAATTTTGCAGCATTTTGCCCGTGCGATCATAGTATTATAATTTTTCATTAGAAGCTTTTTAGTGTAAGGTATGTTTTAATTTATTTAAGTAGGCGGTGTAGGTAAATACATTATTTTTTATTAATTATGGTGTTTCATAAAACACCCTGAAATATAACTTCTAATTTAAAACAATATGCTCTATTACCTCAAATATTTAATTTCTCAAATATTTATTATAAATGAAAAAGGCTATTAAATAAGTTTTTTTCTACTTTTCATGCATATATTTCGTGTTTCGTACTTAAAAGATAAAAACGGAACCATTATTCATTGACAACCATTATCCATAACGGACATCATTACTGTGGCTGTGTGTCACAGACATTTTATTTGTAAGCTGTTGAACGTGAAAAAGTCGAATTGCGGGAAGTAATAAAAAGTATTGACCCACACATTTACAGATTATTAAAATATCAAAAATATATTTAGAAAAATTGCAAAGGCATTAAATAAGTAACTTAAAAAAATATTCTCTGCGTATATCATGTTGTGAATCAACTTTAGGTATTAGATATTGTCGAATGTTTAGATCAAAATATGTCTCCCCCTCATTATTTCTAAATCTACTCAAACTAAATTATGAAAACGAATTACAAGCAGTAGATGTTAATTTAAATCTTGCAGTAAAATTATAACAATTGATCTAGGCTACATAGTATTTGTGGCAAGAGCATTTATTTTGTTTGGTTTTTTGTTTGTTTTTTCACACTAATTTTAATTTAATTTACGAGCATTCAGTAAATGTGTGCAGGAACACTGCATGTACCTAGTATAGCAGAAGTATAAAATAATTGTTGATAATGATTTTTGGAAAAAATCATCGGTAATTAGCCGAGATATTGTCCTTTAAAGAAACGAACTGTTTGGCCATTAGTGTGGAGCTTAAAAGCCATGATTTTTTATATTAATATTTTTACACATACCACCCTTTTATTTTGTTCCTTTGTCATACAAAAACATTAGAAAAAAGTTTGAGCAATAAATTTTAATATTTAAAAGTAGCTCAATGTACTCAAAATTTATAAAATTAGAGAAAATTAAGAATATTAACTGTGCAAATGACAAATGTGTGCATGATTTTTTTAATATTTTAATTATAACAATAATTTAATTTATTGTACTAGTTATTAGATTTTTATTTTATGTTAAAATTTTATTGTTTTGTATAAATTAAAACAGTTTTTCTTGATTTTTGAGTACATTTTTGCAGTAATCTTCAACAATTTGTATTAGAAATTGCAGTTGCGTTTCGTCATGCGTTATCAATCCACTTTATTCCCGAATAAGTGTAGCCGCAAGTTCATCATGGTCATTTATTAATTTTAGGGATTTTATAATCTTTTAGCGTTTTAATATTCATTTATTGACTCCTATAAGTTAGGATCAACTGCAAGATATCCAGCTGGAAATTCAAACAATTGAAACAACATCATTTACATGGTTGTAATAAATCTTCAATTTTTTCATTCTTGAATTAAAAAAGAGCAACACCGACTAGCTTGGAGAAATTTAGAGCTTGATTTTCAGAATTAGTTTCATTCTGTAGAGCAATAACATTGTGTCTTTTGGTCGTTAAACTTACACAGCTAGTTAAGCTAATCCAAGAAGTCCTTCTGATAAATACTACAAGAAATAAGAAAATTTAGAAGATGATGAGCTGCAAATAACTGAATTTATTGATGAGTATTCAAGTAAAAAATTTAGCAACAATAGATCATTAAAACCGGAAAATGAAGCTTGAGGGCAGCGATCCAAGCTTTCAAATATATACAGACTGTGAAAACATATACATCATTTACATCTTCTTCCTCTTTTGAAGTCAATTTAAATTAAGCATTAACTATCCACATTTTGTGACAGTACACCAGTTGAGGCATCATCAATTGAAATTTCTTCGTCGTATTTGTATCTATCAATTAAATTCCAATGTACTTGAAAGCTTTCAAATAATGCAACTTTAGATCAAGATTAGACTCCTATACATATTTCAAACACAATACTAATTATCAGTCCCATAAATTGATGCGTGAAAGCAAGTGAATAAAGTTCTTTTTTTCTTTTTTGATCTATAAGAACATATGCAGAACAATTTCAATTAGTGTTTGAGCTGGTAATATCGAAGCAATGTTGCTTGAATATTATCTGCTATTCCTCAATCTTCAGTCTCCTCAAGTATTCTGCCTGAGCTTTTCTTGTGTTAAACAGTCCGTACTTGAGTAACATCTTACTCAAAAATTAATACTGGCAATCGATAAATGAATTTATTTTCCGGTCAAAACATGCATTAATTTTCTATCCCAATGAATGTCAACACAATGTCACTTTGAAACCTAATTTTTATTTTTTCATACTTCTTAATTCTCTCAAACATTATTTGTCCATAAATTGAGTCTTTGTTAATTAAATTTTATTCTATAAATATAATTTAAAAGATGGAATTTATTTTTCCTTGATTTATCATACGACCACGCGTATATTTATCATTGCTCATACATTAGAAACTTACCCATCATTGAGCTACCTCTAAATATTGTTTAAATGCATTATTATTTTGCCTGATTTAGTTTTTCATAAAAAGGAATAAATTTAGAAGGTGAGAGGATTAGATTTTCAAACATCAAAAATAAGCTCCACCCTATTCGACATACATAATGACACGTGTGATGTAATCTACATGTCATCCACTTTTAAAGTGTAAATGACTTCTTTCAATGATATGTTTGCGTAAGGGCATTTCCTGTAATCGTATAAAAGAAATAAACTTGAAAATGGTAAAAACGGACCTCTTTAATTCCTTGCTCTTACACATTTCTGAAAATCATACAAAATGCCATTGTATTTAAAGATAGAAAACCAACGATTATAAATGCACCAAAAATGCATTAAGAGATAGCAAACAGCTGTTTCGAATCTACTGTCGAGATTCTTCATAAGTGCAAAACTCAGCGAGCTAGAAAAAAAAAACTGAGCCAAAAATAAAAACAACAACGATGGAATCAAGGCCGATTGACGCCAAAATATATTAAAATAATAATAAAATATTATGTTGTTGTATCAGCTTATGCATTCGATAAAATTCGGGATTTTAAGAAAAAAATATTTCAGTTGACCATTTATTGTAGAGTTTGATAGATAAATGAGGCAATTATGAAAAGAGCAATTTAAATATTGTCTATTCACCATACTTCTAAAATAGCGAGCATTATGATTGCAGAGATTGACCATTGAATTTAAACAATTTTCAAGTGATTCATTTTCATTTGATAGTTTTTGAACTCTAAACCTCTCAACTTGAGAATATGGGTATCTGTGTAAACCTTAATACATCCTCTATCAATATTATATTATATTTCGCAACGTACATCGGCTCTTGCCAAACCTATTACAGTGTTCTTTTTTGGAATGCAGCAGAATAAATAAAGTTAAATAAAGTTTTCCTTAGAAAAATAAGGTGAATGTTTTTTGAATGTGTGAAATTCATTTTTTGATACAGATGTCATATACGCATTACGTTGGCGTGATTGAAATAAAATGAACATTTTATGCCTCTTATGGTAATCCAACTTTGTTTTTAATTTATTAATGAACTATTTATTTAGTTTCATTTGCATTTTAAAATGATACAAAATGTTATGCTCTATACATAGAAAAGTAAAATAGAAAATGGAAATGTATCTGTCATTTGAAAACGAAGTTTCCGTTAAAGTGGCGCCAAAAATATATCACCTTATTGTGGTGCATATATGACATTTGTGCCTCTTTCTTACAACATGGGTGTGTGCATTTGCAAATTTAGTTATTTAGCTCAATTTTTGTTATATTAACTGGAGTTTGTACAATGTACGGTACTACTTGATTATACTGTCGAGAAAAAAATTAATAGCAGATTATACGAATAAATGTCAATAATCGATGATCGTAAGTATGATAGCAATTGATATTACACGTGATACACGTATTTTTTTACGTCATACGTGCTTTTTAATTCGACTTTTAATTTGTATTTTTTATTTATGTTTATTGTTCTTTCGTTATTTAAAATGAATTTATGTAAATTTGAATAGTATGGCGAAACTGGCCGACGTGTTAATCAAGTAGAACTCAATTTACATTTGAAAATATCATATTTCACAAAAACCTCCGGCACAAACCCGGATTTGAAAGATTTCCTTCCAGTACCAATGCGGCAAAATCTTCGTTTTAGATTAACGAAGAAATGTGCCTTTTTAAAAATTAATTTCGTTATTTTAAAACGAAAATATTAATAAATTAAAAAAGTTACTATAGCACAAAACAATTTATAGAATTTCTAAAAAGAAATTGAAAGTAAATAAACAATTTATTAATACAGAAATAACTATTGCTGGGTTACTATAGCAAGCAAAATAACACCGTTTTGGCGATAGTCAGATACCTCAATGTGTATATAATATCTGTGCCAAACATGTTTGGAAAAAACAATAATCGTTATTTATACAGCATGTTTAAATACTGTAGTATAGTGAAAAAAATGTATACATGACATACACGCACTACATTAGCGAGTTTTTTTTTCTTCTGATGCCGATTCAGAGAAAATTTTGTTTTTAAATACCAGTTACATATAAAGTTTACAATTATTTTCCGTTATTTTAAATAGAAAATAACAATAAATTTTAAAAAGTTAGTTAATAATTATAGAACAAAACTCTTTATATCCTTTAAAAAATAAAATAAAGTAAAATAAAAATTTATTAATAAATAAACAACAGCCAGGTTACCATGTGAGGCACAAAATCGCCATTTTATTGCAGTCGCGCAAATGTGGCGCATGACAAATGTGCCTAGATTAAAATAGTTTATATAATTGGAAAAAAAATTGTAAATAGACAATTTATTAATAAATAAACAATAACATCCTGGTTGCCATATCAAGCAAAATAATGACACTTTGGCGTCAGTTAATTACCCAGATGTATATATGGTATTGGCGTAAGAGACAAATCGCACCAACGTAGTGCGTATGAGATATCTGTGCCAATTTTTTTTTAAAGTTGCAGTTAAATTATTTTACAATATCTATGTATGTGGAAAAACATTTACCCTAAAGTTTATATATTATTCATTTTTGTGGTATTAACTGCTATATATGCATTTAAGTTGAATGTAAAATGTTTTCCTAAAAATGCTCGCACTCATTAAAAAGAGAGAGAGAGAGAGAAAATAGTTCTTGCGAACATTGCTTCGTCTTGCGCTTTTTTGGTTTAGAATTGTATTGATTGGCGACAACAGTAGATTGAAACACCCAATTGAACAAACAACATACAAATAACAGATAAAGCCTTAAAAAAGGAAAAAAAAAATTCTGCGAGTTTTTTCTGTAAAACACATAACGGAAAAATTAGATTAAAAAATATTTAAAAAAAAGAAAGAAAAAAAATACCTATGTTTTACCTAATGAAATTTCTGATATGTTGTTTTCTTTTAATCTTACTCGAAAGAAATAAATAGCCAAATATTGTGTTACTTCAAAACTTTCTTTCATATTGAGTTACATTTTAAATATTATAAATATTCTTTTTTTTCGTTAAAGATAAATATTTTCATTTCATAATATTATTTTGCATTAAACTGATTTTTTTTATCATTATTTATTTTAAATCAATGAATTAACAGGATTTTTTTCGAAATGTTTATATTATTTTCCATTAGAGAAAGCATTTCATTTCTTTTTTTAAATATAATTATCGTCAAAAAATTAGTTGTTGCAACCCTTCCGTCAAAGATAACCGAAAAATACGAAATTTAGTACGAAAAATCAAAGGTATCCCTGTATATTTGTATCATAAACCTCCACAAAAATATTTCCTATCGAATGATATAATCTGCAAAAAGATCCATCGGGTAGTTTTTGAAAACACTCGTTTGGAAGTTTCAGAACTTCTGCTTTATAATATATATGATGTATACTGTAGTATAGTGAAAAAATGTATACATGACATATACGCACCACAATGGCGCGTTCTTTTTTTTTTTCTTCTGATGCCGATTCGGAGAAAATTTTGTTTTCAAATACCAGTTACATATATAGTTTACAATTATTTTCTGCTATTTTAAATAGAAAATAACAACAAATTTTAAAAAGTTTAGTTAATAATTATAAAACAAAACTATTTATATCCTTTAAAAAATAAAATAAAATAAAATAAAATTTATTAATAAATAAACAACAGCCAGGTTACCAAGTGAGGCATAAAATCGCCATTTTATTGCAGTCGCGCAAATGTGGCGCATGTATGACAAATGTGCCCAGATTAAAATAGTTTATATAATGGGAAAAAAAAAGAAAAAAATTGTAAATAGACAATTTATTAATAAATAGACAATAACATCCGGGTTGTCATATCAAGCAAAATAATGACACTTTGGCGTTAGTTAATTACCCAGATGTATATATGGTATTGGCGTTAGAGACAAATCGCACTAATGTAGTGCGTATGAGATATCTGTACCAAAAATTTTTTTTTAAAGTTGCAGTTAAATTATTTTACAATATCTATGTATGTGGAAAGACATTTACCCTAAAATTTAAATATTATTCATTTTTGTGGTATTAACTGCTATATATGTATTTAAGTTAAATGTAAAATTTTTTCCTAAAAATGCTCTCACTCATTAAAAGAGAGAGACAGAGAAAATAGTTCTTGCGAACATCGCTCCGTCTTGTGCTTTTTTTGGTTTAGAATCGCATTGACTGGCGACAAAAGTAGATTGAAACACCCAGTTGAACAAACAACATACAAATAACAATTAGAGACTTTAAAAAAAAATAATTCTGCGAGTTTCTTCTGTAAAACACATAACGGGAAAATTAGATTTAAAAATATTTTTAAAAAAAGAAAGAAAAAAAAATACTTATGTTTTACCTAATAAAATTTTTGAGATATTGTTTTCTTTTAATCTGGATCGAAAGAAATAAATAGCCAAATATTGTGTCACTCCAAAACTTTCTTTCACATTGAGTTACTTTTTAAATATTATAAATATTCTTTTTTTTTTCGTTAAAGATAAATATTTTCCTTTCATAATATTATTTTGCATTAAACGAATTTTTTTTTCTTTTTATCATTATTTATTTTAAATCAATGAATTAACAGGTTTTTTTTTCGAAATTTTTATATTATTTTCCATTAGAGAAAGCATTTCATTTCTTTTTTGAAATATAATTATCGCCAAGAAATTAGTTGTTGCAACCCTTCCGTCAACAATTACCGAAAAATACGAAATTTAGTACGAAAAATCAGAGTTATCCTGTGTATTTGTATCATAAACCTCCGCAAAAATATTTCCTATCGAATGATATAATCTGCAAAAAAATCCATCGGGTAGTTTTTGAAAACACTCGTTTGGAAGTTTCAGAACTTCTGCTTTATAATATATATGATAAGTAAATTAAAAGAAATTACCTGAGAGAGTTAGGCTACTGCACACTTGTTTAAATTTTGGAAAAACAACGAAATTGTGTTGAAATTACAAAATGAAAATACAAGACTTTAGTAAGACTGAAATAAAATTGATGAAATTTTGTTAAAATTTTATAGTGTTAACAATATATCTTTTGTCAGAGCAACAAAACGATTTTTTACTTTAATTTAAAAAATCACTTAAAACAACCAAAATGTACTCAACAAAACGTGTTTTGTTGTTTTAATAAATTATTTTTTCTGGGTGTAAATTAGGGAGTATAATTACATTTTTCTTAATATATTTTCCTTATAACAGCAAAGGTTAAGATAAAATTATCTGTGAAAAATTAAATTGACCTATGTAATACATAAAGATTCTTTATAGCCGAAGAAAATGCTTTCGTCTGATTAAATATTTTTTAATGAAAATATACATACATTATCTGGATCATATCTTAATATTGTAAAAATTTTACACTTAAAAAATATACTGGAGAAAACCATCAGTTAATACTTATCAATATCTGACGTTTCATCAAAAATGTAAATATAAAATTGCTTTTAAAATTCTGTTAAATAAAGCTATGCAGTAGTAATTCATTTGTTTTGTATAAACTAACATAACTTATTTTTCAATTATTGGTTATTGAAAAAAAAAGATGGTGTCAGATGCTGTTGTTATTTATCTTATTTATTATAAAAATGTTTTAGTAATAAAAAGCGTGTTTTTTTTCTATTTTCGCACCATTAAATTTTTAATATATGTGCTATATATAGGTACAATAAATATTGTGCATAGTATATATAAGATATTTGGACTTCTGTGGTTGATGTCGAATGTCATGTTCCACATAGCACTATTACATGCATTATATCCCCATGATTTTTGATGGAGTAGTGAAAAGGTGGGGTGGGAGTGAAAAGACTGATTTAGAGATTATGCGGTTAGATTTGTGACAGCGGATTAGACGAGATTACTGAAGTTTAATTTCCAAATCATGGTAATTTAGCCACAGCTCGTCCATTGATGCAAACTAGTCTCATAAGATACAAACTAATCATTCCTCCTCAATTTTGATCCTTAAAAATGTCTCAAATAGGTCTTTAAAATTTCACTCCTCCCTCCAAAACTATGTCAACATATCAGTTATGGTTAAAAAATTAAGCATATCTAAGACATTCGATATTCCATATCAAATATTGGCAGTAAAAATACTATATACATACTAACGAAAATAATTATTGAACTACCTACGTATATTTAAAAAAATAAAGATAAGTGTAAAATAGATTTAACAATTTCTGATCTGATCTAGAAAGATTTCGTAAGTTATCAGTTACTTGTCGCATTTTAAATCCAAATTATCATTAAAACAAATCTTAAAATTTCTAATATCAATTTTCAAAAATTGCACATTTTAAATTACTGACTTTTCTCTTTAAAAACATGTACATCTTTCTTCTAAAAATGGTTTTCTAGCCTAAACACTTTATTCTCGGTAATAGCTGAAGCATTAATTTAAGGAGGATAATTACATTTTCCTTAATATCTTTTCTTTATAACAGCAAGGTTAAAGATAAAATTATCTGGGGAAAATGAAGTAGACCGGTGTAATACATAAAGATTCTTTTTAGCGGGAGAAAATACTTTTATCTGACAAAGTTTTCTTTTTTCTCAAAAGATGCGTATATTATGCAGATAAACTAACGAATTATTTTTACATATCTTTTCGCAGATAAGCTGCTTCAAACATTCTCCATAACTGTTTATTTGTTTCGAAATTTTATAAGTTTGCGGAAATAGTATCATAGTATTTGGAATATGAAGTGCTGAAAAAGTTACAAGCGAATTAATAAAATACGTGTAACACTTCAGTTCGATTGTTGATTCGGATTAAATAAAATACTACTAAAAATCAAAATATTATAGACAAAAAATATACGAAATATAAAATTCTGTCTCTAAGAATATGGTATTTAACCCATTATTTTACATATATTGCCAATTAAACTATACTTTTTTTAAATATGAGAACGGATTTATACTCAAACAACACTTTATTTATCATAAATGGTGAAACATTAAATTTATACAATAACATCTTGTTATTATCTGTTATTTAACAGCTAGTACTTAGTTAAAACTATTTGTGTGATTGAAATAGATCAGAAAAATACTTAAGCATATACTTTTTTAACCCAAGAAAATAAATTTATCATTTTTTTTTTTACTTTTTAGGGTTCCGTACTTACAAGCTGAAAACGAAAGCATTATATGATAACTCCTGTGTTGTTTGTTACGGCTTTTTTACTCGTGAACAAAGGAACGTATAAAGTTCAAATTTGATGAGGTAAACACCCACACATTAACAGATTATTTAACATTCACAAATATATTTAGGAAAAATGAAGAAGTGCTAACTAAAATACTTGAAAAAAATATATATATATGTATTTTGCATATTCTGTGGGATATCTTGCGAAATCTTTCGTAACACTGAATTAAAAAATATTCATTTCTTTTAACTTGAGGTATATTCTAAGAATTATTCTCGAAATTAAATGCACAAATATGATCTCCCTCATCAAATCTATTAAAACCAAAAAATTGAAAAAAAGTTGAGATAGTAGACATTTACTTATAATGTACGCTGTAGAAAACCTATAGCGGTCAGATAGTTTTTGAGAAAACCCATGTAAAGATTTAGAAAAATACGTATTGCATTTGAGATCGATTGCTAATTCGGATTAAATAAAATGTTACTAAAAATCAAAATATTATCGAAAAAAGAGATAAGAAATATAAAATTCTGTTTCTAAAAGTGACGAATTTTAATTAATTATTTAACAGATATTGCCCATTAAACCATACTTTTTTTAATAAAAGATAATTTAAAGAAGTCAAAAAAGTCGATTCGGAAAAATTTGCAATTTATATATATATATATGTATGTATGTATGTATGTATTTATATATATATATGTGTGTGTGTGTGTGTGACACATCCTTTTAAGCGAAAGAGCTTAATTTTATTAAGCAATTTTTTAAATTCGACATTTTTTATTAAACAACACATTCTTTAACATTGTCTCACATGTGCCTTTAATAGCGAGTATTTTTTGTTCAAAAAATCAGAAAATATTCTTATTTTACTTTTGTAGGCAAATATAACTATTCAAAGATAGTTGGAAACATTTAAAAAAAAATCTACATCTGAAATCATGCAATTGATCTCTTAACCAAACTTTTCATTGAAAACGAAAAAAAAAGATGAATCATTATAGGGTGAGTCATAATTATCGAAACAAGTGGCTATCTCCTTAAATATTGCCCCTAAGTGCATATTTTCAATTCCTAAGTCTCATAAAAAAGTGCAAAATATGATATGTGGGGGTCTATTTAAAAGAAAACGAAAGTGAAATTTATATAACTTTCCTATGGGTTAAAAATTTAATTAGGAAAACTTCACGTCCTTATCAAATCCTGAATTAAAAACAAAAATTGCATCTCCATATCTATAAAACTCGCGGAGTTATATCCGTTTAAATAATTCATCAGGTTTTAAGGGATTGGACACAAATTCAAATGCGATCAATGACATAAACAATGTTACTTCAACAGGTCTAGGAAAACGTACCAAATGTAGCTATTAAAATAGAAATTTGATTTTTTTTTCTTTTTTCGTAATTGCAAACAAATTCACATCTCAAAATTTCTTATAAATTTTTAAATGATTAGATTTGTTTTTGATGAGATAAGTTAAAATCATTATAACTCGAAACATTATTCATTGAATTTCTGTTTTTATTTATTTATTTATTTTAATTTGATTAAATTAGAAAATATAATTTTAGTTTTGTTTCAGAGCTTCATTTTAAATATCAATTTTAAAACTATCTTGCGTTAAAATTGTGTCAGTAACTCGCCGCTCAGAGACGGGGAAAGTGGTATAATCACGAGCTTTAGAGAATTTTGGATTTCAATAAATCTGTGAGATTTGTAAACATCGAGATGGTTTTATTTTGTTTGATTCAGAAGTGGATAAAGAGGAATTTCTTAATTGAAAATTTGATTATACGGCCATTTTATTATACGAGCCATAGAAAAATTAATCAAAAATTTATCAAATTTTGCACATTTAATACATATATATATAAATATATATATATAAAACTTTGCAACTGGAAATAGGTGCCTAGGTGCAATAAGGGGCATAAAGGAAATTTTCCTAATTGGAAATTTATTCTATGGGAGCCGTAATATATATATATATATATATATATATATATATATATATATAGATAGATAGATAGATAGATAGATAGAGAGAGAGAGACAGAGAGAGAGAGAGAGAGAGAGAGAGAGACTATTATTTCATTAATCATGAATCACTCTATATACAGATACACATGTTTTCAACTGTGACGCATTTCAAAATATTCTGAATGTTATTAAAAATTCATGCTGTTATTTCATAATGGGGTTCATCAGAGTTTTTTTTTGTTTTATTTCACTTTTTTCGTATGTGAGATATTATATTATTATGGGGTTTATTTTTTTGCAAAAATTTTTATACTTTATATTTAATTGTTTACAAAATAAGAATAAATGTTAATAATTACAAATCAAAATCGCAATTAATGTAACTTTTCTAATTTATTCATATAAAGGACATGTAATACAACAAATCATTTATTATAAGTTATACACATTCTTATTACAGACATTTTTAAAATTCTTCCTATGAAGAGAAACCAAGTTTAATTATTCTTTGTTGAAAATTAAACAAAAAAAAATTATAATTTTATAAATAAGCTAAAAAACTTCGCAAAATCTCCATAAAAAAATTAAACAGGACGCGTTTCGAGCTTCAAAAATACAGCTCGTCTTCAGCTAATCAAAACACGTGTCACAAGGGACAGAGTGGAGATAAAAATGAAAGAAAGAGGGAGGAGATTACAGGCTCTTTGTAATCTCCTCCCTCTTTCTTTCATTTTTATCTCCACTCTGTCCCTTGTGACACGTGTTTGGATTAGCTCAAGACGAGCTGTATTTTTGAAGCTCGAAACGCGTCCTGTTTAATTTTCTTTTTATGGTGATTTTACAAAGTTTTTTAGCTTATTTATAAATTTATCGCCAGTAATTTCGGTGTTTCTCAATACATTATGATGTTAACCAAAAAATTATGAAACATATTAAAAATGTTTAAGTATTTATTTACAAATTAATGTATTTGTAAATATAGCTATTAATTCTAAGACAAATTGTTGGAAAATCGTGAAGTCACATTTGAAGTAAGTAAAAGAGCTTAGTTTTCCACCATAAATAATTAAGTATAATTTTTTTAAATTGTTTTACATATATATTTACTTTTTAGGGGTACAAATTAAGTAAGAAAACCTTATTGTATGACATAAAAAATGTAAAAGCTTTAGTATTATTCCCTATACATATACTTATAAAATTACTTTTCGATAAGTTGGAGCCATAAATGTTAAATAACCATTATATTTTTATTCTGTTCATAAAGATTAAAAACATCAAGTAATTAGTTTCACTCTATTATGTGACTCATAAGTTGTTTGTGAAGTGGTAATTTAATGCTTTATATCTTTTTACATGTTTTACGTGTATTCCCGTATTTTAAACAATCCATTTTCTTTTCATATTCGTTAAAGAAGGTTAATGAATATCGAAAACAATTTTTTTTTAAGTTTTGTTGTTTATATTTCTTTCTATCTGTTTCCGATGTGCTTTATCTTTTTTTATAAAAAATTGCAAACAATAATTATATTTGCAACATAAAAAGCAGATTTTGTTTTATTTTTTACACGTTAAAGTAAGAAAAATAATGCGAAATTACATAACAGTAACTATTTTTCAAAATAATATTTAGAAAAATGCGTTTCTGATAATTATCATTAATTTGTATATAATTGCGTGTGTCTTTAACTGTCTAATTTTTCTTTCTTTTCCCCGGGTAATAATTTTTTCCTGGAATTTCTCATAAAATATAAAAAATAGATTTTTTAAAATTATAACATAGCAATATGAATGGCTATTTCCATGAGTACTTGTAGTGTAAGTCACAGGCTACGATTTATGGCTACCAGTATTTTAGTACGAAAAAATGTGATTTATTTTATCGGCACAATCTCATTAATTGAATAAGGCCTAGCAGACTTTTCGAAAATAACGGTGACAAACAAGCATAGTAATTATAAGGTAATGTGACTTACACTACAAAACCCATGGAACTAGCCGAATATATTTCATAATTACTTTTGGATATGAGCATTGCTTATGAATACATTTTGTTATAAAGATTGACATTTGATTAACACCAAAATGTGAATTAATCACTTTTAAGAAATAAAAAATAATAATGAGTTTTTCATATAATATATTAAAAATAAACAAACAATAATGATTTTAGTTATTCTTAAAAAATAATAATTTTTAATCTAATTAATTAAGGTGTCCGAGTCTAAACTAATTTGCGAGACTCATCCCAATAAAGATTGGACGAACGCATTCCTATATGTTTACGAAATCCCTGTTTTATGTTGGCCCAAATCAACAAATTTACAATTTATCTTACCATTACCCAACAGTGGATAGGATCGAAATCCCAGTTCAGAGGAACACAAAAAATATGAGTATATGTCCTGCAATTTTTCTACCATTTCCCAAATCAACCACTTGTCAACGAAATCCAAATATTTTCAGGGATGTGCAAACAACATGATTAATTTCGAAAGTAATATTTGAATGCTATTAATAATATTTGGTAGATAATTATAGGTTAAAATACCAATATTATTTATAGTTCAGAAACTAGCGATAATGTTCACCGTATGTTAGTTTTACTGTTGCCGATATAAATATTGGATAAATAAAATATATTTTAAATCATAGACTAGATCATTCCAAAGTAAAATAATTAAATTAAAATAACAAAACGCGTATGACAATTTTTGATTTCATCAAAGTGCAAAAATGTTATTTTTTCTGTTGTTGTTGTTGTTAAATACAGAAAATGTTATGAAAATGGAATACACCTATAACGAAGTTCTATGTAAAAATTTTACAAATATATACATTTTTTAGCTTTCTTTTAAAGGCTTCATCTTTAAAAATCAAACCGTTCAATTGTGACATTTTTCTACCTTTCATTTAAATTAATACACAGAAGTGAAATTTCATGTAACTTGTATAAGATAATACAAAAAATCATCATTTAAAAGTATATTTTCAAATATTTCTCCCAAAAATGTTATAGTATTACATTAAAAATTTAAGGAAACTATTAATTTTAAATATAATTCACTATCTTCTAAGTTTTATAATTTCTTTAAATTAATTATATGAAATAATATGAATGATGAAGTATGAACTATACAATGCATTTTAGTGTGTAAAATGAACATGTATCAAGTATAATTTTCGTTTAATGCGTATTTTTTAAACATTAATTAAAGCAAATACAAGATGATGTTAGTAAAGAAGACGTTACAACAGATTAATTCCTTAATAGTTGCATTAAATTTCGGTTTAAAAATTCAAATTGATTATTGTTACCACTTTTATGAAAAAGAAATATTCAACTTGTTTAATGAAAGGCAATGTGATACCAGAGGATCGATAAGTACACTATTTTATAAAACTTGTGGAAATCACATTCTAAATAAAAGGTGTGAAGCTCTCAGCCTGTTTATAACACGGGAGCGAAAATTAAGGGGTTTAACCCTTTACGGCACGGGCAAAATCTGTAATAAAATGAAAAAATATCGACTGACACCGGAATTCACAAACGAATTTTTTAGATATTTTGAAATCCTTTATTTAAGCTTTTATTTTAAAAGCAAAATTTTAATAAAATATTACTGGTGCCGTTTGCAAGTTTGGAATTAAAATTAGGTATCCCAGACCGGGCACAGTGTGCCGGAAAGGGTTAACAGATTTAATGACTTAGTTTCAAATTAATATAATTTTAAAATTGAAATAAGAACAATAAGTTGCAAGTCATGGAAAATCACATTTAACTAGTTAAAATAAATGAAATATATATTAAATTTGGAATTGATACTATTATTGAAATTCTTAACATTCGTGATTTATTTAAAATAAAGTATTTCTCGAAATATAATTTTGATAATAAAAATTTAACGCAACCTGTTATTTTTAAATGTCTGGCATCTGTAATGTTATTATTATTGTTGTTGTGTCATAAATGATAGTGGGTGCTTCCATTTTTCTAGGGATGAAGATTAACTAAAAAAAAGAAAAAAAGTAAGATATAATAATTTTAAAAGAATAAAGTACAATTCCCTGAATATACACTTATTTAATTAGTTTTTCATAAGCTTAGTTGAAACCATAAATACTAAATTACCATTACCTTTTTTCCCTTTTATAAAGATTGAAAAAATATAAATAATTAGCTCTTTGCTAATATGATCACAGAAATTTGTTTGTGAAGAGGTAATTCGATACTCTTTATCTTTTTATTTCTTTTATACATTTTTCTAAGAATGAATTTTTCTTTCATACCCATTAAAGGATATTAATTAATCACGGAAGCTGTCTTTTTTAAGTTTTGGTGTTTTTTTTCTATTTTTACTATTTCCCGATATACTTTATCTTGTTAAATGGATAAATATTTTTTGTAAATAATAATTTTTAGCTACAACTTAAAAGAAGATTCTTTTCGTAATCGATATTAAAACTTAGGACAAATAATGAGATTGAATAGTAAAAGCTACTTATTTAATTATATATTCTTTAAAATACATTGCTCACTGATCTAATAATTAAGTAATTTGTAATTAATTGTGCGCGATCGTAACTGCTTAATTTATCCATCGTCTCGGGTAATAAAGATATTTCACATAAAATATAAAAAGTAATTTTTAATTACTATGTAATTTAATACATTACTTTGAATGTATTTTAATATTATTATTAGCTATGATCTTTGAACATCAATATATTATTATATTATGTAAACTAGCTACTAAAATCTGCTTTTATGTAAATACTTACACTGGAATTACATTAACTGAATAATAATAATTACAGATTTTTTTAATAATATTAAAATAAATTATAAATAATATTAAACAATGATTGAATGATTATAGAAAAGTGAAGCTAAGTCTATGTGCCTGCTTATAAATGACTTATCCTATGAAGCAAAATATGTTTTGCACAATATTAGCTGATTCTTACCAAAATTCTTTCTTGGGTCGGCAGTATCAAATAATTTTTCTAAGGAAAAAAAAAAAAAAAAAAAAAAAAAAAAAAAAAAAGATACTTTTTTTGGATATTTTGCAGCAAACTGTAAACAGCACAGTTCTATTGTTGCTAATATATATACTAGGTTACGCACATGATTTCACATTTTGCATCTTTCCAAATAAAAGCTATTAAAAATTTATCAGGCATTTTGACATGAGGTACAAATGCATCGTAACATGAAAAACACACAAACTATATTTTACTGAAGTTAAACAAGATATTGCATTATGGATAAAAGATATTTTAAGTATTACGCATTATTATTCTTTAGATAACACGTTGATATCATCCAGTTTTCACACGACATCAAACAAAATTACTACGTTATAAAATGTGTTATAAATCATTGAATAGTGTCTTTTTAGATTTTTTTAAAATCAAAGTAAGTTCCTATTTTTCAAAACCTAGATTCATTTATTTTCTTATTCACCATGATTAATTGCAAAAATTTCAATATTAAATAAAACAGTGATTACTTTATGAAATAGTTGGTAGTTTGGTTAAAAACAAAATCCGCTAAATTGTCAACACTGATTTAATAAAATAATTTTTAACAAATTAAAACTTAAAACTTGATTGAAAGTATATTTTACAACTTAAGTTCAATACTTTATTATGTCATGCTTTCCACATACTCTTTGTATTTATGCACAACTAAAATATCTCAAGAAAAGCTTTGTCTAAAAAAGCTAAAATAGCTTTAAAAATCGTTTTATTTATGCGTGCTATCCACTGGTTTTCCAAATAGTTTTACTTTTGTTTGATTGAAAATTTATAATTCCAGTTGCATAAATATGCATCTCATTTCATGCATTTTTTAAAAATAAAGTAATAATGTATTCCATTCTTCTTGTCCTATGTATGTCCAATAATTCAGAATATGATACATAAACCATCGTAAATATTTAATATATTTAATAGTGCATCTAATTTTAAATGGATATTTCAAACAGAAGCTGGCTTCCAGTAATTACATGTGCTTATGAAATATCTAGCAGCATTCCTATATATTGCATTTTGATATTGTTCAATTTGAAATAGTATTAGACATTTCATTAAACAAGGTTGCTACATGACTCCAGAATTTACTTTCCACTAAGCCAGTTATATTAGAGTGGGGTGAAACAATTGTGAAGTATTCTGTGGTATATTTCCTAACAAACATTAATTAGTTCAAATCTAATTTAACATAACAATATTTCTCATGTTTATAATAACTTTAAAACATAAAATCACGAATGAATATGGTATTTAATTTATTAATTACCACACGAAAAAAAAATTATTTATTTAATTTTTTTAGTTGAATAATTTTATAATATTTTAAAAGTCGGATTGCTATTTTAATGTGTTATGAATATTTGAAATGGTCCAGGCATTAGGTGCTCAAAAAAGACAAATAAGTGCAAGTGTTGGTGTAGTTCTGATTTTTGGTTCCATTTATGTTTTTTGTGTTGCTGAACAAGAATTTGGCATTATCCAACAAAACGTATCCCGGGAAACACGTTTTTTTTTGCATAAAAAGTGCAAGAAACGTGGCTTTTTTCGTTTTTTCGAAATATCTTCAAAATTATGCATTTTACATAGAAGTCATCCATACATAAATTAAAGAGCATAATATTTCTCACATTTTATGTATTAAAAGTTTTTTCTCTGATCAATGATTTAGCCGTGAGAGACTCACAAAAATGAATGTGAAAAGAAAAAAATTCTGAAAAACATGGATTACTGCACCGTACGTCGATGAAAAATGAAAAACAACCATTTTACGCACATTTCTCCCCCCCCCTTAATAATACTAAATATATTATTATTGACTATATTTTATAAATCCGATACTCATAGTTTCTTTCAAAACTAAAAAATAAACAAAAATAAGTACATCTGTGATCAAAATCTTCATTTGCTATTGCAAAATATTAATAGCAATAATTTCTTAATTTGACTTTTAAATAATGTAAATAAAATAACTGAAACAGACTTTAACTGATAAGACCTGACACGCACTCTATTACTTAAAGTTTCAGTTTTATCCTAAATAGACTATTTGGGAAGAGGGATCATCTCATCAGTTGACACAGACTAAAGTTACGGCGATCTTCGTCTTTAAAACACAGCTGTACGAATCCCATCTGCCCCTTCCCCATCGATTGAAGTGGTGCAAGTGTGAAATAACGTTGGTCAAGCGCCCACCCCCGCATCCCATATTCAGTGGAATACTACCCCTCCCCCTTCTCCACCAGTCTCGCCTCTGTTAGAAATATGCGTCGCACAGATCACTAGCTTATCAAGAGGACACATTCCTCTCAGTTCCCACATGCAACTGCTTACTTATAATTTAGTAATTCCCTGTTCGTGTTTTCGTGATAGTAGTGAACATCTAAAGTGATTTTGCGAGGTGTCGCTGTCTTTTATTTGTGACTCTCCTTTAGAAGAGAAAAGTTCAAGTGAAAGTTAGTCGAGGTATTGCAGCGTTAATCAAGGCAAGTACAGAAAAAAAGGATGAATAGGCAGTTTTCCTACAGGGGAAAACCTCAGTAGATGTGCATGCTAAATGTAGAAAAGCATACGTGAATGAACGTGTGATTACTGCTTATGTGAAGAAGGTTGAGGAACAAGGTTCTCCCACTTCTCAAATTTTAAGATCATCAACTCCTCAGTTTAACTTTCGAACTAATTGTTTTATATGTGGACTGTGCATTTCGGAAGAATTCATAGCAACAAAAACAAAAAATCCACCAAGCGAACACAATACTGTATACAGTGCGCAACACATGGGGTATTCAAAAGTACAATTCTAAAAGCAGAAAAAGCTCGCACTTATGATTATGGGCAGACTATAATTCAGCGCATCGAACCAGTGAATTATATAATCGCAGCAGATGCTCAATACCACATCATATGTTTTAAATATATTTGCGGGAGGCCGAAGGTCCAAGAACACAAGAAACGTGGTCCACTTGCCGAGGCAATTGACAGAGCAATGCAAAGTATATGTGATTACCTTGAAAATTATGAAGAAGAGTGTAAATTCTCCATGGATGAGTTAATGAAACAGGTTACAGTGAGTTATCAACCTGATATTAGAGCTATAAATGATAGCTCATTGAGAGTTATGGAGACGACATACTGATCACAAAGAATCAGAAAAAAAGTCAATTGTGTGTTTCAAGAATATAGAAAGGAAGATATTGACTAATGCATAGTATAAGCAGACATGTAAATCTGATCGAAATGAGAAGCCACGGGTGGTTGAAGCAGCAACAAAAATTATTTGCGAAGATATCAGATTGCAAGCGTATGACACTCTAGAATATCCTCCACCAGACCATTTTCTAGAAGAGAGTGAGGCTGTAATTCCTAAAACTATTGACTATTTTTGGAAATCCTGATTATTAAGAAAAAAGGGGGAAATACTTGAAAATGGAAATATAAATGCAACGCTCTTGCTAACAGCATCATTACTTCTGTGAGGTCCAAATCATTTTTGTCTAACTTACAAGTTGGGCTGGCATCATTCATTTATAAGAAGACTGGATCCCGAAAGTTGATAGAATTAATAAATTCAATGGGATTTTGTTGCTCGTACCACGAAGCGGTACGTTTCGCATCTCATCAGCTATGAAACCTGAGATTAAAATAAACAAAGAAGGATTTTTATATAACCAATAAAAAAAAACGCGATTTCTACATGCAGCAGGAAATTACTTTGGATTATACAACACATGTTATGATACATGGTATGATATATTACATAATTTAAGTAATTAGATACGATATTTCCTATCAAATATAATCAAATGTAAATTTTATTTACCAACAATGTTTCTCATGTTCAATGTTATACTAAAACTCCAAATTTTGGAATATTTAAAGATTTGAAATTATCATTGTCTAATTCTAGAAATGTTAGATAGTATTTTTTTAATGTATAACTAGGGAAAATTAGTTCTGTATATAACACTACTTAAAACATTTAGTTACAAATTTCTCTTCTCTTTCTTTCCTTCATATACACAAACATTCATTTTTCAAATTCCTATGGACATTAGGCAGTGATTTTGTATATCTGTTGAACGGTTTCTAAAATCTTTGAGAATTGCCTAATCTATTCGATAAGTTATTGTTTGTTGCGATAGCTATAATCATACAAAGATGAGTATTTAATCGCGATATTTACCAGAGACACTTTTTTAAGCTATTGCATAGCTTTTATCGCGGGCTTTGAGAGCGGCGAACGAATACAAAAATTCCGTAACGAGAAAAAATCCTAACACATCCGTAACGAACAAAACCTAACACTCGGCTAACGTCGTTTCAATGCGGCAGACTTCGGCATGGTATCCTTCGGTAGACTTCGGCAGACATTGACGCGGTATTTTTCAGATATTTAGAGGATATCAAGTCTAAAACTTATATTTCTTATTTCAGTTACTATAAATCTAAAGTTTCAATAATAAAAATTCCTGATAGAATGTGTATAGAAAAGAATCGTCTTAAGATAAAATAAGGTAGGATAATGTAGCTTTTGCTGATTGGAGACCCGCCCAATGGTGAGGATCGAAAAATTTAAAATGCTTATAACTCGCGATCTAATTTTCGTAGTGCGGCCAAATTTTGTTTGGTAATTTATTATGAGACAGTGTTAATTTTTGGAGACAGGAGACCCCCCAAGGTAAGGGTCGAAAAAGTTAAAATGCTTATAACTCGCGGTCTAATTTTCGTACCGCGGCCAAATTTTGTTTGGTAATTTATTATGAGACAGTGTTAATTTTGGTGACAGGTGACCCCCACGTTGAGGGTCGAAAAATTTAAAATGCTTATAACTCACGATCTAATTTTCGTAGCGCGGTCAAATTTTGTTTGGTAATTTATTATGAGACAGTGTTACTTTTGGTGACAGGTGACCCTCACGTTGACGGTCGAAAAATTTAAAATGCTTATAACTCGCGATCTAATTTTCGTAGCGCGGCCAAATTTTGTTTGGTGATTTATTATGAAACAGTGTTACTTTTAGTGACAGGAGACCCACCGCCCACGGTGAGGGTCGAAAAAGTTAAAATGCTTATAACTCGCAATCTAATTTTCGTAGCGCGGCCAAATTTTGTTTGATGATTTATCATGAGACAGTGTTCATTTTTGGTGACATTAGACCCCCCATGGTGAGAGTCGAAAAATTTAAAATGCTTAATACTCGCGATCTACTTTTCGTATCGCGGCCAAATTTTGTTTGGTAATTTATTATGAGAGAGTGTTAATTTTTGGTGACAGGAGACCCCCCACTGTGAGGGTCGAAAAATTTAAAATGCTTATAACTCGCGATCTAATTTTCGTAGTGCGGCCAAATTTTGTTTGGTAATTTATTATGAGACAGTGTTACTTTTTGTGCCAGGAGATCCCCCACGGTGAGGGTCGAAAAATTTAAAATGCTTATAACTCGCGATCTAATTTTCGTAGTGCTGCCAAATTTTGTTTGGTAAATTATTATGAGACAGTGTTACTTTTGGTGACAGGAGACCCCCCCCCCCCCACGGTGAGGGTCGAAAAATTTAAAAAGCTTATAACTCGGGATCTAATTTTCGTAGCGCGGCCAAATTTTGTTTGGTAATTTATTATGAGACAGTGTTAAGTTTTGGGGACAGGAGATCCCCATGGTTAGGGTCGAAAAATTTAAAATGCTTATAACTCGCGATCTAATTTTCGTAGTGCGGCCATATTTTGTTTGGTAATTTATTATGAGACAGTGTTAATTTTTGGCGACAGGAGACCACCACGGTGAGGTTCGGAAAAATTAAAATGCTTATAACTCGCGATCTAATTTTCGTAGCGCAGCAAAATTTTGCTTGGTAATTTATTAAGGTATTGCATAGCTTTTATCGTGGGCTTTGAGTGCGGCGAAAGAATCTAGAAATTCCGTAACGAGAAAAAATACCTAACTCTCCGGCTAACATCGCTTCAGTTTGACAGACTTCGGCACGGCATCCTTCGGTAGACTTCAACAGACATTGACGCGGTATTTTTCAGATATTTTGAGAACATCAAATCTCAAACTTATGTTTTTTATTTCAGCTACCATAAACGTATAGTTTCAATGATAAAAATTCCTGATTAACCTACATGTATTGTAAGATGATAAAAATATTTTAAACGATATTCACTTCTCATTTATTCAAAAAAAGAAAAAAAAATTGTTATCGGTCATCACGCTCAAAAAGTGTAACTTGAATTAATATCAAAGACAAAAAAACTGCATAAATAAAAAATAAATAAATAAATATAATTGCATAAGTTGATAAAAAATGCTATGCAATAGTTTTACCGCGGCAGTCCCCGAGTGCCACATGTATTTTTATCTTATGCAACAACAGATTACAGTATACATTTAAAAATTTTGTCTTACCAAACTTAGCAATGGAGAAAAAATGGACTGTAAAGCGAGGTTTAACTCTTAAATTGTTATATGTTTCGTAAACAATTTAAATATAATGTAATAATGTTAAATGCAATACATAAATATAATGACTGTAAAATGAATGAAAAATATCTTATTTAAGTGAGGACACATTCTTTTTTTACCTTCTGTATTATGATAGGTATTGAGAAGATCCTTGAAATTTTAGTGATTAGGAACACTTATAAAATACCACATATTGCTACGAAATATTTCACTTTCATATAATCTCAGTTTAAATTTGCATAAAATGTTACTTCAAACAAGATTTCTTTATGATGCAAAATATTACTTTCGAGTAGATATGATACGAAAGTGTTAGCAAAGGCTATTTCTAATCATTGCATAGGATATATTTACCCGAATTAAATTAGGAAGTTTACATTTTTAATAGCATAGTGTAGCTTTTCGGCGGGTGGCATTCTATTATCTGATATTCTCAAAGTAAATATTAAAATATTAAATTGCTGATAATATCGAAATAGTATATTCATGCTTAAAATTGTTATTATTTGTTCAATAATTATATATATATATATATATATATATATATATATATATATACTTTTTTCAATTCAAATAATATTGAGTCGCTTCTTTGTTTTCTAATGAATATATATGTATTGAAAATGTCAAATGCACCATAACTGTCCGTTTTCTGTCTTTAAATGGTACTTTTAACGATATATATCGTTGCAATTTTGATATTGTATTCGGGTCAATATTCATTCATGAGGTCATTTAAAATAAGTTAAAACATTCCATTTTAAAAGACAGCAAACAGTCAGTTTACGGATATTTGACATTTCCATTTGAATATGGTTAGTTGAATCAAAAATAGTCAGTTTATGCGAAAATTATCTTATGATGAAAATGAATGTTACTTTATAACTATAGTAGCCTCTGCTACAACATGTTGATGTTTAATTCAATCTCTGCTTAAAAAATTACAATGTTAAAATTTTAATATTGACAGCATCTGATTACAGGAAATTTTACAGCAAAATTATTATAATAAAGACTTTATTACATTATTATAATAAAGAATTTGAGAAAAAATAGTCTTTATTTTAATTGATATTTTAAATAGTTGATTATTTTCCTTTAAAATTTTGTGCATTGATAATTTTATATAAATTTACAATTCCTCGTCATTTATCACTAATTTTTTTGTATGTTAAAAGTACAGTGGACATTCAAAATTGCAAAAAAGAAAAAAAAATCATAAAATTGACGAACTATTTTTTTAGCATAATAACATTATATGAACTCCCTGCTATTGAACGCAAAATAAATTTTTCAATTTCGACTATTTTTACTGGACTTACAAGCATTTTTGTCTAATCAGCTGATTCTGCCACGCCCTTTTGTTTACTTTTTCGCCGATTTGTAGCCATAAAATTTAGCCTAGTTTTTTGTTTTACTTTACTAAATGTTATTATTTTATATTAAATACTTATTAATTTTGTGAATTCGCAAAACAAAATTTTTAACTGTAACTTTTAACTGTTTCTTTTAGAGTTTGTTTACTATGAATTTAGAGGAATTGCTTTTTTTCCCTAACTATTTTAGTGCAAAAAAAATCTATTTCTCAATAAATTTTTAATATATTTAATAAAATTTTTTACAGTAAGAGATATTTGTACAATGACTATTTCAAGAAAAATAAAAATAAATCTTTAGAAAATAGAAAAGTTAGTTTTGAGAAGATTTTTTAAAATTTAGATACTTCACGTCCTTTGCAAAAATTACGGTCGAAGTCACACGTTTTATGTGAATTTACCTTAAAAATATAAAGCACTTACAGATAAGCTAGAAATGATATTATATACCTTATATATAACTGAAACTGTTTCAGTAGGAAAATAGGAAGCAATTATAACCATTGTAGTTGCTAAAACCTTTTTTTTTTTCCCAGAATGAATATTTTCGTCGTTTTCATGATTTCAAAGTATACCATGCGATTTTTTTTTACATACACTCTATGTATGTGTTCAGCAATGTTACTAAAAATACACTTGTTTAGACGCATTTAATTTTTTTAAGTTTCAGTCATATGGAATTTTTAATCATTTCTTGACGAAAAATACAAAATAAAAAGTTAAAATCATTTTTTTTATGTTTTTGAAGTAATATGCTAAAAATGCTTAGTAACATTTATTTGTATGTATGAAAAGTTTATTATGGAAAATTTTTGAACAAGTATGTGAAAATTGGCTGCGCTTGGAGCATTTCGAAATATTACTTGTCGTTAATTAAAAGAAAAAAAATATGTATCTCAAAAACTACTGAAAATATTTTTTAAAAAATCGTGAAATAAGAAATATATATATTCTTAGATTATTTCCAGAATTAAAAAAAAAAAAAAACATTGAAAATGAAAAAAAAAAAATAGCTTTGAGAGTCCATATTGTACCTAAGCTTTGTCTGTGAATTGCACATTTTTTTATTTATTGATAAAAAGCCACACGTAAGCATTGTATTGACTATAATAACATCCAGAAGTACTTTTACATATTTGTATCTAAAATCCTCGAAATTCCAAAATTTGTCTTACTTTTAATATCTAATACAGGTACTACAGTTTTTCTTAAAAACATATTCATTGACTAATGTATTGTGTAATTTATTTAGTCAGTTTCTTCTATTGAGCCAATATAAATTTCATTTCGTGAATACTTTTAATCACCAAAACTTCAAGATTACTGATTTTAACAACATTATTGTTATACAGGTAAAAGTTAATATTAAATGAGTATTTATTAATGTATAAATTGTTTGTGCTATATGTCGATAAATCTACAATAGCTGATAATTTTTACCAGTTATTTTCTTTAATTATACAGCACTTGTACCGTATGATAAACTTCTGTAACGTGGATAATAAAAATGAAGAGCTGATTATTAACTACTATTTAAATTTGACCACTTTAATCATAATCCTTTAAATGAACATGTGGAATGAAAAAAATACAGATTATAAATACTTGCGAACTTTGAAAAAAAATGTATTCTTTATATCATTTTTAGAAATTACAGTTAGATAAATGTATGAGGCTGTATTTTCTAGTTAATCCGATAAAAAATAAGAGAGTTCAATGCTATAATTTATTTTGATCTGTTTTACATAAATCATAATTTGAATCTTAAAACGTGAACATATCAAAACTATGTTTTTAAAGTGGGTGATTATGATAACTCGAACGCATTCCTACCAATATATTTTTTTAATTGGGAGTTATATTTAGCAACAATATTATCTACAAGTTAAATTTTTTTTTGGGATGTTATTTTTTTTCGCAAACACTCAAAGTTCAGCGGTTTTGTGAACATCCACACATTAACTTTGAACGTTTACCAATCTGTTTAAAATTATTAAAAAATAACTGAACGATAACCCTCTAATTTTAATTATTTGGAGTAAATAAATCATATTAATAATAAAACATTTAAATAATTTCATTTGAAATGTGTCAGAATTATTTAGAACAATGGTGACGGCCATTAGAAGGACGTCATCATCAAAGAGAATATTTACTTGAATGCAATTGCATTGCCTTATTACAAAAATCAATTCTTTTTTATGAAATAAGCAAAATAATAAATTTAAAACAAAAAAATATTTTTTTTCATTATCTTGTTTCATTTTCTTGAAAACAATGCATGTTTTTGCAATTAGTTTAAACTACTACTTAGTTATATCTACTAAAAGTAAATAACAACTAGCAAGTGCACCTTCCAAGTAGTTGTAATTACTAAAATCTATTTATATAAAAAAACAAATAATAATAATTGATTTCCTTCAAAAGAATATTAATTTAAAATTTAACTAGTGCTTAAATAGTATTTATCCAGAAATATAAATTCACTTTCACAAATTGTCCCTTCTTTTTTAATAGTATTTGTGACTTTAAAAATAAAACGAAGGAAATTTCTATTCAACTTCTCTTTACCAACGTTATATCTAAATATAACCTAATTGTATTCTGAATTTTTACTTTTATGAGACGAACTTTATGAACTTTTACTACGGTGAACTCTTTTAATAAATGCATAGCATTCCTAAATCCTGTTTAACATGGTAATAAAAGAAGCAATTACCCAACAAAAGTAATTGCATGTCCGTTATTATATTTTCTTTATGATAAAAGTAAAGATAAAATAGAATGTGTTTTGGAGGAAAAGTAAAACTCACGGGCAAAATATTTAAACAAGATTCTTCTTTAAAATGTACGCTCCATTCTTATGCCAAGAATTTTATTTTTTAAAAGATAAGGAAAAGTATCATATAATTATAAACGATAGACTTTTATAATATTCAGGATTTTTAATTTCAGTCTATTTATTTTGGCATGGCGAATTACGTAAATAATCATTATTTTAATTAATTAATAATTTAATATTCAATGCATCATATATCGCTTTTAAATTCTTATAATAACCAGAATCAGTATTATCCTTATATATGTATAAAATATTATATTCTAATAATTAAAAAAAAATAGAAATAAGAATTTTAAGAGAAATATCTTTAAAGATTTGATTTTTCAAACTTCTTAAAATAAAATAAATATAGAGTAATATTAAGTAAAGAAGTGAAATAATCGTATAGTAATGAGAATTGCTTCCAAAATAAAATATACTTACAAGATGTCAGTTAAGAATTATCATACACAATATGGCCATTAATCATAGGACATTGTCGATTTTAGACTTTTTGCTAAATATCTAAAAAAAAAAATACTTGATGATTTATACCAAACTCCAGTGTGTTCAGAATATAGTATAAATTATACATTTTTGTGGAGATTTTGTCCTGAAATTCTATAGGGAACGTACAAGATGTCAGTTAAGAAGTATTATACACAATATGGCTATTAATCATAGGACATTGGCGATTTTAGGCTTTTTGCTAAATATCTGGAAAAGTACATGAAGATTTATACTAAACACCAGTGTGTTAAGAATATTGTATAAGTTACATATTTTTGTGAAGATATTTTCCTGAAATTCTATAGGGAACCGTCAAAAATTGATAAACGATGAAGATCTTGGATAACCCTGTCAAAACTAATGTAGTAAAGCGTTCAAACTACAAATTATGATTAAGTGGCTTATTGTAATAAAGTGTGTTCATTTTTCTAGGGATAGCATGTATACTCATCAAGAAATTAAAGTTTTTATAAAATCAGTCCTAAAGTTTGCCAAGTTATTTACTTACAAATTTTCAGACTTTTTAATAAAAAACAATGTTATTTTCAGATAATATACAGTGCTCAGGCAAAGTTTAGACAATGATCGATTACGCTTCTATTTTCAGAAATATGTACCAAATGTTTGTAATTCCTCTGTCATATATTACTTTTGACTTATCCTTTATTCACACACAATAAATTTTGAATTTTACCTATTATATAAAATATAATGACAAAAAAAATGAACATTGTGGCAAAAGTATAGACAATTTGTGTATTTACAGAAAAATAACTACAAATTAAAATCAAGTTGTACCCGCATTGTTTGCAGCTAGTGCAAGAATGTGACTTTTCATCTAAAAAACTGAATGCTGCGTCATTTGGGGCGTCTTTTTTGTACCAAACATGTTCAACAGCAACTCGAACCTCATTAAAAAAAATATAGCAAAAATTTGCATAAACATTACGTCATGTGATGTTACAAAAGTTTTCGATTGGGTCCGGATCAGAACTACACGCCGGCCAGTTGAGATCAATAGTATTTTCAGAGTTAAACGAAGTTCTCCTTTTGCATGCAACGTGAATAGATGCTAAAATCCATATTTTAGATCAGCAAAAGTTCCCCAAATTACTAAAAATTAATCTCCAACGTATATACGTAGTTTTGTGTTGCTTGGCAACCAATGAATAACTCCACAGATACACGAGCATTAAAGCTAAGTGAGGACCAAATTTTTTAAAAGTCACCTACTTTTTGTCGACTTAATAAAGTCCCTGGATCTTTCGTTCCAACAGCATGCCCACTTGTTTGGGCCGTTCAAATTCTTTATTTTTTCGTTACTGAATATCATAGCGTACCATTTGGGTCCATATGACGTATGTTTGTAAGTTAATTGAATTCTCGCCAATTTATAGCGATATTTTAAAGCTGATTGTTTTATCATTTTCATGTAAATTGATTTACCTGTTTCTTTAATTCATCTACGAATCATTTCCGTTAACACAGAAAGTTCTGACTTACTTTTAATGTGATTAGCAATCATTACTTTTGTAAATGTCAGTTTCTGGATCCTTTTGTCATCTTATTTTCTCGTCACACAACATCTTCCAGATTATGTTTTGTTTTGAAGGACTCATCCTTAGACTGTACTTCATAGACAGACCATTTTGGACTATTCAATGCTGCTGAAATTTTTGCAACAGTCTTCCCTTTTCATTTCAGGTTTCCTACTTCAATTACCTCATCTAATTGAATATTTTTAGCTCTCGGCATCTTCACTAACTGATGCTATATCGAGGTATAATTAAATAATTCAGACATGTGACATCATAACTTGGAATTTGTATTTTTCCATGAACAGTTGGCTAAAAATCAAAAAAGTGTCTAAATTTTGCAATATGCAAATTTTACTTTTTTCAGTTATATTAACTATTATCTTATATTAGAACCATTATTTTTATTCTACATTGTTTAAAATAAATTCGAAAATAAGTATAGCCATTTGTAAAACTCACGTGTTTGTATTTTTTATTTAAAGGTTAAAAAACACCAATGTCTAAACTTTTGCTGAGCACTGTATCAATCGACATTGTACATAATACCCTGTAATCAGTATTAAATAATTATTATTATAATTGTATATATAATAATAATAACAATTGTATAAATAATAATAATAACTGTATAAGCAGGTTTACTAAATAATGTTCGCTGCGCATAGGTTGTAATGGTAGGGTGGGTATGTTGATGAAATGAAGACATAATTCTAAATATAAGATAAAATCAACAATTTATTTGAACCTCTAGGACTTGGGGAAAGTGGAGCGATAGTTCAAGAATTCAATTTCTAATCACAATACTAAGAGATTAAACTTCAAACCATACTCACGACCTCGGCTAAAACTTCGGGGCACTTAACACCAGCTTCACGTTCAGTCTTCGGCTAAACGCTAGATTAAATCTTTATAAGACAGCCCGTGGCTGCAAACACTCTTTATTACTCAAAATACTCAACGTATTAAATCAATTTCTTACCCACTAGTACTCTTCTTGGGTAACTCCGCTCACGATAAACTAATTCGGCTCACACTGCTGGATATCTCACTTTAGAGCACAATCTAATTCACTGGAGACTAATCTCTTCACAACGCTATCTATTTCACAACTCCAATCTAACTCATTTTACAGCACAATCTAATTCTCCTTGCTGGCTTTCGCCGCCTCACCACACTGCTAGCTGGCTTTCGACGCTACACCACACTAGCTGGCTTTCGCCACAACACCACGCTGCACACCACAGCACTCCAACTCAAAGCTTTTATACGTTGCAAACTGAAGACGGCGCTATAAATTTGCATATCATTCCTAACCGCAACTAACTGTAGAACCGAGGGCGACACACACGCTCTGGAAAGTTAACTCGTGAGTAGCCGCAAGTTGGTCTTTTCGCCGCCGGAATTTTTTTTCTTCCTGTAACTCGCTTCCCCTTAAAGTTAAGATAACGAAATTCCACTTAACTGACCTTGAGTGGCTACTCCTTTGTATACTAAAACTTCAAGTCATTCCTTAATTTTCTACGCATTTTACAGCATTCTGTAGTTTAAATTGGTCTAATGCACCGCGATGCGACCACTTGCGTTACTTGATTTTTTCCCCCGCCTGGTTCTTTCATTACCATATCCCCGAATTCTGTGGGGGGTAAGATTAAGGTAGGTGTGGGGTGGATTCGCCGTTTCACTAAGTTTTTTTTTTCTTTTTCTTTGTTTTGTTGTTCTTTATTTCTTTCTGCTGCTATATTCTTTTAAGTATTTCTTTAATGTTTAGAAAACCTCGTAAGTTTTTTAGTTGTTCTGGAGGGTTTAATAATTTTGAAAACTTATAAAATTATTATATTAGTGATGGATTTCCACTAAAAACTCACAGTGGCCTCTCACATTTTTTTAATGATTAACATTGTGGAAATAAATTATCAAACTGTAAAAAATATTGAAAAAAATGAAATTCGTCGTTATATTTTGAAAGAACACGCTTTAGATTTATGAATATGACATACATATGTAAAAAAAAAGGACAATAACACTGACAAACTCTTAATGAAGAAAAATAAGAGAAATTGTGGGATACTAGAAACTAGTTGTTAAAAGTTTTTTAGTTTCCAAATTGTGAAAGCTATCATTTTCTAGAACAATGAAAAACGTTTTTATTAAATGCTTTTTTTCTTTCTTCTTTACATATTTTTCTTTAACTTCGGGAGGCGGTTAGTGATATAACATGATCTAAAATAATTGTCACGGATTTTTTTTTCTACAAAATAAATTATCTATAACAAAACGTAAAATATGCTTGCAAGAAATTATTTCGTTAAGAGATTGATGAACGTTTATAATTTTAGAGAATCTTGCTATGTTCCCATATTCCTATTTTTATGATTTGTTCTTTCTATTTTGTTATGTAATTTTAGAAAAAAGGTTTTAAAAGAATAATCGAAAAGAAAAAGTTAAGAAAAAGTTCTAAATTATCAAATCTCTAAAGTTGCACATGCAAAAACGAATCAACGAAAAGAAAAGAAAAAAATAGAGAGAAAGAATTGAAAAGTAGCTACTGCTTTTATGTTACTAATTTCGAAGAAAGGATTATTTTATATCCTTTTTTATAACTATATAGATATGGTAATAAAAATTATTTAAGATTTATTTTTTTTTTTTAATTGCCTCCTAGTGCCGGACCACCATTATAACCAACCTAAAAGCGTTGCTGTCCTTTCAAAAAATATGTATTACGATTTCAAATTTATAACTGAAGCTATCTTTTAATTTATTACTGAATGTATCTTTATAATTTCAGTCAGATTATATAATAATTTTTATCTTTTTTACAAACTTTGTAAAAAAAGAAGGAGATGAAAATTTATTAAAAAGTTATTATACATATATATATTTTTTCATTTAGTGAATATATGTTTTTTCATTTGAGAAAAAGTACTGAATTATCAAATCTCTAAAGCTGTATATGCAAAAATGAGTCAACGAAACAGAAAAATTTATGTATGTATGAAAAGTAGATGCTGCTTTTATGTTAATAATTTCTAAAGTTAAAGAACGGGTTATTTTATCTCCCCTTTTATATCTATATAGACATAGTTGGAAAAAAAAATGAGATGCATTTTTCCGACTTCACTGTTTTCAAGTACCAGAGCACGTCAAGACTAAACTGACTACGTTGCTGTCATTTTAAAAAATATGCATCACGATTTCAAATTTGCAACGGATAATATCTTTTAATTCATTATTAATTGTATCTCTACAAAGTCAATCATATTATATAGTAATTTTTATCATTTTTACAAATTTTTTAAAAAAAGTTATTAAAACACTTGTTTAAATATTAAACATACATAAACTTAACGTAAATGCGTACTCATCTCTATAACATATTTCTTTTCCGCGCATTCAAGCAATACTTCCCCCTTCGTTTCTCCGTTTTCGAGCTTCTGGTAACAACAGCGATTTTCCTCTGTTTTTTCTGCCAAAAGGGAACGGCGGCAAATAGACCGAGTGCGACTACTCACGTTTGAAAAAAAGCCGCAACTACGCACGGGTTAAAGTTGAATAAAGGATAGATGTCGCTTCCACGCCACACACGTTGAAATATTGACGTCACGACCTCAGTAAAATGCTAGAGTGATTTATCACAAAGGGCACTCCCTCACCACATAAGTGAAAGTCACTTTTGTGAAAGTCTCAAAAACATAGCTTGAAAATTCTGAAAATTATCTTTGATAGAATAAGCTCAAAATCCGTTATTTCCAAAATGAAGTAAAATGATGAAGGACTGTGTCCAAATATAGTAGTACGGGAAATATTGAGTATGCAAAATTGGTACAAATCAATGGAATATGACATCAATATTTTTTCAAGTATACTTTGAACTGTACTTGTATTCCGGGGGAAAAAGGGAGATTATGGAAATGTTGGGGCTAATAAAAAATGAAAATAATTAATTGTCATGACAGAGTTATAAATGTAGTATTTTTCTAGAAGGTGGGATTGAATTAGAAGATTACAGAACATATTTTTAACAAATAAAGCAAATATTAATAAGAATCAAACAAGTACAGTTCCGCTGGAAATTTCCTTTTATTAATATTTTTTTTTGTTAAAGTTCTGGTAAAAAACAATAAAAATAGGATTTTAATTACGAGCACACTGTTGTTTTGTTGATCGGTTGAGTTGATTGGTCTAAAAGCACCGTTTACCCAACTTATATTAGTAGAAATCGCTTATAAGAGATAAAATATTGAAAAATTTCAAAATTTCATTTAATTAATAATTTGGAAGCTACTAATTAAGATTTCAACCATTTATATAAAAACAACTGCCAAGTTACTTGCTATAAAATATTATCTAATTTAATATTAATATTATTTATGTATCAGTCAAGAGGGTAAAAAATTTCACAATTTCGTTTCTTCTATAGTTAAGCTATTTTTAAACTTATTAATGAATATCCATTAGTGACTCATTATCTTAAAAGCTACTAATTCAATTTACTATTTAAAAAATGTCCTTACTATGATTTAACATCCATAAAAAATTTATTTTTGAAATAAATACTGCAAACATGGCCATATGTAAACAACAGTTTTGTTTTCTGAAGACAAAGACGAATCAAGAGTTTAAAAGTTTATAGTATTATTTTATTTTATATTATTTTTTTATATTAATGTATTTTTTTATTTGTTAAATGTTTGATTTTTTTATTTGTTAAATGTTTGATTTCTCTTGTTAAATAAATAATAGCTTTTTTAATTAATTAATTATGTCTCTTTTATCTGAAATTATCTCTTATTTTAATTTAAAATTCTGATAGCACATAATATATTCAGTTATGTGAAATAAAAGTTATTTACACCAAATAAAATATCTTCCATATATATGTTATACTTGAATGATCTACTTGTCAAAACAATCAAAGGTTGTAGATCCATGCAGTGAATTCAGAACTTACTGGCAGATTATGCGAGGTCATATTATTTTAAAGGTGATGAATTCAGTCACTTTACATAGAATTATTTCTTAAGGTTGAGATTTAGTTTTTATTGATGCACAATTATTTCTTTTTGCAGTCGCATAATTAATTCGGTAGATAGAGGTAATTATCCCAAAGCAAATGGAGATTGTTCCATTGATTCCAGAAGAAATGCACATAGTGGATGCTCCAAGAACTTTTCTTTTTTTTTTAAATAATTAAATGAAAAATAGTTCCTGAATAGTTCGGTTTTGCAAAAGTTTCAGATTGCAGATTCAGTTGCTAAATCATGCTAGAAATCTTAAAAATGAATGAAGGAGACCAGAGGACGCGAATCGCATGGGGCAACATCTTTGATAGTAGAGAAAAAAACTAGACAATTCTGAGTTCCGAGCTAACGCTGCTTGATACTATTACTATTGAGTAGAAATACAGATTGTAATGTAACAATCAGAACGAACCACTCTGATCCATGAACGAACCATACAGTGAAATGGACACGCCTGCTTAACAAATAGTGAGTAAGAGGGGAGTGTAATATCAAAATTTGCCAAGGAACGATGTATATCTAAAGAGGCCGAGGAGACGATAAAATGCTTGGGAAGCTGATTTGTTAAATACAAAAAAAAAAAAAAACAGCAAAATGGCTAGCTTCTCTCAGAATATGATAGCTTTGGGTGCACTCTAAGAAATAAAAGTGTAAATTAGACGAATTCACATATATATGTGTGTAAATTCCTAAAATTACTCTCCTGACATGAAAATTACCCACTTTTTGCAAAATTTGCCTGTTTTCAGCTTACAAGAATGTATTTTGTTATCACTTGAAAATCACAAATAAATGTGTAAATGGTGAAAAATGCCTTAATTTACACAAACTTGTACGTTATTGTAATTAACACTTAATGATATACACATAGGTAAGTCTGCAAATTTCTAAAATCATCCATTTCTCATAAAAAAGTACACATTTCCCACAAAAAATACCTATTTTAATGCACGTTTAGTTTATGGCATTAAGTTTGTAAGTTGTTATTAGTTCATAAACTCAAAAAAATGTGTAAATGTAGATAACACCTGAAATTACTCTAATTAGTGTGATACAAAAATTATAAATGCATGAATTTTAAAGTGGGAACGGGGCGTTACGAAAAGGGATGGGAGGGTTACATATTTTTCAGAGCTACATTTTTTATTTCAGCAATCCCATTCATAAATAACGTGATGTCATTGCATTGCTGTAACAGCATTTTTAAATAATAAACTAATATATTTATATATTTACATAGGATACTCTGACCACCTCTCTCACAATCAGCGTTTCAGTAGCACGTGAACATTTAAAAGAAGTTTAAAAGAAATTAATCTCGACAACATCTAACAATATTTCGTTACATGTAACGTAAAATTTTATTAATTTAATATGTTAATTTTAATTTCGTTTTCCGAATTACCTTTTGAAATTTGTACATCAAATATAAGAATGCTTGATTTTATAATTCTTGAATTTAATAAAATCGTAATTTCTTTCAGCTGTCTGGCAGACCGCTGTTTTTTTACAATTTTACTTGTATTTTTAGTAATAGTGTTAGATATCATTCTTAAAGCGAAATTAGGATGATTTCATAAAGAGGCTTTATAATAGAGATATAATCGCACTTTATACTTATTCATGAATTTAAATTATATTTTTTGTAATGTTGTTAATTTTTCTGCTACCCACCCCCTCCCCTTAATGTAAAGAACAGTAGTTTAACCTTCAGTAGTATCTAAAAACTATTTCGAATTCATTTAATTTGTAACATAAAATATAATGCATGTAATTAAGATAATTTTAAATTCGTATCCTGAGTTATTTTTACATTTTGCACATCGAATATGAGTATGCCTTATTTTACCCTAAATTATTTTAGCCGTCTCATAATTTGTAACTTATTTAACCCATTTGAAAGTTTAACTTGTAATTTTAGTTTAACTTTAGTTCGCAGTACAATTTATGGACTTGTTCACGAATTAATTTGATCCCGAGTTAGACGCGAATCTATCATTGAAACTAGCATCGTAATCATGGTTGACTTGGCTTCATCAGGTTTAAGTTGAAAACGCTCGCGCTGAGAAAAATATAGAAGTTATTCTCCTATAAAATGTAAGGTGTATAATCTCACACATTCGTATTACCTTCAATTCTTTTCATCTGATTCGTTTATATTTATGTATAAATGTATATGCTATATATATATATATATATATTTGCATATAAGAATTTTTTACACGAATAATTTACTTGCCTTAAAAATGTAAACATTACCTAACTCCTGATGAATGTCTATAAAAATAATAACTGTTGTATCTGAGGTTATTTATTTCTTGAAAAAATTTCATCTTAAAAGGAATTTATGAATATATTTTAACTGTAGCAAAATAAACGTCAACATCATTTTTTTTTGGGGGGGGGGGGCGTACAGTATTAAATTTTGGGTCGGTTGTGTGAAAGATATTATAGTTTATTTTTAAACTACTATACAAATTTTATCATATCTATAAATTATATATTCTGATTTATAAGTTATACAAGTCATCTGAGTTTTATTTATTTATTGAAATTTCTTTAAGGTTTTTTTTTATTATGAAACTTATAATGTTAAATAAGTTTATCATCGATTAAAACTAAGGCATTGTTTTTAGTTTCTACGCTACATTTTCCAATTTTGAGAAATTTGGAATATTAATTTATCCTAAATACATTTAATTTTCAGCTGTGTTTTAATTTGAAAATATTACAGAAGAACTATGTTCCACTTAAATAATCATAGTAAAGAACACATATTTTTTGCTTGTTAATTATAGATTTAATTAAAAAAAAACACAAAAGTAAATTACAAAAAGACACAAATACGTTGATTTAAAATAACCTTAGACTAAAAATTCTGAAGAAATTTTATATTAAAATAATGGCTTTTTATTCAAATAAAAAAAATTTCCTTTGCAATTTTGCCTATTATTACAGAATTTATATGACCTAAAACATATGATTGTATATATATATATAACAGTTGTGTCATAATGAAAATTCAAAATCGAACATATTAACTCCCCCCCCCCCCTACATAAATATTCCCCGGCGGGTGAGTTTTATATACTTAAGACACAAATGGTAATTGTCAAATAAATTCTACGAGTATTAATTTCGAAAATTTATAAGTCAATTGATATTTGGGTATAATCACAGTATTTCTTATTTTATTTTTTACTATAGCTGATTAATAAAAATACTGATTAGTTTGATATCTAAAATTTTAATTAGAATATCTGAAATTTTCATTTATGAAAACACGAGTCATTTCATTAATGTTAAAATATATTTGCACTTTTTTTGAAAAAAGACACACATTTCTATATATAATCTTAAAGGCAAAATATGTTATTATAATGATTCAAGAGCCTTTTGGATAATCTTAATATTTTTTTAAGGTAAGTTCTGTGTAAAATGATGGCTATTTTAAAAAAGAAAACAATTCAACATATAATATAGATGATTTATGTATATATAAACAAATCAGCTAAAATTTTTGCAGGTAATATGTGTATGTGTGTGTGAGATGAAGATTGCATACCTTTTTCTATTTTTTATAGTATCTTAAATTTTACTTTTATAGCTGCATGTAACACGGTATCTTGAGTGTATTTGACTTTGCATCTTGAGTCTCAAAAATACAAAATGAAAAATTGAGTCTGAATTCTAAAAATAAAAAGTGTGGAGATTGCGAGTTTACCAACTATCATTATTCCATCTGACTAGTCTAAAATCTATCATCAATTAATTAATACTTTTCTTTATCTTAATTTTTAATTGCATGTACTAAATAACATCTAAATGAGGGGAAATATAAATCTAAGAAGCAAGGAAGAATATAGAAGAAAAAACAGCAGTTTTTATGTGTATATTTAGAGGAGAGTGGGGAGGGGATGTCTAAATCGATGATACAAAAACGATTTGTTTATATGTGTAAATTTGTGTGTAAATTGCCAAAATACACGCCTAATGTGTAAATTTAGAAATACATATTTCAGTGTGTAATTTGATGATAACACTAAGTGGGTAAAAGTTATAATGATCACTCATGAAATACCCACATTAATGTGTAAATTGCACTAAAATACACATATGTCTGTATAATATTCTTACTCATTTATCTGTGAAATCTTCAGTGATTACACGGATTAACGTGTATTAGGCGAAAATCACACATTATTGTGTTATTGTCATTTACACAGTTCTTTGCGTAATATGTAAAATACTCATATTCGATGGAGGTTCAATAACTATTGTGTCTAGTGTATATAGAATATCTGTACTGAAATGGGTTGATGTATAATATCGAAATTTAATGTCTTAGTTAATTTTATGCTTAGTTTCAGAACCGTAGCTGCAATATTCATATAGCTTTGGATGGAGGAGTAAAAGGGGGAGGGGATTGTAGTTGAAAGCCTCATTTTTAACTTATGGGGCTAGATTTGTGACAGTGGAGGAGATAAAAGTACTGTAATTTAGATCATAGTGATGTACCCACTTCTCATCCACTGTCACAAGTGTAGCCTCATAAGCTAAAAATCAGGCTTTCAACTACACCCCCTCCCCATTTTACTCCTCCATCCAAAATTATATGAATATTGCAGCTACGGTTCTGAAACTAAGCATAAAATTAACTAAGACATTAAATTTCGATATTATACATCAACCCATTTCAGTACAGATATTCTATATACACTAGACACAGTAGTTATTGAACCTCCATCGAATATGAGTATTTTACATATTACGCAAAGAACTGTGTAAATGACAATAACACAATAATGTGTGATTTTCGCCTAATACACGTTAATCCGTGTAATCACTGAAGCTTTCACAGATAAATGAGTAAGAATATTATACAGACATATGTGTATTTTAGTGCAATTTACACATTAATGTGGGTATTTCATGAGTGATCATTATAACTTTTACCCACTTAGTGTTATCATCAAATTACACACTGAAATATGTATTTCTAAATTTACACATTAGGCGTGTATTTTGGCAATTTACACACAAATTTACACATATAAACAAATCGTTTTTGTATCATCGATTTAGACATTTGTTTGTGCAATTTTACACTTTTATTTTTTAGAGTGTAGTTAATAAAAATTTATGAAGAAATTAAACGCTTCGATTTACATTACCAATATGATAATTATTAATATAGTTCAAGAAATTAGATAAGAATAAATAATCGATATTGTAGTAAGATTGAGAAATAATGAATAAACCGTAAAAAATAATTTAAATGAATATTGCAAAGTAAAATTTTTATGTAACATATTCATTCATACATACATATATATATGTACTTTTTATTATTATTTCATCCGCTTTTTCAAAAACGATTTCTAATATTCTATAAATTAACAATAACTTAGAATAATGCTTATTATACTTTTTTATTTCTTTTTTAATGATCACCGATATCATTTCCTCTATACCGGATATTCCATTTTCTTTCAGAAAACATAAGAATTAAAAACAATCTATATCATTATGTTTTAAGGAAAGCCTTAACAGTACCTAAACTACCGCAGTAAAATTATCTAGAAACTGTCATATTTCAAAAACACAATGGACTTTACGCCTTTAAATCCTAACGTTGAAATAGGCTATTTCTAATATCTAGCAGTCTCATTATCTTCTTTGATGCAAATTGCAATTCTAAACTTCTTTTGTAAGGTGTAATATAATGTAATTTTCCAAAAAAACAATTAAGGAAAAACCAAATTATGAAAACACTTACATTTGTTTAAAAATTTCTATACTTCAAATAATTAAATTATTTTTAAACTTATACTAGATGGTGTATTTATGGCAGTTAGACATAATAAATACACACAAAAATGATAAATAATAATAATAATAACAAAAATAACACTAATAATGTTAATAATAATAACAAAATTATTAATAACATCAGTGATGCTAATAATAATAATAAAAGTAATACGAACATCAATGATGATAACACTAATAATAAAAGTAATAATAACATTCATGATAATAATAATAATAATAATAATAATAATAATAATAATAATAATAATAATAATAATAATATCGATGAAAATAATAATAATAGTTGTGAAAAACTAGCAACAAATGTCAAAGTAATTTGAAATACATTTAATAACATACGTTTTCTTTGTTTTTAAAGAGGTAAAAAAAAATTATTTTCTATTCTTTGGATGAAACATTTTTGAAAGATTTTACATAGGATATCTGAAAAAATAAGTTGATAAAATTTGAATATGACCCTATTTATCTTATTTTTTGTGAAATAACTAATATAAAAGTATTCTTCGTAGTTAAGAATAAATGTCTCTATATATCCCAGCACACTCAAAAATACACCCCATTTTATCAGATTCCAATAACGGAGTCTCGCCTTCCGCTGCTGGACATAATTTTGACGACTCATTTAAGCTGCTATCAGATTCACCAACATTTTGATAGACTTTTGAGTCAACACATAATTTCCTCAAACTTTTCGCGAAATGTCCGCCCTAAACTCAGTGTGATAACAAACAGCAATGTTCCCCCAACTTTGTTCTGCCGTTCCAAAAAAAGTCTTCCCTAGGCAAGACTTTTCATCCAACATCGTACATTTAAACGAATCAGAGATAAGCGATTGATACGAATAGGCAATAAATATTAACGGCTATTACTAGTAGAACTAGTTTTGCTCCAACTTTCTCCAAGACATTTACAAAACATTTTAAAATTTTCATTTGTATGGGTAATTGTGCTGAATCTATTAACAAAATTTACAATAGTTTGTAATATAATTATCGTGTAGGTGAAAAGGAGGTACTATAATATTCAAAATTAAAGAAGCTTAAAATGAACATTCGAAAAATGATAATTGAGATTTTGGTCAATTTCAAGGTACTATAACACCTTTAACTCTAGGAAGACGGGCAGTTTTCGCAAGTTTTATATAACATATTTAACACCAGTTTTATAATTTAAAAATGTTTAAGCTATGTAATTAAACATTTTCACATATTTTAGCCAGACATTTATGTTTCGAACCGAAGAATATTCACTTAGTAGGAGCCAAATTGGCTACTCGCCGCCATTCTAGTAATCTAATCATTCTGACTGAATATATTTCCTATATTCCAGCAACAGTCGAAATATTATTTAAAATTTTCAAATTCTTATAATACAATGGCGCTTTCTGCTGATGAATACTGTTAATATAATAAGTCCTTTACAATATACGCGTGACTTCAGATCATTTCCTGTGATATACACATGCCTGAATTAGTTGCATGTTATCTTGTTGAAACACATTTGAAAGAAATTACATGGAATATCTGAAGCGATGTATTGGTTAATTGGGAAGAAAATTTTTCTTTTATGTTCAGCAATAACGCTAGAATAAAAATAATCTTAGTCAATCTGGCTTAATTCCTTTTCGGTGTTCAAGCAACAATGTTAAATGTATCTCAAAGTATCATATGTAGATGATATTTTTTGCTGCTGCTAGATGCTATTACTTTTAAAAATATTTTGCAGTGCACGGTCTAATTCAGTCTTTTTTTCTTAATAAATGCAGCTTTTAATTTATTTAATTTTTTGGGTGAAACAATTTTTTATATGGTTCCTCAGAAAAAAGTCTACGTTTTTATTAAATGCGAAAAGAAATTACTATTTTACCTTATGTAATAATGTTAGCTCATTTTGTAATGAAAATCTGTACATTACTTTAAATTTCATTTCTCTATACATAATAGCACTTTCTCCTTGACGAAAATTAAAATATGAACTTACTTGTAGTTCCTTAATATTAAGGAAGTACTTCATCATTTTTCATGTAAATTGGAGCTATTTTTCTATACTTATGTTGTTTGCGTTTGTAAAAAGACTATTTTGTTTGCACTGAAAAAAAAAATTAAAAATAATATATTAAATATTTTCATGCCCAAAAGTTTCCGAAATCTTCCTGGAATTTTTAAAATTTCCATCTTAAAAAACGTTGTTTTTTCCCATGATTAAACTCTTTTTTTTTCACCATTTGTAATTCTAGATGTTATATTGGATATCAGAAATCATCATTTTGTTAAATGTGGGGGGATGTTTATTTTGACTGAATGTAACAGTAAACGAAACGTGAAATGGGTGGTCTTCATACAAGAATTCTTTTGTGTCCAATTGCAAATATTAATTTCTACTGTTATTTAAGTACAATTTATATTTAATAAGAAATATAGTTGTTTGCGAAAAATCGCATTTCAGTTTTTTAAAGAAGAATTTTGCTTCATGAATTCTTGAGAATTTAACTCATACAATCCTCCTTATACATACTTTATTTATGACAGCTATCATCCAAAAAAAATAAACATACAATGTCCTCTAAATAAATGAATAGCATTAAGTATCATTCTGACTAAATTCCTTTCCGAAGTATCCGGTGGTATGAGATTCCAATAACACAATTGCGCTTTCTGCTGCATATTACCACTTTAACTGTTCACACAGAGTATACACAACAGAGTATACGCCCTAAATAAGATTGTATTCGTTGATTGAAACATGCATAAATTTATTTCATATTTTCAGATTTTTTTTTCAAATGTTGTACATGGGATATTAGAAGGATTACACAGTTTAAATGCAATATATATATATATATATATATATATATATATATTATTTTATTTTTTGCAATTGTATTAGCTTTTTTTGGTATGAATTTTCTGTACATAAGACATACAATAATTATCATTTAAAAAGTAATTTAAATACTTAATTCCCTTTTATACGTTATTCTCCCTATCTCCTTCATTCATATTAAGTATTAAACATAGAATAAATATATAGTATCCTCTAAAGTAAGTAAGCAGTTAAAATATCTGGAAGTGTCAAATTCCAATAATACAATATCGCATTCTACTACTAGATATTAACGACTCATTTAGAGTATACACTCTACTTAAGATTTTTCTCTGTGATAAAGGTATGCCTAAAGTTATTTTATATTTTTCGTATGGAATATTTTTCAAATATTTTATATGGGATGACAGAAAGATCATGTTGGTTAAATATTTTAGAACATGTCAATTTTATTTTCTGTAATACTTTTCATTAGCTCATCTGGAGACGACTGGGCTCTGCACAAACATTTATGAATGCCTAATTATAATTAAGAATTACTACTGTTACTTAAAAATATAAAAATCGCAAAATACGAAATTTGTGAAAAATATTATTTCAATTTCTTTATAAGAATAGAAATGTTTCCGCGTGAGATCTTTAAAACTTATTTAACGCTAACACCTCCACATGTTTCTTGCCAAATAGGTATAATCCACAGGAAGAATACACACTAAATAAAGTCCTCTAAATAAACGAGCAGTATTAAAGAAATTTTAGCCATTCTAGCTGAATGCCTTTTTGATATCCAAGCAATAGTCATAAAAGTATTTGGAGGTATCAGATTCACTTTATGCTGCTGGATACTATCAAATTAACGATTCATTTAAAGTAAGTATATGCCCTAATTAAGTTTTTTCTATTTAATAATTGCATTTCTAAGCTTATTTAATATTTTTGGATGATAAATTTAAAAAAGTTTTTGTATAGAATGTATCATGGAGTGTATTGGTTAAATGAAAAAAAAAATATTTTTATATTATGTAACATCGATAGTTCATTAAGAATGGAATGGTACGTACATAAATGTTACAAACCTTTTAATACTTAAAATTATCTAAACACTGATTTAATTCCTATTATTTTGTCATTCTTCCCAATTTCCTTCATTCATAAAATGTATAAATCATAAAAGAATTATTAATTGCACCCTAAGGCTAGCATTAGAGCCTACTTAGTCATTCCATTTGAATGCCTTTTCGATATCCCAGCAACAATCGCATACGCCTTACAAAACAGTAAATACCAATGACATAATGTCGATTTTTTATATTATTACTTTAATGATATATCTACATTATATGCTCAACATAAGATTTTTCTTAGTGTACGCATACCTAAATTTATTATCTATTTTTTTGAATGCATTATTTTTCAAAAAAAATTTATGAGATATAAGGATGAACATGTTGGTTTAAAATTAAAAAGTAATGTTGAATTTATTTTCTATAATACAATTCGATAACTCTGCTGAAGATGAATGGTCTCTGGACAAAGATTTATCTATGCTTAATTATAAATGAGGAATACTACTGTTATTTAAATATATTTTACATTTAAGACATACCATATTCTGAAAAATTATATTAAAATTTTTCTATAAGAGAATAATTTTCTTTCCCGTGCGATCTTATCATTTTAAAAATTATTCCACCCCACCATTTCAAAATTCTTCTTTACAAATAGCTATAGTTTAAAGGAGAAATATAGATTGTCACCTAAATAAATGACTAGAATTAAAGAAATTTTAGTCATTCTTACGGAATGCCTTTTAGATATCGAAGCAACACACTTGAAAGTATCTGGAGATATCAGATTCCAGCAATGCAATGTCGTTGAATGGTGCCAGATACTATCAATTTAAAGTCTCATCTACGATATTTGTCCTACTTAAGATTTTTCTCTTTCTCTGACACATTTCTAAATATATTTCACATTTTTTGATAATATATTTCTGAAAGATTTCATACGGGATATATCATACAGTGTAATGCGTAAATGTGAAAAGAAATTATTTATTGCTTTTGTAACAGCAATAGTTTATTTTTGGATAAATGGTATACACATAAGTGCTGCAATAGTTTAATTATTTAAAATTAAATAATCACTGAATTAATTACAATTAATCCATCATTCTTCCCAATCTCTTTATATATAATATGTACAAATCATAAAATAATTATTCAGTATATCCGAAGCCTAGCATTAATGTATTTTCAGTCATTCGGATTAAATGTCTTTACAAGATAACATTCAACAGTCGTAAATGTACCTAAATATCACATAGCAATGACATATGTCGATTTCCGATGACATTATTTTAACGGCTTACTTACAGTTACGCTCTACTTGAGCTTTTTCTGGGTGAACGTGTGCCTAAATTTAGTTTACCTTTCTTGAGTGAAATATTTTTCAAAAAATTCTTATGGATTTTTTTAATAAACCTGGCAGTTAATTATAAAAGATAAATGCTCTCTACATAAACATATGTGACTCTAGATAATCAATCATTTGTGCCTTGTTATAAACAAAATTACTACTGTTTTTAGGCGCCTCCGTAATTACATAAATACTTATTACATTATAGTCCTCGTTCAGTCTGCCCGTCTGTTTGTCTAACCGCAAATAAAACATCAAAAACTATTCAACGAAATCGTTTAAAATTTAAAATATATATATAATTTCTAAATAATCTGTTTGGAGTCATTTCAAATTCTATGAAAATTAGATGTATAATTAAAGTACAAGGCTAATCAAAAGTATTTCATTCTATTACAGTCAAAGGGAAAAAATAATTTCAAGTGCATTTTAATCATGTTACACTCTTTTGAACATGATACAGTTGACATGTATCTATGAAGTATGTACTTAAATATGCACTCTATATAATCTGTCATGCAAAAAAAGTATTAGTTATTAATTTACAGGGCCAAAAAGTATTTCATTATAAAATAAAACAGTGAGGAGTATTGTTTGGGGCGTGTATTAAATATATCAAACAATTTCCCATTTTATGAAATCAATATAGCTTTCTTACTTACTGTATAATTAAAAATTCATAGCGTTCACAAGTGAGACACAAAAGATTTCGGCTACTATACTGTATCCGAATTACTGTATATTATTACGCAAAGATATGAATATTGTTAAAACTTTATTGCAGTATGGATTCATCTCATTTGCTAGGCTTGACATACAATGTCTGACTTGCTTAAATATTTAATGATTTAATATTTAATTTACTTGTTTAAATTACATTTGTGAAATATAGATATTTTTAAAACTCATATTTCATTTTTTTCTGTAAGAGTTAAATTTTATTATTTAATTTATTAGTTTATCATTTATTTAACCTCCATGGACATCCTTTATTTATAGTAGGCATAATTCACTGAAGAATTGTTCAGTATCCTCCAACTAAATGACTAAGCATTACAGTAATCATAGTTGATCTGACTGAATACTTTTTCGATATCCAAGTTGCAATCGTAAAAGTAATTGGAAGTATCAGATTTCAATAACACAATGTCACATTCTGCTGCCAGATACTATCACTTTAACGACTTATTTAGTGTATATGCCCAACTTAAGATTCTTCTTGGTAAATGCATGTTCAATTTGCTTGATATTTCTGGATGAAATAATTTTTAAATATGTTATACAAGATATCAGAAGGAATGTACTGAATAAATGTGAAAAGCAATGATTCTTTTATTTTTTAATGGCATTAGATCGTTCATTTGTAACGTGTGTGAAGATGTGCTGGTTAAATGCAGACATAATTCTAAGTATAAGATAAAATCAACAGTTTATTTAGACCTCTGGAACTTGGGGAAAGTGGAGCGATAGTTCAAAATTTCAGCTACTAAGCACAAAACTAAGAGATTAAACTTCAAACTATACTCACGACCTTGGCTTAGAGCTCAGTTCGAGGCACTTCATACCAGTTTCACGCTCAGACTTCGGCTGAATGCTAGATTAAATCTTTAATAAGACAGCCCGTGGCGGTAAACGCTCGTTATTACTCAAAATACTCAACGTATTAAATCAATTTCTTACCCACTGGCACTCGTCTTGGATAACTCCGCTCACAATAAACTAATTCGGCTCACGCTGCTGGATATCTCACTGGAGGCTATCAAACTCGCTTTATAGCACAATCTAATTCACCTGGCTTCACAATACTGGCTGGCTTTCGCCACACTCCAACTCAAAGCTTTTATACGTTGCAAACTGAAGACGGCGCTATAAATTTTCATATTACTCCTAACCGCAACTAACTGTAGAACCGAGGGCGACACACACGCACTGGGAAGTTAAAGTTGAATAAAGGATAGATGTCGCTTTCGCGTGACACATGTTAAAACATTGACGTCACGATTTCACTGAAAATACTAGAGTGCCTTTGTCACAAAGTACACTCCCTCACTCATTTTTTGTTGGATTTTCTTTACACTGAAAATGCATTTGTTCTTAATTATCCTGTGAGTAACATTGTTGTTATAATAGGATTTATTCACTAAGTGTACTATTTGATTTAAAAATCTTCTGCGAAAGCAGGAAAAAATCATGCGTTATTATAAGTTTCAGCGGTTTTAAATGAATTTTTAAGCATGGTTTAGAAAATAGAGCTAATTTCTCTTTAAACTTTGTTTCTACATTACTCTAATGTAACAAATGTATGAACAGATTAAAGAATGCGCATTTATCCTACATTGCAGAACATTAATTCAAATTCTTTAAAATCCACCAAGTTACAAAGTTTTAGTGAATTATAGACTAAAAAGAACATCTTATCTATGTAAAATTCCCGTATTTTTTATTAAAATAAAATTATTATTATGGCTATGTTATTTCCATTTCTCTTTCGATCGTGTTTGGAATATATTAAATACTTTACACTGTTAAATAAAACTAGTTAGCTGTCTCAATTTTTAATGTTATAAAGAAATGCTTTGAATCCAATGCAAGTTAAGAAAATTGTAGAATGATATAGCTCGTATTTTTTAATATATCTTTGGAAATATCGTGTATTCTTGTGGGTCTTACATTATATTAAGAAAAATATTAAAGATGCGTAAAAAAATGTGCATACGTGTAGAGCTTGGAGAGACATATTTTGGAACCTGAGCAATATTATCGTATTATAAGAGCATGTTATATATGAATATATTTACATCTATGTATCTAAATTTAAATTGTTATTCTCAAGAAACAAAATATCATTAAATTATAGAATTAGTATTTTTTTAACAATTTAGCAATATATATATATATATATATATATAGGTTTTTTCATACAAAACTATAATATTATTCTGCAAGACTCAAATATCAATGAGCTTAATTAAAATGCATATAATTTGTTTTCTATGAAATTCGATGAATCATTTCATTCTTCTAGACAGAAAAAAAAAGACGTGAAAATTTTTGGCATAAGAATATTCACGCACTGACAAATTATCATTAGGACACTTTCCTTGTACTATATTTAAAAAATATAAATCCACATTATCGTATCATCTTTTTAAAATTATTGCATGCAATCTTATAAAAAATATTGTATAGGCATACGTGTATTCTTTTAATTCTCAAATATCATGTCAGCTTCCTTATTTTCATATTTTTAAAGCATACTTGACTTTTAAACTGTAAATATTTTGAAAAAACTAATACTTCTCTTTATGATTTTAAACATATTCATATGTCTATTCATTATTTTCCCATCAATCATTCGAAATGTCAAAATGGAAATATCGGAGTTCATTTAAATAAAGAACTACAGTCTCTTGAGAAGGAATTATTCTTTGAGCATATTCTTTTGTGAACATAGCTTATCTTCTTGAGAGCTGAATTTTTTAAAATGAAAATTGAATATGATTACAATGTGGAGATTGAATAAATTCAAAATATTTTACTATAATTGAATTACAGGAAAATCCAATTTAGAAATATAAAATATTAAAAAAAAGACAATGTGCGTAGGATTACTAGAAAATACTACAAAAATAGTTTGAATATAAGTTTTTTTCCCATGTAGAGTTTTTGCAGTTAAAAAAAAAGACACTTCTTCACTAAAAAATACTGGTATTTAAAATTCATTTGATTTTAATTTCTGAAAGCAGTGAAAACGAAAAACTGTTTTGATAACTGTCATGATATTGTTATAAATTATAAATGTTAAGTATTTATGAGAAGCCTTTCCAGTAGCCAAATAACCGATAGGGTTAAATTTTGCCAATCCTATCTTCTGCATTCTTTAATTTAAAAAAAGTATATTAGAATAAATTTAAAAATATATCGGTAAAACATTTACAGTATTTTAATTAAAAAATGGTTTAAAAACAACATTTTCTATAGTAATTGAATTAAAGCACGTAAAATGCGATTTTACAATTAAAAATTTAAACCATCAAAGAATACATGAAAAATTAATTTTGATTATCTTGTTATTCTGCTATTCATTTACTTAAAACGTTGAAAACACTATTTTTCTTTTCTTTTCTTTTTTTTTCTTTTTTTTTTTGGGGGGGGGGGACCCATATTTGATTATCTGCGTACATATATATATATATATATATATATATATATATATATATATATATTAGCTCGTACTTATAAGATATGTGTTCCATTTCCATTATTTTGATAATATGTATCTGTGAACTAGTCATTCAATACACTGTCTTTAAGTTTAATTTCTGAATTAAAAAATAAATATTTAAAATGAGTTTTCAAACTATGTCAATCTTGAGTGTTTTTGAACTGCTGTATGTTAAATTCAGTTTAAAAAACGACTGATAAAATATTTAAATAATGCCTTATTTTCAATTTATTAATATTTAGCATTACGTAGGTTTCAAAACACGAAAAAAGATTTATTAAAAATGTCATTTTTTGAATTGTTTAATACAAACGTAAATAAACTAAAAACTATGTAAAATCACCATAAAATGAAAAATTAAGCAGGACGCTACAACAATCAGCTAAAGTCATCAGCTGGGTTTAGCTGATGACGAGCTGATATTGTTGTAGCTCGAAACGCGTTCTGCATAATTTTTCATTTAATGGTGGTTTTACAAAGTTTTTAGTTTATTTATCAATTTATCGCCAGTGATTACGGTTTTTTCCACTAATACAAGCGTACTATTAATAACAAAATGTTTAAATCCATTTTTACATTCATTCGCCACCAAGCTTACCTATCACAACTTCGAAATTGAAAGAAGAAAATTTTACTTAAGTATTCATTTTCTACCACTATTATTCAATGATAACATTTTCCGGCCGGTCAAACATTCTACATACTTTTACATTTCAATAAATTAAAGCACTTTTGGAATAATTTATAACTAATGATTAAATTGTTTCACGAGAATTTATTTTCATCTAACCCCATTCATTTTACTAAAACAAAATATTTATTTTAATTGTTAAAATAGATATGAATCTGTTTTTAAAACAAAGTATATGACTAAAATTTTAATCATCAAACTCAACATTAAGGTTAAAAATTTAAAATCTTGCCCAATAAGAAATAGATAATATCATAATCTGAAAATTGCAACAATTTCAATAATCTTTGTTTCAAATGAAAACGAATGCTCAGATTTGCCAATCCTTCGAAAGTGTACTTAATTAAAACTTCAATGCATTTAAGAGACATAAACATTTATTTTTTTTCCAAATTCATAAATTTATATTATTTTCCACTAAAAAGAAATAATTAAAATCAAGTGTTATGAAATATTACATTTTATCATGTGTGTACCCAGAAATTCAATATTGCATCACTGCGGCAAAATTTAATGAAGCATTCCAAAACCTAGAACTATTAATTTAAAATTATTAAACTTATACCATTAAAGGAAAATAAATGTCAGATTTACATTGTTTTGGAAATTCTAATCCACAGAATGCAGATCATAACATAAAAATTTATTGTTTTTTTGGATGATGAATAAATATTTGGAGTCTCAAATCTCTAATTTGAAGTGATATGTTGCTTTTTTCTACGATTGGGTAATACTTTCAAAAGAAAGGACCAGAACCTTAGAAGTTTTACTTTTAGTTAAAAGTGGATTTTGTGGTTAAAGTAGTCACTATGCCTTTATCATTTAGAATACATGTTGATTATTGTTAATAAAATTTTTAAATTATGTTTTAATATGTTAGTACACATGACTATTTTAGCATTTGCGTTTGCAATAAATATTTAAGCGTAAAAACAGTTTTTATTTTACAATTAAAAATATTTGTATATTGAATTTCCTGGGACGAATTTCGTATAAAAAAAGCAATTGTTTCCCATTTAATATAAAAAATATATTATAAATTGTTGAATTATTTTGCTATGTATGCTTAGATTGACATAATAGATGCAGATTTTGAAGAAATCATAAATGTTACATAGCATTATATATTCAGAAAAAAGGAATATTTAAAAGAGGGGCGATATTTAAAAGGAAATTCTAACAACAGTAATGGAAAAAAAAACATTTAAAAAAAGTGATAATGACTTTTAAAGATTCTAGTTACTCTTGAAATAGTTTTTCTGATTGAAAATCAGTAGAACGAATGTGATAGTCTAATCTATTTCCCCATTCCACAATGCTCTAATATTAAAGGCTTAAACTAGTTTTTAAAAACACTCTTAACTAACACTCTTAATTAAAAAAGTTAATCTATTTTCCATTTTAAAACTAAAATAGATTATATTCCGGGTAGTTATAGATGAGTTACTGACAGAGATAACATATGAATGTTTTAGAACATTCTTAAATATTTCAAAGAAAAATTAAATTCAAATTCTTATTATATAAATTATGTTCAAAATAACAGATAATTAGCGTTGATTTTTTTTAATTATTCTTAAAAGATTTTATAAATTAATATTTTGAAAATTAATATTTTATAATATGAAGTTTTCTTCAAATTTATCGAAATACAGTTATTGTATTTAAACAAAATATGTTATTATGCCATTACATATTAACATTTTAAAAAAAGGAAAAACTTACTGTTTTTTTAGCATTGAAAATAAACTACGCTGCTTAAACCCTTATCCTAGTTTGAAAAAAAATTGGTACTCAACAGCTGCCACTGTAAGATGGAGAAATCTTGAACCAATATTTGAAGCTCCTGTTAAAGCACTCTTCCAATAGTTGAAACTAGCTTGATGTAGGAAGCTCCAAATATCAGTAACAGATTTCACCAACTTATGGTGGCAGTTTCTCAGCACCATAATTTGATCCAAACTAGAATAAAATTTTTAACAGTGTATTGTATATTAAACGAAAAGAATAGTGAATAGATTATAACTCGGTAAATTATACTGAGATATGAGTTCACACCAGTGACATAAGATAAATGTTTCAAAACAATCATGAGTATTTTAAAGCGTCATTATATTAAAAATTGATTTATATAATATCTTTGAAAAATAATATTAGATAAATTTTCTTCAAATAAGTAATAATGTGCTTTCTTAAAAATATTTAAGGATTTTTTAAAGGAACTTTTATGATTTAGTTGAAAATAAAATCTAAATTTTCTTGTAATATAATATCGCAAGACAATTATAAAACTGCACACTCTCTTTACTATTAAAAGATTTCATAAAGATTAAATATTGATTTACAAAGTATGAGCATAAAAGGCATAAATGTAGATTAAGAAAAATATTTTTTCGCTAAGCATATAAAGTAGATTATTACCTTCGCAAGTATGTAGATCCAATGGCTCTTGTATGAGATAAAAGAGAATGTGCTTTCAGTCAAATCATAAGTACTTCAGTGCATTATCTATGGAATATTATCATACTCAACAAGGAAATAAATAGCTAAAACTACTCGGGTATTAAATGGGAAATTTCCAGTATAGGAATGCAATGTAAATTACCCTTAATCACAATACTAACGAATTTCGAATGTACTAATGATTCTCAAAAGTGTTTTAGTGTTTAAAATTTGTAATAAAATTACTGAAATAACTTTTCGTATTGAAAAACATATTATTATCTTTCTTTTGGTTATTTAAAATAGAAATTAAAGTGCAGTGTTAGTTTCTATATAAGTGAGGTCATTTACAAAATATAAGCATAAAAAGAATATAGTAGATTTTAAAAAAATATTTTCACTTAACATATAAAATAGATTATTACCCTCACAAGTATGCAGATCTACGAGCTCTTGTCTGAGGTGAAAGATAATGCTTTCAGTCAATTATAAGTATTTCAGAACATTATCTAAGCAGCATTATCATACTCACCAAGGAAATGAATATCTGAAACTACCCGGGATTTCAATGGGACATTTCCAGAACAGAGATGGAGCGTAAATTACACTTAATCGAAGTACTAATGAGTTTCAATAACACTAATGATTCTTATTAGGGTTTTTCTGCTTCAAAATTTGTAGTAAAATAATGAAATACACTTTTCATTTTTCAAAACATATTAGTATATTTCTTTTAATTATACAAAAAAGAGATTAAAACGCAATGTTTGTTTCTATATCGATGAGTTTACATTACAATTCTCGAAAGTATAATGTAATGAAAATTACATTGAAGCGTATTGCAAAGAACTTTGAAGATAATAATGAACTAAAAACGTGTTTCCTATACATATATACTGAATTTTAAATTTTATATTTAAAAAAAAACAGCATTTCTAGAAAAAAAATATCTTAGAATTAATTATATTCTGTGAGTTCATCATTTATTAAAATCTATACCAATTAATAAAATTTCTGCATAATATATTATTATGCAAAATCATGAACTTTAATTATTATACTGATGGCTGTTCAAAATATAAGTTTAATTAGTTTAATACTAATTAGTTTCGAAGGTACTAATGATTATCAAAAGTATTTTTCTGTTAAAAATTTGCAATAAATAATGAGATACATTTTTCGCATTTAAAAACACATAATTACCTTTCTTTTGGTTTTTAAAAAATAGAAATTGAAGTGCAATATTATTTTCCTTATGAATGAGGTCACTTGAAAGAATTGAGCTTAAAAGGAACATAGTAGATTTTAAAATCTTTTCACTTAGCATATAATGCAGACTATTATCCACGTAAATATGTAGATCTATGAGTTCTTGTCTGACTAGGGAACTGCAAGAAGTGTAAGTCACCGATTTTGACGAAAGTAATATCGTTGGAAAACATCTCATCGAAAGCAGTAAAAAACTCAAAGGAACTACCCGTCGCAAATCAACTGTTTTCGATATATCCGACAATTTATATCTCAAAAACGGCTCATTTCAGATGGGTAGTTCTATTGCGTTTTTTACTTCTCACAATGGTATCTTTGCAACGACACCATTTTCATCAAAATCGAGAAAACAGTTTTTTGCGGTCCCCCGTCATGAGAGAGAAAAACTCAATAGAACTACCAGTCGGAAATGAGCCGTTTTCGAGATATCCTATAATTTATGTCACGTAGCTAATGCATACTGTTCTAGTGCACAATTAATGTGGGACCGCAAAAAACTGTTTTCTCGATTTTGATGAAAATGGTGTCGTTGCAAAGATATAATTGTGAGAAGTAAAAAACGCAATAGAACTACCCATCTGAAATGAGCCATTTTCGAAATATCCGACAATTTATGTCAATGCAGTTTCCCAGCAGTGTGCATTAGCAATGTGACACAAATTGTCGGATATCTCGAAAACGTTTTATTTCCGAAGGATGATTCCGTTGAGTTTTTTAATCCTCACGATGAAATATTTTCAACGATACCACTTTCGTTAAAATCGAGAATAAAATTTTTAGCGGTCCCACATTAAGTGTGCACTAGCTACGTTACATAACTTGTCGGATATCTCGATAACGGCTGATTTGTGATGGGTAGTTCCATTAAATTTTTAACTGCTCACGATGAGATCTTTACAATGATACCATTTTCTTCAAAATCGCTGACTTACACTTCTTGTAGTTCCCTAGTGAGTATAAAAAGTATCCTTTTAGTTCAATAATAAGTATTTCAGAGCATTATCTTAGCAGCATTATCATACTCAGCAAAGAAATAAATAGCTGACTTCCCGATATTTAAATGTGACATTTCCAGATAAGGAATGAAATGTAAATTACACTTAATTAAAGTTCTCATGACTTTCAAAGAAACTAGTGATTTTTAAGAGTGTTTTTCTATTCAAAATTTGTAATGAAATAATGAAATACACTTTTCTTATTTATGAACATATTATTATCTGTCTTTTGATAATTTAAAATAAAAATTAAAGTGCAATGTTAATTTGTATATAGATGAAGTTACTTTATGATTCCCGAAAGTGTAATGCAATGAAAATTACATTCAAACGTTGTGCGAGCAAGATTCGAAGATATTCTTGAAATGTGAACTACACGTGTTTCATAAAAATATGTTCTCTCTTTTAAAATTTCTATAAAAAATGCATTTTTACATTAAAGTTTTATTTTTGGATTTATCATTTATTAAAGAAAATACAAATTAATAGAATTTCTGCATAGAGGAGACTGGGGTACAATGGTCCACTTTTGTAAATTTTGACTGTTTACTCTTAAAGTATTGATTTTTTTCTTTTGATCAAGTACATGCATGTTACCTACACTGTAAAAAATTTTGTGTAATGTTCCTATGAAAACATGTGGCAGCTATTCTGCCGCAGGTTTTCTCAGGAATTTAATCTAAAAAATGCCAGGAAACTTACATATGCCAGGAAAGTCCTGAAATCTATAATTTGGGATGTTACTCATAAAGTATCAGTTAGGTTTCACCATTCTGAAAAGTCTAGAAACCTTTTATCTGTAACGTTACTTATTAATTTTCTGTTAGGTTCCACCATTCTGAAACCTACAATCTGAAACATTACTCGTGAAATCTCAGTTAAATTCCACCATTCTGAAAAGCTCTGAAACCCATAATCTGGAATGCTACTCATATAATCTCAGTTAGGTTCCACCTTTCTGAAAAGTTCCGAAATCTTTAATTTGGTATGTTACTCATAAGATCTCCGTTAGGTTCTACTATTCCGAAACCTATCATCTGGAACATTACTCATGAAAAATCATTTATGTTCCTTCATTCTGAAAAACTCTGAATCCTATAGCATGGAACTTTACACATAAAATCTCAGTTAAATTACTTCATTGAAACAAGATCTGAAACATTTGACGGAATACGGTAAATGTTCCTGGGTAAGTCAGTGGCAGCAATTCTGCCTCAGATTTTCACAGGAACTTTACCAAAAATTTATCTGGAAAATTATGCAAAACTGAAAAGTCCAGAAATCTATAATCTAGTATGTTAAGGCCGTTTTTCAATCAGAAGTTACTTCTAATTTTCAGCATGCTATTCAAAGAGTTTTAAGATGCCTTAGAGTTTAGTTCTTGAACATGATGCAGAATAATGAGTTACTAATCTTTCTTGAGAATATAAACGATGATTAAACTGCTGAATGTTAAACATTCTATTGAAAATATTCGTATAAGTTGTTTTCATTTTTCAGTTGACAACGCATATCTAAAAAATACAGGATATCTATGAGTAAAATCTATATTTAAATCATGGATACATTAAAATTACTTTTACAAAAATAAATTGGTTAAAATATTGATTCAAGGATAAATTATGATAAATATACACTTTAGAAACAAAACAAATATCTAAATGAGTAATATTCTGCGTGATTAAAAAAAACATGCTTAAGTTTTTTTCACTTTTATATCAAGCTCAACATACCAATTTGAAGGTATAAATTAAGAGTTAATGCAACATAAAATACATTTTTGGCAAAATCTCGTACATATCAATTGTGTATTTTTAAAATAACCTTCAGATAATTTTTCCATATTATTTAATAATTTAAACAGATTATCAAATTGACATTTGGCTAATACAACAGATTAGGCATTTGGCATAACATGTTTATATTTAATCTATCAAAGCATTCTTAAAATTATTTACAGTATCTGAATATCTGCTCTTTTTCAGGAAGTATTTGATTATTCAAAGCTCCCCCCCCCCCCGATTCTCTATTATCTTCAATTAAATTGGATTAATTACCTTTGATAATTCTATTTCTTTAATTAATTTATATAAAATAACAATAATCAATGAAAAAACGGTTTTTGATGCATGAGCTATATAGTGCATAATTCTTTTAAACGATTACTCTAAACCGTTAAGGTTTAATTACACAAATTTTCAAGGCAAGTTAAAATATGCACAAATTTTTGAAAGAGAATTTTAAAGTTATAGTCAAAAATAACTTTTTAATTGTAATTTAAGCATAATTATATATTAAAGAGATTCATACATTTGGTTAAAGCACAAATTTCAATTTCAGAAGTCAAAAGATACAAAGGAAAAAAAAGGATATTTAGCTGCCGAATGAAGATTTGAAAAGCTTATAACAGTGTACTCTTGATACTTCAAATAAAATACATTTCTCTCTTTGAAATTACAAATTCCTGTAAATGTCTTATCTGAACAATAAGCTATCACATAATGCTTTGTTAGAATCCCTTCGACTTAAGATATCGAGTGTTTACTGCATTTTAAAAAATTAAAAAAAATCAAATATAAAAATTCACATAACTTTCATAATATGCACAAAACTTTATTCATATTATGGTTAAAATTACAATCTAGAATTTTATCACAATTTACATAATTTTTCACTTAAAGTAACTACTTTTCGAGGAACTACACCAGCATGTTTCAACTTCAACAATTTTAGTTCAATGAAAGTCCCAGTGCCTTTGAAAGGATATTTTATGTTACAACAAAAGTATAAAGAGATTGTCGAAACTACACTCTGTACAAATTCCCCACCTTCAATTAAAATTTTACTTTTTACTTGCTTTTGTGCAGCTGTAAATGGATTGTCTGTATATTTGCAGATTCTCAAAGCTAAATGATTCAGTAACTCACTTTTTCTGTCCACTGGAAGCAATCTTCATTTAAAGCTATAGTTAGAGTAGAAGAAAAATGATGTGAAGGAATATAAAAATACTCTCGAAATGGGTGCTTTAATATATAAGTGACTGCTAATATTTAAAGAGCTGCTTTTAATACTTGGATTTCATTCTGCTGTTCCAAGGTCTCTATTTGTTTCCATTAATGAACTATCATTATATTCAGATTAGATTATTATCCAAGGTGGCTAAAAAGAAACAAAAAACATATTATATGTTTTATTTTTTATGCATAAATTATTGGATGCAACATTGTTTATTCAGTTTTTGGAAAAATCAAAATGTTTATTGGAGAAGTTATTCTTATTTGTTGAAAAAAACGTTTCAAAATATTCAATATAAAAATCTTTTAAACAGGGCGGTGGGGGTGTTGCAAGTGCACTGTTTTCATGTTAAACAAAAATGAATATCAATAAAATGGACAGTGTTTTGTTCCATTTTGAAAAATAGATTGTAATATTTTGGATTTCAAGTGAAAAATTTGAATTTATTAGATAAAAGGGGTTTATATTTTTTCAAGGGGTTAATTTTTTTATCAATTACATATAGATTTTGTGAAATTTCCAATCAGTAAAGTAACTATAGTTTGTGAGTCCTCTGCAAAATTTTCCACTAGGCCTACTAGAATCTACATCTTTTTCTCATAACAAAATGGGGCTCCCTTTTTGTGACCCGTCTTGTGGGTATGATTTTTTTTATGCGCAGATCAGTTTAGGAGTACGCAAAGTATACATTCATTATTCAATACAAATGGCTCGTTCTTAAAATCCTAAAATGATCAACAGTTTTTCACAATTACTTCAAAGCCCCCTCCCCCCTACGTCGCAGGGTTTTGCGGATCTCAGTTTTGCCAATTTCCTCGTATTGATGTACAATATAAGTTCATTTACACTTCTTTATTTACGCATCTTTTTTGGTTATCTCCGTGCACTATAGCATAAAATTAGCACTTTTCCACCGTCTAGTAACAGTAAAAAACATGGCGATTAACTTTACCGTCCTCGGTCGGCAAACTTGATGGGCGCTACTCGCAAAACACGATGATTGTAAAATATATCGATACCAGGGATGAAAGGAGAAAAATTCGTTTCGGAATCCAAATTGACGATTATCCCAAACACTTGGAAAGAAAATAGATAACACTTTTTGGTTCAAAGGTTGTTTCACAGCTGGTGGGAGGGGATGGTTAATTGCCAAGAGATCTTTTTTCATCCAAGCTAATTACACATGCTATTATACAGCATGAAATATTTAAAACAGGGGTTGTAGTTTATCTTGAAATAATAATAAAAAAAATTCCCGTAACGTCTAACTTTCATACTTAAACCTGAAATTCCTTAAAATGTCTTTCTCCGATTTATTATACAATATTATTTATTTCATTTATGATAAAATTGATTTATGGAATGCAAGTCCAAGTCAGTGTTACTTTTAATATACTTAATCCAGGAATCTCATTCCTGTGCAAATTAAAGTGTATCGATTGACAAAATCTGCTAAAAAACTGCTAAACCAGAAATTAGGATGTATCTGAATTATACAAAACCCAGATTCCTGTGCAAACTCGCTTAAGTTTACTAAATAAATTCCACTTACTTCGTGAAGCTGATTATTTAGGATTTTGGTGGCTTCTAGATCGAATTCTAGAGATAAAGTGACTGGTAACACCCCTCCCCTCCTCTTAAATAAGCTTAAACAAAAACTTTTGTTTAGAATTATACGTTTTCTTTGAAGTTTGGGTATCAATTTATTAGAAAATTAGGTGAGACTAATCAATTCAACAATGTTTGGTCAAGTATAGATCAAGTGTAAAAGAACCCCCCCCCCCCCTTCCAACTAATTCAGCTTTACCTAGATTTTCCTTGTCGAGAACCAATTAGTTTTAAATTTTGGTCTCCTTTTATTAGAAGGATAACTTATTCCTTTAACAGGTTGAATTCCACGAAAGTCACAGATGACTGGTACTGAAATTTCCGTTTACTTAATGATTTAGGATTTCGGTGGCTTCTAGATCGAATTCTAGAGATACAATAACTGGTACCCCCCCCCCTTTTAAATAGGCTTAAAAAAACTTTTGTTTAGAATTATACGTTTTCTTTGAAGTTTGGGTATCAATTTATTAGAAAATTAGGTGAGATTAATCAACTCAACAATATTTGGTCAAGTATAGACCAAGTGTAAAAGAACCCCCCTCCCTAGATTTCCCTTGTCGAGAACCAATTAGTTTTAAATTTTGGTCCCCTTTTATTAGAAGGATAACTTACTCCTTTAACAGGTTGAATTCCACGCCAGTCACATGACTGGCACTGAAATTTCCGTTTACATAATGATATCCTTTAATAAAATAAAACGAAAATTTTAAATAAATTTTCCGCAATTCCTTAAAACAATATAATATTTAGTTTTATATTTTAATTTACGCTGTCGGCCACTTGCGAATGACGGGACTAAAATGGAAATTTCAATGTCAGTCACCGGTGAATGACATGGCACTTAACATCATAATGCAAGGATTTATAGGTTAAGCATTGGGGGGGGGGGGGGGGTAAATCCACAACTTTCATTTTGTTTATTTTAAATTGCATTTTCCTTGCATAAAATTATCCAAATAGCTTCAAATTTTGGGCACATATTAATAGAAAGATGTATCAATCTCACGGATACTTAATTATATTTTATAACTATCATAATAATTGCAGCAAATGTTGAACTCCCCCCCCCCACCCTCCCTCACTTCAAACACTTATAAAATTTATCCGATGCTTTATAAATATAATTTTGTGAAATTTTCAAATGCATTTGCCAACCCTGTCAAAATAAAGATGTTAAAAAAATTGTCAGATTTAAGGTATACTGTGTGACACTGAAATAGTTCAAAAAATCACAGCATTAGATGTAATAAGATTTAAATTCAAAGTGGTATTTTACTCTTTAAAGTGAAATCTCACGCATGTTACGTAAAAGATTATTTTTCATGTTTCTTCTCAATTCTTTTGGTAATAAATAATTAGGTATGCTTTTTTTAAATTTAATTTTTGAAGCCTTTTTGGAAGCGTATTTCTAGAATTCCGTTTCTAATATACCAGTTATTGTGCATTTAAGTTTGTTTAAATTATATAACATAAATATTGTGTTATTTTAATTCAAATCACAGAACTCCTCGATGTTACTTTATCCTCTGTTAATGTGGTTTCGAATAATATTCCAATTCGTTATACAGCTTTAGGTTAATTTGATAAAATTTTAATTTTGAAAGTTATTTTGTAAGTAAGATTTAGATGCCTCCGTTTGCGTGGATTTTAGTTGGGCTTTGGAGGGCTTGCTAACGCGGATATCCGAGCTCTTGTTTTTCAATATGGTCATACTGCATAATTTAAGTTTGATTACATAATATATTCAAATTTCGAAATTAAGTTTGAGAAATTCTCGATATTACGCCTCCTTTTAACGGAGATTCAGAGCAGTTTTTCAAATGTAGCTTTTGTTTAATGAATTTTAATTTTACTATCTTAGCCTTTTTCATGCGTGTTTAAATGGATAGAATTTAATTAGGGGTTTACCAATTCCCCGCCCCTTCCCCCCTCCCCCCCCACACACAGCCACATTAATGCGGATTTCCGAGCTCATTTTAAATATTGTTAATATGACTATGGTAATTTATTGGTTTCATATTTTTCTGTTAGTACAATTTTCAGCATTTAGTTGAGTGTAATCCTATCAAACGGAAAATTAAAAATATTAGTAAGCTACAATGTTGATAGTTAGAACTGTACGAACACTTGATATGATTTTGTATGAAGTGTTTTTAACTTTGTTAATGGTCAATTATTAAAATCTGCGTACTGGCTAATGGCCAATGTTAATTTTTATCTATAATTTGCACCAGCATACACATGAAAGATTATTGTAAATAATTATGTACAGATCTATATAATAAAGACACATGCACATATATAATTCCAATTATTCAGAATTTTTAAAAAGAAAATAACATTCAAAAAGTATGCCTAACAAATGTTTAAAAAATCAGCAGTTAAAGTATGGACTTCAATAAAAGACTGATAAAAATCCATCAATGCATAATTTATGTAACATTTTTTTTCTTAACCCGGGATTAGTCGCGGCTTTTTTTCGAACGTGATTAGTCGCGCTCGGTCTATTCGCCGCCGTTCCCTTTTGGCCGAAGAAACAGAGGAAAAGTGCCGTTGTTCCTCGAAGATCGAAAACAGGGAATTCAAGGGGAAAGTATTGCTTGAAAACGAAAAGATACGTGTAATATCGATTAGTACGCATTTACGTTAAATATATATTTGGTTAGCATTTAAATAAATGTTTTAATAATTATTTAAAAATATATATATATATATAAATGATAAAAGTTTTTATACAATCTGAATAATTTTCTAAAGATACAATAGATAATTAATAGAAAAATATTTTCAGTTTTTTGAAAATTTGAAATCGTGATACTCATTTTTTGAAAGGACAGCAATTTTGAAAGGACAGTTTAGTTTTGACGGTAGTCTGGTACTTGGAACCAATTGAAGTTGAAAAAATGCATCTCAAATATAATTTTTCTTACTATTTTCGACGTAAATATAAGAATAGAAGAGAAAATAACCCTTTTTTAAATTATTAATATAAAAACAGGAGCTACTTTTCATATTTTTTTCCTTTTCCTAAATCTACTTCGTATCGTCGTAATTCTTTTTTGCATGTAAAACCTTAGAGGTTTTATAATTCAGTAATTTTTCTCAAATGAGAAAATATATTTGCACCAAATGGAAATGTATGAATAATATAAAGTAATACATATATAATATTTTTTTTTCTAATAACTTCGTTTCATCTTTTTTTTATTTCAAAGTTTGTAAAAAAGATAAGAATTTCTATATTATCTGACTGAAATTTTGAAGATACAATGAATAACGAATTAAAAGATACTTTCAGTTATAACATTGAAATTGTGATAATTTTTTTTTTTTTTTTTTTTTTTTTTTTTTTTTTTTTTTTTTAATCAGCAACGCACTGAAGTTCGTTATAACGGTGGACTGACACTAGGAGCCAATTAATGTTGAAAAAATAAATCTCAAATATTTTTATTACCTTATCCATACAGATATAAAAAAAAGCAGATAAAATAATCCCTTCTTTGTAATTAGTAACATAAAAGCAGTAGCTACATTTCATTTCTTTATTTTATTTTATATATTTTTTCTTTTCGTTGATTCTTTTTTTAAATGAAAAATATATATGCACTAAATGAAAATATCTGAATAATATAAAATAAGAAAATAAATAATAAATATATTAAGAACTATTTTTTTTCAAAATTTGTAAAAGGGGTAAAAATTATTATATACTGGGACTGAAATTGTAAAGATACAATAAATATCGAATTAAAAGAGAATAAATTTTGAATAAATTTTCAAATGTAGATATTATATATGATATAGATAAATCGGTTTTTTTGGAAGGGGGGGAGGGGGGGACTGTCAACATTGACAATGTTTCATTTTTTGGCGCCAATCAATATTAAAAAGATGCAATATTTAATTTAAGTAAATATTATTTTGTAATTATTTACAATATTTATCAAAGTATAATTCAATTTCAATGAATTTCGATTTTGAAAAGAAAAACATTATTAATGAAAAATGATTTCTGAAATTAAATGCCAAGAAAATTAACTTTACTAGATCTAAGCACTAGGCACTCTTTAAATTCGGGTTAAAAAAAAGAATTGCTATGGCGTTGTTGAATAATGTGTATTTTTATTAGCAACAAACATATTTTAGAAACGTAGTTATCATCCATTTCTTGTATTTTAAAAACATTACCTGAATTATCAAAAAAATAAAAGTTTTTTACTTGCATACGTTGTAATCTACATTAGAAAATTCGCATTATTTAGCACACTCGACACATATATTGTAAGTATGTTCTTTGCAGATATACAAACTACAGTGTTGACAAATTTGTTTTGCCTTCTTTTCTGCTTTATTGTGCAAAAATTGCATCTTTCAGTCTTCGCAGATCGATTTTTTTTAATTTTATTTCTATGGTCCTTTATTAAATTAAACACAACCATTTTACGCGTATTTTTCGGAAAAATAATTTGAGAATTTATTCCCGCAATATTCATAAGCTTAAAAAACAAAGTAAGCGGTTTTTTATTACTTATCCTTGCTTATTCTTACATATTATATTAAAAAATTAGGTTGTTGAGTTTATATTTATATATTTATATAGTTCACAATTTTCCCTAAAACAGAATCATTAAGAAACAGTTTTCAGAAGTCAAATATTATCAGCAGAAAGAGAAAAAAAAAGAGAGGGAGAGGAAACGGGACTCTCCGATTCCAAGAAACCCCCTTCTGAGAAATTCGGGGGAGTAGGAAAGAAGATTGCTAGGGCGAAAAAAACATCGGCTACGTGAGTAGTCGCATGCCGGTCAATCAGACCGAATTTGAATTTAAAATACAATAAAAGCATGAAAAATCGTAGGAATGACTCGTAATTTCTCTAGGCAGAAGGTCGAACAGTGAAGGTCAGCTACGCGGCATTTCACCATTGTAATTTTAAGGGGAGATGGGTTAATCAGCAGACAAAGAATTCGAGCGGCGAAAAGACCGACGCGCGACTAACCGAGGGTTAAATTAAGATTGTGAATTGATACTATAGAATTTTGTTTAGTTTTCACTTAATCCTTCATTTAACTTACACAAGTTTTTTAGCTATTGATAATGTGTATAGAATTTTTCATTTTATATAAGTCTGCTTATGATTATAAGTTAAATTGCAAATGTAATAAAATATAAAATAGTCTTCAAAATGTTTTTTCAATTTAAAAATCAAACAAGTTACCGTATCATTCATTTCTAAAAGATAAATAACACTTCCGGGAGGTATGTTCAAAAGCAGTAAATAATCATCATCTACTTCTGTTCCATCACCAAAGGAAACCTTTGACTCGTTCAAAAGAAATTTTCAATTTCTGACCCTTGATAAATTAGAAGCAATAAAACTGGAATAATTTGTATTTTATTGCAAATATTTTTTAAAGTAACTTTCTATAAATGTAATGGCCTTGCTGTAAAACTCTACAAAAAATCTCTGCAGATTGCAAAATTCATGTAGTGGCACACTGTCGCATGCATAAAAGATATGCAAAGGATATCTGGCAAAGATTGGATATTCAGCTAACAAGTACAGGTTTGGAAGTTGCACCAACATACAAGTTACTCCAATTACTCGATAATACATTCTTGCACTTAAAAAAAGAATTGATCATTTTCTGAACTTAAATATAAGTATATTGAAGCAAATACTCATTTAGTTAAACGTAGATTTATTTTTTTTCTCTTTTCTCTAATACAAAAGTAAAAAAAGTCGATTATGAGTAAAAAAGGAAAACAGAATTCAAATATAAGGATTTGAAAAAGTGCTAGCTAAAGTTACGCTTAAATTAGGGCATAACTCAATTGCATTCTGTTTTAATCGGAGACTGCATTTAAAGTACCGATAATGTTAGCAAAATTAACTTAACCACATTAAAATAAATATTGTAACACAAGATTTTCAATCAACACAGAATTTTCCAGAGTTTCTATCATAAAATTATTGTAAATTCAATAATCATGTGGTTATATTCTGTTAATGAAATATGCACTGAGTTTCTTTAACTAAATATTTTAAAAAGAAGGTTATTGTTCTATTTTATTAATCTTAAATACATACTTAAGAGCTAGGTTAAAGAAAAATTTTAAATGGAGGATTATGCGATTTACGGCAGCTTAATTAAACATAAAATTTGCTTTAAAGTTTGTAATACATTATATGAAGATTACCATACAAACTTACCTGGTAGTTGTTTAAATTCTAATCCACAAACTGAGCGCTTTTTTGACAGTTTATTGGTCAGTTGAATAAAACAGACCTAGTTTACTTACGTTAATAAGATAATTTTATCTTCAAAGTTAAAAATTCGAGAGGCAATTTAGGGAAATTTGATAAATTTACGAAACATGGAGGTGCTATAAAATGAACGATGTCTATTTGGTCGAAAATCTCTAAGGAAATGTTATGTTAAAATGCAGAAAAATGCTTACAGTTTCGTTACAGATCGAATTCCTTATTATGATAGCATTTGGGATTCCTGCATAAAATTTTTAAGTAAAAGAACATTACTGTACTTAGGAGTCACATTTATTCACAATAACCTTACCACAAAATGAGTAATATTTTATAGTAAGTGCCTTAAAATTGTACCTTTCCGTCCGAGATACAGATACCTTACAGATACTAAAGGGCGGGGGGGGGGATTGATGACAAAATTTAAACATTTCTCTACTGATGTGGCTTTAATTTCATGTTATAGACTCAATACTTTGAAAAATAAAATAGTTGCCTAGAGCTTCTCCCCTTTTCCCTTCAAGCGTTGTTTATAATAATTGTTCTCCAAGATTTATTGTTTTAGGAAACAGTCGAAACCGCTTAAGATGTGATATCGATTAATACACGAATTTACTCCAGTTCCAACATCACCAGAACATTGCTCTTACAACAAATGCAAAAAAATTCCTTTTAATATAAGGTAAGGTTTTCATTCCTTTGAACAAAAAGATCTCGCTTAAGACGTGAATTCATATACCTAGATAATAATTTTTTAATGTGAACATGAAACTATTTTCGACTAGTAATAATTGTTTTATTTAATGGCAGAAAGATTACTATTCGAAAACAGAGATAGATATTGTAAAAAAAAAATCCTCTAGACTGGCATTGTTGATTAAATAAAGCGAATATTATTAATCGGAAATCGTAGGTATTTGTATAAAAAGCCGCTGTAATAAAATCATCGAGAATTTCTTCAAACAATTACTGATAAAATAATTTCGTAAAACGATCATTGATCGAATTTGGAAAAATAGGTTTCAAAATGTACAATAAGATAGGCATACGCACATTCATATCAAAGTTAGTTGCTCTAGATCCCTTAGTCTTTTTTTTTTTCATCTGAGTCAATAAAATGACCCACACGCAAAAAGTAGTTCATATGGATATTAAATACCAAGAAGAATCTTCAGATTCTAAACTGGGAAAAATGATATTCGAGATGCACAATTAAATTCGTAGTAAAAACTTTGGTAAAAATTAGTGACTCTAGTTTCCATACTCGATTCATAACTAAGCGAACAAACTGATACACACACAAAAAATTGATTTTTACATGTAAAATATAGATCTGTACAGGGCAGAAATTTGAATAAGAGCGTTGAGATGCACAATTAGAAAGGTATACGAACCTTTGTGTTATTTTTTATAGCACAAGATCTCGTAGTCATTTTACAAGTGGGATAATAAAATGACATACACGCAAAATAACGATTTTTTCTGTAATTAATATACCAACCAAAAATTAAGGAATGATACAAACAAAACATATATAAGGACCCCAGAAGCCAAGGGGTATAAGTGACAAAATTGAAAAAAATTGAGTTAAGTGCACAGGCTATCTGGAAATATGCTTTTCTCATTTCAGATAAAGAAATATAGGTCATTTTCTGATTATTTGGGGAGTTATAAATCACTTTTTTCGAAAAATAAACAATATTGATTAATTATACATTTAAAGAAAATTGTACTCTATTTTCTTAACAGTTATTGAAATGAGAGTTCAAAGATAAGAATGCAACAAGCAGATGTTTCCTATTTCAATTTAGTCAATTGTTATTGATGTTCCAATTTAACATCAATTATCGTTAAACTCAATTTACTCCAAATCGACATTTTGTCACTTGTACCCCTTGGCTTCTGTGCTCCTCATATAACTTTGCACAGTTTACCAGTTATTTCTAGTTTACAGTAAATCCGAAAAGTTACACAAAAGCTATATAAAAAGTATGCCTATTAAAACTAACGAATGTTACATAGAAAATATTCGGAAAATTTCACAGTTGATCATTAATTTCCACTTTCTCAACTATTTCGGAAAGTTACACGACATTGTGGATGGTATTACACCGGATTTGTCAGTATTCTTGTATCATCAGAAATAAACCGAGAAAACCCAGGAATGTTGCACAGTAAATTTCAAGAACATTGCGCAGATTTTTTACAGTGTATACATTAAAGTTTACACTGCATCCACTCAAAAATAATAATTATGCATACTTTTTTTTATATATTTTTTTAAATAGTGAGTGACAAAGTGGACCATTGTACCCCAATGCCGGGGTACAATGGTCCACAGCATGGGGCTCTATGGACCATTTGTAATTTCAATAAAAATATATCAGTGTAGTTCATTTTTTAACAATAAGAAAGATAAACTATATCATAATTTTTTTATTCACATTTTATTATTCATTTTTATTTGTTTATTCACTCTTTTAGCTCTAACTAAAGTAACATTTTTTTTCTTCATTTTTTTATCATTAAGTCATTATACCGGTCGCAGATTGGACAATTAGGTTTATTATCTTCTACAATACATTTTACAGCCTGTTCCATAACTTCATGTGGCACAGAACCTCTATTGGTTTTCCTAGGCTTGTTTCTTGGCATTGCTAAAAGAAATATAAAAAATAATATGTATCCTTTTTGTCAAATGATGCCACTTAAAGTTAAATATAAACCTTTATAATAACAAATATATATATCTAAATATATGACTAAGGAAAAAATATAATAAATTTTTCCTGTCTACTTTACATCATCTGTATTTTTTAATGAATTTTACATTATTTAATCATTATATCCAGATACAAATTAATAGGTAGATATATTTTTGTTTTTCTCATTCTACTATTTTATTTAAATCTAACTTGTTATGGATGCATGTATGCATAAGTGCAAGAATATTGAATTAACAAATTATATGAAATTAAAAAAAAAAACCTCAAATGCACAAAATATTTTGTTTACTAATTTTTGGTGTTCAATTTGGATTATTTTTTTAATTTGAAAGCTTATATTATGGAGATAAATATTTCAAAAATGCATTTCACAACATGAATCATTAATTAATTCACACACAGAAATAAAATAATTTATTAATTCTTAATTTGGATTAATTTTTATGTTTAAAAGCATATATTATACAGATAAATATATCAAAAATGCATTACACAGCATGAATCTTTAATTAATCTACACACAGAAGTGAAATAATTTATTAATTCTGAATTCCACATATAATATTTAACTTTTAAAAACTTGGGATACAAAACTAGGTTACAATGAGCCATGGTCCATTGTACCGCAGTTTCTGATGGTCCATTGTTCCCCATATGGAAATTTGACAAAAAAATTGATGATAAAAAAAGAAATTTAGAATTCTATTATTTTAGCTATAATAAATATAAAAATGTATTGTCTTACCTTTTTATTTTGCCACACAATGTCTTGCAAATTACAAATCTGTAATAAATAAATGAAGATATGTTTCACTGAAAATAATTTTGCCTTACTCCCCCCTGTGCCAAATCAATTATCAAGCATTAAATGACTAAAATGTCAGCTATGCACATGGTTTCAAACTTCTTTTTACTATTTCATGACTGCCATCTATATACTAAAATATGAAGCTTTCAAAAATAGAATTAATATCAAAAATAGGGGGTGGACCATTGTACCCCGTGGTCCATTGTACCCCAGTCTCCCCTAATATACTATTATACGAAATGATGAGCTTTAATAGACTACTGTGAAAGCTGTTAAAAAATACGTAAACATAGTTTCATTAAAATATTAATTTTACTGAATTGTTAAACCTGTTGTGTTAAACCGGAAATTTTCAAAACGATATCACAATGAAATTTGTCTCTAATAATTCAATATATTTTGAAAAGTTTAAAATGTTATTGAAAGTGTGACAAAACTATTGCCATCCCAGGTTTCTATAAGATACAGATGGTGCTGTCGAAACATTCGGCAAAATATCTCAGAATATTTTGTGGGTTAATATTTAGAAATTTTTCGAATATATTTATTTATTTATTTATTTATTTTCACATATATTATTATTATATCGTTCTTATTTTCACTTAATATTTAAAATTTAATAAAAACTGTCGAACATGGAGTGGAAGAAATGAAACAAATAATGATTTCACGTATTTTTTTTTATATTTTTTTAGTGCGTGCTCAAAGATGTATCTTGTCCACATAGGTTCTAATATTTGTGAAACAATAAATATGTATTAATTTTTTTAAGTGCTTTATCAAAGGTCGATATTAGTTTTGTGCCGTCTGTATATACTCATGCAAGTTGTATCCAGTCTTGTAAATGACCATTTGCATTATAAAAGCAGTTTTTATGATTTATTGTTTTGAAGTTTTCGAATATGTATATATATATTCACATACATTATTATTATATCGTTCTTATTTTCAGTTAATATTTAAAATTTAATAAAAACTGCAAATAGTATAGTAATTGAAGCACTCAGTGACAGATCTGTAAAATAAAACTTCTGTAGCTTTCTGTTGAAAAGCTTATTTTTCAATAATTCTTTTATTATTTGCTAGTTTTAGAAATTTTTTAAACTGAAAAGAAACTTCAATATTCTTAAATGATGTAAACTGTCCTATGGAAAAAACCAAATACTTCTAAAAATTTTCAAGGTTTAATTTTAGATTTTTTTCCCCAACAAATGTACGATTTATACAGTTTCTTATTGACTATGTATACAAAAAATACTTTAGTAGATACGTATTCATAAAATGCAATAGCAAGATTTCTTGACTAATGCTATATAGCGTTATTAACAATCTTTGTACGCCACACAATCAAAAGTATAAAATAATTGCATATACATAATATACATAATCGTATGTAAATTGGCTAATTCTATAGATAAAATTTCTATACACCTAGAAATTGACAAACTATTATTATCGTCAATTGTAATATTAGGGTGCAATAAAATGTATTTCATATTTTATTCTTCTGATATGAAAAAAATAGCATTTCCTACGACAAAGAAATTTCTCTTAATCTTGTTTGTGTTTCAAAATGACAATACTGCACACTCGTGCAAGAAATAAAGAATAAATACTCTTCGTGTGCAGTTCCAGAATTGAAAAATTTAACTGGAGTAATCACGACAGTGAACGGCGTTATATAAGGTTCTTACATAGTTTAAAATAAAACACTTGGAAAACAAAAACTTGAGAGATTTAAGCTGGATTTTAACAATCTTTAAAGAAAATATTCTTATACAAAACGGACTAGAGTGATGCTGATGTTTATTAAAATGACTAAGTGGCGAGTTTTTCTTCTGGAAATTTTCAAATTTTAATTAAAATATTGATAGCTATTAAATCATTAAACATCTTTAATATGTGAATTACTAGAATAAATTTTTAACTGATTGATTTTTGACTAACTAATTTTTGTATTCAACCATAATTACAAATGGCAACAGCTTTTACAAAAGGGTTAGATGAGAGTTATATACGATGTGAGGAGAATTTTTACAGTGATTCTCGATTTTAGTGTAAAATCGCAGATATAGGAGGCAATGGAAGCAGTAGCCACTGTTTACTCAATTTTTGTCATTTATCGTTTCTTTGTATTGATTCTGAAGAATGATTGCAAATATATTGTGTTTGCCCGAAGAACAAAATTTCGATGGTGAATAAGAATCAATTTATATATTTACTATTTTTTCGTATCAATATTGAATGAAGAGATATGACAAAAATCATGCTCCAATTTAGCGCCCATTGCATGCAATGTCATTTTCTGCCACTGTTTTAAACTAAAATCGAGAAATCTACTAAAAATTTCCTGACATCTTACACAATATTTCTGCAACAATTATAATAAAATCTGTCCCCATTTTGCAAGTTATTGAATTTTTAAATTAATCAGTTTATTCTGTGACAACCTGGTATATATTCAACATTGTATGGTCAATAATCAATCTTTTCTCTCACCATTGATACGAAAATGTAGTAAGTTTTTGGATTGGTTGTTAGCCACCAATGAAGTTATGTTCTTAGTCCACACTCAATGTATTTAAATTTTTTCTCTTGCTTCAATATAAAGAATACTCTAAGTTTTATTTTTAAACATAAAACTTAAATGAAGTTCCAAGTGCAGGGCTCCCAAATGGTCCGCGAACTGAACATCAATATTTTCTTAGAAAGATTTTCTTTTTATATTTTTCTTGAAAATTGCGCGGAAAACACCCACGGAGGTTAGTTTTAGCACAAATGCTGTAGAAACCTACTATGAAATTTTCTGTTAAAAATTATTGGTATTCAATTCGCGGACCATTTGGGAGCCCTGCAAGTGGAATGGCACAATTCAACTTGCGTTTAAATTACTAAATAAAACTATTTACTAAAAAGGTGCAATACGATTTTATTAAACTTTCACGTATAGAAGGAAACTGGTTAAACTGGTCTTTAAAACTTAAGAACCAAAAGATGTTAAAATCATTTGTACAAAACAGGATGAGCTTCTGAGATCTTTTTTGAGTAATGAGTTAAGATACATAGGTATGACCAGTCGAAAATTTAAAAAAAGGTTGGGGGAGCACATGCGAGATATTAAGTTTAACCGATCATCTACTGCTCCTTCAAGATTAAAACAACTACAAAATACAAAAATATATTTTCAGAATACAAGAATTAACATACCTTCAAAAGATTATTACACTTTGAATATTAGAGAAACCTTGGAAATTTTAAGTAACAGAAATACAGTATGTAATGACTCCTTTTCCTATGACATACCACAGATACCAAGTTTAACATTTTAAAATTACATAATTTTTCAGCATACAGACCATTTAGTTTTACAGACCTCCTACAAGACACCCCCATCAAATAATACACTTTTCCTTTTTCATACAGCTATATAAACATCATAGCGAGTGCGACGTGCCACCAGAACTAATCCTTTGGGAATGGTCGCGGTAGCGATCGAAAGATCTTAGGAGCTCATCCTGTTTTTTACAAATGATTTTAACATCTTTTCGTTTTTATGTTTCAAAGACTAGCTATCATATAAACGGAAAAATTTTAATAAAATCGTATTGCACCTTTATAATAAATAGTTTTATTTATTAATGTCAGTTTTTTATTATTATGCTTACTGCTGTTTAAAATTAATAATTCTTATACTCGTTTCTAAAAAAATCTGCCACTAAAATTATTGTTTGGAAGCGGTGGCAGACGAACAAAAAAATGAAATTTATATTAGTCACAGAAAATAATTGTTAGATGTATAAATATAAGAGGCCAAACAATAAAAAAGGAAAACTTGTGTTTAAACCTGTAATAACAAAGAGAATGACCTTTTTGACATACGAGTTGCAATCTAAGATAAAAGGGGAAAGTTTCAGAGTAATCGTAAATGTTTAGAGCATTGTTTATTCAGGAAGGAAATAAATAGTGAAATAGGAGAGAGACGAAATGAGAATGGAAGGAAAATTACCTTCAAACGAAGTGCTAAATGGGTTGAAAGATTCTAGATATTCTTAAAGGATTTAATCGTCTGGACATTTAATAAATTAAAAAAATTACAGAAAATTGTAGAATGGATGTTATTATATTTTATTAAACGTATGTATCTTGCTCAAAATTGGCATTAAATATTAAAAAGAATTTCTGAAAAAGAAAGAAGTGGTTTAAAATACATTTTCCATTTATTTTTGCTTCGTTCTTTTATAGAAAATAAATCATAATTACATAATATCAAGTCCTTTTGTTTGGTCTAGTTAAAAAAAAGATATTTTTAAAATTGTCCTCTAAGTTTTGATCTAATGATCACTAGCAAACAAATAAAAATAAAGAAAATATTAGAATATCTGCCACGCAAAGAGCTACATTTGTTAAAATCTCCATATCTCAATATACATTGTTATCCGGATTGTGACAGTGGTGATGACTCAGATGATTGTATGGATTAAATATTTAAAATTTTTAAAACGTACTATAAAGTTAATACTAACACCGTATTTCGAAAGAATAAACGTAGAATAAACGAGACGTATGTGCTGATTTTAAGACAACAACAATAATGTTGCTTCTGATATCTTGTTCGTAGTACTTTCTTCGTCAGAAGATTGTACTACTAATAAGACAGCAGGAACAATGTTGCTGTGCTGCCTTGATAGTAGTATTTTTTTCCTCAAATGCGTGTATTGCTACTGAGACAGAAGAGATGCAGCGATCTTGGTGGCAAATGTATGTGATCATCTAGATAATACATCAACTTATGACAGAGGAAAATTACTCATAATTTCTCTCCACTTGCGTTCCGACAGTACATTCTATGACGAAAAATTCTCGTATAACTGCGTTATATTATGCCAAACTGTTTTGCCTTAATTTTTCAGATATACCCTGTATGGAACAAGTTCCATCAAAAAATCAGTTAAATATCGATAAAACTAATAAAAGATATTGACAATATAGTAGGTTGCTTTTTGAAAGTACTTCGGTGTTAAGATATTGTCCAACTGCCAATCAGTTCAAAGTATTTCAATATAGTTCTGAGTTTTCATGATATTCTATTTCTTTTTTAAAAATCGCATACTTATGTAAGTTTATGACCGAATTGGTACGATTATTATTTAATGCAGATGCTCATACGTAAGATAATATCGAAAATATTCACTTTTCAATTGCAATGTATTATGTTGACTGCACTTAGCCAATTTTTCAATTTGTTGAAAACTTTGCAAGTTATAAGTACAGAACATTGAATAATTTTCACAAAAATTGTATCTTTAAGAATGTTAGTATTTCTCTTACAAAAATGCACCTTAATGTTGAACAGGAATAACACAGTCATGTACTACACTCGCACCCTACTTTAGATTTGTTATAGGATGATTGTGAATATACTTTCAAATTATTTTTATTCCTCATTTCCCGCTTTTCCATTCATTTAATTTGAGCATTTTCGCTTTCAAATTTCTCCGGTATCAATTTTTCAATTTCTCTTATGCAATGACGGGGGACGTGCGGAGGCCGCTATCTGCGGCGGTTAATCCATCCGCTGAAGAATAATAATAAGTTGTCATAGCAGAAGATGTTCGGTAGCTTACCTAGTAAATGTTTTCGTTTACAAATGTGTCCAGTATCATTTTTTATTTTTTCTGCTACATTCTTTACAGGCTTAAGTTCGACGTTTCAGTATTCTTTCGGTAGCTTCTCCGTCTGGTTGCTCTTGTAACTAAACCTTTGGCGAAAAATATTAAGTAAAATATATTTTTATATACGTGAATTCAGTTGCATTACCGTAGATTTTAAGTAAAAATTCTGAAATCAAAAGTATCTAGTCATAATCTTTATCCTGTAAATTCACTTTTCACGCATGCTTTCTGTTGATAAATTAATTGCAAGAGACGCTTCTAATTCCTTAAATTAATATGCTTAAAAATAATAACATCCCATTCATTTTAAAATTTCAATCCTTAAGGAGTCTTGTATTTTTTAAACGCGATTAAAATAAGCAAAAATTTTAAAGTTAAAATGTTGTATCTTTAAAAAACCTCTCTTTGCCTATCCCGTGTTAATACGTTCTCTAAGACCCAGGTTCTATTGCAGTAAGAGCATTATTTAAAGTAGTATAATTCGATTGATTTTATATATTAAACATTCATTAGTACTCTGATGTTTATATATATATATATATATATATATATATATATATATATATATATATATATATATATATATATATATGTATGTATATATATGTATATATATATATATATATATATATATATATATATATATACATATATATATATGTATATATATGTATATATATATATATATATACATATATATATATGTATATATATGTATATATATATATATGTATATATATATATATATATATATATATACTAAGCATTAGAAAAAAAATTTAGAGAATACAACATTACAACATTAGATAAAATTTGTTTTATTAACTTAAAAATATATATTTTTGTAAAACACTTTTTTAAATCTACAAATATAGTTATAATTATAAGTATATAATTATATGCTTCTTTGCAAAAATTGTAAGATGGTTAATTTTTTTCATGGCGGTCAAGGTCTCATCTCAAGCGGTTTTTTTCAAGCGGTTTAGTCATTGCGGGCATAGTATCTTGAGAATTTACAATTGGTTTGTTACAATAAAAAAAAATAGATGATAAACACATTTGTACGTGTAAAATCACCTATATTTAAGTATTTAAAAAAAGTAAGATTTTAAATTATAGCTATAATTGTAGATTTAAAAAAAATTTCAAAAATTTATATTTTTAAGTTAATAAAACAAATTTTATCTAAGAGTAGATCATCTTTTAAATACATAGGTTTTCATTAATTATATCAAATTTCATAAGAATTCATACATACTTTCTGACTATATCATGCACTCAATTAGTTACTGTGCAGAAGATCAGGTATTTTAATTTCAACAATGCATAAATTCTGTGAAATACTCGCTATTTTCAAACGGTAGTAAATATAATATCTCTTTAATAATATCTCTTTAATCACTTATTGAAATTTAATGTTTATACATATACATAAAACAGCAAATTCAAACTTTGAATGTCTTCAGGACGTTTGAGGTACAAGACCTCTTTAGTTACACTTTGATAAATATAAGAAAGAATTTCAAAAACGCTAGTGTGTTTTGCATATTTTGAAATTCGATTATTAATTTAAAAAAAGAATACTTTATGATCCTTTTGATTAGAACAAATTTGCATCTTGTCGTTTTCGAAATTTTTATTAAGGTATTTTTACCTTTATGAATGAAAACCTATGTTATTCGCCGCTGTAAATACTTTTGTTTAATGCACGCTTTGTAAGGGCATACCCTATTACTGTCAACGAAGGTAATCGAGAAAACAACAAACTCAGCCAAATAATTGCATTCCTTTCATTATCGTTCGTTAATAGGAAAGTAGGAACATATTCCTAAATTTTTCTCTGGATAACAGTCGAATACTGATATTATATGTAAGTATAAGCATTTTTTAAAATTTACTGAAATTATATTTATGGTAAAGTAAAATTTTTTTAGGAAATTTAAGTGTTACCATAAATTATAAATATATGTCTTCTATTTAAATATAAACACTGAAATTAAGTACTTATTAACAGTGGGTATGGTAATGAAGTAAAATCTTTGAACTATTGTTTTATTTATAATATGAATAACGGATAATAAAATGGAATAATAAAATGGATGATTATTTGAAATTTCAGAAAACAAAACATTAAAATCATTAATAGAGGATTGCATGGAATAAGACAAGAAATTGTCATAGCATTTTTTTGATTATATGTGTAATCTATTTGATAAAAATAACTTAAATTTGATTTTAATGAATGCTAAAAATCAGAATTAATTAAAGACTCTAAATTCATCCAAGCAATAAATTGCTATAGTTAATTTCCATTAGTTTTTATGTTTTTTTTTTTTTTTTTGGTTGTCATAAAAGTTTGAAAGTTTTAAGCATCGGAATACTTTCTAATAAGTTAAATGTATTTATAAAAAATATACAACTAATACAAATCTCTATTTTAACCAATGTAAAAAGTGAAAAAAACTTTTATGTTTCTTTAATATAAACAAACAAACAGATGTCTGAAGATTGAAATCAACCAACAAAGTTAATTGTTTAGAAAATTTAAATTTGATATAAATAATAAGTGTTTTTTTAATTAAAAAATTTCTACGTAAAAATAAAATTCAGGGATAACATGCATGAATGATTTTTTATAATTAGATGAGATAATATTTATTGTACAGTACTTTTTATATTAATGTAGTTGAAATGTTACTATAAACTCAAAACTTAGAAGCATATGGATAATGCTTTAGAATAGCCCTTTTTATTCATAATATGAGAAGGCAAAGAAAGAAATGATGTTAAGTTTTTGCAGTTCATCCTATATACAGTAAAGGGATTTATGAAATAATATTTACCCAAGAACTTTATTCATATCTTATACACTGTAAAAAAAATTCTGTGAAGGTACTAAACTTTTTCTAGGAAACTGGGATTCCAAGAACTTTTCCTGTAACGGTAACAGCAGAAATTCAAGTTTCAGAATCGGTTTTATAGATTTTTCTTGTTACCGTTACATGAAAAGTTCTTGGAATCCCAGTTTCCTAGAAAATGTTTGTTAACTTTACAGAATTTTTTTTACAGTGTATGATACATAGAAAATTTTCTTTTGTGTATTATTATTATTATTATTATTATTATTTAAAGGAGCAAACCGCTAGATTTCCCGAAAAGGTAACTTTTTTCATCTTTCTCCAAGGTAAAGTGTTGAAATAATTACATTTCGAATTTAACCCTTAACTGCCGTTAATGGTCTCAGAGACCGCTGAGTTTTTCATGGTTCCTAGTTAAATTGTAATTTTTAATTTAACTATAGATACTGGTCAAGTTTTGTTTAGTTTGAAGTCTTATTACTACCTCCTTTTTGAATAGCAGAATTTGATTTATAATAGTCTTGCATATCAAGTTCAATACATAAATAGTATTCTGAGAGACAATGCAACATTTTATTCATCTTTAGATTAAGCGGTCTGATAGACTGCTCACAATAGTTATGTGACAATTTTTGTCTCAGCAGTTAAGGGTTAAGATCTTCACGAAAATCTTATTATGAAATTCCAATAAAACATCAAAACTATAATAAAACTTTAAAAGATAACAAAAAAAAATAATTATTTGTAGGTTCAGGTTATCCCCCAAATACACACTAAATTAAAATCTGTAAAAAGAAAAAAAAGAATTAAGTATGTATTCTATCTGAATATGCTTCAAAATGTATTTGAATTCAAAATATACATATGTATATGTCACTTTATAAAAAGAAAACGATTGTTCTTTGCAGAAAAGGAACCGCGATCCTGATTATGAAATAGGACGAAGAAACATTACATGTTATATTAAAAATCGTCTAGTATAAAACAATGATGCAATTTAGAAGATAAGAATTTAAAACGAACAATGATTAAATAGAATGATTTAGAACTTTTTATTTAAAAATTGTAATTTTTTAAAAGCGAATTTTGACGGAGTTTCACTTTGGTTTTAATAAACACATGATAAAAGTTGGTAGTAGTAATTATTTTTTATTTGTATTTTATTTATAATTAATTTTAATTCTACTTTCAAAATATTTTATGAAAGAAGTTGAAAAATTTGCCATAGGTTAGTAATTGTCTACGTCGTGATGTTAAACAAATTGTAAAAAAAACTCACTGGATATAAACGAATGCTACTATTTCTTTGAAAATGGCAGGAGCATGTTTGTTCTAGTAACGAATGTGTCTCTCCTTCAGCGTACTGTTTGGATGACAGAGATGAGCTGCTGTCTTTGGCTAACTGGGATAAAATCTGAATTCGCAATTTATTACACATTTCTGAACTTCCCCCTTTTCCCACACTGTAAAAAAAATCTGTAAAGGTACTACACTTTATCTAGGAAACTGGGATTCCAAGAACTTTTCCTTAAGAAAAACTCAAGTTTTAGAATCGGTTACATGGACATTTTTCTTGTTATCGTTACATGAAAAGTTCTTGGAATCCCAGTTTCCTAGAAAATGTTTAATACCTTTACAGATTTTTTTTTTTTTTTTCCTCACATTTGTGATTTATATTGTTTTCATTCGAGTTGTTCTTTCAAGGTAAATTTCTAATAGAGATATGTATATTATAATAACCCTGTGTATTCATAGATAACGAAACATTGGTCATTTTTTATTTTTTAATATTATTTATATCTGAACATACATCTAGTTTAATGCATTGTAGTATTAGGTACTTAATACTGTTGTTAGAAGATGTTTGATGCATAGTTTGTTTTACAGCATTTGAAAGTTATCTCTGTAAATCAAACACTAGCTGGTCAATGATAATGTGTTTTTTATAATTAAAAGTTTATATTTTATTATTTTGTCTCTTTATGTATACAGCAAAATAGTTCTTTTTACGTTAGGTGATACTCAAATAAGATTTTATGTACTGCAAATTCATTTTTAAATATAGAATTCTTTTTACCTGTCACTTATTTTAGAATCGAAAAACTTTTTTTTTTTTTTTGTATAGAAAAAGATGTCAACATTTCTTGGCTATTCATCATTTTCAAAAAATGCTTTTGGCAGTGAGTTTTTTAAAGAGATTTTATCTCAGTTTTTTTGTCCGATTTTTTACTTGTTTATTTATTAATTTTTTGTTGAAATTTTCAGAGACTATTTAAAACATATTTAATATGAAAGAAAAAACATTTTTGCACAGTGCAATATTGGATAAAATTATTTTTTCATTGCTTTACTGTTAAAATACTTATTGTTAACTCAATAGTAGTAAATACGTTTAATTAATGTTTTATAAAAATAAAAATATGCATATAAAGTATATATACATATATAATACAAAGTCTATTTCACATTTCACCGTTTATAAAACGGTTATTGCAGTGAAATGTATACTGTAAAAAAATATGTTAGGTTACTAAATTTTTTTATAGGAAACTGGTGTTCCAAGAACATTTTATGTAACTTTAACATCAAAAATGAATGTAATTGATTCAGTTACGTGAGTTTTTTACTGTTACATAAAGTTCTAGGAATACCAATTTCTTCTAGGAATACCAATTTCCTAGAAAAAGTTTAGTAACTTAACAGATTTTTTTACAGTGTGATTGTAGATCGAAGTGTTTTACATAAATGTAGTTTATTTTACAATATATAAGCATTTAGCTATACAGGTCAACAGAATTCTGGGGTTTGTAGAATACCACTTTTTTCTTAGTAAAAAAACACATAGAGAGAGAGAGAGAGAGAGATATCTACAAAACTAGTTTTTGTAAATCCATATAAATCTGTAGCTTTACAAATAAATCTAGTAAAATTATACTGATCTTACTAAAATTTTATCTATAGCTTGGGTCGCAGTTATGTAAAAAATTCTAGGTTCCAAGTTTCCTAAAATAATTTCATAAGAATTTTTTAACCTTACATATTTTTTTGAATTTATAGTGCATAGCTATATCTAATACATAAATTTTTGCTGTTACCGTTACATAAAAAACATTAGTGGCAGTGAGGATAGCTAAGTAGTATTTAAACATGTTACTACACCGCTTTTGTATGAAAAAGGTGCACGGTATAAAATAAAGATGCAGGAATACTTATATTTAGTAAGATTCCACTTTTAATTTGTTCTATGAATACATTTCTTGATTCATAGGTATTTGGTTTGATCACTGAAAACAGTAAAAATATCATCTATAACCAGGAATTTTTGCCCTAAATTTTGGAAGAAAATATGCGCATTATACACGAAAAAATACGGTAAATTTAGCAGAGTTTTTTCAGTTCGCATCAATTCATAAAATCCACCGAAAAAAAGTTACATTTTCCAAGTCTGTGTTATTTTTATAAACTAATGTATTAATGTAGAAATATTTGTATCTAGTATATAGCAAATTTGAGTCTATAAAGGTGAATTTTAGTATATAGATTATTTTTATAGTGTTATTAGTAGATTTCCAAGAAAATTAACCTTTGAAAAGGCAACCATTTGCGGAATATATTCTTTTTTTAATCGATCTTTAAAATCTCATAAATTAGAGACAAAAAGTCTTAAAAATAACACATTTTTAATATTATTATTTTATTGTAACAACTGATTGTATCATAAAAATATATAGAATTAAATGTAATAATAAAGTTAAAATGAACAATAAAATATGGTTCTTTGCTAGAAAATTTTACGTACACTATTTTTTTTTTCATTTTGCTTTTACAAAATCTATAAATAAAAAATATGTAAGCAAAACATCTTTTAGGAAAAAATATGTATTATCTTTACAATATTTATAGACTTCATGACTGTTTCCATGCTTTTACTTAGCATTTATACGAAATTTAGAATCCAAAAAATAAATATTTACTTATATATATTTTACATAGAAGCCGACGTAATTTCGATAACATGATTTCATCTTAACTGACTTTCGAGGATCTTTCGGTCATTCTTGTTAATCTTCTATTATACATATTAAAATTCACTTTATTAAATCTCACAAGTCACATTTTTTGTTTTGTTTAAAAAATTACCTTGGTTACCCTTTTTATTATGTAGTTTGTAATTTTTTTTTATTATTTTATGAAAAACTGAATACGTTTCCGCAGTAAGTCAGAGAATTTTTACTCTATTGTTAGTGATAATCACATTTTGAATACTTAAGTCCAAATATTTACGTAATAAAATTCATTTACCAAATAAAATTTCTTAAGATAATTTAATGTGATACATATTATTAAATTCTGAAGAACAATATTGGTTAAATGATTTAAGTACCTTACACGTTATTCAACGTCAATGTATTAAGGTTTATTTAAAATATATTAAGGTACCCTGGGGTAATAACGCCACGTTAAGGTTCTACCAATTTTCACGGTTCAGTTTTAGTTTGTATTTTTCAAACAAATATATGATTTGATACAGCAACTCATTGACTATCTATATAAAAAAAATAACTTAACAGATATGTATTCATAAAATGTAATGGCGTGATTTCGTGACCTATGCTATTTGGCGTTATTACCCAACTATATGGGTAATAACGCCATGCAAACAAAACTATGAAATAAGATGGAATAATTGCATATAGATTGCCCAATTCTAAAAATACAAACTCTACAAACTTAGAAATTGACAAATTGCATTCTAAGCTATTGAAAATGTTCAATTTTTTGTGAAAGTGTAAGAAAAATAAAGGTGTCGTGTGTGTGTGTGGGGGGGGGGGGTAGGATGGGGCAAAAGAATATCAGACCGTGAGCTTCTTTTTGCTTAAAAAGGACCGCTTAAATAGAATTATTAGAAACATTGCACAGTTTTAACTGTGTTTATTTGAATCAGTATTTAGGATGTAGCTCGGCCACTGTAGGGAATCAACCGGGGTATTAATGCCAAGGATTATTGTTATTACCCCGTTATAGTTATTGCGCTGTACATTTTAAATTACAAATTATCTCGATAAGATATCCAAAATCTTCAACAACATTTTGAAAGTCCATGAAATGCCCTACAAATTTATGTAATTAACAAAGTATTACACAAAGTATAACAAAAAAACAATAACAATGTATAATAAAGTAAAAAAAAAAAAAATTGTCTTCACATCACAAAACGTATCTCGCAAATTTTAGATCAAGCGTTAATTTTAGTTGCTTGTAAAAACAATAAGACCTAAAAATAAAAGAAATTAACTTGAAGCTGTTTTTGCGATTTATATGACACAAAACCCTTCTGCGCAGAGCACGTGGGTGTCATTTACCATATTATTTCATAATTATGCAAAATATTAACACTTGGTGTTTGTTGAGATTTAAAGTGAATTAACATAGAGAATTGATTTATTAATCAGAAGAGATTTTACCTGTGACATATTCTTCTTGACGACGTCTGGCATAATCAAAGGTGTCGTTTTCTGGAATACGAATGTTGGTTCTGAAATCACAGACTACTTGAAAACTGTTTAAAAAGCTGATTGATGGTTAGATAGCTTGAATTATGAGGTTTTTTACACGAATAAATAAGATTTGTTGAGATTTAAAGAGATTTTAATAGAATCCTTCGATTTCGTATCTTCTAAACATACTTAGAATAGAAACATTTTTGTTCTAAACTAGCCCGCAGTACAACCTGCAGTATAACAAATACAATATATCTAAAAAGATAAATTAGAGATGAATAAATACAAAACATATATATGAAAAAACATATTAGGAATTCACAAACACAAATGAGTGAGAATTAATGAGAAATAATTAATTAATTAGAGTCAAAGTAGCCTCGTTTTATCAAGATCAAAGTTTGGATGCTGCCATCGAGTGTTTACTTTCAGAAATAATGACTGAAGATTCATTTTGACTGAAATGTCATTTCTGAAGATTCTCTGGATTCAACAGCGTTATTACCCCGCCTGGCGTTATTCCACCAGACAGAAGATTTTAGAAAGAAATATGCAGAAATAGTAAAGAATAAAATGGTAAAAATATATGTTATTATTTTATGAACCTATTATAATCGGTACTATACTCTACTATTGTATTCTTACAATAATTATAGAAGACTGATATATACATTCATTTTTTACATTTATTTCCTTCTTTTATTAAAACAGAAGCATATTTTTTTCGTTATAAAGCGAATTTTTGGAAAACACATTAAACTATAGTAAGTAAAATTAAAAAAGTATTAAAAAACATTAAAAATACAATAAAACGTATTGAAAATATATTTAAACGTATTTAAGTAAGGTACCCTGGGGTAATAACGCCACGTTAAAGTTCTACCAATTTTCACGGCTTAGTTTTAGATTGTATTTTTCAAACAAATATAGGATCTGATACAGCAACTCATTGACTATCTATATAAAATAAAATAATTTAACAGATATGTATTCTTAAAATGTAATGGCGTTTTTTCTTGACCAATGCTATTTGGCGTTATTACCCACCTATATGGGTAATAACGCCATGCAAACAAAACTATGAAATAAGATGGAATAATTGCATGTAGATAGCCCAGTTCTAAAAATACAAACTCTACAAACTTAGAAATTGACAAATTACATTCTAAGCTATTGAAAATGTTCAATTTTTTGTGAAAGTGTAAGAAAAATAAAGGTGTGGTGTGGGAGGAGGGGCTGAGGCAAAAGAATATCAGACCGCGAGCTTCTTTTTGCTTAAAAAGGACCGCTTAAATAGAAATATGAGAAACATTGGGCAGTTTTAACTGTGTTTATTTGAATCAGTATTTAGAATGTAGCTCGGCTACTATAGGGAATCAACCGGGGTACTAAAGTCAAGGATTGGCGTTATTACCCCGGTATAGTTATTCCGCAGTACATTTTAAATTACAAATTATCTCGAGAAGATATCCAAAATCTTCAACAACATTTTAAAAGTACATGAAATGCACTACAAATTTATGTAATTAACAAAGTATTTCCGGATAAAAAGTTAGTCTTCACATCACAAAACGTATCTCGCAAATTTTAGATCAAGCGTTAATTTTAGTTGTTTGTAAAAACAATAAGACCTAAAAATGAAACAAATTAACTTGAAGCTGTTTTTTTCGATTTATATGACTCAAAACCCTTCTGCGCAGAGCACATGGGTGTCATTTACCTGATTATTTCATAATTATGCAAAATATAAGCACTTGGCGTTATTACCCCGCCTGGCGTTATTACCCCAGGGTACCTTACATTAAAAATTTTTTTTTAAACATTTAGCAGTGTAATGTAAAACACAATTATGTGCTCATATGCACTTAAGTTATTTAATTTTTTTTTAAAGTGATCATTAGAAATATATATTTTGACCTAAATGTATAACTATTCTATCCAGGTATTACCTAGAAAACGGAATTAGTATTTCAGAACGATTATGTATAATACTGTTTTTCCCTTGCATGATTATTGTTCTCTCTAAAAGACCTAAATTACAGGAATACTGTGCTCTCATACGTACCCGTAAGGCATGGTGACGTCACTGCGACGTGGTTGTGAAGTCACATTGTGACTTTGTGACCACCGATCGTCGATGTGACGTCACGTAACGTCGATGTGAAGTCACAGTGACTGAAATGTAAATTCGTTATGGCCCATTTAGAGCTCTTTTGTGACCAATTCACAAAGTGGTCACAATGTGACAAAGTTGTGAAAATTTTGTCATTTGTGACTACTTTGACATTTACATTGTGACGAAACTGTGAAAAAAGTGACGATATTTAAACTGCCAGAAGCATGTTTTTTAAGTAAATAACATGATTTGAAGAATTTTTGTAATTTTCAAAGGATTTTTTAAAAAGTCACACCTCAGTCACAATGTGACGTAACTGACGGGTGACATATTGGTCACAGATGTGATGTGACCAAAGTGACTCACAGTGACGTCATTGTGACTATGCATGCTATGAGGGTAGAAAACACTTAAACAACGTGTTGGAACAAAACATAAGACAGCAACACAGCTGAATTAACTCTAATCGGTTCACTATAAAGCGTTTAAAATAGAAAGTGTGTGTTACACAAGGACAATAATATAGATTTTTTAAATTTTTTATCTCATTACTTAAGTGAGAAATTTATTTTTTATATAAAATTCATTTAAGAAATACTTTTAAAATTTTCATCGTGTGTTTTTGCTAGGCATATTTCGAGTAATGCTACTTTTTATGATGGGTTCAAAGAAAATTAACAAAGTGGTTATTTATATAAGGGTGTATTATTTATTGATCTATTTTTTAAAATGTTTTGATTTCTTCATTACGACGTAACTACATGGAATGTTTATACACTATATTGCCATTGATTATGGGACACTTGCGATTTTAGACATTTTACTAAATATCTAGAAAAATACATGAGGAATCATCTCGAAACTCTTAGTGTATAAATATAATAGTATAAGTCATACATCTCCATGAATATTTTTTCCTGAAACTCCAAAGGAGACCGTCAACAAATTAAAAAAGAATGAATATCTTTTGAATAACCCTGTCAAAACTAATGTAGCAAAAGCGCTCAAACTCTAGATTTTGATTGAATGCCTTATTGTAATAAGCCTTGTTCATTTTATGCAAATAGCATGCATACTCGCAGAGTAATTAAGGTTTTAATAAAAATGATCCCAAAATTTTCCAAGTTTTTTCCTTATAATTTTCAGATTTCTTAATATAAAATATTATTTTTTTCAGAAAATATGACAAACAACATTGCACACAGTACCCTGAAATCAGAATTAAAAAATAATGAAAATTGTATAAAAAATGAGTTGGTTTACTAAATAATTTTTTACTGCGCATGCGTCAACGATATCAAAATTTCATTTGCATATTATGTTAGCTATATGTATAGAGCAACTTTTGTGAAAGTCACAAAATCATAACTTGAAAATTCTGACAATAATCGTCAATTGAATAAGTCGAAAATCCGTTATTCTCAAAATGAAACAAAAACAAGAGGGGTTGTATCCATATATTCATTGATTAGTGTCAATATAGAATACACAATACGGGATGTACTACTACATTTGGATAAAATCCCTCATTTTTTTGCTTCATTTTGGAAACAACGGATTTTGTCCTTTTTCTATAGACGATTACTTTCAGAATTTTCAAGCTATGATTTTGAGACTTTTACAAAAGTTGCTCTATACATTTAGCTAACATAATATGCAAATGAAATTTTGATATCTTTGACGCATGCGCAGTAAAAAATTATTTAGTAAACCTACTCATTTTTCATACAATTTTTATTATTTTTTAATTCTGATTACAGGGTACTGTGTGCAATGTTGTTTGTCATATTTTCTGAAAAAAATATTATTTTATATTAAGAACTCTGAAAATTATAATGGAAAAACTTGGAAAAATTCGGGACCATTTTTATAAAAACCTTAATTACTCTGCGAGTGTGCATGCTACTTGCATAAAAATGAACACAGTGTATTACAATAAGGCATTCAATCATAATCTAGAGTTTGAGCGCTTTTGCTACATTAGTTTTCACAGGGTTATTCAAAAGATATTCATTCTTTTTTAATTTGTTGACGGTCCCCTATGGCGTTTCGGTAAAAAATCTTCACGGAGATGTATGACGTATGCTATTATATTTATACACTAAGAGTTTCGAGATGATTCCTCATGTATTTTTCTAGATATTTAGTAAAATGTCTAAAATCGCAAGTGTCCCATAATCAATGGCAATATAGTGTATAAGTTGATTGCTCGATAAAAATTCTTAAATACAATAATAATTATTCGAATTTATATATACACCATATTTATAGTAAGAATGTGTCTATATTTGGAGCATTAATTTGTTTCATCTGAAAGACTGTTTATAAGAAAATGGTGCGCATGTGAAAGATAAATAACATAGAAAGTAAAAAAAAAAAAAAAAAAAAAAAAAAAAAAAAAAAAAAAAATGAATTGCTATGTCGAAATAAGAGACAAAAATAAGACATGTAGTACAAAGTATGATGTCTATCCTAATTTACTACTACACTACTCTTTATTTGAAGAGATAATCACATAGGGAACTAGATATAAAAAAATAGAAACCAAATCCGTATAGACCAATGATTTCTTTTATGGTTGAGGTATTTCTGAAAGCTCCAGGGAAAATTCAGTACCCCAAAGTATAATAAGTGAAATGGCCTAACAAGTGATTCTAATATTAAGAGAAATTGAAATATTATGATGGCCTACTTTTAAATGAATGAATCATTTTTTTTTATTTTTAAAGATTGCAGAAAAAGCTTCTAACAATAATAGGAATGCATATATTATTTATTTTCGATTTAATTATAAATACATACTTTCAAATTAAAAAAGCATAATATTTAAACAATGAAAAGTTTCTTCTGTATTGTGGCAGCACTGCACATAATTAAACGTATTGAACCGTTGACCATTTTTATGAAAACATTGCTCTGTTCATAATGCAGTAAATTCATAGTAGTTTCAAATAAATAGTGATCTTAAATGAAGCAATATTAGAACTTTAAAAAGAATAAATTAAGGTTTTAGATAATAAGAAGATTCTAGAAATTATTTAATCTTATTATTTTTTATGTTGAGTTTTAGTTATAACTTTTGCATGGGCATATTAAAAGAAATAAATACACTTATTTTATTTACTTATTTAACAAATGCATAATAAATCAAGTAAAGTAATACAGTGAAATAATAATATATTTGGGTGAATGCCGATATCTTAAATGGATAATGATTGCTAAGACAAAAATTCAGATTTTAATTAATAAGAGGACTCAGAAAAATACTTATCTTTATCAGTATTTATATTCGTGTTTACATATGTTTTTTATGCTGTTTTTTAAAAAAAGTAAACAAATTTTATTTATTTATTGTAATAATACTTAAAAAATCTCCTAAATAAAAATAGTAAAACAATATTTGTTTTGCATAAATGTTTATCCAAAAAGGAACATAATTACTACCTTTTAAAAAAGAAAAAAATAATAAGATTTTTTAATAATAATATTCGAAAAAATATTTAACCTTTAGGTTTTTGTCTTAACGTTTTATTAAATAAAACGTTTAAAAATAAGTACACATATTTTAATTTCTGATTATAATAATGACTAAAGAAAATTACCGGAAATACATACATTAAATTAATAATAGTTTCACATAAATGGCGATCTTAAATATAGCATGATTACTATTCATAAAAAGACAAAATTATGAATTTTGAAATTAAAGATGTAGTCAGGAGAGACTTTAAATGGAGTAACAATTCAGTGCTGAATAAAATATCCTGCTCCAAATGCATTGTATGTTTGTCTTCCTCTTAACTAAAATTTGGACTTTACACGTCGTTGAATGGGTGTTGATGCATTTTAACGAACGCAAATTAAATGACTTATTTAGCTATAAAGAGGAAGTAAAAAAGCTATTAGAATAAAGGTTCTTAGATTTACTTTTTGCATAAAATGCAATGATGGAAGTTTATCAAAAGAAGAAAAAGTAAAATATTTAAATGCTCTTACAATAAAACTTGAAACTCTTCTAAATTCATAATAAATTTTTAAAAACGCACATTTTCTATCTTAGCTATTGTTAATTCTAAGAAAAACAAAAAATAGTACTTCTGCTGAATCATAATGGAGAATTTAATGATTCAAATGAATAACTCATAATTTATTAATTTAATTTTAGGGTCATTTTATCGAAAATGTGTAGACATTTTATTTAAATGACGATTCAATTGACTTAAAATACATAGATTTATGAAAACAGTATGCGTATATATAATCAAATGAAGTCGAATCGTGATTTTCTTTTCATATATTTACTAGCAGCATATATGTATGTATATATATATATATATATATATATATATATATATATATATATATATATATATATATATATATATATATATATATATATGTATGTATGACGTACACGAAAAAACAAATATAACATAGATGTATTAGATGACTTTGGGGGTAATAACCCGCTATTTAAATAGTGCTCGTAAAATATTAAGTGGGAGAATATTTCCGCTAGGAAATATGTGAGTAATTGGGAATAAAACGCGCTGTCACATTCACAGAATGCTACAGATAAGGGCCGCTAAAAACAAACGTGAAACAATGACAGCTATAGAACAAACTTAACTAGTCACATGACCACAGAATTGAGGATTTAGTTCGGCATGCGCACATGGTACGAACATGCCGCCTCGCGTTGCAATGTGCGTGGTGCACTCAACATTTTAAAATACATTATGAATACAAAAATTATGAAAATAGCCATGACATAGAACAATATTACAATACAAATACAATTGATAATTTGCAGCAACAAGAACTATACAATACAATTAAATGAAAATTCAAGGTAAGGTTAAGTTATTTCTTAAAACAATACAAGTTGAATGTAACTTATTTGCAAACATTACATTAAATGCACTTTAAGTAAATAAATTAGAATACGTGTAATAATATATGATGCATTAGGTTTTATCAATGGGTAAGACACATTATTTAGAATATATAATGCCTTCTGTAAAAAAAAATAGTAACTCACAAGAGTTAATTTAATTTTTCTTTTAATTATAAGTCGTATATTCAATAAAACAATTTTAAGCTTCATCTAAAAAGATTGCTTGCTTCATTATATATTTATATGAAACATTCATTATTGCTTCATATAAGCTTGTTTCATTCTACAACAGTCAAATTACACTCCCTAACATTATGTGTCTAATTACGCCCACTAACGCTTTCTTACAGTTTCATACGTATATCTCTCTAATCCACCACAGGAAATAAACATACATCTGTACTTTATTTTGTACGGCTGTTCTTTATTTATTTATCTCCAGTGTCATTACCCGCTTTAAATTAACATAGAAAAGCCTATGGAGCGTGTAGCTTGTTTTGCTTTTTTCTCGACGTTTTGTCCATGATGCTACATTTAAAAAAAAGATTATAATCTGTCGACTAGCTTCGGGGACTTCATTTGAAAAAAAATTCAGTTTTAAATAAAAGTTGGATGGCAGAATTACTCCCTCCCCATTCCTGGATTTAATGAGTTTATCCTGGCCATAAGCCAAAAACTGGCCCCCAATGTAGTAGCCCACTGTCTACTACCTACTGTCAATGATGTTCCAAAAAGGCTATGAGCATCCACCAAATAAAAAAGTCAGATACTTTGACATCTATTTTTATTTTCCATTATTTATATAATATGAAATTTAAAACATTTGTTTATAAATTATTGACATTTATGGTTGAACCGAAAATAATGAATTATACGCCCATTCAAAAAAAAAAAAAAATAATAATAATAATAATAATCGTTATAGATACCACCAAACAGAAAACGGACATTTTACTATCATCTTTTCACATAAACATACTGGATTTCTAAACAAAAATGTTTTCTGAATCAATTTTATTTTAATAACAATTTATATCTATTAGAAAAAATTACATATATATGTAACTGTAAGAAAAAAAACGTTTTAAGAACGTGTGAATTAGCATATGGTTTTGGACAAAGCGAATATTGAAATTAAAATTGGTAACTTGAATATGTTGATAAATTTTATTTTATGCTTTCTAAATGCAAATTTTTACAACTATCTGTCATTGAAAGCTTTTGTTTAAATGAAACAAAATATAACGATGCAAAATATTATGTTTATTTTTTTTTTATTTTTCTAAAATGTAGATGCAGAGAAAATAAAATTAGGCATCCTGATTAATGCATATTATTATAATTATTTGTGTAAATACTATTAGCATAATTTACATGTTATAAGTATCCGCAGAATAAATTTAAGAAAATAAATTTTAATTCACAGAGAAAAAAAAAATATTGTTTACATAAGATACTACTTGTTCTCTATGCGTGTTTAAATCTGCAAAAATTACATAGTACGCAAAATCTTATAACTGCAATCTGTAGTACTATTGATGTTGATAGAAATTTCATAATATATAAAAAACATAATCAAACAACGCAAGCAGAAACCGTGATTTTTGAAATAATAATATAGTCGAGCCGCCAGTATTACCTTCCGTCTACCATTTAAAACTTCGTTATATGTTTTTTACTTGTCAAAATCTGAACAAATACATACAAGTTTAAGGTATATAATACAAGTTTAAGGTAAAGGTTTTATTTTAAGTTACTGCCGATAAAAATCTGTGAATACCGTGTACTAAAATTGCACATATTCAAGAAAATAACAATCAAGTGCTGTGAAGTAATGTGAATCTACATTATAAAATCATGCCTGATCATGATATTAAGTCAATATTAAGATAGCGTTTTATTTATCTTTTTTAATAAAAGTGTAATTCACTTTATCATATTTCTTACCGCATTCAGTAATTTAGGCTTAAGTAATTACCGTTTATTAATTTAGGCTAAAAAAATATGAATATAAAACTACAAACCCCTCTTAAAACAGCAGAATTTAAGCTAAATTCATTATCTAAATTAATGGAATCAGAAATTTAAGAGCTTTAAATAAGTAAATAACTAAGAAATACTTAAAAATAAATATTGAAAAAGATTTAAATTAAATACTTATAAAAAGTTATCACCTTCTTGGTCAAACTATTTCTAGGACATTTTTGAATGTTTGCAAACTCAGATAGAAATAACATTTATTTTATAAGAGATTCAACTATATTGCGGGCATTTATTCTTTTGCTTTCAACGCAAAAACATTCAGCTATTGTAAAGTGATGCAAAAATGTTTAAAAAAATCAGATTTTTCAGTGTTAATAAAGTAAATGGACAGAGGTTCGTATGCGAAAATCAATGACTGAAGATGTTAAAGTTGCAAGAGAAAGGCGGGCTCGGTGCAAAATCTAGAAATTTCATAGACATCTGTTATTTATGTAAAGTAATAGTTTTTTTCTTGTGCCAAATTTTTTGTCTAAATCTTAACATGTAGTCTGATAATCTGTACTGTAATTTAATACAGGTTTTAACAGAGCAAGTAAAAAAAAAGTATTCTGAAAAACATTAACTTAAAATTTTAATATTTATAAATGTATTATAAATATCAAGGGAAAACATAATAAGTACTTAAACAAAACAAATAAAAGCATAAACTTAGAAAAGACAGAAATATTTGTAAGGAAAACAATGATAACATTTCTAGAAAATATATTTCTTAAAATGAAACCTGGCTATGATACAGTTTCAACAAAAGATATGCCGATTTTCTTGAAATGTTATCGCAAGATTTCATGCGAAATGTATCCCTGAAATTATCATAAAACTTTCAAAACTGGCTCTGAAGCTGTTGCTTTGTTGGCGATGAATTATTCTACTTCTCACAAGTAACACAGACTTTTGCGAGTTATTCAAAATTTAAATTCAAGACTAGCTGCCGAAGTACTTAATCTTTCGAAAGAAAAGTATCGTTAATGCTACAGCTCGCAATATTTATTCATTTGCTAAGAAGGAAATGTATCCGTGACTTGTAATATTAAAGTCACCTAACGCAGCAAAGTGACATTGCACTATTATATCATTGAACATGTATTGATTGCGATGATTATAAAAAATGACGATTATTTAAAGTTCACGAATGATTAAGATCTGTAGTACACAAAATATTGATAGAAATTTCCTAATAAATAAAAAAAAGACAAAAATAGTAGAAAACGTGAGTTCTGAAATATTAATATATTCACACCTAAACCATGATTTTGCGTCTGTCACAAATTTAAATATTTTTTTTAAATTTTTCAAATTAAAATACTTTTTGTACTGGATTTATTTTAACTTATTGTCTAAAAACCTGTGGATACTGGATGCTAACAATATTCATATTTTAGTAAATAATAATGAAGTAATGTCGAGAAACGCCAATCTGTATTATAAAAATCACGCCTGGCAAATCGTGATATTCTATAAAAGTACTACGCTAACGTATATGACACGAAAATTACGATTATTTGTTAATTGCTTAATGGCAACATTTCAATGAAACACATCTTATGGGTTACTATGCAAAAGTCCTTTGGTAAGATAAAAGCTGTTGTAAATTCGATTTGTATATATGCACCACATTGGCATGTTATTTTTCTGACGGAAATTTAGGGAAAACTTCGTTTCCAAATTCCAGTTACATCTATATTTTTTAACTAATTTCTATTATTTTAAAAAGGAAATAGTAATTTTTAAAAAGTTTAGTTCATAATTAAAGAATGAAACAATTTATATCATTTTAAAAAAGAAAATAAAAGTAAGCAAACAGTTTATTAATAAATAAACAACAATAGCCGGTTTACCATGTGCGGCACATATAATTGTTATTTTAATGCAATCGCTTCAATGTGCTGCGTATATGACATCCTTGTCTGTTTCTCTAGCAGAATCTTCTAATTTGGCTAACAATTGAACGATTAAAATAATTATGAATAAAATCAATATGATTTAATGCTTAGTATATATTCAAGGGGAGACTAAACTGGTCGCCAAGGGCGGGTAGTACATCAATATTAAGATAGCGTTTTATTTCTCTTTTTAATGTGTCATTAACGTTATCATTTTTTATTATATTAATTTTAAAAGAAACAGTTTTTTATTTTGTTTGAAAAACAAATTATTAAAAATTATTTTAAATTATTTTAAAAGCTATAAAAATATAAGAATTATACCCAGCTTTTCAGCCTTAAAATTTAAATGAAAGATTCTAACCCCCCCCCCCCATTAAAACATTACCGAACGAAAATAAATAATATTGATGCATAATCATTAAAAATATATTCTACAGTAAAAATCATCAAATGCATAAAATAAGTTTTTTTAATAAAAAGTGATTAATTACAAACTTATTTTCTTCTAATATTTTTTTTGGTACACATGTATATTCTTTAATTTAACACGTTTAATTCCATTATAATTTCTAAAACGAAAATTGTATGAACAAAATAATTTCTAAATGCACCGATTTCATTAAATACTGAAGTATTTTTAAATTTACAGAAATATTCAGAAATATCCTGCATTATGAAAATTATCTACCAAAAGAAAATATATTGATATAAATTAATATTTTTGTCTTATGTTTAAATTAAAAATATTGATAAATAACAAATGACATAAAATGAATTCTTAATCTAATTAGACTTTATAAATTACCAGCTTAATATTTACGAAAATAAGTTTTTCCATATAAAAAATATATGATTTATAAATTAATGCAATGCACGTAGTTACATTATGAATCCTAATAAAAAATATTAACTAATACAAAACCTCTAAAAATAATTCATTTTATTAAATATATAATTCTTTAATTTGTAAGAAAAATAATTTCGTTTTCTTTAACTAATTCGCTATGATAATCATTTCATTCATTTTAATATTAAGCTAATATTAAGTTTAGTTGATTTCAGCATAAGACAATTACAATATAACTAAATTAATTAACAAAAAATGAATAAATAACACTACATTAACTAATAATACATAAACAAAAAAAATACAAAAACATGTGAAAATTGCAACTTTTCAATCAATTATTTACATTGAACGACAAACGCATCCCTTAACGAAATGCTTTCCTCTTATTACCCCATAACATCCTCACACTCAACGAGGCTCAGTGATCAATTGTTTAAAGCACTCATGTTCTGTCTTTTAGAGCCTGAGTTCGACCCCCAACGTCATCCTACGCTGAAGTACATTTTGGGGGATTTTAACAAATATAGTCAAGTTGAATCATAGATGGCGCCAGCAGCACTGTCTTTTTTATCCAATTTATGCTGGGGATGCGATAGTGGATTTCAATTTGTGCTGTATGATTAACAGTCGGGCGGAAGTCGCCCGGCATTTCGTAAAAGGTACAGAATAGATACGGCGTAACGGTATCGTGCCGATATCGTCGGTAACGGCAAAGCGGCTGTGGTCCGATTATTTATTGATAGCTCTGTGCTTGTTTGGAATATTATATAAATTTCCTTCAAATTCGTAATAATGAAGTTTTTAAAAACAGTTCAGGATTTTTAAGTAACTTTTGTGTAGCTTATAAATTAGCTAGTAAAATCTAAATTTTCTCGTAATATATTATCGCAATAGAGCTATAACGTTTCAATAAAGTATTGTTACAACATTTTATAATAACATTTTATAATAAATTTTATAATAAATCTTGTATATATTCTAGATTTAAAAACAATATTTTCACTTAACTTTTGAAACAGATTATTACAGTCGCAAGTATATTGATCCATCAGTTCTTATCTGTGATATAAGAGAATGGTTTCACCCAAATCATAAGTATTTCGGAGCATTATCTATCCAGCATTATCATATTTAGAAAGGAAATTCATATCTGAAATTATCTGGAAATTACATGGAAAATTTCTAGAACTGAATTGTAATGTAAATTACACTTAATCGTAGAAGAGATATTCGAAGTAACTAATCAATCAGAATTTTTTTTTGTTTCAGAATTTGCAATAAAATAATATTTCCATATTTAAAAACATTTTATTACCTTTCTTTTGATTATTTAAAATAGAAATTGAAGTGCAATGTTAGTTTCAATATAAATGAGGTTACAAATCAGTTGAAAATTTCCAAAAGTATGATGCACTAAAAAGTAAATTGAAGTGTAGTGCTAAAAATATTTGAAGGCATTAATGAACTGAAAACGTGTGTTATCTAAATATACACTGTCTTTTAAATTTTCTGTAGAAAAAAAGGAGGCAAATGCAGTTTTTAGATTTAAGTGGTTCATAAATTATTAATAATAACACAAATTAATAGAATTTTTGCATACTATATATATATATATATTACATATAAGGGTTAAGAAAAACCAATATGATTTAATTAATAAAATCCAAATTCTGTCGTAATATAATATCGTAATATATCTATCATATTTCCACACATTACTAGCGAAACATTTTGAAATAAAGAATATATTTACAAAATATGAGTATAAAAGAAAAATCGTAGATTAAAAAAAACTTTTCGCTTAAGATGTAAAACATATTATTACTCTCACAAGTATGTAGATCTATATGTTCTTGTTTGAGATAAAAGAGAATGCTTTCAGTCCAGTCATAAGTACTTCGGAGCATTATCTACGCAGTTTTATCATACTCAGCAAGGAAATGAATAGCTGAAACTACCCGCGAACTAAATGGGACATTTCCAGAACAGGGATGCAGTGTAAATTACACTTAATCGAAGTGCTAATGAGTTTCGAAGAAACTAATGACTCTCAAAAGTGTTTTTATGTTCAAAATTTGTAATAAAATAATGAAATACACTTTTTCACACTTTAAAAAAATATTATTATCTTCATTTCAAATATTTAAAATAGAAAATGAAGTTCAATATTAATTATTATATAGATGAGGTTACTTTATGATTCCCTAAAGTATAATGCAATGTAAATTGCAGTGAAGCTTAGTGCTAACAAGTTTTGTAAATATTAATGAATTGCAAACATGTTTCCTTTAAATGTATAACTACCTTTTAAATTTTCTGTTAAAAAAGACAAATGCATTTTTTACATTTAAGTACAATTTGTGATTTAATCATTTATTAAAGATAATGCATATTAATAGAATTTTTTGTATTATATATCATTAAACGAAATGATGCACTTTAATTATTGTATCGAAGATTGTTAAAAGTGTAAGTAGAAATGATTTAATTCAAATATTAAATATACTGAATGGTTAAAAAACGGGTGCTAAACGGGAAATTTTTAAAATGATATTATAATGAAATTCATCTTTATAGCGCCAATATGTTGGACCAATCTATACATTTATATATGTGTTACTTTTTAATATCAATAATAACAGAAGTCAGAAACCAAAAATCATGCCCCGACGTAGCACCCATTAAATGCAGCGTCATCTATCGCTGCTACTTGAAATCAAAAATTCTATTAAAAATCTCCTATCATCTCACATAGCCTTATGCAATATTTTTTTAAAAATCTGCCCCCATTTGCAAATGATTAAATTTTAAAATGAATCAAATTATTCTATGACACCTGGTATTAACATGATATAGCATTTATGATCCATTAGCAATATCTTCTGTTAATATTGGTAAAAAAAATGAGTAAACACATTGTTTGGTTCTCAGTCATCTATGCAATTTTGTTCTTATGGCACACTAAATATATTTTAAATCCCTCTCCCACTTTAATACAAAAAATAATGTCAGTTTTTATTAATATGCCTACAGCAATTAAAAATTATTAATTCTTAAACTCGTCTCTACTAGATATCTGCAACTAAAATTATTGTTTGGTAGCAGTGGCAGACGAAAATAAAAATGAAATTTACATTAGTTACAGAAACTAACTGTTAGACTTATAAATTATTAGAGGTCAAACAATAAAAAAGGGAAAAACTTACGTTTAAGCTTGTAATAAAAAAGAGAAAGACTTTTCTGACATACGAGTTGCAATGTAAGGTAAAAGAGGAGAGTTTCTGTTAGTGACAAATGTGTCTCATCTTAAGTGTACTATTTTGATGACCGAGATGGGCTGCCGTCTTTTGCTAACTGGGATAAAATCTAAATTCGATAGTTTTCCACAGTTCTGCACTATCCCCTTTTCCGTAACAAGTTTGATCTATCTCTGAGCGCATGTATAACTGAAATTTGTGATTGATATTGTTTTCATTCGTGTTGTTCTGTCAAGATAAAGTGCTCAAAATGGAGATCCGTATATTACAATAGCCCTGTGTACTAATAGATTACGAAGGTATTTTTTACACAAATTCTCAAAATTTCCATATATTTATTTTGTTGTTTAATATTATTTATATCTGAATACATGCATTAAAGTATTAGGTACTTAATACTGTTGTTAGAAGATGTTTGATGTATAGTTTGTTTTACGTTAGCTTGTTAATGATAATGTGTTTTTATAATTAAAAGTTTATATTTTATTATTTTTGCTCTTTATGTATACAGTGTAATAGTTCTTTTCACGTTTGGTAATACCAACATGAGATTTTATGTACTGCAAGTTCATTTTTAAATATAGAATTCTTTTTGTCTGTTACTTATTTTAAAATCGGAAACTTTTATGTGTATAGAAAAAATATTGGCGCATTGTGCAGTATTAACCAAAATTATTTTTTATTGCTTTACTATTAAAATCCTTATTGGATACTCAATATTAGAATATATATTTAATCAATATTTTATAGAAATAAAAGTATGCATATAATAATATATATATATACGTATAATACAAAGTTTATTTCACTTTTTTACCGTTTATAAAACGATTATTGTTGTGAAATGTACACTGTAATAAAATTAAATCTAGGAAAATGGATTCCAAGAATATTTTATGTACTGATAACATCAAAAATTCATGTAATTGATTTAGGATACGTGAGGTTTTTTTTTTTTTTTTTTTTTTTTTTTTTTTAACCGTTACACAAAGTTCTAGGAATCCCAGACATGGCATTAGTTTTTTGGTGACACCCACAGTTTTTTCACAAAACAAAAAATTAGGGAGTGCGTCCTAATATAATTAACGTGTAATATTTATCAAATAAAATACATTCTTAATAAGAAAATAATTTCTTAGTAAAATGACATTAATAAATGTAAAATACAATGCTGCACTGAAGAGTGTGAAATATAAATGCACTTGGAATCTCGTTATGTGTTAATATTTGTAAGAGAAGTTGCAAATTTCTCTTGCGAATTTGTAGTAAGAACATACTTTTATTTTGTTTCTTTATTGATATTTTATGTTTGTTTTGTCAGTTTCTTAAGAATAAAATTTACTTGCTTCAGGAACAACTTGGGACAGAAATTGAGAAAAAAAAATGACTACGTATTTTCCCGAGAAAAATCGCTTGTATACTGTACAGAATTTTCTGGACTTATGACTAATTTTTTAACCCCTAATCCTGAACAGTCTCAGCAGAGACTATTTATTGATTAAAGTAAGGGAAGTATAAAAGGTGTATTACTTAATAATGGTAATGTTTCTGTAACTCATTCAGTAATTGTGAACAATCATATTGTTACCCGGATTTTCTGCTCAGTATTATAAAATATAAAAAATTTAAATGGCAAATCTATAGGGATTTCAAAATTTTATTAATATTATCAAGCCAACAAGACGAGTTACACCAGAATGCCCTGTTTTTATACGAAGGGGATAGCGGAACTAAAAACCAACACTAAACAAGGAAAGAATGGCGTGCAATAAAAGCTTTTGATCCTCAAACTTTTGTTTAATAATCAACAAAAATATGATTCTACAGAAAATAACTGACCCAAAAAAGCCCTCTTGTCTTTCCTGGGCAAGGAATTAGATTTAATAAAAGAATTCATCAAAGCCTCATGTAAAACAAGGGGTTGTTTTCAATATTTAAATGAAGTTTTCACACATTTACTGGAAGGTAAAATCAAAGAATTTGTGTTCATCGGCCAAAATATAAGACGGTTAATGAAGCCCTAAAAAATTGAGTAAAATATGAAATAAATCGTGAAAGATGCATGGGTTTGTTTCAAATCCGTTACTTAGAAAACTTTAGGAAATTACAAAGATCTTAACTACACAATGAAAGCTGAAAACTTTAAAAACTAGGTTGTAAGATGAGTTTAAAAATACATTTCCTGCGTTCTCATCTTGAATATTTTCCTGTAAATCTTGGTGAAATAATTAAAGAACAAGGAGCGACATTTCAGAACGGCATACAATGCATAGAAAAATATTACCAAGGACACTGGAAAATATTAGTAGGTTACTGTTGAGGGCAAAAAAGAGCTTAGAAATTTAAAGAACACAAGCATTCGTTTGATGGCAAAGAAAAGAATTTTACTGTATATATTAGAATGTAATTCCTTATCAAACATACACACACATTTAAATATGAATATGTGATTTTATTTATCTGATTATTTGTGCATTTTTAATGAATGCCGTGTTAATTTCATGTTCTCAAATTTCAAATTCTTAATTTCTTAATTGAAAAAAATTCCTAAGCTAATACATAAAACTGGATATTACTATTGAGATAAGTATAGCAGAGTTATTTCAATTTAGAACAATTCATAAAAACTCCCTAAAAAAGTTAATTTGTGCAGTCCTGTGTTATTTATATAAGCTAATGTATTAATGTAAAAATATCTGTATTTAGGAAGTTGAGCCTATAAAGGTGAATTGTAGTATATAGTTTCTAGTTTTTATAGTGTTAATAGTAGATTTCTAAAACAACTTATCCTTAAAAAGGCAGCTTTTTGTGGAATGTATTCTTTTTTAATAGATCTTTAAAATTATATAAGCAATACTATAAGAAATATACTTCACAAATGTAACGAAAAAAATAAACACCTTCAAAAACTTATACATTTAAATCAATGTAATTAAATTAGAGACAAAAAGGCTTAAAATTAACACGTTTTTAGTATTATTATTTTAAAGATAAAGCTGTTGAATTAAACAATCGATGATGACATAAAAATATATAGAATTAAACATAAATGCAATAATAAAGCTAAAATCAACAATATTTTTTTTTTTTCTCACAAGAAAATTTTACATACACTATTTGTTTTTTCATTTTTCTCGTACAAAACCTATAAATTAAAAAAATCTAAGCAAAACATCTTTTTTGTTAAAAAAAAAAAAAAAAACAGTGTTATTTTTACAATATTTAAAGACTTCGTGACTGTTCCTACAGTTTTACTTAGCATTTATACTAAATTTGATATGCAAAAAAAAAAAAAAAAAAAAAAAAAAGATATTTACTTAAATATATTTTACATAGTAGCTGACCTAATTTCGGTAATATGATTTCAACTTTCATGATTTAGACTTTAGAGGATCTTTCGTTCATTCTTTTTAAACTTCTATTATTCATATTAAAGTTCACTTTATTAAATCTCGCAAGTCACATTTTTTGTTTTGTTCAAAAATTACTTTGGTTTTATTATATACTTTTTAAAATATTTTTATTTTATTTTATGAAAAAATTAATAAGTTTTCGCAGTAAGTCAGAGAAGTTTTGCTCTATTGTTAATGATAATCGCATTTTATAGACGTAAGTCTAAATATTTTCGTTATAAAATTCATTTAACAAATTAAATTTCATAAGACATTTTAATGTAATACATATTATTAAATGCTGAAGAATAATATTAGTTAAATATTTTAAGTAATTTCCACGTTAGTCATCGTGAAAATATTTTAATAAAAATATATTGTATAGAAATAAATACGTAGAGATAATAAAGACGAAAATGATAGAAAATATATATTATTATCTATGAACCCATTACAGTCGATACTATAATTTATTGTATTTCTTATTATAATTATAAGAAATTAATCTGTATATTTTTTTTTTACATTTTTTTCTGCTTCACTAAAACCGAATTTTTTTTTTTTTTTTTTTTTTTTTTTTTTTTTTTTGTTATGAATTTTTGGAAAACGCATTAAAACTTAGTAAGTAACATTAAAAATATTAAAACGTATTAAAAAGGTATTCAAACGTATTTAAATGCATTGAAAAATAACATTTAAAAACATTTAACTTTGAAATGTAAAACACATTTATGTGCTTAAATTTAATTTATGCCAATTACAACACCTTTTTGAAAGCGATCATTAGAAATATATATTTCGATCTAAATTTATAACCGTCCTATCCAGGAATCGCCTGGAAAAACAGGATCAGTGTTTCAGAACGATTATGTATAATACTGTTTTTCCCTTGCATGATCATTGTTCTCTCTCAAAGACATAAATTACAGCCGTACTGTGCGTAGAAAACACTTAAACAACGTGTTGGAACAAAGTAAAGACAACAACATAGCTGTATTAACTAAGATCGGTTCACTTTAAAGCGTTTAAAATAAAAAGCTATTGTTAAATAAGGACAATAATATAGATTTTTTAAATATTGTATCTCATCAAAGTCCTGTTTTTTTTTTTTTTTTTTTTTTTTTTTTTACTTAAGTAAGAAATATTTTTATAAATTAAATTAAATTAAAAAATACATTTATGTTTTTAACGTGTGTTTTTGCTAAGCATATTGAACTTTTGCTAAGCTTTGAACCCATCATAGAAAAGTAGTATTAGGGGGTAAATACTACTTTTCTATGATGGGTTAAAAGAATATTAACAAAATGGTTATTTATAAAAGTGTGTACTATTTATAGATCTAATTTTTTAAATGTTTTTATTTCTTCATTACGATCAAACTACATTGAATATTTATATAAATTGATTTCTTGATAAAAATTCTTAACTAAAATAATAATTATTCGACTTTGTATACATACCCTATGTCTGTAAAATATGTCTCTATTTGTAGCATTTTTTTTTTTTATCTGAAAGACTATTTCGAAGAAAATGCTGCGCATGTGAAAGATAAATAACTGGGAAAATTTAAAAAAAATGAATTGCTATGACGAAATCAGACATGTACTACAAAGTATGATGTCTATCATAATTTACTTCTGCACTATTCTCTATTTGAAGAGATAATCACATAGGGAACTAGATATAAAAACATACAAACCAAATCCGTATGGACCAATGATTTCTTTTAAGGTTGAGGTATTTCTCAAAGCTTCAGGGAAACTTCAGTACCCCAAAGTATGATAAATGATATGACCTTTCAAACGATTCTAATATTAAGAGAAAATGAAATATTATGATGGCCTACTTTCAAATAAACAAATAGTATTTTTCGTTTTTTTTTTTTTTTTTTTTTTTTTTTTTTATATTATTATTATTATTATTATTATTTTTATTTATTTATTTATTTATTTTTTTTTTTTAAGATTGCAGAAAAAGCTTCTAAAAGTATTATGAATACGTATATCATTTATTTTCAATTCAATTATAAATACATACTTTCAAATAAAAATAAGCATAATATTTTTAAAAAGGAAAAGTTTCTTTTCTATTGTGGCAGCACTGCACATATTTAAACGTATTACCCCGTTGATCATTTTTATGAAAACATTTGTCTGTTCATAATGCAGTAAATTCATAACAGTTTCAAATATATAGTGATCTTAAATGGAGCAATATTTGAACTTTAAAAAGTCTAAATTAAGATTTTAGATAATAAGAAGATTCGGAAAATTATTTAATCTCATTATTATTTATGTTGAGTTTTAATTATAATTTTTACATGGGCAAAATAAAAGAAATAAATACACATGTTATATTTACTTATTTGACAAAACCATAAAAAATCAGTGTAAAGTAATATAGTAAATTAATAATGGATTTGGCTGAATGCAGATCTTAAATGGGTAATGATTGCTTTTTAAAAAACCAAAATTCAGATTTTGATAATAAGAGGACTCAGCAAATTATATATCTTTATCAGGTTTTGTCTTCGCGTTTACACAATGTTTTATACTGTTATTTAAAAAGAAATAAACAAATTTATTTAGATATTGTAAAAATACTTAAAAGATCTCATAAATAAATAGAGTAAATCAATAATTGTTTTGCATGAATTTCTATCCAAAAAGAAACATAATTACTATTTTTTTTAAAAAAGAAAAAATAAGGCTCTTTTAATAAGAATGGTCGAAAAATTATTTAACCTTTAGGATTTTTCCTTGACGTTTTATTAAATAAAACGTTTTAAAAAATAAGTGCGCATATTTTATTTTCTTATTGTAATAATGACTAAAGAAAATTACCGGAAATACATATATTAAATTAATAACAGTTTCACATAAATGGCGATCTTAAATAGAGCATGATTATTATTTATAAAAAGACAAAACTAAGAATTTTCAATTTAAATATGTATTCAGGAAAAACATTAAACGATTAATGATTTCATGCTGAATAAAATGTCCTGCACTAAAAGCATTGTATGTTTCTCTTCCTCTTTTCTAAAATTTGTACTTTACGCTTCGTTGAATGGGGGTTGATGCATTTTAACGAACGGATATAAAATAATTTATTTAGTTATAAAGAGTAATTAAAAAAGCTATTAGAATTAAGATTCTTAGGAGATTTATTTTTGCATAAAATGTGGATGTTTATCAAACGAAAAAAAAGTAAAACATTTAAATGGACTTATTAGGAAATTTGAAACCTCTTCTTAATTCATAATAAATTAAAAAAACTCCAATTTTTCTATCTTAGCGATCATGTGTTAATTTTAACAAATGGAAAGAATAGTTCTTTTATTGAATCATAATGGAGAATGAAATGATTAAAAGTTATTAATAATTCATATTTTATTAATTTATCTTTAGGGTCAATTTATCGAAAGTGTGTAAAGAATTTATTACAATGACTTTTCAATTGACTTAAAATACACATATTTATGAAGACTGTATGTGTATATACACTGAGCTGACAAAAGTCATGGGATTGCAATATGCAAATATTTAGACGGCAGTAGTGTCGCTTACAAATTGTATGAATGATCAGTGACTGGGTAGGACTTTCATTTTTCTTCAAATGCTTCGTGTGAGAAGGTTGATTATATGATTATAGCCTCATGACAAAAATTTACGGATTTCGAATGCGGTAGGCATGTTGCAGCTAGATGCATGGGATGCTCTATTTTGGAAATCGTTAAGGAATTATACATTCCGAGATAAACTATGTCAAGAGTGTGCCGAGAATATCTAAATTCAGGCATAACCTACCATCATGGACAACGCAGTGGTCGACAGCTGGCCCTTAATGACCGCGACCAGTGACGTCTGTGTAGACTTGTCATTGCGATCTGACAAACAACACAACGCGAAATAACATCAGGAATGATCATGGGGTGTCCGATGGACGTGTCCGTTAAGACAGTCTTGGGAAATTTTGCTTTAGTTGGTTATAGCAGCAGAATACCGACTCGAGGACATTACTAACTGCACGACTTCACCAAAAGCGGCTGATCTCGGTTCTTGACCATATCGGTTTGACTGTAGACGACTGAAAAAAACTGCCTTGGTCAGATGAGTCATAATTTCAATTGTTAAGAGCAGGTGAAATTATACAAGTGTGGAGCAGACTCCATAAAACCATGAACCAAAGTTGTCAGTAAGGCAATGTGCAAGCTGGTGTTGGCTGCATAATGTTGTGGACTGTGTTTACATTGAATCGAGTGGATCCGTTGATACAAATAAGCCAATCTTTAACTGGAAATGAATACCTTCAGTTTATGGGAGACCACTTGCAATCAGTAATGGTCTTCATGTACTTTAAGCAAAGATGAACTATTCCAGGCTAACAATCCACCATGCCACCGGCACATAACTGTTCACGATTTGTTTGAACAATATCTTTGACAGTTCCAGCGGATGATTTGACCCCTGCGATCACACAACATGAATCCCATCGAACATTTATGGACATAATCGAAATATCAGTTCGTGCACAAAAAACTCCACCGACAAAACTTTAGGAAATCTATATATAATCGAACATCTATAGAAGTTGCATGACTCAATATTTCTCCAGAGGACTTCCTACGACTTGTGGAGACCATTCAACGCCATGTTACTGTACGTTACCGGACAAACGGAGGACCATCGTGCTATTAGCAGGTTATCCCATGACTTTTGTCACCTAAACTAGATGGAACCCGTCAAAACTTGACGGCATCACAGAAATAAAAGGTATTTTCCAGCTATTAAAGGATTTTTTAATGACTAATCTTCAGCAAAAATTTCAATAAATAAAAGAAAAACCTGTATTTTACATCCAGGCAAATGACCTGCAATTGGCAGAGTTACATTCAAACATGCTGCTATAGAATTAGAATCTCTCTCATTCGATAATTTTCCATTTACAAATACAACACCAATAAATTGTACATGACATGAATAAACCATAAATTACCGTCATTTCTCATTTCATACAAAATATACATACTTCACTTACTTCGCAGCAAAATAAGACAAATTATAGTTTGCCATTTAGCAACAACTGTAACAATGATCCTCTCAGTGGTTAATTTGTTTTTACATTACCCACCCCATTCAACAAATAAACATTTGCATTTTCAACTAACTTTTCTATTACATTTTCATAAATCAAAAATACATGTCAATTTCACATATTAAAAAAATTAATGATATTTATTCTGGCTAGGTGAAACCCGTCAAAACTTGACGGCAACAATATGAAAGAACTAAAGAAAAAAAAGTATTTTGCCGCTATAAAAAAAATTAATATTTCTTAAAAATTTCAATATGCTTTTCCATTTACCAACGTAACACCAACATGACATGATCCTGGGCACAGAATCGGTGCAATGCTGCGACACACGTCACAAACTCTTGAAAATGTTTGAAGATTATTTTTCTACTGTTAAAGTTTTTTTTAAAAAATGCTAGAAATCATTTACTATGTACAAAAATTTCTCTAGGTACCATAAAAAATGCAAATTTTGGCAAATAATCACAAAAAATAGTTATTTTCGTTAAAATACCCCCCCCTCCCCCCCCAAAAAAAAACATCCGGAAATTTTGCAAATGGATGTGAAAAAAAAACTTCAGCAAATTTCGTCAACAGATTGCAAAAAAATGAAAAGATCTCTAAAAAATTTGTCAAAAAAATGCAAAAAAAAAAAAATTGTCTAGGTATTCCAAACAAAACAAATTTCGTGAAAGTATTGCAAAAAATCAAAATTTTGCCAAAACGTCTAAAAAAAATTGGCAATTTTCATGAAAAAATTTCGAAAAATAAAGCCAAATTTGACAAAAAAAAAAAAAAAAAAAATCCCTAAAAAATGGCAAATTTGTAAACATAGTGTGAAAAAAAAATTCAAAATATTGTAAGAAAACAAAAAAATTTGACAAATGATTGTGAGTAAACAACAAATTTCGTCAAAGGATTGAAAAAAAAAAAAGCAAATTTCATCAAATAATCACAAAAAAAGTAAATTTCACAAAAAAACCCAAAAAATTTTGCAAAAAGATCTTCAATAAAACAGGAAATTACATCGAAAGATTGTGACAAAACGACAATTTCATCGAAAGAACTCGAGAAAAAACGATAAACTTCTCCGAAACTGTCTAGGTATCATAAAAGACACAAATTTCGTCCAAAGATCTCAGAAGCACATAAATTTTGTCTAGGTAATCGCAAAAAAAGGTAAATTTTGCAAAAAATAGCAAAAAAAAAAAAAAAAAAAAAAAAAAAAGAACAACAACAAATTTCTCAAAAACATAACAAAAAACGACAATTTCTCAAAAAAGTCATGAAAAAAGGTTAAATTTGATAAAACGGCAAATTACATCAAAAGATTGTGAGAAAAAAACAACTTTCATTAATTGCAGGTGGAAAAGATGCAACATTTCTTTGTTTATCAGAAAAAAAAAAAAAAAATCACAAAATTTCTCGATCCATCACATGAAAAATAGAAAATTTGTCAATCAGTCAAAGAAAAAAATAAAAAAATCGACAGTTGGTCATGTGGGGTAAAAATTATAAAATTCATTAATGAATCATGGATAAAAAGTCATTTAGTTATGTAAAAAAGCGCACAAAAATTTTGTGATTGATCGAGACATTTCAGAATGTCTTTTCTGGGTAATCTTACGAAGGAATACTGCAGTTCAGTGTACCCATTGAACTGTGTGCTGAGTGACATATGTTTATTGACTCATTCTATAGGCAATTAAAAATATGTATGGAATTTTTTATCGCAATGTAATAAGTATATTTTTAACATAGGATCAGAGTAAATTAGTCTTTTCAACAAATAACCTGATAAGTGAGAACTAACTTTTTTATTGATAGGCAATGTAACATCGGGTCGATCGAGTTTATTTTGATTTTGCCCTTGTTTTTGAAGGACATAATTTAACCGTTTTTTCTATTGCATAACACTTCTTATTTTGTTTTCAATCTTTTTTTTTTTTTTTTTTTTTTTTTAGTAATTTCTTATTGTGATCTTCATTTCTGTCATACGAAAAATTCATTTCTATTTCGCCTATAGCATTTACATAATGTTGACAAATTTCTGAAAAAAAAAAAAAAAAAAAAAAAAACAAAAAAAAAAAAAAAAAAAGAAAAATGAAAAAAAAAAAACCAACAAATTTTCAAAAAAAGGATAAATTCGATAAAACGGCAAATTGCATCGAAAGATGGCAAGAAAATACGACAAATTTCACCTAAAATCCCTGAGAAAACAAATAATTATTTCCTGGTATCATAAAAGACGTGAATTTCGTCAAAAGATCGTGAAAGTACTTTAAATTTGTCTAAGTACTTCAAAAAATGCAAATATTGGTAAACAGATTGTGAGAAAACAACATATTTTGTCAAAAGATGAAAAAAAGAGGCACATTTCATCATAAGAACACAAAAAAGGTAAATTTTGCAAAAAAAAAAGGGAAAAAAATGACTAATTTCTGAAAATAACAAAAAAAAACCCAACACATTTCACAAAAAAGAAAAATCACGAAAAAAGGAATAATTTGATAAAACGGCAAATTACATTGAAAGATGGCAAGAAAAAACGACAAATTTCACCTAAAATCCCTGAGAAAACAAATAATTATTTCCTGGTATAATAAAAGACGTGAATTTCGTCAAAAGATCGTGAAAATACTTTAAATTTGTCTAGGTACTTCAAAAAATGCAAATATTGGTAAACAGATTGTGAGAAAACAACATATTTTGTCAAAAGATGAAAAAAAGAGGCACATTTCATCAAAAAAACACAAAAAAGGTAAATTTTGCGAAAAAAAAAGTGAAAAAAATGAGAAATTTCTGAAAATAACAAAAAAAAAACCCAACAAATTTCACAAAAAAAAAATCACGAAAAAAACAATAATTTGATAAAACGGCAAATTACATTGAAAGATGGCAAGAAAAAACGACAAATTTCACCTAAAATCCCTGAGAAAACAAATAATTATTTCCTGGTATAATAAAAAACATGAATTTCATCAAAAGATCGTGAAAATACTTTAAATTTGTCTAGGTACTTCAAAAAATGCAAATATTGGTAAACAGATTGTGAGAAAACAACACATTTTGTCAAAAGATGAAAAAAAGAGGTACATTTCATTAAAAGATCACAAAAAAGGTAAATTTTGCAAAAAAAAAAAAGGTGAAAAAAAAGACATATTTCTGAAAATATCAAAAAAATGAGAAATTTCACAAAAAAAAGATAATTTCGATAAAACAGCAAATTGCATCGAAAGATCGTGAGAAAATGACAAATTTCACCGAAAATCCCTGAGAAAACAAATAATTTTATCCAAGTATATAAAAAAAAACATGAATTTTGGCAAATAATTACAAAAAATAACAAATTTTGGCAAAATACCCCCCCCCCCCCAAAAAAAAAAGAACACCTGGAAATTTTGTAAATAGATGTGAAAAAAAAAAAACAGCAAATTTCGTCAACAGATTGCAAAAAACAACAAATTTCTTCAAAAGATCTCTAAAAAATTTGTCAAAAAACTGCAGAAGAAAAAATTGTCCAGGTATCTCAAATAAAACAAATTTCGTGAAAATATTGCAAAAAATCAAAATTTTGCCAAAACGTTTAAAAAAAATTTCGAAAAAAAAAAGCAGATTTTGACAAAAAAAAAATCTCTAAAAAATGGCAAATTAAACATATTGTGAAAAAAAAATTCAAAATATTGTGAGAAAACAACAAATTTTGACAAATATTTGTGAGTAAACAGCAAATTTCGTCAAAGGATTGAAAAAAAAGCAAATTTCGTCAAATAATCACAAAAAAGGTAATTTTGCAGAAAAAACAACAAATTTTGCAAAAAGATCTTCAATAAAACGGGAAATTACATCGAAAGATCATGACAAAACGACAATTTCATCGAAAGAACCTGAGAAAAACGATAAACTTCTTCGAAACTGTCCAGGTATCATAAAAGACACAAATTTCGTCCAAAGATCTCAAAAGCACAGAAATTTTGTCTAGGTAATCGCAAAAAATGTAAATTTCGCAAAAAATAGCAAAAAAAGACAAATTTCTCAAAAAGATAACAAAAAACGACATTTTCTTTTAAAAAAATCACGAAAGAAGGATAAATTCAATAAAACGGCAAATTACATCAAAAGATTGCAAGAAAAAAATAACAAATTTCAAAAAACAACTTCCATTAATTGCAGGGAGAAAAGATGCAACATTTCTTTGTTCATCAGAAAAAAAAAAAATCACAAAATTTCTCGATCCATCACATGAAAAATAGAAAATTTGTCAATCAGTTTGACAGTTGGTCATGTGGGGTAAAAATTATAAAATTCATTAATCAATCATGGAAAAAAAGTCATTCAGTTATGTAAAAACCCCACAAAAATTATCAATCAGTAGAAGTCCCCACAAAAATCTTGTGATTGATTGAGACATTTCAGAATGTTTTTTGCATGTCCAATTTAAAAAAATATATGTATATATATTTTCTAGCTGCAGATTTAAAAAAGTAAGTTATTTATAAGGCATCTATTTTGATCTCTTATTATTTTGTTTATTTTTTGCAAGACCTACGTTTATTTAGTTAAGTAATACGAATTTAGAATTTGCAATGTTTTGTCTTTTGTTATTTTTTATCAATTTTCAAAATGATAATGCAACAAATGTAAATGCTATAGGCAAAATGGAAATGAAATTTTCATATGACAGAAATGAAGATCACAATAAGGAATCACTTTAGAAAAAAGAAAAAGATTGAAAACAAAATAAGAAGTGTTACGCAATAGAAAAAACGGTTAAATTATGTCCTTCAATAAAAACGGGCAAAATCAAAATAAATAATATTATGAAATATAAAATTAAGCATCGATCAAAAAAATACTCTCCGAGAAAAGTTTTTGCGAACATCGTAAGAGGGATATTTTACTTCAGTGTACCCATGGCAAAATAGAAATGTATTTTTCATATGGCAGAAATGAAGATCACAATAAGGAATTACTTAAAAAAAAAATTGAAAACAAAATAAGAAATATTATGCAAAAGAAAAAACGGTTAAATTATGTCCTTCAATAAAAACGGGCAAAATCAAAATAAATAAACTCGATCGACCCGATGTTACATTGCCATTCAAAAAAAAGGTTCTCACTTACCAGGTTATGTTGTTGAAAAGACTAATCTAAGGTGTAATAAATTACTCTGATCCTATGTTAAAAACACACTAATTAAGTTGCGATAAAAAAATCCATACTGATATTTAATTGCACATTTCAAACATATGTCACCTCAGCACACAGTAAATCCACAAACAATGTACGCGGGCATACCACGCTAACATTTAGAGACAGTAACTATCTCTTCTCTCATTGGTTCTGTTGTCGGATGTGCGCAAGCACGAATCTGCGCAAGCGCAGAGAGCTGTTTGAGTGTGCTGACGAATCTGCGCAAGCGCAGAGAGCTGTTTGAGTGTGCTGAATAAAAATGGGGTTTCTTTTAATATATAGATAATCAAATGAAGACGAATCGTGATTTTCTTTTCATGCATTTACTGACAGCACATATATATGACGAACACGAAAACACAAATTAGAACAAAGATGTGTTAGATGAGTTTGGGATAATAACCCGCTATTTAAATGATGTTCGTAAAACATTAAGCGGGGAAGATTTCCGCTATGAAATGTATGAATGACTGGGGATAAAACGCGCTTTTACATTCATAGAAAGCTGTGGATAAGACCCGCTAAATAACACCACGTAAAAAATGGCAGCTAGAGAGAAAACGTAACTGGTCACATCACTACAGAACTGAGGAGCTCGTACGGAATGTTCACAAGGACTGAACATGCCGCCTCGAGTTGCAATATGCTTAGCACACTCAAAATTTTAAAATACATTATGATTACAAAATCTATGAAAATAGCAATGAAATAAAACAATGTTACAATACAAATACAAGCGATAAGTTGCAATAACAAGACCTATAAGATACAATTAAGTGAAAATTCAAGGTAAGGTTGGTTATTTCTTAAAACAAAACTAGTTGAATGTAATTTATTTGCAAACATTTTAAATAAACTTTTATCAAATAAATAAGAATATAGGTAATAATATGTGATGCATTAGGATTTATAAATAGGTAAGGCACATACCAAATACAAACGTCAGATACTTTGACGTCCACTTTTATTTTCCATCATTTATATGATATGGAATTTAATACATTTATTTATAAATTGTTGATATTTATTGTTGTCCCGAAAATAATGGGTTCTATGCCCATTAATTTTTTTTTCTTATGGATACCACACAACAAAAGATAGACATTTCACTATCGTCTTTTCACATAAACTATTGCATTTCTAAACATAATTTTTTTTTGAATCAATTTTATTTTAATAACAATTTATATCTAATACCAAAAAAGAATTATAATTTTAAGAATCAAAATGTTTTAACAATGTTTAAATTTGCATTTGGTTTTGGAGAAAGTGAATATTGAAAATTAAGTTGGAAAATTAAAAACGTTGACAAGTTTTTATATGCATTCTAAATGTAAATTTTTACAATGGTCTGTCATTAAAAGTTTTTTTTAAATAAAGCAATATGTAACAATGGAAAATTTTCTAACATTTTTCTAACTTGTAGGTTCAGGGGAAAAAATGCCCTGATATAAAACAAGTGCTACGTAATGCATATTATTATAATTATTTATGTAAATACTATCAGCATAATTTACATGTGATAAGTAACCATAGAATAAATTTAAGAAAATAAATTTAATCAATAGGAAATAAAAATATCGTTTACATAAGATCCTAGCTGTTTTCTATGCATGTTTAAATTTGTATGTAAAAATTACATAGTAAGCAAAATGTTATTACTGCAATCTGTAGTACTTTTGATGTTGATATAAATTTCATACATAATAAATATAATCAAATAACGCAACCAGAAACCGTGAGTTTTGAAATATTAACATACTCAAACCTCAAGTATTACCTTACGTCTACCATTTAAATTTTATTTATACGTTTTTCATTTGTCAAAATCAGAACATAGTTTCTGTAAAAGTTTCTTTTTTAATGTACTGCCTGAAAATCTGTGGATATCAGGAACTAAAATTGTATATATTCAAGTACATAACAATCAAGTACTGTGTAGTAATGTGAATCTGCATTTTAAAATCACGCCTGAAAAATCATTGTATTAAATCAATAACAAGATAGCGTTTTATTTATCTTTTTTAATAAAAATATTATTCTCCTTATCATATTTTTTACCGCAGTCAAACGTTTTACCCCGTATTGATTTAACTGTCAATCATTGTTTTAATAATAATTAAAAATCATCTTTGTTTGTAATAAAATTCAAATTGTGTTTGTTTTTTATTCAAAATTAGTAATAATTTGAGGAATGTTTCATATTCAGATTTTTGTTACATTATTTTCAATTTCACCCTTTCCCCCTTTTTTAATAGGGGATATAAATTTAAATAAAATTTCAATAGAAATGAATTACATTTGGCACAATTTTGTTTATATTCAAAGGTTTCTAAATTCGTAAAACAGAGAAACATTACTAATAAGTAGATTAATTAATGCTTTTAAATAATATTTTTCATAATATTTTACTGCTTAATATTGAAAAATCAAGACAGATGTGTAGTCATGATTCCTGTTTACCAAAAACCATTTTAAATAGAGTATTTATGCTTTTGTGTATTGGAATAAATGTTATTGTAAATTTAAGTTTACATAATGATGATATTTTATTTCAGTTGAAAAATAAATATATATTTGTATCTATTATATTCGTGATCACACAGACATTTTAGCTCATGAAAGAAACTTTATACATTATTCTCCCGCTAACTTAAATTTTTTAAAATACTTATGATTTTTTAGTTTTATCTCACTTTATAAAAATGAAACATGTAATCATTAAACTCTTCAGCTCCGAAGCTAAAATCATAATACAAATACTTATTTATTGTTTTTATTTTCTAAAAAAATGACATTGTAAGTAACAAAAAAGTATCTTTCATGAAATAGATTTTTTAGGCGCTTAGTAATTTAGGCTAAAAAAAAAAAATCTAAAACTAAAAACCTCTTAGAACACGACCATTTAATAACCATTACGTAATTTAACGCAATCAGAATTTTCAGAGATTTAACCCTTCGGGACGAGCGACAAGCATACGTGTTGCGAAAAGGCTTAAAAATCCTTGTTTACCCCCACCAGAAAAATTTTGCTGTAAAATTTTCCGTATTTAATCGGAGCATTTTTTCGGTTTAATAAGGCAGAATGTCTGTTTTTAAAAATCAGTGACAAAACATTAAAATTTTTGTAGGCTCCCGTCGCGAAGGGGTTAAATGCGTAAATAAGTAAGAAGTACTCAAAAAATAATATTGAAAAAAAATTAAATTAATATAAAAATTTATCACTGTCTTGGTCACACTGTTTCTTGGACATTTTAGGCGTTTTGCAAACTCAGATAAAAATAACATTTAGATTATGAGAGATTCAGCTACGATAAAGCCATTTATTCGTTTCCTTTCAACGCAAAAACATTCAGCTATTCTGAAGTCATGTAAAAATGAAAAAAAATCAGAAGTTTTAGTGTTTATTAAGTAAAAGGACTGCGAACCCAAGGACAATAGAGATTAAAATTGCAAGAGAAAGGCAAACTCGGTGCAAAAATCTAGAAATTTTACAGACATCTGTTGTTTGTGCAATCTAATCAGTTTTTTTTCTTGTGACATTATTTTGTCTAAATCTTAAGATGTAATCCGATAATCTGTACTTGAAACATACAACTTTAAAATAGGTTTTAACTGAACAAGTAAAAGAAAGTAATCTGAAAAAAATTAAATTAAAATTTTAATATTTAGAAATGCATTATAAATATCAAGCGAAAACATAACATGTAATTAAACAAGATAAATAAAAACATACACGTTAGAAAAGACAGAAATATTTGTTAAAAGAGAAAGAATGATAAATTTTCTAGAAAATATATTTCTTAAAATGAATCAGTTGATACAGTTTCAGCAAAAGATATCCAGATTTTCTTGAAATGTTATCGCACTATTTCATTCGAAATGTATCCCTGAAATTATCATAAAACTTTCAAAAATGTGCTCTGAAACTGTTGCTTTGCTGGCGATGAAATATTCTACTTTTCACATGTAACACAGACTTTTGACTGTAAAAAAAAAATCATACACTTTAGAAAAGACATAAACATTTCTTAAAAGGCAAACAATGATACATTTTTAGAGTATATGTTTCATAAACCGAAGCTTGGCTTTCATACAGTATTAATAAAACATATCCAAATTTTCTTAAAATGTTATTGCAATATTTCAGTTTAATAAATTTATACTGAAATTTTCATAAAACTTTAAAAGTGTGCTATGAAACTGTTGCTTTGTTGGTGAGGAGTTATTTTAATTTTCACAAGTAACACAGCATTTGCGAGTTATTCAAAATTTACATTCAAGACTTGTAGCCAAAGTACTTGATCTTCCGAAAGAAAAGTATCGTTAACGCTACAGCTGTTTGCGTAAAGGGAAATGTATCCGTGACTTGTAATATTAAAGTCAGCTAACGCAGTAAAGTGACATTACACTAATGTATCATTGGGCATGTATTGATTGCGATGTTTATGAAAAAATGTCTATTATTTAAAGTTCACGATTGATTAAGATATGTAGTACGCATGATATTGATAGAAATTTCACACAAAAAAATAATCAAACAACACTAGTAGAAAACGTGAGTTTTGAAATATTAATATAGTCAAATGTATTTGTTTTAACTTGTCTAAAAATCTATGGATACTGGATGCTAACATTGTTTATAATTTAGTAAATAAAAATCAAGTGATGTCAAGAAATCCCAATCTGTATTATAAAAATCACGTATAACAAATAAACCTTAAACCAACTCTCTTAAAACCCTTAAACTCTTAAAACCAAGCATGGCCTTGATACAGTTTCAACAAAATATATCCAGATTTTCTTGAAATGTTATCGCAATACTTCATGCGAAATGTATCCCTGAAATTATCATAAGACTTTCAAAAATATGCCCTGAAACTGTTCTGCTGTTGGCGATGAATTATTCTACTTTTCACTAGTAACACAGACTTTTGCGAATTATTCAAAATTTAAATTCAAGACTTGTAGCCGACGTACTTAATCTTTCGAAAGAAAAGCATCTATAATGCCACAGCTTGCAATGTTTATTCATTTGCGAGAAAGAAAATGCATCCGAATGTTGTAATATTAAAGTCACCTAACGCAGCAAAGTCACATTGCACTGATGTATCATTGAGCATGTATTTATTGCGATGATTATGAAAAATGACGATTATTTAAAGTTCGTGAATTATTAATATTTGCAGAGCACATGGTATTAATAGAAATTTCACAATAAATAAAAAAAAAATCAAAAAATGCTAGTAGATAATGTGAATTTCGAAATATTAATATAGTCAAACCGCAACCATGCTTTTAAGTTTATCATTTAAAACAAATTTAAATGTTTTTTTACCTGTCCAAATGACTATTTATTGCCTAAACATCTGTGGATACTGGATGCTAACGCTGTTCATATTTTTGTAAATTATAATCAAATAATGATAAGATATGCCAATCTGCATTATAAAACTCTCGCGTTGAAAAAACGTGACAATATATCAATATTAAAATAACATGTTATTTCACTTTTTTAAAATGCCATTAACATTATCGTTTTTCCCCCAGTCAAAAGGTTTACGATTTAAAATTAACTGTCAATTATTGATAAAATCATAATTAAACATCGCCTTTGCTTGTAATAACTTATAAACTGCATTTCTTTATTATTCAAAATTTTTAATATTAAGCGAAATGTTTTATAGTCAGACTTTTGATATATTGTTTCAATGTTAAATAAACAATATTTTTTATAGGGAATACAAATTTAAAAAGAACTTCATTTAAAACGAATTACAATTTTATTTTTAATCAAAAGTTTCCACATTCATATAACATATTTTTTTAATAAACAGATAATAAATATTTCTAAACAGTTTTTTTCCAGAATATTTTGATGCTGGATATAGAAAAAACAGGAAAGATGATCGTTTTTTTTTTTTTTTTTTTTTTTTTTTGTTTGTTTGTTTGTTTACCAATAGACCATTTTAAACAGTATTTATGACTTTGTGCATTGGAATAAAAATATTTGTCTATTTAAGTCTATATAATAATGATATTTTGTTTAATTATAAAGTATCTGTATTATTGCTTGTATAATATTCGTGCACTGTAAAAAAAAAATCTGTAAAGTTACTAAACTTTTTCTAGGAAACTGGGATTCCAAGAACTTTTCCTGTAACGGTATCAGCAAAAATTCAAGTTTCAGAATCGGCTACATGAACTTTTCATGTTACCATTACAAGAAAAGTTCTTGGAATCCCAGTTTCCTAGAAAAAGTTTAGTAACTTTACAGATTTTTTTTTTTTACAGTGTGGTCACACAGACATTTCGTCTCATGAAAAGAACTATTTAAAGTATTTTCCTACTTATATAAAGAGATAAAAATACATATGATTTTTCACTTTTTTTCCACTTAAAAAAATGAAACATGTAAGCATTAAGGATACACGATAAAGGCAAACTCAGTGTAAAATCTAGAAATTCGATCGACTTCTGTTATTTATTTAATGTACTGAAGTTTTTTTCCCTTGTTAAAACTTTATGTCGAAATTTTAAGATTTAGATTGATAAAGTGCTCTTAAAACATAAAAATCTTACATAGCTTTTAACTGAATTAGTAAAAAAATATTCTAAAAAAATCATATCAACATTTTTTTTCATTTTGATATATATTCTAAATATTAAGAGAAAACATAATATGTGCACAAATAAGATTACATACTTTAGAAAATGCAGAAGTATTTGTAAATAAAAAAAAGCATTTATAAATTGTTTAAAGTGCGTATTTTTAAAACCAAGCTTGGCCTTTATACAGTTTCAACAAAATATATCCTTATTTTTTTTAAATGTTATAGCAATACTTCATGCGAAATTTATCCCTGAAATTATCACGAGACTTTCAAAAGTGTGCCCTTAAACTGTTGTTTTGTTGGCGATGAATTATTCTACTTTTTACAAGTAAACACAGACTTTTGCGAGTTATTCAAAATTACTTAATCTTTCGAAAGAAAAGTATCGTTAACACCACAGCTTGCAATGTTTATTTATTTGCGAAAAGGAAAATGTATCCGTGACTTGTAATATTAAAGTCAGCTAAAGCAGTAAAGTGACATTACACTAACGTAACATGAGACATCTATTGATTGCGATGATTATGAAAAATGACAATTATTTAAAGTTCATGAATGATTAAGATTTAAAGTAAATAACAAACAGATTGTAAATATCAAGAGAAAACAGAATGCGTATTTAAAAAATGAAAAATGAAAACGGTACTTCTAGTTTATCCCGGCGACCAAAAAATTATCGCCAAATTATAAGATTAAATGCCAATAATGGATTATCTTGAATGCCACATTCAATGCTTTAAATGCGATTCACGTGTTTAAAATGTCATTAAGGGATTTTTATTTCAACTTTTTATTAATATTTTTATTAATATTCTGCTAATTATTTCTTTTTCGTTATTTAAAATAAAAAGTATGTCAACAAGTATAATTTGGCTATTAGTTTGGCGATTTGTATAATTTGGCGAAATTGGTCGACGGGATAACCTAGAAGTACCATGAAAAGACATACTTTAGAAACGACTGCAATATTTGTTAGAAGAGCAACAATGATAAATATTCTAAAAAATATAGTTGTTAAAACAAAGCTTGGCTTTCATAAAGTTTCAACAAAACAGCTCGAAATGTTTATTCATTTGCTAAAAGAAAAATATGCCCTTGACTTGTAACATTAAAGTGAGCTAAAGTGGCATTTTAGTAAAAACGTATCATTGGACATGTAATGATTTCAATATTTATGAAAAATGACGACCATTTAAAGTTCATGCATGATTAAATTTTTTTGTAAATAATAAAGAGATTATAAATATCAAGAGAAAAAAGTATGTATTTAAAAATATCTAAATAAAATCATTTAAAATTCTTTAAACGCAGTAAAGTGACATTGCACTAATGTATCATTAAGCAGGTATTGATTGCGATGATTATGAAAATTGATAATTATGTAAAGTTCATGAATGATTTAGATTTCTAGTGAACATGGCATTAATAGAAATTTCACAACAAATAAAAAAATATGATCAAACAATGCTAGTAGAAAATGTGAAGTTTGAAATATTAACATAGTCAAACGGCAGCCATGCTTTTCCTTTTATCATTTAAAACAAATTTAAATGTTTTTTAGATGTCCAAATGAGAATACTTTTTGGTAATGAATTTATTTTAACTTATTGCTTGAAAATCTGTGGATGCTGGATGCTAACGTTGTTCATATTTTTGTAAATTATAATCAAATAATAATAAGAAATGCCAATCTGTATTATAAAAATCATGCCTGAAAAACCGTGATAATACACTGTAATAAAAATCTGCAAAGGTACTAAAACTTTTCTAGGAAACTGGGATTCCAAGAACTTTTCCTGTAACGGTAACAGCAAAAATTCAAGTTTCAAAATCGATTACATGAATTTTTCCTGTTATCGTTACATGAAAAGTTCTTGGAATCCCAGTTTCTTAGAAAATGTTTAGTACCTTCCCAGACATTTTTTACAGTGTATATCAATATTAAAATAACGTTTTTTTCTCTTTTTTAATGTGCCGTTAACATTATCGTTTTTTCCCCAGTCAAAAGGTTTACTCTCTAAAATTAACTGTCAATTATTGATAAAATCCTAATTAAACATTGCCTTTGCTAGTAATAACTTATAAACTGCGTTGGTTTATTATTAAAAATTTTTAATACTGAGCGAAATGTTTCATAGTCAGACTTTTGAAATATTGTTTCAATGTTAAATAAACAATATTTTTTATAGGGAATACAAATTTAAATAAAACTTCATTGAACGCGAATTACAATTTTATTTTTAACATATATATATATATATATATATAACATATTTTTTAATAAACAGATAATAAATATTTCTAGACAGTTTTTTTTCCAAAATATTTTGATTCTGGATATAAAAAAAAAAAAAAAAAAAAAAAAACAGGAAATATGTGCGAACATTTTTTTTTGTTGTTTACCAAGATACATTTTAAACCGGGTATTTATGACTTTGTGCATTGGAATAAAAATAATTGTCTATTTAAGTCTATATAATAATGATATTTTGTTTAAGTAAAAAATATTTGTATTATTGCTTGTATAATATTCGTGGTCACACAGACATTTCTTCTTATGAAAAGAACTATTTAAAGCATTTTCCCACTTACATAAAGATATAAAAATACATATGATTTTTCACTTTTTTTCCATTTAAAAAAAAATGAAACATGCAAGCATTAAAGATACACCAGAAAGGCAAACTCTGTGTAAAATATAGAAATTCCATCGATATCTGTTATTTATTTAATGTAATGATGTTTTTTCCTTGTTAAAACTTTATGTCGAAATTTTAAGATTTAGATTGATAAACTGCACTTAAAACATACAAATCTAACATAGGTTTTAACTGAACTAGTAAAAAAATGCTCTGAAAAAAAATCATATCAACAATATTTCATTGTGATATACATTCTAAATATTAAGAGAAAACATAATATGTGCATAAATAAGATAAATAATACATATACTTTAGAAAATGTAGAAATATTTGTAAAAAAAAGCAATTATAAATTTTTTAAAGTACATATTTCTTAAAACCAAGCATGGCCTTGATACGGTTTCAACAAAATATATCCAGATTTTCTTGAAATGTTATCGCAATACTTCATGTGAAATGTATCCCTGAAATTATCATAAGACTTTCAAAAATATGCCCTGAAACTGTTGTGCTGTTGGCGATAAATTATTCTACTTTTCACAAGTAACACAGTCTTTTGAGTGTTATTCAAAATTTAAATTAGACTTGTAGCCGAAGTACTTAATCTTTCGAAAGAAAAGAATCGTTAATGTTACAGCTCGCAATATTTGTTCATTTGCGAAAAAGGAAATGTATCCGTGACTTGTAATATTAAAGTTACCTAACGCAGCAAAGTGACATTGCACTAATGTAACTTTGGATATCTATTGATTGCGATGATTATGAAAAATGACAATTATTTAAAGTTCATGAATGATTAAGATTTAATGAAAATAACAAATAGATTATAAAAGTCAAGAGAAAACAGAATGCACATTTAAAAAATGAGAAATGAAAACATGTACTTTAGAAACGACAGGAATATTTGTTAAAAGAAAAACAATAATAAATATTCTAGAAAATATAGTTTTTAAAACAAAGCTTGGCTTTCATAAAGTTTCAACAAAACAGATCGAAATGTTTATTAATTTGCGAAAAGGGAAATATACCCGTGACTTGCAACATTAAAGTGAGCTAAAATAGGATTTTAGTAAAAATGTATCATTGGACATGCAATGATTTCAATATTTATACAAAATGACGACCATTTAAAGTTCATGGATGATTAAATTTTTTTGTAAATAATAAATAGATTATAAATATCAAGAGAAAATATTTATGTATTTAAAAAAATATCTAAATAAAATCATATACTTTAGAAGAGAGAGGAATATTTGTTAAAAGGAATAATATAAGCATTAAAGATACACGAGAAAGGCAAACTCGGTGTAAAGTCTAGAAATTTCATCAACATCTGTTATTTATTTAATGTAATGAATTTTTTTCGTGTGAAAACTTTGTCTAAATCTTAAGATGTATTTAACTTAAAACATACAAAATTAAAATAGGTCTTAACTGAACTAGTAAAAAAAAATATTCTGAAAAAATCATATCAACAATTTTTTCATTTAGATATGCATTTTAAACATCAAGGGAAAATATAATATGTGTATAAATAAAATAAATAAATACATATACCTTGGAAAATGCAGAAGTGTTTGGTAAAAATGAAACATGTGGCATTTTAATGAAAATGTATGATTGAACATGTAATGCTTTAAATGTTCATGAAAAATTACGATTATTTAAAATTCATGAATGATTAACATTTAAAGTGATTGTTAAAGAAATTATAAATACCAAGAGAAAACATGTTATTAATTTTCAAAATATATAAACAAAATTATGCACTTTCGAAAAGACAGAAATATTATTTTAAAAGGAAACTAGTCGTTGGGGGCCACCGTAATACTTACCCATCATGGATATGTATATGAAAATAAAACATGTGAAAACTATTTATACAATGCATTGCAATTCATAAACAAAATTTAAATATTGTTAATATATATAGTAATGCTATATTAAAGAACTGCTAATGTACCAATTTCGACAAATTATATAAAACGCCAAACTACTCAAATAGTACCGAACTGCGTAAAAGAAACATCCTTATAACTCCAAAATTAATAACTCTATTAACTAACAATTAACTGCATCGGATTAAGCGTCTCATTTACAATTAAAATATACCTCTGAATTGAAATTTGAATGAAATACAGGGTCATGAAAAATCGAAGAATGTCGAAAATAGGATTACAAATATCTCGGCAGCTAACAATCCGATCGACTTCGTTCTATATGCAAAATGTGTGTTATTTTATTGCCTTTTACGTCCATTCCTTAGAACAAAAAAATTCGAAAATTTTTATATACCTTTCATCAGAACGAATTTTTCGAGAGTCCGAAAAAAATAGTTCCGGATAATCGAGGTTGCTGATATTAAATAGGGTTCGTCCCATTCTTACATACTAACTACATACAAAATTTCAAGTCTCTATCTTAATTCGTTCGGAAGATAGAGCGTTTACAGACAGACAGACAGACAGACAGACAGACAGACAGACAGACAGACAGACGGACGGCAAAATTTTTTTTCTAAAAATATGTTTTTCGGAATCTCCACTATCTAAAACGTGTAAATCCGTCAAAAAATTTTTTTCGATTTTCAAAACGATTGCAAGACTTACCCTATACTACGTATGATGGGTAAGTAAAAATTATAAAATTTCTAGAGTATATATTTCATAAAACAAACACTGGCTTTCATACAGTTTTAACAAAAGTTATCCAGACTTTCTTGAAATGGTATTACAATATTTCATTTTGCTAAATGTATCCCTGATATTTTCATAAAACTTTTGAAAGTGAGCCCTGAAACTGTTGCTTTGTTCGCGATGAATTATTCTACTTTTCTAAAGTAACACTGATCTTTGCGAGTTATTCAAAATTTAAATTCAAGACTTGTATTCGAAGCACTTAATCTTTCGAAAGAAAAGTATCGTTAACGCCACAGCTCGCGATGTTTATTCATTTGAGAAAAAGAAATGTATTCGTGACTTGTAATATTAAAGTCAGCTAACGCAGTAAAGTGATGTTTTAGTAAGAATGTATCATCGGACATATATTGATTTAAATGATAATGAAAAATGACGATTATTTAAAGTTCATAAATGATTAAGATTTTAAGTGAATACTAAACCTTCAATACTATCAATAAATCTAATTACAAGTAATTTGATTTCTTATAAAATGTAGGTATAGTGGTCTGTTACTTAAATAAAAATTTAATTACATATTTTAAACATCAATTCAAAATTACACAGTTAAGCTTTATATGCCAATAAAATATTTTTATACCTTGCGGTATAAATATTAACTTAAGCAGTAAAGTTACAAAAGCAGTTAAGAAATGTGTTCAAACGTACCAAATGCCATCTTTAGCAAGAATATTTATTATATGTGATTATTTAAAACTTGGTTATAATTATGATTCATCGATATCATTAAGCTTAAAATATAAGTAATTTTTCTCTTAATGCTTATAGATTCATATTACACGCTGGTGCATAATTTATACTCAATGCACATGGTTTAATTTATAATTAATTTACTCAGCCTATAATTATAATTAGTTAAACTTCTTACAAATTCTTATAAATTAGGAAATATCATTGCAGTTTACATTTCATGCAAAATTTGCAAACAATTTTACATCAGACTTGCCACTATCATTTTAAAAAAATGAAATCACATAATTTTACAAAATTGCCTTATGTTTTATAAATTTTTCGAGTGCATTATTAAATTTTACTATGATTTTTTTAAATTTTAATTAAAAGTTTGTACTGAACTACTAGCATCCGGTATTAAAATCTCTTACTCTATAATATCCGGATAATATAGACTTTCACGACTAATGATTACAATATTTGAAAAAGTCTTTTTTTTTTTTTTTTTTACATTTAATTTTTATTTATTCTTAGGAAAGTGCTGGGGCAACGGTTGTCTAAATATACATGGCAAAGTAAAATATTTTTACTTACATGAAATTTGGGTATAAAACATCGAATGATACTTTAGTGAATACTGTATGATTAACAGTATCGTGTTACAAGTACACTTTTGTGATTTGCGTGAAAATAGACTGACAGTGAGAATTTTAATAAGTTAAGGTGATTGGCTAGCTAAATGCAATTATGGGGTATTTGATAAAAAACATTAACTCTATTTTTTTTTTAATCAATAATGTTTAAAATTATAAAGACAGAATTGGAAACACTATATCATCTAGCATATAAACTTTATATCCAGTAATTTTTAATAGAGTTGAAACTTTCGTTAATAAATATCACTGCTTCATTTGAAAGTTTCAATGTGCTCACAATAGTTTTGAATCTCTCTTATATAATTAAATATAGGAAAATGAAAAAACTGAGAAAATATTCAGAATATTCTGACGTTTGCTTGGGATACCACACAGTTTGAGAATTTTTCTGTATTTCGAACCATAAGACTAATTCGAATGACTAACATGTGGATTACTTATTTAATACATGATGACAAAAATTTATAACAAGCTGCTAAATTTTCTCCACGCTTTTCGCCTTTTTATCTCTTAAAGTAAATTTATTATTAGATTAAAAAAAATAATAAAATATATTTCGTGTGGTGTAGAGATAAATTACTTCAATAAGCGTAAAAGTATCTAGTACAGTAAAAAGTTTATTGGTTAAATATATTGGAAAATATTGTCCAATAAACACTATAGTATGGATAGAAATATGGTCAACGATGTATTAAAGTTAATACTATTCAAGCTAAACATTGAAATGACGATTTTTTGATGATAGAAGAAATTCACTATTGAAGTTAAATATTATTTTTGGAAATACGTACCTTATCTAATTAAAAGAAGCTTATGCGATACCCTTTTTACTGTTTTAACTTTCTACGCTACAGGTTAAAAATACTATTTACCACCAATTTGATTTTAAAATGGGATCATAGCGCAGCATTAAACGTATTCTGTTTGTGATAACTTCATATACCAAACATCGATATAGAATTCTATGAATAAGTAGGTTCAGGGGTTACATTCCTGAGATCCTAAACAGAGCAATGTGCAAATGTGCATCGTAAGACTAATATCAATTAAGAAATTAGTGGACTGCACATATTACTAAAGCATTTTATTATTATTATTTAGTTCAGGGTTCTTAAATGTTAGGGAAATATAAAAAAGGTTTTTTGTGCTGTATTAAATCCCTCTTAAAACATTTATGTAACGAATATTGCTTTAATACCTCTAGACTCCAAACACTTTTTGACTATAATTCCCTAGTAGACATTTTCAATATATCCTAACATGCCTTTTCCCCTGATTCTTGATGCACATAATATACCACTGGTAATAATGAGACAGCTGCGACTGATGGATCTAGATTCAACTTAATTAAAAGTAATTTTTTTAATTGATTTTTATATCATTTTCGTTTATTATTTTTTAGTATAAAAATAGATTAACAGCTAATTAAAACAAACATGCAAAGTGCGTGCTTTTAAAAAAATTTCATATTGCTATAGAAATTACCATTATATTTAGTACTATGTATATAAGACGTAAAAAAATTGCGATTATTAATTTTTGTATTACATTCTTTTAATTCTACATTCATCTACATTTCATCTACATTTTTTAAAGTAACAATTGTTTCATATTTAGAAATTTCAAGAATCATTAATCAGACAAATAAATTATCGTACTATATTTCTTTTGTTTTGCATCAGGTAATAACATGACCATTGATATTCAAAATTTTCCGCGATAATGTTAAACATTTGGCGGGGGATGCATTCGTATTTTTAAAATATCTCCCTGGAAATCAATTTTTTTATTGTTTACTTTTCTGTGTTCTCTTATTTAATGTTGTCGCCAAAATTTTTCTTGCCAGGATATTTCGAAAATATGTGCCTCATTTTATTTGAAGTATTAAAATTTTACAGACTTTCTTCAAGATTATGACATATAAAGCTAGAAAATAAGTACATATTTTAGGCTTGGAAACCAAATAAATTCAAATAACATCTTTTACGAACGTTATACAAGAAAAAAAAATAAAAACATGTAATTAGCAATAATAGGTGTTAGATTAAGTAAGAAAACTGAAATTTGATTGTCCAATTGTCTAAATTTCCATTTAATCCAGGCACATCTAAACCAGTGTACCAAACTAAATTCACTTTTACGATGTGCATTATAGTTTATTTATTTTTTATGAAAGAGTTCATATCATATATATCGCATATTTTGACGAGCATACGTTTTGGTAAAAACATTAATCATGGCAAACTTTCGATTTTTGTCTTCAGTCTTTTTACTTACTATTTATCATTGTTTAAATTTTGTAATCAATAATTAATTAAAATTAAATATAAATTTTAAATATTAACTATATTATAATTTATATTATAATTATATTATATTATAATTTATAATAGTAATTTTAAAAATTAAATATAAATAAAATAATAGTTAATTAAAATTAATAATTAATTAAAATCAATAATTAATTAAAAATTATTGTAAAAAAAACGCAACCTTTTTAAAATACCGTTTTTAACACTAGTGTAACAAATATTAACCAAAACTTATTTCATTCTTCTCATAAAATTACTTTAATTACATTTAAATCCACTAAATTCTAAGCATTTATTTTTTAACCTAAAAACAAAGTGTTACCCAAATAACTTGAGAAATAAAGCTGTTTCATGGATACGGATATCAATGAATGCGATCAAAGCAATGCTTTCTGAGACAATTAATACAAGCTCAAGCGCTTGTCATTGGCCCATAAATATTTGTAGATTGGTATAGACTAATATATGAAGACTCATAAAAAGGACTAAACTAAAATGCGGAGATATAATATTCACCTGTAACTGTTGGATTTTGGTTTGAGGAATCATACAATCCCAGATCAACTGTCCGAAACTGATACATGCAAAAGATATATGTAAGAATTAATCAAACGCGAATTTTAATACGTAAGCTCCAATATTTAACTACATTTAAAGATTAATAATAATAAAAGATGTGCAAGCATGATAAAAAAGAAAAACACGTTCGAATGTTTCGAATGTTCTTCAATCCCCTTCTTCAGCGTGAAAAAAAAAACAGATTGAAATGTATTTTTAAAAAATCGCTCGGTCATAGCTCCGAGTACCAGCTAATAGACTTATTAAAATGGCTGAAGCACGTTTAGTTAGTTACAAAAATCAAGGGGTTATTCGAACCCATTTTATTTTTAATTTAATTTAATTTATTTATTTTTTCGCCAAGAGGAAAGCGATACAAGAATCCTCGAAACAGCTGCATGTGATCATATTTAAACTTATTTTCAAAAAAGGTAATCACATTGTAAAATATATAATAAAAATTAATCACAATTTAAATACGATCAGTCTTATAATAAAACAATTTGCACACATTTGTGTGAGAATAAAAAAAAAAAAAATATTTTTCCGCATAAATAACACGCCAGTTTAGTAAAAAATTTTCAATGTATCTATAGTACATCGTACATGGTAAATATAGTAATTCATTCTGTAATTTAAAAAAAATACTTATGGAAAACTGATAAAAACTTAATTTTATTTAATTACAAAAGACATTTGCTAAGCTAATTCATTTACTGTGTTCCTGAAACAAACTCATTTTAAGATTTTCATTATTAGATAATTAACTCCACATCAATATAAATACGGGATTTAATTCATCAAGAAACTTCCTGAACACGCCTTTTAGCGAACTTAAACATGCAAGGTACTAGTATCATTCATTATAGTTAGAGGGCTTCTTGACACATTTCATAAAGTGAATGGCATACTTAATAAACTTATTTGAATAAATTAAAGGTCTAAGGCATTCTTCTTGTAAGAATTAATTTAAAAGAATGTATTTAATGTTAAAAAACTTTTACAAGATTTCTCCCATTAAAAATATTATAGAAATCAGATATCATTTTAAAAAATCATTGAAAAAATATTTTTATTTATGAATAGGTAATTTAGTTGAATCGAAGTTTCTGTAATTTTTAAGTAGAGGATAGTTTGCAATGAATTAATTTTGAAAATTAATCCTTTTAAAGCTAGGGTTTGTTTTTCATATAATTTAGTTTAGAAACTACCATTTGATGCTACATTAGTCCATCATTGTCAATTCTTCAGCTGCTAAATAATTATGTCTATATACACATGCGGTGCAAGTTTTTATAAATACATGAATATAATTATTAGATATGTATAAGTCTTAGCTGTTTTTAAAGACAGTGTATCTCTTAAATACTAGTTAATTCTATTTAATAATGCAATTAAATATAAATATTCATGGAGAATCTATCAAAATAGCTAAAAAAACACCGAATAAACTGGTGATAAATAATAATTGAAATAATACACTTTGTTAAATTCACCATGAAAAAATATATTGCTTTCGTTATCCGCGTCCAGCAATGTTTTTTATTTTATGATGAATCTGACAAAGTGTAGTATTTCTAAAATTGTCGACATAATCTTGACTGATTCATCTAACATTTTCGAAGAATAAACTCATACTCTATTTTTCTTTATTAATTAATTGACATGACATCAAAATGAATGTATTATTTCATCAATCAATCTTTATTTCGTAATTACACCTTTTAGTGCTCTTAACTCATAAATTAATAATATCATTAGTTGCAATTAAATCGCATCTGTGACACATTTAAGAATCTCAGTAGAGCTTCAATATATTTATTTCAACAAACAATATTTTATAATTAAAATTATTTCTAGGAGAACAATGAAAATAAATCACAGTAAAAACGTTCTTTATAAAAGAGCTTTTATTATATAGAGTAAAACTAGAGTAAATTACATAGTGTTAAATACTGTGTAATGTTAACTATACTAATGTACTATATAATGCTACTATATAACTAATGTACTATATAATGTTAAATCCAAAGGGAAAAATTACCAACGTCTTTTAGAATATTGAACTCACATTCGTCCGCTCTTTCCATTGAATTAAAAATAGGAAACTTACAAAGATTTGTTAGTCTCATTGGTGAAAATGAGTTTATTTTTAAAACAATCAATGACCCTTACTTGTTCACTCATGTGATTTTAATTACGTAATCCTATTAAACGCATATGCATGTCCTCTCACGGATGACCACGTCAAATTAAAAAACAATTTTTTATAGAATAGTAAATTGAATATTGAAATATGTCACACTACAAAAATTAGGTAAAATATATCATAGAAATCTGTTTAAAACTGCAAGATTTGAGCACCTAGTGAGATAATGCAAAATAAATAAAAACAATCTTGCAAAAGAAAAAAATACCTGTCGCACTCGGGGACTACCGCGGTAAAGCTATTGCATAGCATTTTTTATCAACTTATGCAATTGTAATTATTTATTTATTTTTTATTTATGCAGTTTTTTTTGTCTTTGATATTAATTCAAGTTTTTTTTCTTTTTCTTTGTTATTAATTCAAGTTACACTTTTTGAGCGTGATGACCGATAAGAAAACAAATTTTTTTCGTTTATTGAATAAATGAGAAGTCTGCCGAAGTCTGTCGAAGTGCCGAAGTCCCCCGAACTGAAACGGCGTTAACCAGAGTGTTAGGTTTTTCTCGTTAAGGAATTTCTAGATTCTGTCGCCGCGCTCAAAGCCCGCTATAAAAGCTATGCAATAGCTTAAAAGTTTTTTTTAGGCATGAGAAAAATATTGAATTTGAAGTTTCATCTTGCCAAGATAAACAAATAATTTCAAACTTATCGTTTGAGTGAAATTTTGGGTGTCTGAAAACATTATCATTTAAATTTATGGGCAATTTATGTCATGATTTACACTTTAACATAAGTATCGATGCAATATATTTTTATCATTAATAGATTTATCGCACATCGCAGATATCTAGTTAAATTATTTAATGGTATTACATACGAATTTTGCACAGAGACGACGCAAATTTTTGCTATAGTTACAGAAAAATAGTAGCTTTGTTTCTAGGTCATTGGAGCTATATGTTTATTTAATTTTTTTATTGACCTCTGATTGTCGTCGTGAATAAATCTTCATTGAAATAAACAATAACAGAAAACTAATTTACATCCCTGTAATTTTGCACAAAATCTCTGAAATCGAAAACATAGTGCCATTTTTACGTAAATGATGACATTTAGGGACATTTATGTAGTTTTATTTATTTACTTTAGAGTAAAAGGAAACATTTCTGATTTTAATGCTACATATTTAAAAAAGAACATTAAAGTAAATTTTATATAACAAACCTTAAATTACTTGTAGAATAAATATAACAAAGTATCTCACAATTTTCACTTTGCATATTTTAGCATTATTTTGAAATCAGATTAGTAACTTAAAAAAATATTTTATAATAATGCCTTAACAATCGTACATTGACTAACATTACGAATTGTCCCAAGACCTTTTATCTTTATGAATGCAAACCTGCGTTATTCCCAACAGTGGTAAATACCTTTGTTTAATATACATCTTATACTAGTATTTTATATTACTACTTCTGTTTATCGTTGTAATAGAGAAAACAATAAACTAAGACAAATAATTGCATTCCTTTCATTATCTTTTGTTAATGATCATTAGAAACATAACTATTAAAGTTTTTTAAGATAAATATAGAAAACTGACGATATTTCGAAGCTTAGGTATTTTTTTTAACTAGCTGAATTTTTATTTGTCGTGAATTAAAATTTTTTTAATGAAACTTAAATGTTACGTTTAAATCTAAAATGATGTGTTTTATTTTTTAAATAAACGCACTTTATTAAAGTGCTTATTAAGATTAGTTAGAATTACCAAGCGTAATCTTTGCACAAGTTTTTCGCAAACAAAATCCATAACATCTTGAATTGCAAAATAAATTTATAAACGTGTATAAAACTAAAGTAATAAAAGTGATATTCTTCTTAAATTTAAAATAGAAAAATATTCAATAAATAATATGTATACTCACATAGAGTGCTAAAGGAATTCTTATAGCATTGTCATTTTTATACATTTATTTATGTATTTTTGTATAATTTTTTTTAAATAAAAGTAACATAAAATTATTATAAAAATCGGTCAGAAATTAAGGAATAATTAATGACTCAAATAATAAGCAAACTTTAAGTTGTGATAGGTAATATTAATATTAGAGAATTCGTATTTTGAGTTTTATACATTTTTGAATGTTTTGAAAATTGGAGAAATTTCAAAAAGGCTAAACATATATCTTAAAAATATATAGAAGCTTTATAAATGTGCATTACAATGAATACAAAATACCAAGTGTAACAGTTACGTTTAATTAATACAGACAAACAAATAAATATATACCGTTTTTCCCATGTCGCTTGAAATCATGTTTCGGTATCTGTAAAAATTTAAAACATACAAAAAATAAAATGCCTTCAAAAGAAAAATTTGCCATAAAAATTGTAGCTAATTACAAATGTAATTTTTTTTCGTAAAAACTAAATTCACTGTAAAATATATACATAAACATTTTTTTAACTTGCTAAAATTATTTTTAACATGAAGTATTTATCGTAACAATATATATTAAATGTTACAGTTAACTCCATATAATGACGCATATTCTTGCCTTTAGAGTTTACTGTATAACTAGAAGATAGTCCGTCAAAATGGCGTGTTTGCATTTTTAAAAGTATGATAAAAAGTTACAACAACTGTGATCAATCACAGCCATTTTAGGCTTAAACAATTTTGAAAAATACAACGATTAAACATGGTGGGAAATCTAAAAAAAAAGAAAATTTCAACAGAAATTTGCATTCAAAACTATCTGGTGGATGGGGGTAATGTACAAATGTTAAAAGAATAATGTAAGGCAAAAAATCAATTATAAAAGAATATATTGTGAAACTACAGTCATAACATGTATAAAATGGGCCTTTGTTTTCGCTCATTGCATTTAAAAAATATATAACAATGTAAAACCTCAATTTTTTAGTTAGTACTTAAAAGAAAGCACTTTATAGGATCGAAAACAAATGTCAACAATAATGAGCAAACAATCACTCGTGAGTCGTGATGTGACAATAGAGTCATTCACGGCTGCAAAAAATTAAGCACCCGAATTTAAAAATTCTAACAATATTGCATTTTAAAAAACAACCTTCGCCTTCCTTAAGTAATAAAGAAAAATATTGTTTTTGAAATCGTGAAAAAAATGTCAAAGCGCAGTAAAATGTAGTTACGTCATTTACAGCTCCCTCTTTAAATCTAACCGATGAGAACGCTCCTTTACGGCTATTGAACGTGCTCATTGGTCAGAAAATAGATAGCCTTTAAATTCGAGGTGACTTCTCACAATATGTTTTATAGATGTGGAATTTGTCATTCTTGAATTACAACAGCATTAATTTGCGTACATCGTTTGTTTTTCTCGTAATTGTTGTTCATTTTATTTAGAACTTAAACATTATGATTAGATAGTATTTTGTAGGTTTTAAAGAAAATGAGTAATGAATAAATCTTTTCTATGTATATTTCCATAAGTTGAACAATTAGAATATTTGTGAACGGCTCAGAATACCTAAGCCTAACTTGGTCGCAATAAGTTTCTTTTTCTCGTGGATGGCTTGACCCCGGAATTGTTATACACGGCAGTGTTTTATATGTATAATCCCATTCGTTATTCATGTTACCAAGAAATTAAACTAATATAGTAAATATTTTATGATAAATATAATTTCAACTAAAAAATACAGTAAAATAATGCATAAAAAATGCAGAGTAATGTATGGCTAGTTAGAAAAGTAAAACATTCACCATTAAAATTAAATTTCAAGGTCAAAATACATGGGGAATGTTTGTAACTAGCTAAAATTATATTTATTGTAAATTATTTACTGAAACATTATAGTTTAAATATTGCAGTAAACTACAAAAAATGATGAATATTCTTGTGTTAGGGTTACTTTAGAATTTTGTTTTTTATCCAAATGCACCTTAACTTTGTTATCTATCTCAGTGCACACATGGAACTGAATTATGTAATTAGTTTTCCATTTATTTTCTAACATTGCTAAATTTTTAAAACACACACATAAATAAATAAGCCTCTTATCCAACTCATTAAAATATATGCAAATATTATACATAAATACAAACAATAAATAAAATCAACTGGAGTGAAATATCAGACAGAACCAGGAATCAAACCAGCTTCTATATTGTATCATGCTATTGTTAAAGTCACTAAGCCATTCCGGCCGATAATTTGATATCTGATAGATAGCTCATGATTTTCAGAAACTTAATTTATTAGTGAAAATTTGCAGCACCTGTTACTGACCGGTTTGGCTCAGTGGTTAGAAAAACAACCTGGTATTCTGTGGACCCAGGATTGATAGTGGCTTTTGCTAATTTTTGGTAGATTTCGTATGAAATATTACCTATTGCATTCTCTCCCACGTTGGAATTTCTGAAAAATTATTGCAGATCTACACCGATCATGACCCCTAGACACCAAAACTACCATCAGTAAAAAAGTTTATCTATCTATCTATCTATCTATCTGTGTATATCACTTTCTTCTGGACACGATAACTTCCATAATTATGCTCAGATCTTCCTCGAACTTTTACATAAAATCTCGATCGAGTTCGTTAATGGGCAAAATCGGACAAGGGGATGGAAATAGGGAGGGTTTATGTGAAAACAGAAAATATGCGATTACTTCTTAATGAAAATAGGTATCGAATCAGTTTAAATTTTATATTACTTCTAAAAAATGGGCTAAAAGTTTATGCATGATAGATTTTAATAAAGTCAAAAATAGGCTCAAGGGGCGAAAAAAACAGGGGTTTGGGGAGAAAAAAACTCGTAACTTCGTCAATTCTCAAGATATCAAATCCAACTAAAGTTTTTATAAATGTACTCAACATTATGTAAAACTTTTGTACTTACAAGTATTTGATAGGACCAACGCTTACCGATGAAAAAAATCAAAAACGAAAAGAAAAAGGGAGGAGGAAAAATAAAAAAATACATGACTTAGTCAATTCTTAAGCAATCAAATCGAATTAAATATATTTTACATCTTCTAAATAATATCTACAACTTTTATACTAACAACTTTTTCATAGGACCAATTCTTATATCAAAAATAAATTAAACAAAAATAGGAGTTGGAGAAAAAACCTTAAATCCAAACTGCTTATATTCTGATTCCTTTTTAAATTCATTTTTGATTTTAAACAAATCCAAATGGCAGATCCTCTTATTTAGGAACTATATAATGTGACGTATTGGCCAGTGTTTTTAAAAGGCAGAATATATTTCAAAAAAGGCTGCCAAAAAGGGTATTTTGAACAGAATTTTCCAGTGATTGAAAAATTGAGGAAGTATAACAGATTGCGTTTTTTCTGAGTCATTTTAAATCTATTTTTGTTCTCAAACGCCTCCAATATAAAGGTTATCTTATTTAGAACTATATAGTGAGACGAATTGGCCAGTTTTTTGATAAAGACAGAATATACTTCAAAAAAGGCTGCCAAAATGGGCACTTCGCACAAAATTTCCCAAAGCGATAATGATTAAAGAATTGAGGATGTTATCAATAAACAAATTGGTTATTTTATGACTCACTTTTAAATTCAATTTTACTCTCGACCGCATTCAATTGACCGATTATTTGTTATTTAGGAATTATATAATGTGCGTATTGGTCGAAGTCAGAATATATATTCAAAAAATGTTTTTAAAATGGGCATTTGAGCCGAATTCGTTTAAGAGGATTTTGATAAAATCAGTTCTTACAGAAAAATGAAACTACAAATTTTTCAAAAGCGGCCAAATAAAGTAGTTAAACTGAGTTTACCGTTAATAATATTTTATTTTTTGTTGTTGAAACGAAAACTCTTCGAAATCTACCTCCGCCTATAGGCCAAGCCGACAGGGATTTTTTATTCCACTTAGGTTTATTCTATTTAATATTTAAACTTCAATATAATTATGGTATATAATTTTAATTGCTAACTTAATTTATATATTTATTTACTATTTTTAATGACAAGTAAATATGATTTTTTTAATTAACTTTTTTCCTATACTTGTTGAATAGAAATATTTTCTAATAATAGTGACAATAATACACAAATGCATGCATGTGTTTTTAGAAACTTTTAATTAAAATATATTTCCAGATTGAAAATAATTAGTTATACTCAAAATTATTCATTTATTCATTAATTTATAATATTTGAGATTAATTATATATATTTAAAAAATAAAAAGTATGTGTTTAAATATCGATGATTTTTTATTTATCTTTAATACTATCAAATATTAATTAACACAGATATACAGCTTGTGAAAATAATACTAAAAGCAATACCATCCAGCCAATATCAATATATAAATAGTTAATTTCAGCTGCTAAAACTTATTTAAGCAGTAAGATAATAATGTATTAAATATTCTGATACCATATAAATATATTTAAATATTTTTTCGAAAGTTACATAACTAAATAGTTTTAGTTATAAAAACACAACAGGTACATTTTTGTTTCACAATAACATGAATTTTAATTAAAATTATCTTCTTATAATATTAATCATTTCTCAAAATAACTAACCTTTTACGTGTTTTCTTTTCTACGCTTATGTTTTATTTTCTGCAAGAAAAAACATGCTAATGGAAATTCCACTGCGAAAATCTATATAACATAGATTTGTTTTATATATTGATGGATATAGCCAATATATTGAGAGCTTGTTTTATTGATGTTTGTTTGTACTTTATATCAGTACATCTTTATAAACGCCATGTTGCTCCATAACCAGATGTAATAGTTGTACAGTAGTTTCACAATGACATACAAGAACTTCGTAAACTAAGGGGAAAAAAATATATATATAAGGTATCCTGGGGTAATAACGCCACGTTAAGGTTCTAGCAATTTTCAATTCTTAATTTTAAATTGTATTTTAAAAACAAATATAGGGTTTGATACAGCAACTCATTGTATATCTATAGAAAAAAAATAATTTAACAGATATGCATTCGTAAAGTGTAATGGCATGATTTATTGAACATGCTATTTGGCGTTATAACCCACGTATGTGGGTAATAACGCCATGCAAACAAATCTATAATGTAACAATCCCATGTAGATTACCCATTTCTAAAAATACAAACTCTACAGTCTTAGAAATTGACAAATTATTGACAAAAAGATTCTAAGCGATAGAAAATGTTTTTTTTTTTTTCTGAAAGTGTGAGAAAAAGAAAGGGAATGTGCAAAAGAATATCAGATCCCGAGCTTATTTTTGCCTAAAAAGGACGCTTAAATAAAATTATTAGAAATATTATCTAAATCAGTATTTATGTTCACATATATGTATTCTATGCGGTAGAAAATATTCAATTTTTTGTGAAATTAAAAGGAAAAAGAGATTCGGAGAGCATCTACAGTATAAAACGCTCTGAGCTTCTGTTTTCTTAAAAAGTCCCGCTTTAATATAATTATAAAAAAAAGAAAAACATTGCACTGTTTTGACCTTATTTGTAATGATAATGTAATATTTTTATCATGTGAAATTTTTATAATATCCAGAGTTATGTGCAATAAATATTTTTGTTAACACTGTTATAGAAGTTTTTAAAATATTTTTTAACTCGTAAACCCCACACTAATGTGGATTACCTCAAATTTAAAGTTAAAATGTCCGCGTTACATTAAACAGTCTTTAATAAATTTGTATTTTTAATTAAGTAAATAAGATTTCCCTATTATCAATATCCCTGTGAGATCTCTTATAAATTTAACACATGATTTATGTGGTTATATTTCTTTATCTCTATATTAGCAACAAAATTAATCTTTAACTGCTTTTAGCGCTACTAAACCCTGATTTTTTTTGGGGGGGGGGAGTCAAATTTCAGATTTTAACTTGTAGTTTCCAATTTAACTATAGGTACAACTGAAATTCTCCTCCGTTTGAAGTCCTCGTACTATTGTTAGAAATATTTAAATAGATTAAACTTAATTAAACTTAATCCTGTACAAAAAGTTTAGTTCATAAATAGTACTCTATGAGTTTTAATCATTGATTGCTTTTTAACCTTTAACGAATGTCACCAGTCTCACAGGCCATTTCTTTTTGCAATTTTCATAGTTTAACTTGTAATTTTCAGTTTAACTACAAACACTATCAACCTTTTTTTATTTGGAATACTATTACCAGGCACTTTTAAATAGATACATATTAATTATAATCGTCTTGTACAAAACGTTAGTACAAAATACGATCCTATGAGTTAATCATGCTTTTTATTCATCTTTTGATCTTACGGTTTCAAAGACCCCATCACATTAGTTACGTTACAATTTATATCACATCAGTTAAAGAATAAATTTTGAAAATTTTGAAAAAAAGAACGCTGAGAAAGGGGACAGTTAAAATTTAGAATTCAATTAAACAATCAAGTGAGAATCCTGATGTCGAAAATGTATGAATTAGAATATCATAGAAATTATCATAGATTAGTAATCTCATAGATTAGAATGTCATAGATTAGTTCATAGAAAAACATTTTGATATCATTTTATTTATAAGAGTTTAAAATAGTTTTTACAGTAGTATTAAAAAAGAAAGATCAGTTATGGTTATCGGATCCCCCTTCCCTTTAATCTAACCATTTTAACAATGAAAACAATGTTGTCTTATACGCGAAGTAAACAAATAAACCCCTTTTGGATGTAGTTCTTCCACTGTAAAGGAATCAACCGGCGTATTGACGCCAAGGAATGGCGTTATTACCCCGATATACTTATTGCATAAATCATATTAAACTACAAACTATCTCGCAAACATTTCCAGAATCTTCTACAGCATTTTGAAAGTACATGAAATGCCCTACAAATTTAAAATAGTAAACAAAATATTTTCTGGTAAATATATAGTCTTCACATCACAGAACTTACCTCGCAAATCTTGGATCAAGCATTAATTTTAGTTGCGTCTAAAAGTGATAAGACCTACAAATGGAACAAATTAACTTTAAGTTGTTGTTTGTGTTTTATATGACTCAGAGCCCACAAGTGCCATTTCCGGATTTTTTCATAATTATTCGTAATATTAGTACTTGTCCTTATTACACCTCTTGGCATTATTACACCAGAACACCTTACATAAACATATTCCGAGGAATCTATCAGTTAACCAAGTTATTCGAAAATCATCCGTTATTTCAAAACTCAAAATATTTTAAAGTTTAAAAAATATTTGTTAAAAATATTCTTGTACTTTCTTGTACTATATTCTTGAATCACTTTTTTTTCGAATCGTTCCCGAATAATTTTTACAATGTAATACATCATTTTTTCACTTGAATGTCTGATTTTTTGGATGCTATTAGCATTCAGTCAAGCATTTCCAGCTCAGCAATTAAAACTTTACATGCAAGAAAAACAAAATAATACTAATCTAGATATTAAAGTTAAAGCTGTTAATTTGTCGTGGTTGGAAAATAAGAAGCGGCAATAGGAACTTTCTTTTAAATATTCCTTCTTAAATCCCGAATAGGGTTCTGGATTTTCAAGAGTTCGAATGCTTTTCGGATTCGTGGGTAACTCAGAAGAGATTTAAAGATAGAAAACCAACGATTATAAATGAACAAATAAAGTATAAAAAGGTAGCAAACAACTGTTTCAAATCTTCTATCGAGACTCTTCATAAGTGCAAAACTTAGCGAGCCAAAAAAAAGCAAAACTCAGAGCTTAGTTTTACTTTTTCTAGCTCGCACTGATGAAGAGTCTCGACAGAAGATTCGAAACAGCTGTTTGCTACCTTTTTTACACATTATTTGTGCATTTATAATCGTTGGTTTTATATCTTTAAACATCTTTGCACAAAGGCTTTATTTGATTTTATAATCAGAAAGAGATTGTTAGCTATTACTGTTTATGAGACAAATTACATATTTCTAGATAATATACAGGGTGGTTTTTACTGTTGCTATTCAGAGCTTTCTGTATCTTATTTTAATAACCGGTAATGCTTTAAAAAATTGAAGGGGACCAATGAAACCAAGAGAATAAAGATTCCAAGAAAAAATTAGTTCCAATCACCACTGATGTAGGGTAATAATGTCATGTGGTGTTTATGCAACTGAGAATTAGCATAAAATACGTGATATAAATGAAAATGCAAATTTTTGCCTCAAATTTACGTCAAATTCTTCGTATGGAAAATGAATATATTGAATAAAACGTGCCATTATAATTTTGTCTGTTTATGATGGTTTCTTTCAATGTACAGCGCCATATTTCCCCCTATTGGGTGTGAATGTAGCTTTTATTATGTTTTTGTTGTCATTGGAATTTTATTCTACCGTAGTTTTCTCATTTTTAAATAAAATTGTGTATCATTCCAGCTATTAGAATGAGCTACAGTTTTCTCTGAATAGCATGAGTTAAAAAAATACCCTGTATATAATGTTTATATATATATATATATATATGTATGTATACGAGACAAAACATTATGACCATATTCGGAATATCATTTAGCAATAATTTATTCCTTCAGAAATATAAAATAATTTTGCGGAAATCGAAAAATTATTTGCTAATGATAAAGCGAATTTGTTTAAATAGTTAAGAATTCCTGTTGTTATATTTTTGCGTCGTATATATCTACTAAAATTATTATTATTACATTACCCAAGATAAAAATATCTGTAATACTGAATTGTCTTTCAATATTACATGCAGACACTTTTTTTTTACTTTTATCAATTTAAGCAAAAGCCTTTTATAGTCACGAAAAAATACATATCGAAATTCTTTCGCTATTCATCATTTTCAAAAAATGTTTTTGACAGATAGCCCAAAAATAGATACATTCTATCATGCTATTTTGGTCCCATTTTTCTTTATAAATTCTAGGGGAAAAGTTTTAATATGCATTTAATACTAAAGAAAAAGACAGGTGTTAAAATTCCATGAATTATATTTTCAGTTTTCATTTACAGATACAAAGTATGTAAATTAAACATTCTTTCGGAAAATAATAGGCATTGCTTTTACAATTTTTAAAGACTTCGTGTAATTTTCTAGGCTTCCCTTCAGCATTATCAAGAAATTGTATATGTTAAATAAGCTATCAAATGCTCGTATTACTCACATTTAAAGGTTTCTATATAAGGAATATATGAATTATTAACTGTAATATTTTGAAAATCGTTGAAGAAATCCACCTTGATCCATAACGCCTTTTTCTAGATAGGTTTTTAATTAACTTAATTCGCAACGCTAGGCACAGGAAAAGACCCGTATGATAATGTAAAGTCTGTGGGGGTGTTCTTTTCAAATATCTCGCTCAAATTTTAATAATTGTACAGAATTTTTTTGCATAGGATAGCTGAGGACGATCTACAACCGGCCTAGTTTTTGCTTTTTCGATTTTGATTACATATTTTCTAGATTATAATAATTTCAATTTCAGAACCGGTTTAAACCGGCTTTGAAAATTAAACAATTTTTGTTTAATTTGAAACCAAAACTGACAAAGTAAAACCTAGGCCGACTGTGGATCGTCCTCAGCTATACTATGTAAAAATATTAAAATTTGAGCGAGATATTTGAAAAGAACGCTCCCATAGACTTAGCATTATCATCCGGGCCTTTTTCTGTGCCTTAAGAAGACACGAGAGGCGTATTGAGAGATCAACTCAATGAAAACTAGTCGAGAATCCCTTAGTATTTATGTGCTTAATTGTTTAACTAAATTAGTCTGTTTTAACAATTATTTCTTTTTATAGGTCTACTAGGCATTGCATTATACAAAAAATTATTAAAAGTTGTTATCCAGACTTTATATGCCGATGGTACTTAGAATACATCGCCCCTGTCATTATGAAGTTTAAACCATCCATATATTTAAGAACAAACATCTTAGTTAATCAAAGTCGATTTTTTTAAAAATTATTATCGATATACTTTTATACATCTGCAGCGATAGGTACCGCCAACTCTCCTGAAACAGCTCTGCTGAATGCCCACAGATCAAAATTTGTGTGAAACGGTAAAATGCGCTTTTCTTAAAAACTACGTGATTTAGGGTTATCGCACAGTTTTACCATAAACTTAAATTATCGTCTAGTATTTCTGTCGTTTGCAGAATTTTAGCTTCAGTAGATTCGAAAACAGATTGACATTTAAAGGGCCACACAGAAGTATTCCTCTACATAATGGTATACGCAGAAACATTGTTTGGGGCGTATTTATTTATTTATTTATTTATTTTTGCATTAAACTATTTCATATTTTAATAATTTAATAAATGTGAATAAAGTTTAATAAAAGTTCCTTCCTGTATAATAGAAAGCAAATAGTATTTCCACGAACACACAAAAGATTTTGAGTGATATACTGTATCCGAATTACTGCATACTATAATAGCAAGATGTGGATATTTTTTTAACTTCGATATTGTACGAACGTGCCTCATTCGCTACCCGTCACGTGCACTTTACAACTTGTTTAAAATATTTAAATTGAGAGCTTGTCAATTTTCTTCATTTAAAAAATTATATTAAATGTAAAAAACCCATACGTCTAATAATCAACGCACAGTTTTAAATAGTATATTCTATTGAATGTGAAAAAAATTGAAGCAAAAATATTCATATGTAAAAAAATATTAGGGATTTTTAAAAAGTTAATTACAAAATTAGTAAAATAGGCTGTTTTACAAGATTTTTATAGATTTAATTTAATTTTTTATTAACTATTGTGCCATCACATATATCAGAAATTAGAGTAATATTTAAAATTGAAAAGATCGTTTCAAAGGTACCGTCTGCCCTTAAACACACAGTGACTTACAGATTCTCTATATTCTCAAGAAAATGCTATCGTTTATAATCGAAAAGGTATACTATAATTTTAACATTCCATATATTTAGAATGGTCAGAGATCTGAAGCTTTATTTCTGCAGATCAGCATCTTACAAAATTTGTGATACTAAAATATCAAAACCCTTTTGAATTCTTTGATCCGTATGAAATGTAGAATTGTGTGTTCTTTGGGGGATTTTTTACTCTAGTGATTTTTTTTTTTTTTTTTTTTTTTTTGTAAACAATCCTCAATTCACTGAATACGTTTATATTTTTCAATGTATGTTGTTGATCTTTAATCATTGATTCATCCTTTTGATCATTATGATCCCTCGTTGTTTTTTTTTTTTTTTTTTTTGATTAATTATATTTTATAATGGGTTCAATTGAGACTAACTTTGCATTTCTTTATAGTAAAGCATATTATATATGTATCTTATTAAAAACAAATCCTTCGTTTTATTATGACCTATTTATATGGTATTTATACAATGAATTGCTTCATAAAATATAATAAATAAAATATCATTTTTTCACTTTTAAATATATACCGCGCATATGGTAAGAATACGTCTTTACTTACATTTTAATTTATTTGAAATGAAATAATTTTATGATGAAATGTTGCATGTATTAAACACAAATGAATGGAATAGTAAATATATATACTACTACTATCTCAAAATAAGAGACAAGAATAATACATCTTCTAAAACGTATGAAGTCTATCCAAATTCACTTCTATAGTAATCGTTGTTTGAAGAGATAACCACATACGAAATATATTACGGAACTAATATAGAGAATCCCCGGAAAGCAGCAATAATATTCTATATGGTGGAAGAATATCACAAAACTTTAGGAAAAATTCTGCACCTCAGGGCTATATAATAAATGAAATAACAAAACAAACGATTTTGATATTAATGGAAAATGAAATACTTTCAAGTGAGTTCTGAGTTTTTTGAATGTGTTCTTTATTCTAGTAATTTTATATTTTTATATAAATAAAAAATGAATTAAAAGAATCCCTGTATATTTTTCAATATGCATATTCCCTGAATTATACTTTTTATGACGATTTTAGTTAAGATGAACAATATATTTTTATAGAACTTAGGATAATATTTTAATGTCTGCAATGTTTTAATGTCTATAAAATGATTGCTTGAAGTCATGAAAGCATACTAAAATGGAATATTTATATAATTTAATTTCTTCATAAAAGTTTTTTAATAATTTAATAATTATTATTTTTTGTTGTTATATGCATGAATCACAAATATTGTAAGAAAATGTCTCTATTTTCAGAGCTTATTTATTACAACAGAAAGAATTATTATAAGAAAATGTTAAAGATAAGAAGAGAAGATATTGAAAGATAAATAAATTAAAAAATGAAAAACAAATTGCAAGAATGAAATATTATCCTTAAAGTATGATGTCTAACTTATTTAACTACAGCACTATTTTTTATTTGAAGATATAACCACATGAGGAACCAATTGTGAAACTGGTAACGGGCAAATCCATAGGGTTCAATGATATTCTTTATGATGGAAGAGTATAAAACCTCCAGTGAAAATTCTGCACTCCAACGTGTAATAAATAAAATGACATACGAAACAATTCTAGTGTTAAGGAATAGTGAAATATTATGATGGCCTACTTTCGAATAAACAAATCTTTATCTTCTTTATACAATTTTATAAAAATGTAAAGAGAACAATGTAAAGAGTACATTTGTTATTTTCGATTTCATCATAAATATTTCCAAAACGTAAAATACAAATGTAAAATATCTGTAAACATTAGCATAAAAAGGAAATATATTTTATGGGAATGTGTTTAACAGATGGTATGCTGAACGCATACTAATTGAACTTATTGAATGTAATTACTTTTATTGAAAATATGCAGCATTTTTTTTCAGAATATAGTAAATCAAACCTTTCATGCATAAATTATTTTCCATTAGTATTCATTATTTCTTATTATTATCTTTCTTGCAATCAGTAAGAACCCATTATAAAATAATTTTATAATTGTGTTGCATGCTGTCTGTTATTTGTCCACAAATCAGATCAGCATAGATGAATGTTGAATTTTTTTTTCGCCTCTTAAAGCAATTTTTATCTGTCCTCATCTGAAGCTCATGTTAATGAAAGCTTTATTAACAATTTTATTGATTTTCTGACATTAAATTGTGCTATGGTTACTATTATTAAAGTAAAAAAATAGATTTGAGATGATAAGAAGATAAAAAAAAACACTTATTTTTAAAGGTTTTATCTTGACGTTTTAGTAAGAATTTTTACCTAGACTTTTAAAAAGGAATGCACATATTTTATTGACACGATGCGCAATTGTAATGACAACAAAAAAATCACATTAAATAAGTTGAGTTTTTAAAATGTTAAAGATGTTTCAAGAAATTCGTTAAATGAAAAAAAAAAAAAACGAATTAAATGATGAATAAATTCTCCTAAACCAACAGTACCCGTTATTTGGCTTCCTCTTTTCTAACATTTGAAGTTCATTATTCGTTAAATAGAGGTTCATACTTTTTAACTTATGGAAATTTAATCAATTCATTTAATTATTAAAAATACGAAAAGCCTTATTTGAATAAACATGTTTGGGAGACTTTCATTTACATAAAATGCGTTTACAAAAGAATATTTGTTTAAAAAAAGAAACGAAATATTTAAATGTTCTGGCTATAAAAACACTTTTGCATTCGAAATAATTTTCAGAAGAGTATATACCAAAAAATAAAACAGTATTTATTTTGGTATTTTCACTTTCATGAAATTGAACAATAAATCACTTACGTTTATACCATTTTTTTTCTTTTTCTCAAAAAGCATTTTCTGTGCAAATTTAATAATACTGCTTTATTTTCCCGCTATTAAAATTTACATTTAACTAGAAAAAATCACACGGCAAAATTTTTTTATTATGTCCAGCATAAAGTCAAAAATTAACATTTTTGAAGTAGTATAACTTCAAAGTAGTATAACTTTCCGCATCAATTAAAAAGTAAAAAATGGAAGTTTGTTTTAGAAAAAGTAGATATTTTTCTAAAAATTTCTTCATTTAATTGTATGGCAATATACCCGAAATAAAAATTACCACTTGTAATAAAATGGCTAAGCTCATGATTTCACAACTTGAAAACTTTTCCTAAAATTTTACTTCATAATTTCATTTTGCTTAATTAATGTCTGAAATTATCATAAAACTTTTTAAAATATACCCTGAAACTGCTGCCTTGTTTGTGATAAATCATTATTTTTTCACAAGTAACACAGACTATTGCAAGTTAATCAAAATTTAAATTCAAAACATGTAATGGAAATATTTAATATTTGAAAGGATAACGCCATCTTTTGAAATGTTTATCGAATTGCAAAGATAAAAAGTACATCCGTGACATGTAATGTTAAAATCATCTCACACAGTAATAAACTATTGCAATAAAAAAGGTATCGTTGAACATACATTGATTTAAAAAAATGAAGCTTGTTTAACGTTTATGAACAATTAACGGTTAAAGGAACTAATAAAAATTCAATAGTATTAATAAAAATAATAAGAACTAAGTAGATTTCTTATACTTAGTATTCTTAAACTTGGATTATTAAATATGAAGAATGAATGGTCGCTTACTTAAATGCAATTTTTAATTATGTATTTCATAAACACAGTTAAAATTATTATCGATTATTTCCATTGGCTACATTATTTGCTTAGATAATAATAAGCCTGAATAAAATTTTGCTGATAATTTTTCAATTTCGACGATGCTGAAACGAAATAAAGTGAAGCAGTAAATTATGTTATGCTCAACGTATTTTGATTTCTTTTATGACCTAATAGCTGGAGTGCATAGTATTAGTAACACTTGTTATTAATTACTGAAATCTTTGATTTATTCATAAAGTATATATGCGCCGTATAAAACAGAAATTTAACAAATACAAAAATTACTTTTAGCTTAAAATTCAAATTTTCATAATAAAAACCTATTTAAATAGATGGTCAGAGAAGGACACTTTCTATAAATAGCTTTGAATACTGTATTCGAAATGTATGCACTGTTAATCTATCATGGCAGAGAAAGTTTCTGAATTTAAGATGTAACATGCATAAATTTAACGAGTAATGTTTTAAATGTCTGATAATTTCCTTATACATTAATTTCAAAACACTAATTTATTCTATAAAGATTAATATATTCACTAATTACTTTCATGTAAGTATTAAATCTTTACGTTATTGCCAAATTTTATGATATTAATAACTTGAATTTCAACAGTCTTAAACTATATGTAACTTACACAAATTTTCTAACGAAATTTATAATATAGTGTATGAACTCTTTTGATGAATGAGAATGCTGAAAAGAACTTTTAGATTGAAGTTATTACAAAACTAATTAAAAAAATTGTAGCTATATATTATAAAATTTACTTTGGCAAGCTGTAAAATTGCTATAGCTGTTATCTGAATTTACGAAACTGCTATATCCACTAGCTTCAATTTTTTTTATTAAAAAAATTAAATTTCATCCCTATAAATAACTCATAAGATGTAATTATCATGATAAATTTTGAAGCATTTAATTGGTCATTTATACTATGAAATAAAAGATCATATTAATTTCAATTCAAACACTTAAACCTAACGCCATTTTCGATGTCACAAAATAAACATGGTTACTTCAAATTCACTGATTTCAAAATATTTTTCCATCCAATAGATTTTTTAAAACTGTAAACGTATTTCTAAGCTGAAATTTTGCATGATAAAATTCGCGTTCTTGATTTGAAATTTTAATATTATTGTATGCGAAATCCAGAAATTTATTTTTTTAGACGCATTCATATTAAAATTTTTAGAATTATCAAAGAAAATAATAGTTTCCTTCTAACTTATGACACTATTTTCACTTACTAAAAGCACTATATAAATAAATATTGAAATGTAACTGTTTTAGAAAGAAAAATGCGTAATTTAAAAAAATAATAAAATTTTCTATGCACATTAAAGCAAACCCATATACTTAATTAGGTAATAACATCGGTAAAAATGTTGTCATTCCCAATTATATCCTTTTCTTTTAACAACAAAAGTAAAATTATTGCTAACATTGGAAAAAAATCATAAAAAAATAAAATTTTAATATAAAAAAGAATAATTTCGAAAGTTAGCTTGTCTTTGCATATATAGAAAGAAAAATATTTCATTTAATCAAATAATGAGCAAAAATTGTTCAGTAGAAAACACAGGGCATATGACTAAAAAAACTTTGTTTTTTAAATATTACACAGAATTTTGAATACATAGATCAATAATCATAAAGAATAGTTTACATGACAAAATCACCAATATTACAATATAATGGTACTCTTACCGGGGGTCCTAAAAATGACTGATGGATTTTAAAATCCAATAACTTACAAACGGTGAAAGCTATTTAAAAAATTTTTGCAAGAGGGTTGTGTATAATGTCAGGAGTTTTTTTACAGTAATTTTTTTTTTAGTTTGAATTTTAAACAATAGATGGCGCTGACGGCGATTGAAAACGAAGTCGACGCTTCACCCAGCACTGATCACTTGGCTTTCAATCGCCGTCAGCGCCACCTATTGTTTGAAATTCGAACTAAAATAAAAATTAGGGTAAAAAAAAAAAAAAAAACTCCTGACATTATACATAACCCTCCTGCAATTTTTTTTTAAATAGCTGTCACCGTTTGCAAGTTATTGAGTTCTAAAATCCATCAGTCATTTTTGGGACACCCGGTATCTATGTTCTATATAAAGCACACTTATGCATGATCAGTAATCAAATACACTTTCAATTTTAAATAAACACATCTACCAATTTTGAGAACATTATAAATAAAATATTTTAATCATGGTCGTGTTTAAAATCCGTAATCCAAAATAAACTTCTCTTGAGTAAAAAAAGGAAGAAAATTTTACTTTTATTTAATTACGAAAGAATTCGTAAGCTAATTCAGTTAGTATGTCCCAATAATAAACGCATTGCCAGTTTTAAATTATACACTATATTGCCATTGATTATGGGACACTTGCGATTTTAGACATTTTACTAAATATCTAGAAAAATACATAAGGAATCATCTCGAAACTCTTAGTGTATAAATATAATAGTATAGTCATACATCTCCGTGAAGATTTTTTACCGAAACGCCATAAGGGACCGTCAACAAATTAAAAAAGAATGAATATCTTTTGAATAACCCTGTCAAAACTAATGTAGCAAAAGCGCTCAAACTCTAGATTATGATTGAATGCCTTATTGTAATACACTGTGTTCATTTTTATGCAAATAGCATGCATACTCACAGAGTAATTAAGGTTTTTACAAAAATGGTCCCAAATTTTTCCAAGTTTTTCCGTTATAATTTTCAGAGTTCTTAATATAAAATATTATTTTTTTCAGAAAATATGACAAACAACATTGCACACAGTACCCTGTAATCAAAATTAAAAAATAATGAAAATTGTATAAAAAATGAGTTGGTTTATTAAATAATTTTTTACTGCGCATGCGTCAACGATATCAAAATTTCATTTGCATATTATGTTAGCTAAATGTATAGAGCTACTTTTGTGAAAGTCACAAAATCATAACTTGAAAATTCTGACAATAATCGTCAATTGAATAAGTCGAAAATCCGTTATTCTCAAAATGAAGCAAAAAAATGAGGGATTTTATCCAAATGCAGTAGTACATCCCATATTGTGTATTCTATATTGACACTAATCAATGAATATATGGATACAACCCCTCTTGTTTTTGCTTCATTTTGAGAACAACGGATTTTCGACTTATTCAATTGACGATTATTGTCAGAATTTTCAAGTTATGATTTTGTGACTTTCACAAAAGTTGCTCTATACATTTAGCTAACATAATATGCAAATGAAATTTTGATATCGTTGACGCATGCGCAGTAAAAAATTATTTAGTAAACTAACTCATTTTTTATATAATTTTCATTATTTTTTAATTCTGATTACAGGGTACTGTGTGCAATGTTGTTTGTTATATTTTCTTAAAAAAATAATATTTCATATTAAGAACTTTGAAAATTATAAGGAAAAAACTTGGAAAAATTTGGGATCATTTTTATAAAAAACTGAATTACTCTGCGAGTATGCATGCTATTTGCATAAAAATGAACAAGGCTTATTACAATAAGGCATTCAATCACAATCTAGAGTTTGAGCGCTTTTGCTACATTAGTTTTGACAGGGTTATTCAAAAGATATTCATTCTTTTTTAATTTGTTGACGGTCCCCTTTGGAGTTTCGGGAAAAAATCTTCACGGAGATGTATGACTTATACTATTATATTTATACACTAAGAGTTTCGAGATGATTCCTCATGTATTTTTCTAGATATTTAGTAAAATGTCTAAAATCGCAAGTGTCCCATAATCAATGGCAATATAGTGTATAATTAATGTCGTGTCAATATGCGTACAATAGTTAATCCATTAAAATACTTCCTGAATATGCCTTTTAATGCACTTAAACACGTAAGGTAGTAATATCATTAATTACAGTTAAAGGAGTGACACATTTCATAAAGTGAGTGGCATATTTAATAAATTTATTTGAATACATTGCAGATTTAAAAGACCCTATCTGAAGGCCATAGTTTAAAAGATTATATTTAAAGTTCAAAAAGCTGATAAAGGATTTTTCTATAAAAATACACTGAGAAAAAATTTATGCCGCCTTCATCTAGGATGAATAGTTAGTCACTTTCTGAATCTCTAAACTAGAAATATAGATGTCCAAACTATGCGAGTAGGATAAACAACTAAGCTGAATGGGCGAAATGACTTGATATTTCTAGTCTCTTGTTTTCTGGGAGATGAAATGACATTGAACCGTTTCAGTAGCGAGAAATTATCGCTTGATTTTAGAAAGCATTTTCTTAAGCTATAATTCAAGTTACTAAGCAAATCTCTTGTGTTCTCATCTATCTGAAGAGTTTTTTAGATAAATTTGACAGCAAAAATATAGGAAAACGCTCTTGAATTCTAGTAAGAGACTCTGGAACTCTCTAAGAAATGGAACTAAAATTTATAAGGATGACATGGAACTATTTTTTCTAGAGCCATTACTTTGATTCTATATGCCAGAACCATATTTTTTTCTCAGTGTAGAATAGAACTCAGATATAATTATAAAAAGATAAGTAAACCATATATTTTATTTTAAATAAAAATTAAGGAATTCAGTTGTATCAGCATTTTCCTATAGTTTTTTTAAGTTTAAAGAATTATACAAATTTACTTTAAAATATTATACTTGAGTTGCCTATTGCTTGTCTTTAGTTGAAGAATTATTATTCAATTCTACATTAGTGTAGCATTGTCAATTCTCTTGCTGTTAGATGCTTTGTGTATATACATTAATAACATGCATAAGTGTGCGGATGTATTATTGTCTTAAATATTTTTAAAGACAGTGCATGTCTTAAATAGTAGTTTCTTTGTTTTAATGACGAAAATAAATATAAATATTCAAGGAAATCTACTTTAATGATCTAGGCTATAATATAATTATAAATGAAATAAGAAAAGATGACTTATGTATCGTGTTTTAAGAATAAATTATTTTTGTACTTATCATTATTAGTTTATTAACACCACATTAATATAAATGTGTCATTTTATTCCTCAATCTTAAATTCGTAAATAAACCTTTCATTGCACATTAACATAAAACATGTTAAACATGTAACATAATATCATTATTGTTTTCAATTCAAATATAATTTTGACGATATTAGGATTGTAAATGGCCAGTTCAATATATTTGTTTTAAAAAAGAAAGTTTCCATAGTAGGTTAATTTAAATAGAAGTTTGAAATAGATAATAATAAAAAATAATGATGCATTGAATGATGAGCTTTTATTACTTTGTAAGAAAAAAAATTTCGAAGGACGATTGATTGGAACACACACACCACACACACACATATATATATATTATTATTATTAAAGAAATAAAATTAATTGCATGAATTTTGTATCTTAAAAAAATAAATAAAATAAAGTAGCTAAGGTCATTGTGTCTAATGTATGTTGAGCTGTGAATGTGACAATGTTCTTTTACTTAAATCTTAATGCAAGAATCCTAAATAAATGCTGTTTGTATAATGAGGCATCAGATCTCAAGGAACAAAACGCGAAATATTTTCTCCATATTATTTTTTTTAACTTTTTTTTCATTACAATACACACTGTGCATTATTCCACGTTCTCATCTTCTATAAATGCTACAAGAAATACCGAATATGGCTCTCATTATACATTTTTAAATTTTCAGTATCAAATAACATCATGGACATCAAGAACTACAACGTCTGTTTCATTTGACTGATTTATAATTTAAAGAAAAAGTGGCTAGTATGAAAGTTAGAGGCTAGTATGAAAATAAAATAAGCTACGCTATTTCGCAGCGTGGGGAATTCCGATACATATTCGCGACGAAACAAATGCTGAAAATGCGGATAAAGTTGTAGAAGTTGAAGAAAGGTTATAAAATATTTTTCAAATTTCGTACTTAAATTATGTTTAGAAAAGATTATGTGTTTAATTAAGCTCTGTTGATTTAATAAATTAAAATTTCCAGCATGAACCCAAAGCAATACCTTTCATTTAATGGTTACTTAAATATTTATTTAAATTCATCAAAAGAAAAAAATACGTGTCTATAAATTTTTTTATAATAATAATAATAATAATAACAATAATAATAATAATAACAATAATAATAATAATAACAATAATAATAATAATAATAATAAAATCGTTAGAACAGTTGCGTATTTCGAGATACAGAATGTAGACACATGATCGCTCGGATTTTCATTTGCAATCCTTTTTATACGTGAAAAATTCTCATTAATCTTATCTGGATTCAAATAACTTGCCTTTATTTTTATGTAATAGAACAAGTTACATTCACAAAAATTATAACATTCGGTATCTTGAACGCAGAATTCAATTAAGGTATAATGCAGCTTACGTCTCCAATGTTTGTTCATACGTTCCTAAAATCTGATATTTAAAAAAAAATTCACATTTTATTATTTAAAATCAGATTAAGAAAATTCATAATTTTCTCCCAGACTGTGCATATACTCAGGATTTATTCACATCCCAACTAAATGTGTTGGTTACTGATGTTTGATGCGTGGTTGCCGCTATTTTCCTTCAAAATTACCTGCATTGGATCTTTCGATCACACACTCAGAAATGAATACTCAGATTTCACGAAATTTTTCTCGTTTTTGACGAAACCGTTTCCTGGGAAATGCTCCGAACAAATATTTCGTCAAAGTGATGAAATTACTTTCCTCACTCGTTTGACGATACCAAATCGTCAAAAAATTTCGTCAAAAAAGGGCTAGTGCTGCCATCTATCGAATTTTTTAGAAGCTCCTGTATCCATTGGCAGAAGCAAAAAAGACATGTCATAGGTAAGGTTCGAACTCACAAAATTCAGTGTTGCAGTCCGACGCTCTACCTTCACGCCACAGGTTACTTAGACAGATATGATTATAAAGCCATATAGTGGGTGTGTGTGCGTTTAAATTTTTATAACGTGATAGTAATTTTATCGATTCTGTTATATATCTTGCAAGTTTTAAATAATAAGACGAATTTATTATTATGGTTTTCTAATGGTTAATGGATAATTATAATATGGCTTAATTAAATAATATCTAGAGGAAATTTATTTGCTTGAGGAATGATTAAAATATGGACTGGTTAATTTGTTCCTCAGAAATAACGAATTATGAAGTGCTTATTGGGAGAAATTTGTGGATAATATTTTAACAATTTACTATTTATAGAGGGGAGAGAGAAAAATTATGTATATTTTTAATTTCAGTGAAAAAATAATATATTGGATATATAATAGATCTTGGAATTGTGAAATTTTATTGATCAAATTTATTTTTTTAACGGTTTTGTAGAACGAAGTATTTTTTTTCCGAATTAATTCATAACGAATTACAACTTACAAATAAATAAATAAAAATAGTAATAAACATCCCTAAAAACTTTAACCAAAAGAAAAAAAAAAGAATCTAATGCAAGAAAAATAATTGCTTATATTTCATTATTTTCTGTAAAACGCTAAAAAGTACCGTTTTAAACAAGAAATACACTGCTCAAAACAATTAAATGATATTTGAAGTTTTATATAAAATAAAGATATAAACGAAATTTTTTTGCCGAAAAAAGAAGAAGAGAATCACAAATGCAAATTTTTCTGGTTTTCAAACTGTGGAGTATGCAAATTTTGAGTTCGACGTCAAAAACGTCGCTTCAGCGGCAGTGAATGAAATTTGACTTTCAACTGGATAAAAGAGAATGAAGACAAGGATGATCGGCATTCAGTGATTGCTTTGTTTCGATGAGTACGATGTCTTAGCGAAATCATTTGACAGATTCAGAATCTTGGAGAATTGTTGGTAGGTTAGAAGGGTGCCAAACTCAAGCCGAAGTAGCGCAAGCCATTGGAGTGTCACAAAGTGTCATTTCCAGGATCTGGAACCGTTTTTTGGAGAGTGGATGTGCAGGCCGAAGACCAGGGCAAGGTCGTAGACCGGCAACAACGACCAATGAAGATCGGTATTTAGCGTTAACAGCTCGGAGACACGGAAACATGAACGCTACTCTTCTCCAACAACACCTTCGCTCGGCTACAGGCATACAACCTACTATGTCTGTCGACCATGTATCAATCACCTAAAAAGTTTCCCAGATACAAAAATCCACCTAAAACTGCAATATCCTCTAATTGTTTTGAGCAGTGTATATCCTTGCTAAAATAGCAAGATTTGAGGTGGTATAATAGTGGGTACCTTCTACAAACAGCTACCGCAACACTTTCCTTAAAATTCATCAAGTCTAGCCATGATTCGGGAAGCAATTTCGTCAAATATTTGAGAGTTCACGCTTCGTTAAAAGTCACGTGATTTTGATACGAAATGATCGTCAAAAACGTCGAAATAAAGCTCAAGGATTTCTAAATCGTCAAAAATGAGAGTTTTATTTCTGAGAGTGCATGATACATTTATTCCAGAGCATTTTTAGTTTTACTTTTTTTATTAATAAGTGACATTTTCAAATTCAGTTAAAAGAAAAGATAAAAAATAAATGTTTTTCCGATAAAGAAATTTGAGTTATGAGTTGCATGGAATCATTGAATTTTACTTTTTTCGTAAATATTATTGTCGCAACTTTTATTCTAAACCTCACACGCTTAAAACTACGCAGAATGTCTCCTGATAGATCTGCCAGATTCAAGTTAACGACAAACTTGCACTCTTTGAATAAAGCATCCTTTAAATTTTGTTTAAAAAATGTATCGCTAATAATTAAGACAATTTTTCAATATTTTGTACCCGATTCGTACAAAATGTCTATGTTCTGCATTTAGAGCACAACTTAGAACAACATTCTGTATGTCGCATGTTTTAGAAATTCTAATTGTCGATACAGCTTTCTGTTAGAACAGAAACAAAAGTAACTATTTTTTTTAACCAGATCTCACAAAAATTATACTGATTTTAATGCATTGTTTATTATAAAGTTCTTTAATATATATTTACAACAATAAATTTAGAACACAAAATTGACATGTGATATAAAAAGTAAATTATTTTCTTTTAACTGGATATTTAAATATAACGACACATCTACACTGTAAAAAAAAATTCAAGAGGTTACTAAAAATTCTTTAGTAAATTTGTATTCCACAGAATTTTTTAGTAACCATTACAAACTTTTTTTTTGCAAGTGAAACAAGCATTTCTTTTGTAAACTGAACAAAAGAATTTTTTGTATAACTAACTTAAAAATTTTTAGTATGAGCCACCAAGAAAATTTTAGTAACAGCTCCAAAATTATTTTTAATAACCTTTACGTGCGACCGAAGGACAGGAGCTTCCTTCGAGCTGACTCCAAACTTCTGAAGCGATAGATTTTCGGCAAAACCGCAATAGATGACAGCACCAAAAGATTGCTACCTGCTCTTACAGGATTTTCATAATCCCTTTATTAACGAGTACTTACACTACATACATTCGGGACGTATTTGGCTGCGCCCGGTATCGAGCCCGGGACCTTTTAGCCTGGAGTCCGTTACTATAACCACTATGCTATCAAGGCCACACCAAGTGAGTTTTAGTAATAGCTATTAAAAAAAGTAAAACTATTAACTCTATCCATTGCTAACTTTTTTCTAGTAATTCTTACAGATTTTCTAGTAACCGACTAAGATTACTAAAAATTTTTTAGTAATTACAAGGATCACTAAAGTTTTTTTAGTAGATCGACCCTTTTTTTTTACAGTGTAATTTACATTTGTCATTTCAAGATTTTTTAAACTTATTTCTACTCTTGCAATTTGATTCCTAAGATTTATATTTCCTATAATGGAAAAAATCTTGAACGTGTTTTTCAAACATTAAATACATTTTTTAATTAATATTGGCATAAATTATCACTTTTAAAATTCACCTCCTTCACAAAAATACATTCAACATACTTCTCCTTTTTCAAAATGTGCCAAATAATTTTTCTGACAACAATTAATTATATTACTGCTTATTCACAAAGGAAAAGCTGATAAATAAAATAAACTATTTACGTTAATGCAAAACTAATTACTTTATAATGAAAATTTGAGCAACATGTAATGGATTTATGCTATACATGTGACGTATCGATACGTATATTTAAGTATATTGCAAGAAAGAAATGCCCATACATTTAAATGATAATAAATAAATAAATAAATAAATACAAATAAAATTTATTCATTGAATAAAATATTAAAATTTTCATTATTTTTTATTTATTTATTTATTCATTCATTTATTAGTGAAAATGTTTTTAAACTGATTTTGGTAATTCATAAAAACTAAACATAACTTTTTATAAGATTTTATTTATATTCCTTATTTCTACGTTTGCTCAAATCTTCTAATCTAAATTTTTACCCAATTCTTGTGATATAATTGACCAGAGTTTTGATTATGTGGTGTGTTTCTAGTCGCAATACACTATTTTATAAAAGATTACATTTTTAATTTAGATCCTCCATCTCTCACTCGCTGAAATGCATTTTTGTAAGTATTTACGAACATATCCTGTCATATGTGATATGGTAAAGGACATTATTTGCTTAAATAACTGAACATTTCCGATTGGACCACGAGGTCTTTAGTAATTGAGCATTTTTTATTTCCTCGCAGAGAACAGACGGATGTGTGTTTGAATGACAAAAAGATACTGAAAACATTTTTCTAAATTCTAAGTTAATTAACTGTGTTATTTTAAAACACAAGTATCAGCAAATACTCGCAATATAATTTATTGTTATTATCACTATCATTTTGAAAAAAAAAATGATATATTCTAATCAATAATCTTTCGACATCCCCCCCCCCCCGTTTTCTAACAAAGTAATGAAAAATCTTATTTTTTGACATATTATCTATTCTAACATTCTCTTTAAATTAATTTATTGTTAAAATTATTTGCATAAATAAATGTATTGACTGGCCACTCGCATTCCTAAAAATGTCAAACAAATATTCCAACTAAAACGAATTATACAGCTACTTTATGTTATGTGCACTGAATGACGTATACACGAATTGAATGATGGATAAAATGTGACATTTATGATGATGTGGTGCTAACACCTTAGGAACTATAAGTGCATATCTGTACTTTTAAAAGATGTTTGCAGAATTTGTTTTTGATTTCAGTAAAACAGAAAAATGCCTGATTTGACTACGATACTTTCTTTAATTTTAAAAGAAATTATTTCATAACATGTGGCACCAATTAAATAAAATTCGTATAAAAGATGTCGATCCCAAACGCGATATGAAAGAAGTAATGTAAAATTAGTTTATTTTTAAAACAGGTTGAATGAATCAACATGGTATTTCTAATTCATAATGAAATTATTGCCTAGATTTCTAATATAGATTCACTTTGAATATTTATATTTAATTGCATCATTGAAAAGAATAATTATTGTTTGCAACTTAGGTTATGTTACGGCATGAATACATAATAATCCACATGTATATATACATACAAGGTTTTGATAATATAAGTACCGCTATTTAGAGCTGTCTGTAGGTTAAAAGAATATCGCCAAAACAAATCAAAATCGGTGCACTTAGTATTCCAGAAGAAAGAAGAAGAATCGCATGTTAAAAAATTAAAATAATACTCCGAAAGATAGCACTTTTGAGTGTAAAGTATAATAAGTAATTCAAGAAAATATAATTAAGGTGTAAATCAGAATAACATGCCTAATTTATTAGAAAATGCTACACTAAATGTGGTTGCGATTTTGCTTGCTGGTGCCGTCCAAGTGAAGATTCCACATGACCAATGCGCTAAAGGCTGTAATTCACGAGCTGCACTATGGGCTCCGTTGCAGATTGTAATGCATCAGGAGTGAGAATTCGCCCGTATTGTGATATCTTATACTATAATGCGAGCAAAAATTGTGTGTGTGTGTGTGGGTAAATTTTATTTCAAAAACGGCTCTAACGATTTTCGCAAAAATTTGGATTTTACCATTTTCGGGCACGAGAAGACCATTGGGCTAGGTCACATGTTCGAGAAAATTCGATTATTGGGTCATTTTGGGTCATAATGGGTCAGGATCAAGCTATTTATATCTAGAGAACGGTTGGATCAATTTTAAGGAAATTTTGTACCCAATCGTTTTTTGGTAGGAGAAAACTATTGGGCTGGGTCACATGTTCGAAAAATTTCGATTAGTGGGTCATTTTTGGGTTATTATGGGTCAAACCATTTTTATCTAAAAAAAGGCTCTAACGATTTTGACCAAATTTTATATTGTATCGTTTTGGATTACAAGAAGACCATTGGGTTAGGTAACATGTTCGAGAAAATTCGGTAAGTGGGTCATTTTTGGGGTCATTGTGGGTCATGCTATTTTTATCTAGCGATTTTCTCACGCAATTTTGACTAAAAATTGCATTCTATGGTTTTCGGGCACGAGAAAAACATTGGGCTAGGTTACATGTTCGAGAAAAAATTTCAATGGGTCATATTGGGTCACTAAGAGTCTGGGTCAAGCTATTTATATTTAAAGAACGGCGTGATGGATTATAACGAAATTTTGTATGTAACAGTTTTTTGACATGAGAAAACTAATAGGCTAAACCATATGTTTGAGAGATTTCGACTATGAGGGTCATTTGTAGGTCATGATGGGTCATAATGGGTCATGGTCAACCTATATCTAAAGAACAGGTGGATCGATTTTAACGAAATTTTGTATGCAACATTTTTTTGGGACGATAAAATCATTGGACTAGGTTACATGTTCGAAAAATCTCGATTAATGGGTCATTTGGGGTCATTAAGAGTCTGGGTCAAGCTATTTATATTTAAAGAACGGCGTGATGGATTATAACGAAATTTTGTATGTGACAGTTTTTTGACATGAGAAAACTAATGGGCTAAATCACATGTTTGAGAGATTTCGACTATGAGGGTCATGATGGGTCATAATGGGTCATGGTCAAACTATATCTAAAGAAAAGGCTGATCGATTTTAATGAAATTTTGTATGCAACATTTTTTTGGCACGATAAAATCATTGGACTAGGTTACATGTTCGAAAAATTTCGATTAATGGGTCATTTTGGATCATAAAGGGTCTGGGTCAAGCTATGTATAATTAAAGAACGGCAGGATCAATTTTAACGAAATTCTGTATGTAACAATTTTTAGAAACGAGAAAACTAATGGACTAAGTCACATATTCGAGAGCTTTCGATTTTAAGGGTCATTTGTGGGTCTTAATGGGTCAAGGTCAAGCTATATCTAAAGAATGGGTGGGTCGATTTTAACGAAATTTTGTATACAACATATTTTTGGCATGAGAAAATCATTGGGGTAGGTCACATGTTCGAGAAATTTCGATTAGTGGGCCACTTTTGGGTCATTCTAATTTTATCTAGACAATGTTTCGCGCAATTTTGATTAAATTTTCTATTTTATCGTTTTCGGTCACAAGAAAATGATTGGGTTAGGACAGATTTTTGAGAAAATTCGATCAATGGGTCATTTTGGATTATAAGGGGTCAGGGTCAAACTAACTATATCTAAAAAACGGCTCAATCGATTTTATCTAAATTTTGTATCTAACGTTTTTCGGCATGCTAAAACTAAAGAGCTAGGCCACACGTTCGAGAGATTTCGATTATAAGGGTCATTTGTTGGTCATGATGGGTCATGCTAATTTTATATAGAAATAGGTACTCACCATTTTGACTATACTTTGTATTATATCGTTTTTGAGCAAGAGAAAACCATTTGGCTTGGACACATGCTCGCGAAAATTCTATTAGTGGGTCATTTTGGGTCTTAATGAGCTAGGGTCATTCTAATTATATATAACAACGACTCAATCAATTTTACCTAAATTTTGAAACAAAACGTTTTTTGTCACGAGAAGACTATTGGGCTGAGTCGCATGTTAAACAAAATTATATTAGTGGGTCATTTCGCTTCATTGCTGAATGCTGCCAAGCTAATTTTACCTAGAAAATGGCTTAAATTTTTTTTATTCAATTTTATATTCTACTGTTTTTGATTACCTGAAGACGATTGAGCTATGCCACATGCTTGATCAAATTTGATTAGTGGCTCATTTTGGGTAATACGGGTCAGGGTCACGAGAATATGGCAAAAGCCAATAACTTGGTGATATTTGACAAAATATTGGCGACATATGGCCAAAAAATCGACTATAAAAATTACTAAAACCAAAACACGTATTTGGAGCCAAATGAAAGAATGCCTCCAAATTTAGCTATATCTAGCAAAAAATATTGTCTTTCAGAATGTAAAGAATTTTTTTATACATTCTTAAGAGGATTAGAGATGCATGGTTAAACCAATCAGAGTCGAGCTAAAAAAGTGATTTAGATCGATGTCCTTTCGTTGTAAATTTTAAAATAAAGTAAAATTTCTAAACATTTTCTAAACAAACATTTCTAAACATCATAAAAACATAGTTTTCTTAATGGTTGTTTTTCTAAATAATACTATTATAAAGATGTTTTACAGTAATAATACAGAGTTAATAATATAGTGAAAATACTATATCGAGTTGAACACAAAGTTAATTTTGACCGAGCTAAGCTCGGTCTCCCCTGCTAGTTTATCTTTTAAATTATTAAGATTTTCGGCCCCTGCACGGTACAAAATATATTATGAGTACCTCTGAAGGCAAAAGAAAAAAAAAGAAAAAAGAAAAAAACATTGCTCAGATCAGGGAATCAAAGAAGCTACGCCATACAAAAATAATGGCTTATTGCTCTTTCCTTTGTGAAATAGTATCATAAGAACAGTTGTACACATGTACACCTTGTTTAAGGTGGTGAGTGGCTTCATCTTACCTACAAAAGCGTTACGTTACAGCCTGTTGATACTATCTCCTGTCAAATAAGGAAAAGAGGAAGAATGAAATTTGCAGGCAAGCCACGCAATACAGGGATTTTTAGCGAGTGGAAATGTAAATCGTAAAGAACATTTTGTATGTCCAAAGTCTTTATTCGAAAGCCTTTTTTTCGCAATATTCTGAGTATTGATTGTTTAATTTAAATGGAAATCTATCCATAAAATCTACCAAAGGGTAGCATCTATATCAATTCCTCCTAAAAATTTTACGACAAAATACAGTCCCTTCTGCCGGTCGAATAATAACAGTTGTAATTTCAATTAATTTTATATGGATATAATAGGATTATCTCTCACAGAATTTTTCGAACAGTAGCATACTTAATAACTAATTTTTGAGACCTTCCGCGTGTACTAGTGCCGAATTCCGAAATTCCAGATTTTTTCACAATTGCAGTGGAAATTTCGTCTTGAATAAGGAAAGGAACTGGTTTCTTCACCTTTCCACATTTTGAAGTAAACGATACAGTCTCATCAAATTTTATTGCCCTTCTCTTCACTGCACACATTGTGCGTGTTCCTGTACGTTGTCCTGTACACATTAATTAAAAACGCCTAAATTCACGTAAAACAGCTGCACTGTTTGAAATGTTAATGTACAATAGTTTAAAATTAAACCGCGCTCTGGAAAACAGAAAGAAATTTCGTATAACGTTGTGGCAATACTGACCACTTCTTCATTTTGATGATGATGACAATTGTTTTGCAAGACAGTTCCTTAACGTCATCTGGTGGTGGTTATTACAACCGTTATTTTATTGTTCAATTCTATTTTCCTCTTCTCGAAAACTCAATACAACAATTTGGTTTCATAATTCTTAAAGCTATAGACAGTTCTAAATACAATTAATTATGTCATAATAGCCCAAATATTCCATATACATTGGAAGCTTCATAAATATCTGGTAGCAAAAGAACTGACCATATCACTGTAATGCACGAATGATTGAAAATGGAGAAAATGAACAATGAATAGATCTGAACTCCAGAATAAAAATTAACTTGAAAATGAATTTATTTCACACTTTGATCATAAAAAATTGATTTAAGTAAATTTCTTATGCGTAAAAAAATAAGAACTATTTTTTCTCTGATCTGATTAAATGATATCTTATTTACATATTATTTTTAGTGAAAATTCATGTATAAGATTCACATCGAAGAAAGAGTGCTTTACGTCTATAATTAAATAATTTTATTAAATATGCCACTAAATTTTTCAATTATGTCAAGTAGTCTTCTAAATGTAATAAATGATTGTACTACCTTACATGTTTTAATACACTAAAAGGCGTATTTAGGAAAATGACGGATGGATTAAAGCCAAGATTTATACTGATGCGAAATTAATTATCTAATAATGAAAAGCTGAGACTGATTTTATTCTTGAGGCACACTAACTAAATTAGGTTAAAAATTTCGTTTCAAATGTAAGAAAATTGAGATTTTCAAAGCGTTTTCAAAAAAGTAAAGTTTATTTTTTAACAACGAACATTACTTCGAATGCGATTATCAATTTAAGCACTGTTTTTACTACCTACTGAATGTTACATAAATAACGAACCATTTCTATGAAAAGGCTAATCTATCAATTTCTTTCGCAGGTGTTTGAAAAAATATTCCCTTTAGAAAAAGAATAGACATCGTTCCGTAGAAATGTGATAATAAAATGAAAAAAAGACATATAAAAATGTAATTTAAAAATGGGTATATTTTGAAAATAGCTATTACGGGAACTTCTACCAATGATGTTAGTTAAAGCATTTATTTTAAAATTCGTTCAGTAGAAAATTCAGAGCAGATAACAAAAAACAGTCTTGAGTTTTAAATCTTATTTTGTTTTAAATCCATTTTATAAAAAGTCAACTTAGTTCTAATTATATCAGTTGACAGCTCTTATTGTCTTTAAATCTTAATAATTCATAAACATCTTTATTTTTCTTAATCATGGGAATCAATAATATTTAATGTTACCTTTTTGCTACAGTCTCATTTTACTGCTACAGTTGACTTTAAAATTACAAGTCGCGGATACATTTCCCTCTTTGCAAATGGAGAGCGTTGCGAGCTGTGGCATGAACGATACTTTTTTTCTAACGATTTCTTTCGAAGAGCTTCAGATACAACTCTTGAATTTGAATTTTGAATAATGTGAAATGTGTAAACTTTTATTAAAGTTATTTATAGGGATTGGGGATAATATTAAAAGTTATAATTCGTAGTTTTGTAAAATTGGATTTTTATTTTAAACAATAACGCAAGATGACTATTTACTTCGTTTGAAACGTTCTTGTAGTTCGAACTATATGTCTCGAAATTCATTTATACAACCAACATTAAAAAATTAAAGGTCGATACATAATGTGCCTTACCCTGTAAAAAATTATTGTTCATAATATAAACCTTTTGAATGAATTTTTTCAGCATATTTTTTACAGTTGTGCAGCTAAAACCTTTATTGAATTTGTATTTTCGAAGTTAAGTTCATCGACCTAGAACTTCAAATTTATATACAAACTTTGCACTTCAAAATAAACTAATTACATATCTAAATATATTGAGTAAGTTTAAATAAATAGTTTTAAATAATTAAGGAATTTTAATTTCCAAATAAACACTTTTAAATTCGTTTGTTTGCATATCATCTATCTGTTTTACTTTATGTTTTTATGTTTTATTGTTAAAATCAAAACTAAATGAAGTCAAATCAAAATCCTAAATATTTAAATGGTTCAAGTAAGTGACAGAATAATAGATTACAATCAATTGTACAATATTTCTCACCTTAAGAAAAGTAAAAATATTATGTTGATGCAAATTTACAGTAATTTAAATTTCCAATGCAGGAAATCATATTAATTTCGTTCTATAATGTTTCTTTTGTATAAACGAAATGTGTCTACATCGCTTGGTTGAATTTTCAATATTAATCTCCAAAATAAAAAACTTCTTTAAAAATATTTATAAATCTCTTTATTATAAAATATTTCTCTGTAACATAAATTTAAAAAAATAATAATTTTAAAATAATTGTGCTTAATGAAATTAATCCTTTTCGACATTGATTTAACATTCTATTCACGAAAATGTAACAAAAGTCTGAATATGAAAATTTACACGTACAATACAGAATTTTGAATAAAAACTAGTGAAGTTTAAATAAAAAATTTAAATTCTCAACGGAATCATAGAAAATATCATGATGTCAAATATCAATTTTCGGCAATACTTATTATTTCTCAAAAGGATGTTTGATTTACATATTTATTATCTGTAAATGAAAACTGAAAATATTTTTCTTGAAATGTAAATGCCTGTCTTTATCCTTTGCTATCAAATGCACATTAAAATATTATTTGAAAATGTCAAACCGAGTATGAGACAAAATCGTTGTGATAAAATGTCCCTATTTTTGGTATGTATTTTAAAAAGCATTTTTTGAAAATGATGAATAGCGAAAGAATTTTGATATATTTTGTCATGTCAGTAAAAGGCTTCTTACAAAATTTATCAGAATATAAAAAAGTCTATGTGTATATTTTAAAGAACCAGCATTATATAAATTCTTTTTTTTTGATTAATGTAAGTAAGGTACCCTGGGGTAATAACGCCACGTTAAGGTTCTACCAATTTTCACGGCTTAGTTTTAGATTGTATTTTTCAAACAAATATAGGATCTGATACAGCAACTCATTGACTATCTATATAAAATAAAATAATTTAACAGATATGTATTCATAAAATGTAATGGCGTTTTTTCTTGACCAATGCTATTTGGCGTTATTACCCACCTATATGGGTAATAACGCCATGCAAACAAAACTATGAAATAAGATGGAATAATTGCATGTAGATAGCCCAATTCTAAAAATACAAACTCTACAAACTTAGAAATTGACAAATTGCATTCTAAGCTATTGAAAATGTTCAATTTTTTGTGAAAGTGTAAGAAAAATAAAGGTGTGGTGTGGGAGGAGGGGATGAGGCAAAAGAATATCAGACCGTGAACTTCTTTTTGCTTAAAAAGGACCGCTTAAATAGAAATATGAGAAGCATTGGACAGTTTTAACTGTGTCTATTTGAATCGGCATTTAGGATGTAGCTCGGCCACTGTAGGGAATCAACCGGGGTATTAATGTCAAAGATTGGCGTTATTACCCCGATATAGTTATTGCGCAGCACATTTTAAATTACAAATTATCTCGAGAAGATATCCAAAATCTTTAACAACATTTTAAAAGTACATGAAATGCACTACATTTTTATGTAATTAACAAAGTATTTCCGGATAAAAAGGTAGTCTTCACATCACAAAACGTATCTCGCAAATTTTAGATCAAGCGTTAATTTTAGTTGTTTCTAAAAACAATAAGACCTAAAAATGGAACAAATTAACTTGAAGCTGTTGTTTGCGATTTATATGACTCAAAACCCTTCTGCGCAGAGTACATGGGTGTCATTTACCTGATTATTTCATAATTATGCAAAATATAAGCACTTGGCGTTATTACCCCGCCTGGCGTTTTCCCCAGGGTACCTTATAAAATTTTCAGTATGTGCAGTGGCGGTCAAAAGTTTCCGGCAAACAAAATTGTTTTAGTTAATTTGTAAGCATACCTATATATAGAGGAATCTCAGAGGGATACTTATAAAATTTTATTGACATAATAGCTAGATGCTTATTTTTAGACTAAAATATAAATATCAATCAATTTAACTGACGAAAAAAGGGAAAGGGAAATGTATGTTCTCAAAAGTTTCCGACCGCCGTCACAAGTTTTGATAAAATGGTAGTGTAATAGAAAATAATAGCGATCAACAACATTTACAATTAGTATCAAATCACCATCCCTTTAGTAATAAATAATCTGGCGCAGCAACGTGACATTGTTACAATCAACGGTTGAAGATCGTCTATGGCACGTTTATCCACACTTCTTGCAATTTTGTTTTTTAAACTTTCGGCTGAGTCGAAATATTTATAGTTCCGCAAACCTTCACCAACTTATTTCCAAAGATTTTCTATTGGATACATGTCATGCGATTGGGCTGGTCATTTCAAAAGCGAAATATTTTATGGTAAAGCCACTGCTTATCAAGCATACATACTTTTAATCTACATCATGTTAAAACAAATAGTTGCGACCACAAATTTTCCTTTAATAAAAAAACAAATAATCCTTCAACATATCCTTATGCATTGCATAATTAATCTTGCCGCGGTTTTTAAATAACGGATCGAAACTTTTTGAAGAAAGAACTTCCCGCAATACAACGTGTCCTCCACCATGCTTCATTGCAGGAAAACAGATGTCGAATCATATCTTTTGTTGTTAGACCATCGGATGTAATGTCTGCCATTACTCCCAAAATGTTTGAGATTCGATTGATGGAAAAATAGAACATTTTTCCAGTTTTCACTTGACCAGGCATTGTTTTATAATGAATATGCCAGTCGAATACGTTGATTTTTTTTAACCTAAGAAATTTTTTTAACACCGACTCTTCCATAATGTTCTCCATCACATTAGCATCTTGCCAGGGTATACTGACATATTTGACATAATATGAAAAAATAAAATAAAATATGTTCATTGTTTTGCATAGATAAAAATTAAAATATAGTCTACATGTGATATTTAAAAATGAAGCAGCATTATATGGATTCAAATTTTGTATAACATAAGAATAACAATTTTAGTACATACGTGCGATTAAAAAATAAAAAAGCGTAAACTATTAACTGTTAAATCATATTAGCATTATCATTAACAGGCAATTTTTCAATTTCCTCAAACGTATTTTATATTTCCGAAAAATTTATATATGCGTAAAATAGCCTCTAACAATAGTATTAAGAGCCTAATATAATAATGCATAAATATTCATTTTCAGAGATAAGTTAAATTAAAAAGAAATGAAATGAAATGGTAAAAAAAGACAAATGTATCTTAATTTAGATATAGGTAATGTATCTAATAAACAATAGTAAACAACCGCCTGTACTTAGGTAACCCACGAATCCAAAAAGAGTTTTTGAACTTAATAAAACCGAGAGACGAATGTACTTTATGGATTTAAGAAAGATATTATGATAAAAAAAGTTTTTTTTTCTTTTTGCTATTATTTATTTTCGGAACATAGAAAACTAACAGCTTTAATGTTAGCACCAACATTAATATTATATTATTATTCTTACATGTACAATTTCAATTATGTAACTGAAAACGTTTGGCTAAAATTAGATAGCATCCAAAATATCGAATATTCATGTGAAAATAATCCAATGGCGAATATATTCTAAAAAATCCTTGGAAACATTTTTAAAAATCAGTTTCAAGAAATGAAAAATAATTAAAAATCATTTCTTTAAACTTTGAATTATACTGACAACTGATTTTTTTTTATAAATAACGAATAATATTAAAATAGCTCGGTTAACTCATACATAACTCGAGATAAGTTCTTTTATATCTTTTTTATTTCCGTAGATTAAGAAAAAAGTTATACTTTTTTTGCAATGAATCAACTGCAAAGGTTTTCCAACTGGTTATGGTGTAACGAAATATTTAATAAAATATAAAACAAATGTATCTTATATAGATTTACATTCTTACACTTTCCTTATCTTGTTCTTTTTCTCTTGTAGAAGATAAAACATAAATATTGAACGATACAATTGATTTAAAAGATTAATATTCCTAGAATATTAATCATGGAATATTAATATTATTCCTGGAATATAATTAATATTCCTAGAAACGATTATTGTTATATGAAGGTAAATGATTTTAAAATTCATTTTAATGTAATAAAATGAACCTATTTTATTTGTTTTAACTATGTACATTTAGTTATGTAACTTACAAATAACTAATTAAATACATTTCTATGATAACACAGCATTCAATATATTATTATCTGACTGCTTGATGGATTCTTTTGATGCTGTAATTAACTATTTATAAATCGATACTGACTGGGTGTACAGCTGTCGGTATTGAATATGTACTCTTATTCCTTATATGCTAAAATTTATAAGAAAAGCAACAATATTTTAGCACATCCTTTTGTTTTTTAAACATAAATAACTTTTCTCAAATGATAGAAATTTTATAAACATTTAAATAAATCCCAACATAAAGTTTCCTGTAAAAAAGGAAGCGCCAAGTTCTCGTTGTTTTGGCGAGAAAAGTGATGATATCTGAAGTTCGCAAGTAGTGTAAAAAGGAGAGTTCGATTCATGAGGTGGTGTGTGGTGGGTGGTGGGTGGATGGTGGAAGTGGAACCACCACCACCTCCTATAAGAGGGAGGACCACCACCACCTGAAAGAGAAGCTTATCTGATGGAGAGTGTATCATACTATAGTAGGATGATGGGGAGGGCTTAAAATTGAGAGGGCTTAAATTTTTAGGGTTTGAAACGTAGGAGATTATACTATAGTAGAGGGGTGGATGTTTGGAGTCTGTTACAGTATGATGGGATTTTTAGAGAGAGAGGGGAGGGCTTATTTTTTAGGAGGGGCTTAAAATTGAGGGGGGGTTAAATTTTTTTTGAGAGTTTAAATTAAAGTAGAGATTGAAATCAACTTAGAGTAGGAAAGATATTTGAAAATGGGTGAAGGATGTTTTGACATTGTTACAGTATGATGTGATTTTAAGGAAAGGAGGGAGGGCTTAATTTTTAGGGGGGCTTATTTTTTAGGAGGGGCTTAAAATTGAGGGGCGCTTAAATTTTTTTTTGGGAGTTTAAATTAAAGTAGAGATTGAAATCAACTTAGAGTAGGGAAGATATTTGAAAATGGGTGAAGAATGTTTTGACACTGTTACAGTTTGATGTGATTTTTAGGAAAGGTGGGAGGGCTTAATTTTTAGGGGGCTTATTTTTCTAAAAGGCTTAAATATTTTTTTTTTCTTTTAGATTGGAATCAACTTAGAGTAGGAAGGAAATTTGAACATATCGTAAAATATGTTATAGTTTGATGAGATTTTAGGAAAGGGGGGGCTTAATTTTTAGGGGGCTTATTTTTAGGAGGGGCTTAAATGTATTTTTTTTCTTTAAGATTGGAATCAACTTAGAGTAGGAAGGAAATTTGAACATATCGTAAAATATGTTATAGTAAGATGATATTTTAGGAAAGGGGGGAGGGCTTAATTTTTAGAGGGGCTTAGTTTTTTTATTTCGGATCTGAAGCTTGTAATATCATAGTATAGCAAAGGGGTAACCACCTCATTTTCCAAACTTCACCCCCCCCGGAAGATTTTTATATTGATACTGCCCTCTGTTGGTGGTGAATCGAATTTTCGTTGGAAATTAATAATTTGAAAAAAATTGAGTCTGATCAATTAAGCATTGCTCATCACGTCTGTGAGATAATTGAGTATTGCGATAAGGATGAAGGTGAGTCTGCTTAATTAAACATTAATCACAATTGCCCATTGCTCATCCCGCCTGTGGCCGCATAATGTCTTATATTACAATCGAATCATCTCTAACTTAAAATAGTATGTTATCAACACGTATTCACTGCATTGTTCAAACATCTGATAACCAAACAATTTTAACAGGAACTAGCAGATATAAGAAAAATATCAACTAAGATTAGATTTCACTTATTCACAAATGATAAGAAAGAGAACTTTGTTTGATGTTTCAACTAAGCTTTTTAAAACGACAATTTAATTTCATTAAATAATTACATATGTTTTTTTGGAGGTTCCCTGTTTTCTACAATTTACATTAACGTTAGAGCAACAATGAAAATATTTTTTTAACTTTACTTTACCTTAACCTTGATTTTTACACCATTCAAAATATATAAACTACTTCATTATTAATTATTTTTCGATGTATAGTTCTAATAAACGGTTAATTGCCATGCATTCATTTTAGTAAGTTTGATGTATTCACATAAAAAGTGTTTTTACAAGTTATCATCTATTAGCCGATAACGACAAATTTAAGCAATGTATTACTTTAGTATAGTATTGTTTTATCACTATGCTGAAAAAAAGTGATTCTTTTTCCGTTAATTTTCACATGAATTTTCTAATCAATTAGTAAAAAATTACAACAGCATGATAAACATCGGATAACAACGAGCCTTACCTATCAAATACCATCATATTATCAGATTACTTTATAAACCAATCCTTTTATTTTTTAAAAAACAGTAGCGCCTCCTAGAATTTAACAGATTTTTTGTGAATTAGTAGAAATTTATCACACTATTTATTGTTTTTTTGTCATATGAAGATATTAAGCGCTGTTCTTTAAGTGAGTGCTGTACAAGAAATTTCTTACTTCATGAATATGGAATCGGATTTACCCAGTCAAGAGGTGCAAGTTTCGAATAGTGAAAGATCACCATAATTTTCTTGTAATCAATGTCAAAATTGCTTCTCTAGAAAGATTGCGTTAACCAAACATCAAAGATCCCACTTGGATAAAAAACCCTTTAAATGTGAAACTTTCATTCAAAGTACTGATTTAAAACGACATAGTGTTACTCATTCCAAGACACCCACTTTATATAAATGTGATCAATGTGCAATGGAATTTTATAGAAAGTATTTGTTAAGAATTCACAAGAGATTTCATAAGACATATAAATGCGATGAATGTTCAATAGAAGTCGCTAAAAAATATTTGTTAAAAATTCACAAGAGATCTCATAAGAAGTTTCATGTTTTTTAAAAATTTTCTAACACGTTTCTATCAAAGTTTGCTTTAACTAATCATAAAAAAAGTCATCGTCAAAAGGAATATAAATGTAAACACTGTGGTGTTATATTTTACTCCGATATCGATTTTTTATTTCACAAAAAAGTTCATTACAGGAATTTCGAATGCAAACACTGTAACAAAACATTTAATGTTGACACCAAGTTTATTCAACATTTGATTAAAATGCATAAGTGAAAAAATGCAAACTTTGTCAAATCATGTGAACTGGTTGATTTTCTGTACAGTTTATAATATTTTTGTATTTTTATCATTATCGAGAATGATGAATAAATAATGTGTAAATTAAAAAAGCTTTTGTCTTGTATGTTTGTTATAACAATTCTTGCATTTTAATAATTATTTCACGATATTGTAAAAAATTTACTTAAATTTTAACATTTAGAAAAAAGGTTCCTATCAATTAAAATACTGAATTTGTATTTATATTGAATTAATTTTTAAATACTTTTAATATATTAGAATTATTTACCAAGTTTAATTTATCATTTATATTAGCAATTGTTATTCACATAATCATGATGGATATTACCTAGTGTTGCCACAAAAATTTTCAAAAAGAACGAAACTGTTAACAATAAGTATTATTCATTACTTAGATTAAAACTTTTACCTAATGTTGCCACAAAATTTTTCAAAAATAGAGAAACAGATAACATTATTTATCATAAGCTTACTTAAATTAAAACTTTGTGTTGCCACAAAATTCTTCAAAAATAGTAAAACCACTAACATAATATTTAAACTACCATTTATGTACAAAGACTGTTTTTTTAGATTATTAAAAAATGGTTGACTAAAACTTATGGCATTACTAATTTTTTAATGTTTAACTGTAACCGACGCTGATTTTTTTTAACATATGTTAGGATATGTGTTGTTTTTAAGCATTCAGTTTGCAACTGATTTCCGTTTGAACTTCACCAGCGGCTATCCTTATTTTTTGAAAATGGATTCTGTAGTAAATTTGTTAAAAAGACCTCTCGAAGATGTAGTTCTTTCGTCAAAGTATCAACGTTTAGAAGACTGTAATGAACCTACTTATGTGAATGAATTAAACTTGTCGAGATTAGAAGTTCCCAATGCATTGAACACTAACAATGAGACAATATCATGTGATTATCCACTGAATGTGAAATCTGAGATTAATACGAATTTTTTTAACTTAATTTCCCAAGACGAATATTTTCAAGAACCCACTACTAGATGCGAAGAGACTGTGTTCCAAGCAATCAACCTTTCCCAAGCAAGTGATGAAAACCAATGCACCACTCCACGAACTAAAAGGGGCAAATCCTGTAATCGTGTTATATTTCGAGAAGAACTCAGTGATTGTATCTTCTTAATTTTAAAACTGTATAACAGACAATTTTATATACATATTCAAGAGTTTAAACGGAGTGGGCTTACTAATGAAGAAATTGTAACGAAAAATGCAATTTTTATGGATGTTAACAGTTGGTACGAATTTTGCAATAAACTTTTTCCATTTAATTTGAAGTATAAAAGTTCCTCGTTTGTTGCTAATAACATGGTATTAGTGTTAAATTTTAATAATTCTATTATGCGAATTAAACATTTAAAGAATTATTCTCACATTGACTTGAACGAGTATCAGTTCGAAAAGTCAAAAATAAAAGCCTTTGATCTGAATAAAGAACTTCTGCAGCATATTTATGTAAAGCATTTACCAAACTTAATAAGACAGAAATGTATCGTTAGTCACACATCTTTAGAAAATGAACGCATGTGCCAACATAAACTTATAACGTGTATTGAAAATAGTATATCGAGTATATTGAAGCGCATTTTTGAATGCAATGGTTGTATTTTAAACCACGAATCTGTAATCTTTCATCCCTGTTTGATATTAAATAATCGACAAAAATTTGAACAGATGGGAGAAATGTTATTAACTCTAATAGATTTCGACTTTGTTATTTCCTCGTTTTTAAACGAAGTAGATTGTATTAGTGAAAACTTCTTATCTAATATTAATGTAAAAACCATTCAAAACGAATTGTTTAAAATAATGAAATAAAATGTTTTACTATTCTCTTTAATATGTGTGCTTAATTATTTTCAAAATGTATGTTTATCTCGTTTAGATTTTTCAAAACATTTATAAATTGTTTCAATTTGTATGTGTATAAAAAAAGAAACACTTCATTATTAATAAAAAATATATTAACTATCTTAAATAAATAAATAATAATCTTAATATTTTAATTCATTCTTTTCAAAAATTAGAAGGTAAAAAAGTTAATAAAAATGAATAAGTTAAAAAAAACTTTATACAAAAATTAATATTAATAGAAATTTTTTTCAAATGTTTAAAATTTATTTTGAAAATTTTAAAATGTATTACAACTTATCAAAATTGAGTTTACTGATTTATATGAGTATATATATTATTTTCACTCTATTATATTACTGTAACATTACACCAGATTCATAGTTAATGACATATAAACATTAGGATGTATATAAAAGCAATAGATTAATATACTCTCTTGTTTTATTAAAAAATAAAATAACTTCATAAAAATGTTAAAAAAATAAAAAGTTTATGAAAAAGTTTAAAAAATAATTCATTAGATTAAAAAAAAATCATAAATTAAAAAATATATTTCATAAGTTATAAAAAAAAGTAACATAAAAAGTTTTAACGAAAAAAAAAGTAACATAAAAAGTTTTAACAAAAAAAAAAAAAAAAAAAAAAAAAAAAAAAAAAAATGTAACATAAAAAGTTTTATCGAAAAAAAGTAACATAAAAAGTTTTAACCAAAAAAAAAAAGTATCATAAAAAGTGTTATAAAAAGTTTTAACAACAACAAAAAAAAGTATTACAAAAAGTGTTATAAAAAGTTTTAACCGAAAAAAAAACTTTACACAAAAAATAATATCAATAGAATTTTTTTCAAATGTTTAAAATATATTTTGCAAAAGTTAAAATGAGTTTCCTGATTTATGTATATTATTTTCACTCTATTATCTTACTGTAACATTGCAATTCATTCATAGTTAAACATATAAACATTAGTATGTGTATAAAAGCAATGCATTAATATACTACCTTGTTATTAAAAGATAAAATAATTTCATAAAAATATTTTCAAAATTAAAAAAAGTTTCATAAATTTACAAAAAATAAAAACTTTATGAAAAAGTTTAAAAAATAATTCATAAGATTAAAAAAAATATTTCATAAATTAAAAAAATATATTTCATAAGTTAAAAAAAAATCATAAGTTAAAAGTTATTTCAACAGTTCTTTAATAATTAAAAAAAAACTTTATAGAAAAAATAATATCAATAGAAATTAAATGTTTAAAATTTATTTCACAAAAGTTAAAATGTATTACATCTTATCAAAAATGAATTTACTGATTTATGTATACATGTACATTATTTTCACTGTATTATCTTACTGCAACATACATTTATAGTTAACATACATTTATAGTTAACATACATTTATAGTTTAACACATATAAACATTAGGATGTGTATAAAAGCAACGCATTAATATACTATCTTGTTTTATTAAAAGATAAAATAACTTCATAAAAATCTTTTCAAAATAAAAAAAAGTTTCATAAGTTTACAAAAAATAAAACTTTATGACAAAGTTTAAAAAATATTTCATAAGATTTAAAAAAAAAAATATTTCATAAATTAAAAAAATGTACCTATGTATATTTCACAAGTTTAAAAAAAAATTAAATGTTTAAAAAATGATTTGCAATTTAAAAAAAAAAAATTACAACTTATCAAAAAATGAGTTTACCGATTTACTGATTTATGTGTGTATGTTATTTTCATCATATTATCTTACTACCAACATTACAGAACGTTCTTAGTTAAACACTTATAAACATCAGCAAATGTATAAAAGCAGTTGATACTTTCCTGTTTTTATTAAAAGTTATACTAACTTTATAAAAGTGTTTTCAAATAATAATAAAAAAAGCTGTTAAGTTATTAGATTCTCCCCTTTAATTGCATCTCATTGATAAGTTTTAATCAACCATCCAACCATTCAACTGTTTTCACAATCAACTATTATGTGAGTTAGGATCTCATTGATAAGTTTTAATCAACCAACCAACCAACATTTTACGTAACCAACTATTTATTTTCCTTAGCAATCAGCTATTTATTTACCCTACTAACCAAAAAGCTTTTATCGACACATGAACAAAATGTTAAGATGCAAGACTCGTCCTTTTTAATCGAAAAAACAATGACTTTTATTATATATTTTTTTTCTTACTTAAATGAAACCTTCGCATGTGCATGGTAAAACTTGGAAAAATTCATTTAATACACAAATTTAAAGTTAACAGACAAGGTCTTCACACTTCTTTTAGAATTGTACTAACATTTTACCAAATACCTTTAGAACTCAACAAGGTTTTAAATAATTATTTTAATAAAAATTGTAATTTTTAAGTAACATTATTGAACTAACTTGGAAAAATTAACTTGGCAAAACAGGTTTTCGCTGTTACAACTTAGTAATATTCATAAGTTTATATGTTAATCAACCTGTTTGGTTATGTCCCAGCATGGCTTTATAAAATATATCTTAAAAAATCTTTAATATTAATGTTTAAAAATATGCAGTTAGTCTTTTATAGATAAATATTTTCACTTCTTTTATTTAAAAACATTTTTAAATAAAATTAATACAGTTGCCAATTTATCTGTGCGTTATGAAATGTGCATGCAAAACTTTTAATTATAATTTTCACATTTTTAGTATTTCAAATTATTGTTTTCAAGGTGTACTAAAATTTGGAAAAATATTTAATTTTCATGCATAATTAAAATAAAATAGTTTAATAATAAAGACACATTTAATATTCTATACTCACCATCGCAAAAGCACGTCCAACGCAGTCAAATGTTTGGGAAGAAATGAAAAATTCAAAGTCCTTATCAGAAAATGTTATCAGATAACTGTATCAAAAGATCTGTGACGTCAAAGAACATGTATCATCAACTGATCACATGATGTATACCACGTGACTAATGCTTTGTTTTCTAGATTGGTTCTTATAAACATTCATTTATTAAATAATTTAATCATTCTAATAATTATTAATTAATTAATTCACTAGTTTAAAACAAATGCTGATTGTAACTAATATCTGTGATATCATGTTTTGTTAAACATTTTAACAAAGAATTAATTAATTAATAATTAATAGAATGATTAAATATACATAGGTACATTTTTTTAATTTATGAAATATTTTTTTTTAAATCTTATGAAATATTTTTTAAACTTTTTCATAAAGTTTTATTTTTTGTAAACTTATGAAACTTTTTTTTATTTTGAAAAGATTTTTATGAAGTTATTTTATCTTTTAATAAAACAAGATAGTATATTAATGCGTTGCTTTTATACACATCCTAATGTTTATATGTGTTAAACTATAAATGTATGTTAACTATAAATGTATGTTAACTATAAATGTATGTTGCAGTAAGATAATACAGTGAAAATAATGTACATGTATACATAAATCAGTAAATTCATTTTTGATAAGATGTAATACATTTTAACTTTTGTGAAATAAATTTTAAACATTTAATTTCTATTGATATTATTTTTTCTATAAAGTTTTTTTTTTTAATTATTAAAGAACTGTTGAAATAACTTTTAACTTATGATTTTTTTTAACTTATGAAATATATTTTTTTAATTTATGAAATATATTTTTTTTAATCTTATGAATTATTTTTTAAACTTTTTCATAAAGTTTTTTTTTTTGTAAACTTATGAAACTTTTTTTTAATTTTGAAAATATTTTTATGAAATTATTTTATCTTTTAATAAAAAGATAGTATATTAATGCATTGTTTTTATACACATCCTAATGTTTATATGTTTAGCTATGAATGAATTGCAATGTTACAGTAAGATAATAGAGTGAAAATAATATACATAAATCAGGAAATTCATTTTAACTTTTGCAAAATATATTTTAAACATTTGAAAAAAATTCTATTGATATTATTTTTTGTGTAAAGTTTTTTTTTCGGTTAAAACTTTTTATAACACTTTTTGTAATACTTTTTTTTGTTGTTGTTAAAACTTTTTATAACACTTTTTATAATACTTTTTTTTTGTTAAAACTTTTTATGTTACTTTTTTTCGATAAAACTTTTTATGTTACCTTTTTTTTTTGTTAAAACTTTTTATGTTACTTTTTATTTCGATAAAACTTTTTATGTTACTTTTTTTTTTATAACTTATGAAATATATTTTTTAATTTATGATTTTTTTTTAATCTAATGAATTATTTTTTAAACTTTTTCATAAACTTTTTATTTTTTTAACATTTTTATGAAGTTATTTTATTTTTTAATAAAACAAGAGAGTATATTAATCCATTGCTTTTATATACATCCTAATGTTTATATGTCATTAACTATGAATCTGGTGTAATGTTACAGTAATATAATAGAGTGAAAATAATATATATACTCATATAAATCAGTAAACTCAATTTTGATAAGTTGTAATACATTTTAAAATTTTCAAAATAAATTTTAAACATTTGAAAAAAATTTCTATTAATATTAATTTTTGTATAAAGTTTTTTTAACTTATTCATTTTTATTAACTTTTTTACCTTCTAATTTTTGAAAAGAATGAATTAAAATATTAAGATTATTATTTATTTAATTAAGATAGTTAATATATTTTTTATTAATAATGAAGTGTTTCTTTTTTTATACACAAACAAATTGAAACAATTTATAAATGTTTTGAAAAAGCTAAACGAGATAAACATACATTTTGAAAATAATTAAGCACACATATTAAAGAGAATAGTAAAACATTTTATTTCATTATTTTAAACAATTCGTTTTGAATGGTTTCTACATTAATATTAGATAAGAAGTTTTCACTAATACAATCTACTTCGTTTAAAAACGAGAGAATAACAAAGTCGAAAGCTATTAGAGTTAATAACATTTCTCCCATTTGTCCAAATTTTTGTCGATTATTTAATATCAAACAGGGATGAAAGATTACAAATTCGTGGTTAAAAATACAACCATTGCATTCAAAAATGCGCTTCAATATACTCGACATACTATTTTCAATACACGTTATAAGTTTATGATGGCACATGCGTTCATTTTCTAAAGATGTGTGACTAACGATACATTTCTGTCTTATTAAGTTTGGTAAATGCTTTACATAAATATGCTGCAGAAGTTCTTTATTCAGATCAAAGGCTTTTATTTTTAATTTTTCTAACTGATACTCGTTCAAGTCAATGTGAGAATAATTCTTTAAATGTTTAATTCGCATAATAGAATTATTAAAATTTAACACTAATACCATGTTATTAGCAACAAACGAGGAACTTTTATACTTCAAATTAAATGGAAAAATTTTATTGCAAAATTCGTACCAACTGTTAACATCCATAAAAATTGCATTTTTTGTTACAATTTCTTCATTAGTAAGCCCACTCCGTTTAAACTCTTGAATATGTATATAAAATTGTCTGTTTTACAGTTTTAAAATTAAGAAGATACAATCACTGAGTTCTTCTCGAAATATAACACGATTACAGGATTTGCCCCTTTTAGTTCGTGGAGTGGTGCATTGGTTTTCATCACTTGCTTGGGAAAGGTTGATTGCTTGGAACACAGTCTCTTCTCATCTAGTAGTGGGTTCTTGAAAATATTCGTCTTGGGAAATTAAGTTAAAAAAATTCGTATTAATCTCAGATTTCACATTCAGTGGATAATCACATGATATTGTCTCATTGTTAGTGTTCAATGCATTGGGAACTTCTAATCTCGACAAGTTTAATTCATTCACATAAGTAGGTTCATTACAGTCTTCTAAACGTTGATACTTTGACGAAGGAACTACATCTTCGAGAGGTCTTTTTAACAAATTTACTACAGAATCCATTTTCGAAAAATAAGGATAGCCGCTGGTGAAGTTCAAACGGAAATCGGTTGCAAACTGAATGCTTAAAAACAACACATATCCTAACATATGTTAAAAAAATCAGCGTCGGTTACAGTTAAACATTAAAAAATTAGTAATGCCATAAGTTTTAGTCAACCATTTTTTAATAATCTAAAAAAACAGTCTTTGTACATAAATGGTAGTTTAAATATTATGTTAGTGGTTTTACTATTTTTGAAGAATTTTGTGGCAACACAAAGTTTTAATTTAAGTAAGCTTATGATAAATAATGTTATCTGTTTCTCTATTTTTGAAAATTTTTGTGGCAACACTAGGTAAAAGTTTTAATCTACGTAATGAATAATACTTATTGTTAACAGTTTCGTTCTTTTTGAAAATTTTTGTGGCAACACTAGGTAATATCCATCATGATTATGTGAATAACAATTGCTAATATGAATGAAAAATTAAACTTGGTAAATAATTCTAATATATTAAAAGTATTTAAAAATTAATTCAATATAAATACAAATTCAGTATTTTAATTGATAGGAACCTTTTTTCTAAATGTTAAAATTTAAGTAAATTTTTTTCAATATCGTGAAATAATTATTAAAATGCAAGAATTGTTATAACAAACATACAAGACAAAAGCTTTTTTCATTTACACATTATTTATTCATCATTCTCGATAATGATAAAAATACAAAAAAATTATAAACTGTACAGAAAATCAACCAGTTCACATGATTTGACAAAGTTTGCATTTTTTCACTTATGCATTTTAATCAAATGTTGAATAAACTTGGTGTCAACATTAAATGTTTTGTTACAGTGTCTGCATTCGAAATTCCTGTAATGAACTTTTTTGTGAAATAAAAAATCGATATCGGAGTAAAATATAACACCACAGTGTTTACATTTATATTCCTTTTGACGATGACTTTTTTTATGATTAGTTAAAGCAGACTTTGATAGAAACGAGTTAGAACATTTTTCACAAACATGAAACTTCTTATGAGATCTCTTGTGAATTTTTAACAAATATTTTTTTACGAGTTCTATTGAACATTAATCGCATTTATATGTCTTATGAAATCTCTTGTGAATTCTTAACGAATACTTTCTATAAAATTCCATTGCACATTGATCACATTTATATAAAGTGGGTGTCTTGGAATGAGTAACACTATGTCGTTTTAAATCAGTACTTTGAATGAAAGTTTCACATTTAAAGGGTTTTTTATCCAAGTGGGATCTTTGATGTTTGGTTAACGCAATCTTTCTAGAGAAGCAATTTTGACATTGATTACAAGAAAAGGATGGTGATCTTTCACTATTCGAAACTTGCACCTCTTGACTGGGTAAATCCGATTCCATATTCATGAAGTAAGAAATTTCCTGTACAGCACTCACTTAAAGAACAGCGCTTAATATCTTCATATGACAAAAAACAATAAATAGTGTGATAAATTTCTACTAATTCACAAAAAATCTGTTAAATTCTAGGAGGCGCTACTGTTTTTTAAAAAATAATAGGATTGGTTTATAAAGTAATCTGATAATATGATGGTATTTGATAGGTAAGGCTCGTTGTTATCCGATGTTTATCATGCTGTTGTAATTTTTTACTAATTGATTAGAAAATTCATGTGAAAATTAACGGAAAAAGAGTCACTTTTTTTCAGCACAGTGATAAAACAATACTATACTAAAGTAATACATTGCTTAAATTTGTCGTTATCGGCTAATAGATGATAACTTGTAAAAACACTTTTTATGTGAATACATCAAACTTACTAAAATGAATGCATAGCAATTAACCGTTTATTAGAACTATACATCGAAAAATAATTAATAATGAAGTAGTTTATATATTTTGAATGGTGTAAAAATCAAGGTTAAGGTAAAGTAAAGTTAAAAAAATATTTTCATTGTTGCTCTAACGTTAATGTAAATTGTATAAAACAGGGAACCTCCAAAAAACATATGTAATTATTTAATGAAATTAAATTTTCGTTTTAAAAAGCTTAGTTGAAACATCAAACAAAGTTCTCTTTCTTATCATTTGTAAATAAGTGAAATCTAATCTTAGTTGATATTTTTCTTATATCTGCTAGTTCCTGTTAAAATTGTTTGGTTATCAGATGTTTGAACAATGCAGTGAATACGTGTTGATAACATACTATTTTAAGTTAGAGATGATTCGATTGTAATATAAGACATTATGCGGCCACAGGCGGGATGAGCAATGGGCAATTGTGATTAATGTTTAATTAAGCAGACTCACCTTCCTCCTTATCGCAATACTCAATTATCTCACAGGCGTGATGAGCAATGCTTAATTGATCAGACTCACTTTTTTTTTAAATTATTAATTTCCAACGAAAATTCGATTCACCACCAACAGAGGGCAGTATCAATATAAAAATCTTCCGGGGGGGGGGTGAAGTTTGGAAAATGAGGTGGTTACCCCTTTGCTATAGTATGATATTACAAGCTTCAGATCCGAAATAAAAAACTAAGCCCCTAAAAAATTAAGCCCTCCCCCCTTTCTTAAAATATCATCTTACTATAACATATTTTACGATATGTTCAAATTTCCTTCCTACTCTAAGTTGATTCCAATCTTAAAGAAAAAAAATACATTTAAGCCCCTCCTAAAAATAAGCCCCCTAAAAATTAAGCCCCCCCCTTTCCTAAAATCTCATCAAACTATAACATATTTTACGATATGTTCAAATTTCCTTCCTACTCTAAGTTGATTCCAATCTAAAAGAAAAAAAATATATTTAAGCCTTTCAGAAAAATAAGCCCCCTAAAAATTAAGCCCTCCCCCCTTTCTTAAAAATCACATCAAACTGTAACAGTGTCAAAACATTCTTCACCCATTTTCAAATATCTTTCCTACTCTAAGTTGATTTCAATCTCTACTTTAATTTAAACTCCCAAAAAAATTTAAGCGCCCTTCAATTTTAAGCCCCTCCTAAAAAATAAGCCCCCCCTAAAAATTAAGCCCTCCCTCCTTTCCTAAAAATCACATCATACTGTAACAGTGTCAAAACATCCTTCACCCATTTTCAAATATCTTTCCTACTCTAAATTGATTTCAATCCCTACTTTAATTTAAACTCTCAAAAAAATTTAAGCCCCCCCTCAATTTTAAGCCTCTCCTAAAATTAATCCCCTCTCTCTCTAAAAATCCCATCATACTGTAACAGACTCCAAACATCCACCCCTCTACTATAGTATAATCTCCTACGTTTCAAACCCTAAAAATTTAAGCCCCCTCAATTTTAAGCCCTCCCCATCAACCTACTATAGTATGATACACTCTCCATCAGATAAGCTTCTCTTTCAGGTGGTGGTGGTCCTCCCTCTTATAGGAGGTGGTGGTGGTTCCACTTCCACCATCCACCCACCACACACCACACACCACCTCATGAATCGAACTCTCCTTTTTATTATCTGACTGCTTGATGGATTCTTTTGATGCTGTAATTAACTTTTTATAAATCGATACTGACTGGGTGTACAGCTGTCGGTATTGAATATGTACTCTTATTCCTTATATGCTAAAATTTAAGTGATGATATCTGAAGTTCGCACAAGTTAAAAGCCAAATATCTCAAATCTTTCATTGAAAATGGATTCCAGCAACTTGGCTGTTAATGCTTTCTATAACATTTCCAAATTAGTGATTGGAAATTACGCATTTGTGAATTTATTTAAATATTAAAAGTCGTACTGGAATGAAAACATGAAAATATTTTAAGTAAAATATTTATCGTAAATACCACTAAATTTGAACAAACATTAACTTTGATTACACATCAATTAATCCACTTATGGTTCAAACATAACTTTATTAACATAAAAACCAAGACACAAAAAAATGCTTTCTTTAAACCTTACAATTTGTTATATTATATATAAAAGTATAATATTTAATTCTTATGCATTGAAGAAAAAGATTTTTTTTTTCTTTTGAACATTTCTTATAGTTTGTTTGAATATATTAAGAGGTATCGCCGTAAACTTATTTGTTTTAAACTGTTAAAAACTGATACTAATTACGTTTTAGATATTAGCTATGTTGGAATATTATCTTCTAAATACAAGTAGGGGAAGATGGGGATACTTGAGCCATTTTTTGAATTTTAATTTTTTTAAATTTTTTATAATTTCTTAGAATAAAATAAAATATTGGAAATGAAAATTTGATATTTTTTCTTCAACTGAAAACCACTTTCAATTAATTTTGAACTATTTTTCTGTGTATAATAAATGTTTATTTTTTGTTTTACATCGTGGCTCCAGTATCCCCATGGGGGGGATACTTGAGCCATTGTGAAGGGATACTTGAGCCACTACGGAAAAATACCTACAAAAGTATTTTTTTTTGCTTTATTTTTGCACAAACATTTTACAGAATAACTTATGAAACATAAAGTCCTTCAAAACCAATTGAGAAAACAAAGCTAGTAATAGGATCATTTTTTGTCGTTAGAACTAGTTGTCGAAGGATAATTTCAACTTGAGTTATAACGACGGTAGAAACATCCTCAGTTCAGAGCCATTTAAATTTGGAATCTGCAATTCATCGGGCAAATTTCATTTTTAAAATATTAAGCACTTATCCAACAAGTATTTTTACAGTTTTTTTTCTGGCATATTTTATTAGTAACCAACCATCAATAGAAGATTTTCTTTTCACATCATCACCATCATTGACAGAATTTTCCTCTAATGATATTGTCGAACTGATGCTTTTAATTTAGTAGCTGTCGAAATTTAAGCCAGATGTATCATTCTACTATTTCAAACACTTTTTTGATTTCACAGGAAAAGATTTTGTCTTCCTCTTTAGCTCCATGCTGGTAAGTTTAAACTGGGATTTTTGTTGCTTTTCTTGTTTTTTGTGCGCTTTTTTTTTACCAATTTTTCTTCAATTTTCTTAGTTAAAAAAAAGTTACAGCAACAAAGGTTACGATTTCAATATAAAATATTAATCTTAATATGTTATATTAAAAAATAAATATTTTAATATGTTGGACCTAACTAATTAAAGTATTAGAGATTATACCCTGTAAAACAGTTTTAAAAAGTTATTTTAATTTAATAAAAGTTAAATTGAAAACTATGTTTATATTTATCTAGACAGGCTATTTTTTTAGTCAAAATGAAAAATAAAATGGATATTTTCATTTAAAAAATATACATTTGTAAACATTTTTAGGTCGTTATTTTTTTAAGAAAAAAAATAAAATGAAAAATTATTCTCCCTTTTATCCAGAAAAAATCTATTAGTGAATATAAGGATGGAATTTTATTTTTTGTTTGTTTCACCCATGTTTAATTTCTAGTGGGGATGGTTGAGACATGGCTCAAGTATCCCCACTCTCACTGGCTCAAGTATCCCCACTGCCACTATTTTTGTTTCCCAGAGTTTTACTAAATAAAGCATGCAGCTATTAGAACTATTTTAGATTCAAAATACAATTGAAATTATGCTTATTAAATTTATGTATATAGTTGCAACTTTAAACAAAACTTTGATTATAAAAAAACAAAAAAACCATGCTCCACAATATTTACTTCAGATAGGGAAAAAACAACTATTAATCACTATACTTTCAAAATGGTACCAAGATGTGTGATTTCTTTTGTACATGTTCAGAACTATAAATATGTTACCATATTGGCAGTTTTAGAAAGAAAAATTAACCAACTGTAGAGATAATAGGGGTGGCTCAAGTATCCCCTATGCTCAAGTATCCCCACTCTCCCCTATTTTGTTATTTTTAATTACAAGGCATTTAAATAGACAAAATTGTTTATATGCTTTCTTTAAAATGTGTATTTTATTTTAATTTTTACTTTGTGCCACAGAATGTTTAAAATCCTTAAAAAATGTAGTTGGCATGTAGCTCATATGTACATACTTTAGAAATTGAAAAACAAATAGGAGGCAATTACGAGCAAATTGCAAGAAGCACTTTTCAATCAAAGATTTGAGCTGTTTGGATTTTAACTTGTGCGAACTTCCGATATCGTTATATTTTCTCGCCTAAACATACATATGAACTTGGTGCTTCTTTCAGGAAACTTATTGTTGGAATATCACTACTTTTTGTATATTTCTTCAAGTGTGTTTCTCTAGTTTATATTAATACAAAACTTTTTTTTTCAATTTCGGTAATTTTATGTTAGCCGGGCGAAATTTTTTTCAATATCATATTTGTTTTTAGCCAATAGTCATTTTGATTTTTCGCATGTGTAAATTAGAAAAAATGGTTTGATTTCTATTTTAAATGAGATAACTGAAGCGTTCGCATTTTGAAATGAATGAATGCAGTATGAACAATATCGATCGAAATTGTTTTGCCCGGCTAACATAAGAATACCTAAATTTATGTTATTGAGCCTTACAAATGTATTCTTTATTTCTTTTTATGTTAAAGTATTAGCCACCTCAATTACACAGTTTTTTTTCTGTTTGCATGTTAAGCATTACATCATGTTACTGTTATTTATAATTTAATTTAATTGATCATTCTTTCGCCAAATCGGAAACTTTTGACAGCGAAATCAAGAACCTCTTTATGGTCATTGAAATGCTTCATATATTTTGTATTGTTATATATTTCATCTTTCGTGACAATTAATGACTCGATACCATAGGTATTTATACTTTATGCTACAGTTGTTTACATCTCGATTGCTGAAATGTTTTTTAAACTGCGCAAATCATTGAAATTGGTTAGTTTTGAATCATTTATAAGGAAATTCTTCTGAACAGAAAGTATTTCAAGTCTAAAAAGTTTTTATTTAGACAGATAAGTTTTCTCATGCACATTTATGATGTAACTCTAACGTGTCTGGTAACTAACTCTAGACTGGTAAGATCGATGACTTTGCTCCAGATTTTTTATGCTGTATTTTATTATATAGAAATTTCGGCTATTAAGATCGTTTGCGGATTTTCATATCAATATCTATGGTTACATTTATCTATCTTTCCCGCTTCATGTTAATATGTTCCCTTATTTATAGAACGTAGTCATGTCATTAAAAAAGAAAAAAAATGAATAGTGGTAAAATGACAACAAATTTCAAATTAATTATTTTTACGAGTTTAAATTTTGATTTAAAAAAAAAACAGTTAGATTGTGAGGGAGTGACCTTTGTCATAAAGGCACTTTAGTATTTCTGAGATCGTGACGTCAATAATTTAACATGTGTAAGCGTAAAAGCGACATCTATCCTCTCTTTTACTTTAACTTTCTAGAGTGTGTGTGTCTCTTTCGGATTCTGCAGTTTGGCTCGCGGTTAGTAGTAATATGTTAATTTGAAGTATGTCAGTTTGCAGCATATAAAAGCTTGGAGTTTGAGTGTGTGAAGTGTGTCTCTGGCGATAGCCAGCAGAGCATTAGGCAGCTAGCAGTGGTGTTCGAGCGATATTAGTCAGCGAAGTGTGTTTCCCGCTGGTATCTAACAGATTGCAAGTAGAATCGAGCCTCCAGTGAGTTGTGAAGGAGTTTGAGAATTCGAATAGAGAAGCGGGCCGGTGGTAAGAAATTTAATTGCATTTGATTATCTCAAGTAAATAAAGGATATCTACAGCCACGGGCTGTCTAATTAGATTTTATCTAGCAGTTTAGCAGAAGATAGCTGAGAAGTAATCAGAGTTGCCCCGATTGAGCTAGTTTCCGGAGGCTGTGAGTATGCGTTTAGTCTTTTTGTAGTATTCTCAGTTGTGAAAATTTAGACTTGCTCCACTTCCCTTGAGCCCTTATAGTTTTTAATAAACTGTGTTTTTTATCTTAATTCCTGAGTATGTCTGCATTTAACTCCCAGCACGAGCACCCAACCGTTACAAGATTACTTCCGTAATAAGCAAACTTTTCCTATAACACTAAATAAGAAATATCTAAAATGTATGATATTTATAATGGGAATTTCTTGTATGCATTTTTTGTTTCCCAGTATATACATTTATTTAAATTAAGAAAAGATATCCGTATAAAACTTCTTCCATTTTAATAAATATATTTAGCATCACACTCTCCTTCAGAAATATGTCACAGAAGTCTTTTAACTATAATTAATGATAGTACTACCTTTCATGTTTAAGTGCACTGAAAGACAGAATCACATAGTTAAGACAAATGCGAGAAATCAGGTATTTATTTGTGGGCAGTTAATTAATGAATAAGGAAATCCCAAGAATATGTTTATTTACAGCACAGAATAACTGAATTAGATATGCATTTTAGAATGAAATATTTCTGCGATTATCAGTTCGTATTATTATTGTGTGCGAATTCATAAGTTTATTATCATAAGAAATAACAGCTGATAACTCTGATTTCGTTCAAAGGAAAACTTTAGACAATATTCATATCTATTCATTCACATAAATAATTACTTCCGATAGCAAAGTAAATAGAATATTTCTTCAAAAGAAAGTTATTAAAACAATAACTAAATATTGAAACCTCTTGGTGTCTATCATTTGCATATACATATACATATATATTGTATGCATACGAATATACATAAATTGCCTGCAGAAAAGAATAAAATTCCAGTTTCTCATTTGCTCTTCGTGCATTTTCTTGAAATCATACTATCCAATTTTATAGCAGAATGTTTGTTTGGTAAAGGCTAGGACTATACAGTTAGAGAAGCTTATAAAATTGAAATTTTCAGATCAACTTTTATTAGCACGAATAACTTTTGTTTTTTTTTATTAAAAAAATAACACAAGATATTTTTCGAAATTGGTTAATTTCATTAGGCCACTCATCGCACCTTAATTTCAAAAATATGGACCGACGATTTTGGAAATTACTGATGAAAATTTAAAAAAATCATGCAGATCTACTTCTAATAGCATATAAATTACATTTTTTTGCAATTACAAGAATAATCAGACTTAAAATCAAATAATCAATTTAGGTCGAAATTGCATTAGAATTGTGTAAAATATTGAAATATGATCATCGCAGATATTTTCGTTCTTTTATCCTCTCATTGACAATTCCCTGTTAATAAGTTCATTTAGCAACAATTTTCACTGAATTAGAAGCAATATTAAATGTAACATAATTTTATGGATTTAATAGATTTATAATACGTAGGACTACGATTAAAACTTTTAGGGTTGCCTTCATATTCAGTATTATTTTATATATATGCATATACAGGGTGTCCAGCAAGTAACACCCTGATTTCAAAATTAAATTTCTCAAAAACAAAGATCAATAGAATTATGCAGTGAATGGTTTGTTTACCAGGTAAGCTGTAAAAATCTTATACAAAAGTTTCGAAAGGTAAATATTTTGAAAAGATTGTGTTCTGGTTGCAAAGAATGCTTTGATTTGACATTTTTCTTCCTTTAGATTGCTGCCAGAGAATGTATTTTTCGGCTTAAAGTGCAATTTCATAGTTTTTTTAAATTAAATTTTTGAAATTTCGAAATTCTAAAATTTCTTTTTGAAAAATCTTTAAAATATTGCACTGTAAGGTGAAAAATTATTTCTTTGCAGGCAATCTAAAACAAGAAAAATGTCAAATCAGAGCATTCTATGCAATCAGAACGCAATTTTTTCAAAATATTTACTGTATGAAATTTCTGTACAAGATTTTTACAGCTTACCTAATGAAAAACCGTTACCGCATGTTACTATCGATTTTTGTTTAAGAGAAATTTAATTTTGAAATCAGGGTGTTATTTGTATATATATTTATATATATATATACAGGGTGTTTCGCTACCAGACCGACAATGTTTGAGGGGGATACTAGAATTGCAGACAAACATTATTAAATAGGAAACCATGGGGCGTAAACGTCTTCTATAGCAGCTAAAGGACATTAAAGTTTAGGGTCCAAAACTTCAAACGATGATAAAAAACGGAAAAAAAGGTTCGGATCGCTTCCGTTTTTCGCTAAAATCATTCTTTATATCACGATTTAAAAAAATTAAAGCTTACGTTCAAAAATTGTCGATAGAGGGCGCTTTAGACTTTAGATTCACGAACAAATACTTTTTACCGTTGTTTTGTGCATGGGGTTGAAATTATACTACAGTTTAGATTTTAACTTAAATTTTAAGCCCAAAATCGGAAGCATGGGGATCGGGTAACTAGCGAAAATTAAACTGTGAACCGAGAGGGAGATTTTAAACGTTCATAAACATTGGACAAACTAATTGATTTTGTTGCGGTTTGCGTGTAGGTCATTCCCTTGGTAATTATATTATTTAAAATGATGTACAGCTTTGGTGTGCTCATTTTTTGATAAAGGCCGATACATCTCCGACACTTTCGACACATCTTCGACATTTCAAAAGCATTACTCCTGGGTGTTTTATTACCACACCACCATACTTCCAGGAAGTGTTAGGTGTGCATAGACGACTCGGAATCACACAGGAATATAACGTTGAAAATGTCTTTTTTGCGAGTTATGTTTAAAAGAAGCAGAGAAACAGCAACATTTTAAAGTGACAGAACAAAGTTTATTTAAATGTTTTACTAAAAAAGGCGTTCGAAGTTACGACCAGAAGTAGTCCGGCAAGCTTGACAGCGACGGTAGATGGCGCTGCGAGTACCTTACGGTAGACGGCGCCTGAACGGTAATGCTCGTGATAAGCGATCACGCTGAAAAGATCACTCGCGCAGCGGTTCCAAGGATTGTAGAATGGAGTATTTAAACGATGAATTGGTCGACATGGTGCACGTATATGGAGCTGCGGACTGAAATGAACACGCCGTTATGAGGTTTTACAAGTGGCGTGCAACCCGTCATATGACTGTTACATTCCTATTCATTCCGAGTCGTCTTTCCATATCTAACACTTCCTAAAAAGGAGGAGTAATGCTATTGAAATAACGGAGATGTGTCGGAAGCGCCCTCTATCAAAAAATGAGCACACCAAAACTGTACGTCATTTTGAATAAAATAATTACCCAAGGTAATGACCTACACGCAAACCACAACAAAATCAATTAATTTGTTCAATGTTTATGAGCGTTTAAAATTTCTTTTTCGGTTCACAGTTTAATTTTCGCTAGTTACCCGATTCCCATGCTTCCGATTTTGGGCTTAAAATTTAAGTAAACTGTAACTGTAGAATAATTTCAAGCCCATGCACAAAACAACGGTAAAAAGTATTTGTTCGTTACTCTAAATTCCAAAGCGCCCTCTATCGACAATTTCTGAACGTAAGCTTTAAATTAAAAAAAAAAAAATCGTGATATAAAGAATGATTTTAGCGAAAACCGCAAGCGAATCGATCCTTGTTTCCGTTTTTTATCATAGTTTGAAGTTTTGGACCCTAAATTTTAATAGCCCCTAGCTCCTATAAAAGACGTTTGCGCCCCATGGTTTCCTATTTAATAATGTTTGTCTGCATGTCTAGTATCACCCCTCAAAGTTTGTCGGTCTGGTAGCGAAACACCCTGTATATGTATAAAAAATATATATATATATATATTTATATATATAAATGAAGGAGACCAGGTGTATTGACACACATCTTTAATAATTCCGGAATATTGAATAATATTTACAATTAAAAGATAAGTAAAAGGAAAGATTTAGGGACATCTTCGGCAATTTCTGCCGCTGGAGCTCGATGCGGCACATCTTCACATTACAGTATCCGGAATGGTTCTGATACTTTTCGTTGTTACCAGGGTCCAAAGTTATACGTCATTCGTATTTCGTGAGAAACTGCTGACTGTGCATTATTTCTTTGCACTGTTGCTAACGGCTACATCCTCCTATGTGTTATACTTACTGCTTCGTTAGGTTTCTGATGACACAGGCTATGTTCGTGATGAAGAGTCAGTAAATGGATCCCGAAGCAAGCCTTTTGCTATGCGCTTGCTACATTTAAACTCGGCACATCCGACCCTCAGCTGACAGCAGCTGAACGTTTACACAATAAAAGTATGATATGAACACTTAAGAAAAACTATTTTTTCAGGGGAGAGAGAAAAAAAGGAAACCACAGTAAAACATGAATCAAAAAAGTTAATTTTAACAAAAGAAAAAAATTGAAGATGTCATTAATAACACACTCAAGAAAAAGAAGTTGGAAATTGCACGTGAAGCGTAGCAAATGAGGTGCGTTCGTACTATAAGTTTTAAAATATTCAGATCTTGCTTATATAGTAGAGCGTACTTCGGATACAGCATAGTGGTCGAAATCTTTGTGTTCCTGTAAATATGCAGGGAGTAATTTTTATTATACTTCATTAACGTATATCTTATTCATAAAATGTGAAGTAGGTTAATATAATTAAAACACGCCCCAAACAGTGTTTCCCCGTATAACATTATTTAGTGGAATACATTTGTGTGGCCCTGTAATTTAATAATAAATATTCTCTGCATCCCAGATTGTACAGAATGTAGATTTTAGTACATACATCATAGATTTATGTCAGTTATATTATGTTCAAATGAGTGTAACACCATTAAAATGCATTTGAAACATTTTTTTTCCCATTGATCGTAATGTAACGGAATACTTTTGATTATCCCTGTAATTGATCTATGCATCCAATTTTCATAACATTTGAAATGACTCGACAAAATTATGTAATAAATATACGTTTCAAATTTCAAACGATTAAAATTCATTTGAAACTTTTTTCCCCATTGAAGTAATGTAACGGAATACTTTTGATTGTTCCTGTAACTGATCTATCTATCCGATTTTCATAAAAATTGAAATGACGCGACAAAATTATGTAATAATTATATATTTTAAATTTCAAACGATTCGGTTGGATAGTTTTTGCGTTGTTATATGCGGACGGACGGACAGACAGACGGACAGACAGACGGACAGACGGAAGGACGGACGGACTGGGCGACAACAATAGGTGCTACGTATTTACATAATTACGAAGGCACCTAAAAATGATTTCATAGTAATAAAATAAAATAGTTAACGTCGTCATGTGCTCTTTGCGCACTGTCTTTTTTTCATCATCTTCGTTTTAATGTGAAAAAGGAGAGAAAAAAGAAAAATAATCTCAAACTTATTGTAATGCTTCTTAATACATCTTCAAAATAAATTGCTTAAATTAGAATAATAATAATAATAAAAACTTTTATGACAAAACAAAAAAAATCTCTTGTCCGTCAAAAAAAGAAAGAAAGAGTATAGAAAAAAAAATAAAAATCAAAATTTATAGTTTTCCTGCCATATTTTGTTTTGGTCAGGGGGGGGGGAGGTAGAAGAAATAGTTGATACATATAGCCATATTACAAAAACCAATCATTTGAATAAATATTTCGAGACATAAAAATGTACTAAGTGTGTAGAAAAAAATATGTCATGTATAAGATGAAAATGTTCTAAGTCCAATATGATGTAGTCACAGTCTTAGTCTGAGAAGAAAAAAAAGTCAGTTTTTATCCTGAGTACACGTCTGATACATCAATAAAATGTCACATGAAGAATAAAAATAAATAAAGTGTTTGTGCCAGCAACAAAAACATCACCTGGCAAATGGGAATCGGCATAGTCCCAGTGAATGAAATAATAATAAAAAAATGTTTTAGCTGGCAAAAAAAATCACCTGGCCATCATATTCGGTATTTTCAGTATATTCACTATTTTCAGCATATTCACTATTTTCAGCATATTCACTATTGAGGGAATAATTAAAAAAAAGCACCATTACCCCCTCTTTCCTAAAGTAGAAGAGTAAAAACAAAAAGAGAAAAAAACAGGTCTTCTAGTGGTCTGCGAAAAAAATAAAAACATCCGCAGGCCACTTAAATTGTCTTGACCTAATCGCTTCCAGTCACACTGAGTCAGTTTATTTTTAAAGTCAGTTTGTCCCTGATAAAATCACATAATATTTTTAAAAAAATCACAGCTTTCCATAAGCTGGGTATTATTTTGTCCAAAAAATAAGTAAATAAATAAATAAAACCCATCAAAATAAAAAATGCAGTGATGGTTTCGTTAAAAAAATATTAAAATGCAAATATCTTTAAAATGTTTCAGGTTGAAAGAGAAACAAAATAAAAAAAAGAATCATGACATCTGTGCAACATAGCATCTTGCTTGAGATATAGAGAAAAAAAGTCACACTTAGGATCTAACGCTGATAAGAACTTTTTCCCTTTTTGCATACTTTTTTTTCTCTCTTTCTTCCTTTTCTTTTTCCATTTGTGCGTCCCGGTGAATCGAAAGGATGCAATTAGAAACACAGATTATATCAGTAAAATGTTGAAGATATCTGGGACCATAGATGACTCATAACTGAAATCTGTTCGAACTGGGTGACACAAGAGACAGATGAAAAGTATAGGAACCATATATTTAAGAATATTCAGCATAGTATCGTTGTTACCAACTGTTCCGTGACCAAGAGCAGTGGAAATGTTTCTTCCTGAGAAATATTTAGTTTGTTGATTTTGAGGGGGAAATAGGAGATTACGCTCTTCTATATTAGAGTATATTTCGATCGTTGCTCAAAGGCTTACGAATACATATGCGTTGACGACGGCAGTTTCGTGAGAGATATACCGTTTTGATCGCAAACTAATTTACCTTGTGCAATAAAATCTAAATAACATCTAAGCCGATAATGCAGGGAATTGACATGTGTGAGGAATTTATGACAAAAACAGTAGTATTAAATTATTGTTCATCTATCTGTATATTTGTGTCGAAAGATCCTATTGGTATTACATCATGCCGCTGACAAAATCTTCCAGAATTACATTTGCGTGATGGATGGTCTGGAAGGGAAAGGAATAATGGAGGATCTATTATTTATGTTATCTCTAACGGTAAGTGACATGATAATGGTACTATTACTGGAAACGTTAGCGGGTGTAATATATGTTGCATCCTGAGTTTTTGTATTAACTTCCACCTCAAACTCAGAATCTGTTGTCACCTGGAATGTATTAGAAAATGCTTCTATGTCCGAAAGTGCAATTAAAATTTTACGTGCAATCGCTTGTTCTGTGCCGCTTATCTAAATGCAATAAATTGGCTACGTTAATTAGATCGATTTGCGAAAACTCGTCCAATATTTTCTTAATCTTTCCTTTAAAATTATCATTATCCATTTGGAAAGAAAATCCGGGAAAAGAACGAATGTTTTTCTATTAGAACGCGCGTTATCCGCTACAAAGATCAATAAATGTAACAGTTTAATTTTATGCGCTCGTGTGGTTTTAATAGACACGCTAATAGGGGGTATTTCTTCAAGCAACATTTTTACACACAAAATAAATAAAAGAGGGGGGGAGAAAAAAGAGACATGGAATAAAATCGGTATTCACTCAGTCACCCGTCCGTCGTAATAACACATATGGCACTGCATATTCTCTTTGGGTTTTCTTTCCCCAATGCGGCAATTAATGCCCTATCATAACACATAAACGTGAATTATATTGCATTCTGTTTCCCATCTGTGAATTTCCAACACGAAGAAACAAACGTACTCAATCCTTGTACAGAGGTTACGAGAGACAAACGGATAGCTTATCCGAGCCAGCGCAACTCCAAATATGGGTCATTCCCATAAATCGTGTTTCACACCTGGTTCCCGTTGAAATTCGTCACTCCGTCACTGAGAAAAACGCTGCATTTCCCGCTGTGATAATTCGTCTTCTTACGGTAACCCAATGGCACAGATAAAAACAGCCGTCCCTCTCATGTGCGGTCGTGTCAGAAAAAATGTCTCTGACTACGTTGTGATGTTTGGGGATGTTGAAATTCAGGTTGATTGGCTGAGCCCCCATGTAAATGAAGGAGTCCAGGGGTATTGACACACATCTTTAATATTTCTGGGTTATTGAATAATATTTACAATTTAAAGATAAGTAAAAGGAAAGATTTAGGGACATCTTCGGCAATTTCTGCCGCTGGAGCTCGGTGGGGCACGTCTTCACATTGCAGTATCCGGAATGGTTCTGATACTTTTCGCTGTTACCAGAGTACAAAGTTATACGTCATTCGTATTTCGTCAGAAACTGCTGACTGTTATTTCTTGCATTATTTCTTTGCACGTGGCTTATTGCTAACAGCTACATGCTATGTGTTATACTTACTGCGTCGTTAGGTTTCTGATGGCACAGGCTATGTTCGTGATGATGAGTCAGTAAATGGATCCCGAAGCAAGTCTGTTGCAATGGGCTTGCTACATTTACACACACACACACACACACATACACACACATATATATATATATATATATGCATGCACCGTCACTCCAACAACTTTATATAGTATCTGTATTTTGACCAATGAGAATGCTCTATAATACAGTGAAGTAGTCGTTTTCTATATTAATGAGGTGACGATGCAGCAAAAGTTGAAAATTTTTCATAATGAATGTTACTTCTACAGTTGAATATGAAGTGTTATTTGTAAAAGTGTTGATTTATATTTATCCAAAAAATATGTTCATAAATTTAAGTATATGGCGTTAGATAAGAAGGCAGATATAAGAAAAAAGGAGTGAAGTAAGGTATTAGTGAAAATTACAAAATGCCTATGGAAATTCCGTTGCATAAGTGTATTTGCATTTTGTATTTCATAGTGTTGCATGTCACTCATTTGTTTCACGTTACAAACTAAATTCATGGTACACACTCAATTAATTCTAAATTTATCATACAAGCTGTAAGGTTTTGTACCGGACACTGTAACAACCGTGCATTGTATAGCAGCAATGTATGAGCACAAGTAACATTTTGAGTTATAAACACCAGGAGGGCGATTTGGCTCGTTTTCTAATTTCAAAATATCTCATTCATAATAGAAAATTCGCATAATATTCTTTTCTTTATTTAAGGCAGACAATGAATGCTTACCGAAAAAAAAAATCTTTTTTTTTTAAATTTTCGGTATGAAATCGAAATTTTTGATAAAATCCCACCGAAAAACTGCCAAATCTGCCAAGCGCGGGAAATGCATGAGAAAAAATAGAAATGCACTTTTTGCTTAGTTTTCAATTTTAGACATGAAGAATTCAGTCTGGTTTAAACATATAAAAGAAAAGTATAGGATATTTCTGGTGTGAATGAGAGATTTTGAAATGTTTCATTATCCTGCAAGAATCCTTAAGCAAAGGTCCTTTCTGCGGAATTCCTTCCTATAGATAGGAAGGATAGGAATGATCGGATAATAGGAAGGATAATAAGAAGGATAATAGGAAGGATAATAAGAAGGATAATAGGAAGGATCTTGCGAAATCCCTTCCTATGGCTCCTTCCTACAAGGATCCCCCTGTATATATTATTGAAATATCCAATGTTGTGCAATCTGTTTCCACTCCTGGAGAATGTGCCATACGTGATTCAGAACTGATTTCTCATTTCTGATGTCGAACCACCGAAAACTAAAATTTCGGACTGTATGTGTCTACAGTTAATTTAAGTATTTAGTTGAAACACTTATACCGTTATGAATACTCATGTATCTTTATTGCTTAACATTAGTATGAATTACTGAACCATTATCAAGATAATGTATTATTTCGTTATCTTTTATTGACGATGATTATATATTAAAAAGAACACAGTAAGACTACGGAACTTGGAATTAAGACGAATTTCGATAGAACAGTAATTGTTGAGAAAGAGTGCGAGATTTTGTAAAACATGCCTTAAATTCTAGTGATCGCAATTAATCAAAATTTCGTTATGGTCTACTTCAACACCTATATTATATAAAATTAGTGAAAGCAATATTTAGTTTTTTATTTGTTCAAAATCCATCTCAGATCAGGAAATAAAAGTCGTAGTTTGGGCGAAATTTTCCGTACAAAACACAAGCAGTGGAGCCTTATTTGAAATTTGGGACTGATACTTTTAAAAAACAGTAAAATAACTAATAAAAGACTATGCCAGACACAATCAATGGAGTGTAGAGCCATAAACAGGCTACTGGTGCTTTTTAAAAACAATGTGGCACTTATAACAGACAGACATATTTCTGATAATCTTTGCTTCTCCAATCATTAATTCCGAAGTTTAAAAACAATCTTACTACAGATTCATACTGGTACTATAATGGTATGGAAGGTAAGAAGCAACAATAACATTTATTTAAAACTCATTCAATGCACAATCTTTAACATTTTTAGTAAAATTTCTATAAAATTATTTTAACTAATACTGCTCAAAAATGCATAAAAAAGCAAGTTTCTTTTTCAATTTTTAATGTTAATTAAATGTAATTCGTGTTTTTTTTTTTTTTTTTTTTTTTTTTTTTTTTTTTTTTAGTAGAATATATCGTAATTTAATAGAACGGCTCGTTCCGAAAGAAAATTCGAAACACATATTTTCATCATAAACTGATTTTAAGTTGTATTTTTATACACACAGATTAATAGTTTTTATTCGTTTGATAATGATATGAAAATAAATCACTATTTGTATGATACGTTGTCAACTTTCATTGTATTGTACAATAGATGTAGTACGTAAAGGCTTTAATCAAAAAAAAAAAAAAATTATATATGTTATACTTGAATTTAAAAAAACTGTTACAAACAATTAAAGAAGATTAACATTTTCTTTTTACTTTTCTTATTAATCTTGTAATTAGTTATAAAAGGCAAATTTTCCCCACTGTAAAAATTGATTTGGAAAATTTAGATATTTTTTGATTTAACATGACTCAATTTTTTTTTAATTTGTTTAGATTGAATAAAATTTTCCAACGTTTAAGATAACTGACATTTAAAAAATGTATTTAATATATCGAGCCCTTCCTCTAAACGTGTCACAACAAAAAAGTTGGACTTTTTGAATTATGACTGCTTTTCTACGTTGTTTTCATTCCTATACCAATCACCTAAAGTTGAATACAGTGAACCTAAATTCCAGTCACCAAGTAGTAATTGCTTTTGCAACATTGCCATCGAGCTTGCCACCGATTAAACATTTCCTGGAAAACAAAGTTTTTTGAGTTATGGCACTTTTGAAACAAAGGAGAAAATTTAAATTTCTGAACACCATTTTCACATAATTTTTATTAAATGATTAATTTTCAATTTTCTCAACCCGTTAGATATAACATCATATTTTATTTATTTTTCTGATTCCTACACTTAAAAAATTTGTTTCTTTGATTTTTTTAAATGATTTCTCAATTATATATTCCTTTTAATGGAAAAATCTTGTAAATATTTTATGATTATTAAATCTACATTAATAAATTCAGTATTACTAGGTTATCCCGTCGACCAAAAAATTATTGCCAAACTGCAAGATTAAATGCCAATAATGGATGATCATGAATGTCACATTCAATGACATTAAATACGATACACGTGTTTAAAATGTCATTAAGTGATTTTTATTTCGACTTTTTATTTGTATTTTTATTAATATTCTACTAATTATTTGTTTCTTCGTTATTTAAAATAAAAATCATGTCAATATGTATAATTTGGCTATTAGTATGCCGATTTGTATGATTTGACGAAATCGGTCGACGGGATAACAGAGTAGTACCGTAAATTCATATCGCCATAAAACGTCCCGCTTATAAAACTTTCTTTATTCGATTAAGATTTCAGAACGAGTCGTTTCTGTTTCAAAACATGACAAATTAGTCTTCCAACTAAAATAAATGATACTATTACATATTAAGTACGCATGTATTCACAAAAATTAAATCTTGATGGTTGAATATTAATATTTACATTGATGTTAAAATAGTTATACAGGGTGTCCACTCTCAACGGTGGCCAACGGCTAATTCCTAAGCCGTTAGTCATAGACATAAAGTTCCACTTGCAAAAATGCTTTAAAAAGGGTAAAGAATTGTTTTTCAAGCGATTTAGGTAAAAAAATATATTTAAAAATTAAAAAAGTTAATTTTTTATACGGTCTCCCAGTCCTATTAGTGATATTTAGTAAACATTTTCCATCACCCTATCAAGATATACAAAAAAGTCCCATTCATCTAACATTAAAATTGACCAAGTTATGAAATTTTAAATTTCGTGACTTAAATCACTTTTCTGTAGTTGAAAATGAACAAGTTGGACTAAGTTTTCGGGACACGTACGCTAAGTGCTTAAATTATTATAAAGGGCGTCCATTTCCAACGTTTCCAATAGCTAATTCCTAAACTATTTGTCACAGACGTATAGTTCCAATTACAAAAATGTTTTAAAAGAGATAAGGAAATATTCTTAAAGCAGTTTAACTGAAGGTGCTACCACCGTATAAGTTTTTAGGTAGTGTTCATTTTTATTAATTTACTTCTAGATTGGTTAACATAGTTGAAGACAAGAGTTTTAAGAATCTCTTTATCGGGAAAATCAAATTTTGGGAAATTTGGATTTTATTTTAAAAAGTTGTGTTAGTTTGATAAGCTTTTATCTTGCTTAAAACGTTCATATGTATCTTTCCCTAGTCACTTCCATATATCCGATCGAGGTTCAGTTTGCACACTTATTTATATCAATGACAATGTAACATTAATACAATTTAGGTGCGTACTATTTATTTATTTTATAGGACTACACCAAATTCTGTAATGTTAAGTAATCTAATAGAATTTTAAATATGTTATTTTGTAACAAATTGTGGCTGTTGCTTTTCATAATTTAAATTACCAATCTTTCTGTTATTTTTTTACTTATATTTTTAGTACAAATTTTGCTTTAATATGTAATCATGAACATAAATTTTAAATTGATATTGTAAAAATTATTTTACTCTCAATGTTAAATTTTATATCTTGCATTTATTTTTATTTCCAGCAAATTTGTGACTGACCCCTAATTTGCAGCAAAAATATGCTTCAACTTTAAACAGCTATTACTCGGTCAGTTTTAATCGCAGAGAAATGGGATTTTTTTTGCATTACTTGATAGTATAGTGGTAAAAATTTACTAAATATCACTTATAGGACCGGGGGAGAATATAAAAAATTAATTTTCGTATTTTTTTAATAAAAAACTTTTTTGACCTAAATCGTTTAAAAATAATTCTTTACGTTTTTTAAAGCATTTTTGTAATTGGAACTATATGTCTATGACTAACGGTTTAGAAATTAGTCATTGGCCATAGTAATGAAAACTTAAGAATGAGATGCATATTGTATATATGGCTATAGCAACTACAGTTTCTCGGAATATTTCATCCAAAATGAAAGGCATTGTTAATTATTAGGTTATCTTCTTTTCTAATATTCATATTTAATTAAACAAATAAATAAATTTCATTAGATGTTCCCAAAAATATTTATGGTATTGATATATGAATAAATGAATTACTATGAAAAAGAAATCGGAAACGTTGCTACAACAAGTGAGGTAACAATGTGGCTCAATGCTTATGTTTGCGTTTCCGCATATTTTAATCAGATATTTGTAATGATTTTGCAAAATTAGGTAAGATTTTTGGAAAAGTTTCCGCATATTTGAATAGGATATTTGTAAGTGTTTCCGCAAAATTTAATAAGATATTTAGAAACGCGTCTACTTGTTTCAGAATTGTTTTTGTATATTCAGAAAACATTAGTGTATATTTCGGATATTTTATTAATATTATAATATCTTTTTGCGAAATTTATTAATTTTTTTGTTATTTAAAATAAAAATTATTAAGTTATTAGAATTTACAATTTGCTTGGCTATTTCAATACATTTTATAAATAGCTTACGCAGATTTTATTTTCATATTTTATATTATGCATAACGTTATGGATAAGTTTTACGTTGGCACCCAGCAACTGGTTTAATAAATCAATTAATTTCATAATGCGTGTGTTCGCGCGATTCTTGTTTTTGTTTACAAATATTTCAATTTGATTTTTTTGCGAAAATAATTTTATTATTATATATTCTTCAGAGTTTTGTCATCAGATATAATGAAACATGTTGTAATGTAAATAAATAAAGGCTAAAAAAATTATTTTCATCATTCATAGAAAATATTGCTTACTATAAAATGCCATTTGTTTAACCAAATGTATTGGAATTGACTCTTACATCCCTAAATATGTCAAAGAAGTCTTCTAACAATAATTAATGATGCTGTTAACAAACATGTATAAGTGTAATGGAAGGCGCATTCAATGTCTAGATTGATGGATGAAATAAGCTATATATATAGATGGTGTGTTAATTACCTTGTAACGAAAAATAAAGAATGTGCTTATTATTAAAACACATTAGATGAATTGACATATATATATTTCTTTCATAATTAATTTATGGTCATTTTTATTTCATAATTTATGGTAATATATTATTATTACTGCAGTCTCTTGAATGTTTTTATTTGAGTAGATAATTAAGTCTATTATCAACTCAAAAGGGATAGATTAAATCAAATGATTGAATTAAATTTTGTTCAGAAATGTATAGAACTGAGAAATATTATTATTCAGAAATATAATATTTAAAAAACACTTTTTTATTGTAAAAACAATGTATTTTTCAAAATTCTGATCATTCAGAATTTCAATTCTATCAATGTTTGTGCTTTGAACAAAATTTTCTGGCGAAACCAGAAAAGCCAGTGCCTGAAGGCAGAAAAATCATGTGTCATGTGATCAAAATGCTTATAATTCATTAGGAAAATTATTTGTCAAAAAATGGAATTTTTGTAATTCTAAATTGCTTCCATAGTCAGCTTTACTGGTTTTACACCTTTACGTTTAGGAATATGTACCTTATTGTGTCAAAAAAATTCGTGCATGCTGCACCGTGAACTTGTGAACAAACTTAAACATAAATAACTAGAGACATCGATATGCGGGGTTTTTTTTTTTTTTATTTATTTAAGGCATGTATGCATGAATGCATACATAAACACATACAATACGTGCATATATAAGCATAACTAAATTTCAGCAAAACAATTATGCATGCTAGTCTACTATGCCTTTGAATGATAAAGTATGAGCGGAAAATAATGAATATGTAAAAAAAAGCTTGCTATTTTTTGAAGTGCAACACTGATCTTGAAACTTCATATTCTTATACCTAAATACAAATTAACAAAAGCTGTGCTTTGTTTGGATTCTCGACGAATTTTTTCATAAGATAAATATATGAAACTAACAACATATTTTTATAATATTTGTTGCATTTTTATTAAGCAAAAAATTATTTATGATTTGGCTCATTTTAATTTTAGCCATTTTTCCATAAGTTGGATTAAATTAAAAATTAAATTCAGCAAATTTCATAAATTGTTTTAAAAGGGAAACATATAAAAACTAATACTAATAGTAATTACTTCTTAATAGTAAATATATTTAATTTGTTCAATTTTCGACTCTCGAATTTGAATAACACTTTATATAGCGAACTTAACAATTCATTTTATTTGTTTAAATATTTTTTCTTACCACCTTACACTTACAAATATATATATATATATATATATATATATATATATATATATTATGCGTGTATCGCCTGCGTAAGGGATTTGACATAGTAAGAATAAATTGTGCATATGAATTCTTTACCCCGAAAAATCTTTTATAACTGAATGTAAATAATTGAATTTTCACAAATTTTATTGCATTAAAAATATGCTATAATTTTCGTGTAAGAGTCATTTTAAAAATTTCATGAAATAAATCGTGAAATTATTTTATGATTAAAAAGAACGAGCACCAAAATATGTGCTATTTCCAACCACTCTAAATAAAATATACTATTAAAATGTATATTTTTCTTTCGATTAACACAAATTTTTAACACAAGAAAGTTTGATGTTCTTTTTCGGTTTGAAGTATAAATTCGGCAGTTATTTTCAATATTTACAGTATTTCGTATCGCAAAATGCAGATATATATTCATTCCTTTCCTTAATTAAATAATTTTAAAAAATGAGAAATTTTGATGCAACGATAATATTTTGTTTACTTAATCATTAATGATTTATTTCATTTTTACTGACTCAATGATTTTTGCTTACAGCAAGAAGTATGCATGTTTCTAACTAACTCCATGATTCATTTTACTTTTTTGAAAATATACATTTTTTATTTCCAAAAATGGGTTCAAAATAGAAAAACATGTAAAATAATTAATTTTAATAATAGTTTTTTAAAGTTATTTAGTAAAAAAGTAATATTGTGCAAATCTACAGATCATAATTTATTTTTAAGTTTGATTTCAAATCAAAATACTAATATATATATATATATGTATTTTTTTTGTAAAGTGTACAACAAAATGTAAACAGTGTAGCCTGTAAGAGGATTCGCTTCGCTCATCCTAATAATAATAACAAAAAATCCCTGTTTTCCTACAATAAAAACTTTAACGGTAAAATCTCGTAAAATTTTTTCAAAAGGGTGACATCCTCAGTAATTGGCACTTTAAGGATTTGTCTTTAAGCTTACTTCGATTTTCATTATCAAGAAATAAAATATTTACTTGCAAATATTTTTAAATCAAAGAGTGGATATCTGTGCATGTATTTTGCCCACTAAAAGCAAAAATATTTGAAAAAGTATTTTTATAAAAATATATTTATAAAAAATTGTTGTAATCACCAGTAATTGACACTTAGACTTTTACACAATTAAAATAACCCTTTTCAACTAAATAAAACTATTGTCAATTAAAATTTAAAATATACTATAAATCAGATAATAATAAATTGAAATGCATGCCTTACTTAAGCCAGAGAAGACGTATTTGCAACAAAAATGGCTAATTTGGCAAGTCATAATAATGGCAAGTCATAATTGTTTCTCTTTCCTAGACACTTTTGTCATTTAGAAGTATAAATCAAAGTTAAAATCTGTAAAGTAAATGCGCATATAATTGGCATATGGTCTTGCATTTTTAAAAGACTAGATATGAATCTTATTTTAGGACATTTTTGTTGGATGTGCCAATCACTGATGCCTGCCAATTACTGGGGATGTTACCCTACATTCTTTTAAATTAATGGTATTGAAAAGTATCCCTTACAACTATATGTATTCGAATATTAATCATGCCACTCATTTTATGGAACATACGTATGAAGAAATCTTATAAACATAATTAATGGTACTACTACCTAGCGTGTTTAAGAGCACAAATAAAGATATTTAGGCAGTCGATTGATGGATTAAATCCCGTATTTATATTCATACAGAGTTAATTAACTTATAATAAAATCCTGAGAATGAATTTATTCATGGAGCATATTATCTGAATTTGTTTAGCACATTTCTATCATAATTAAACAAATTTATTATTTTCGAATTTTTTCCTAGAGTAATTTGTTTTTAATTATAACATAAATTACTTGTAATGAATGGTGATAAATATTTTATAGTTTTCTTGAATGTTTTATAGGCGTAAATATTTTTTAAAACGGGAAGATATTCATATCATTACATTCTAAAAGTAAGTAAACTCTTGAAATTTGGTGGCAACTTCGCAATCAATTTAATATTATTCAAATTTAAATTAAAAACGTTTAATATTAAATTGATAGCGAAGTCGTCACTAATATGGAAGAGTTTACTTAATAAGAAAGGAGGTGAGCTAATAAGGGTCATTTTTCGCCCATCAGCACCTAGACCTTGCAGGTGACGGTGCCCAGGCAGGGATCGAACTAGAGATTCCACAGTCAGTAAGCGAGCGTCTTATTCGCCGAGCAAAAGGGTACCTCAGTCGCTTCCTGCGAGAAACTCGTTTTAATGACCGCGCAAGATGGCCGCCACAGTACTCCACCCGTCGTTGTCGTGCTGCCGCCGATTGCACGTGTGATCCCTCGATGATGCGCGGCGTGGCAGGCTTTGCTGCTGTGAGCGTTACACAGGCTTTGGTCGTGTGCTCTGAGCATTACAGAGGCTTTCATGCTGCGAGCGTTTCGCAGGCTTTGGATGCTGGGGGTGTTTTCAGTGCTGCCATCTGTTGGACTTAAGCGAAGGTGGTGAAATGTGTTCGTTTGTTCGAGGTCACCAATGCAGGTGACGTTGCCAGGGCAGGGATCGAACTGGAGATTCCACGGTCAGTAAGCGAGCGTCTTAACCACCGAGCAAAAAGGTACCTCAGTCGCTTCCTGCGATAAACTCGTTTTAATGACCGCGCAAGATGGCCGCCACAACCGTATATACATTTTTTCATTAGTATACCTCATAACAAGTAAGAAAATAATAATATCTTGAATGAAAGATTATTAATTGATGAAAAAATAAAATATAGATTTAAGTAAATATTATATGTATTAATGAACATAAACACTATTGTCATTAGTTTTAATCCATATAATCAATAGTAAATTTAACAATAAGTGTAAATTTTAGATGAATGGAGCTTACTAAGATTTTTATTTCAATATATAAAATATCGGAAATAATGAATAAATACTACTAATAATAATAATCATACAGTTTCTGATCTTTTGGATAATGTGTTTTAGATTATTTTCCTTATTGATTGCTTCACCAGAATCACTAATGGACCATCCAGTGGCCGCGTCTTGTATAGTATATAAACATATTCAATATTTGGTTTTTTAATTTTGATTGAGCTATGGCACATTGCAGTAATATTATAAGCCAGAAACCATAATATGAAAACAACATGCATCCAGCACTCTATGACACTTTAGCGTATTTTACACTGACAGTACCATTATGTTATAGTGTTTCGATGTGTTTTTATCCAAATATTATAGGTTTTAGAAATTGTGCGCTGAAAAATCAAATTTTGCTTACGAGAGGTATCCCTTAGCATCCTCTGTTCAAAACTGTTGGAGCTTATTTAAGAATCTTGGCATTTCATGTTCAATATTCGTTTCGTTCCAAAAAATCCCGGTAAAATCTATCAATACTCCCAGCATCATTTGGCTTCAGCCCCTTTCTGATATTATATGAATATTTTTGTAATGTGTTCGTAATTGTTCTTTGAACGAAGGCATCCAAAATGTAATTTGAAGTAGTGATGAATACCATATGCTTGGTCTTCCTTTGTATAGCCAGAAGGAATGTCTCTGAAATGAATAGTTCACACTCTTTTGGATATAAATGAAACTATCGAAAGCAATAATCACAGTATCATTGTCGTCATCTGGAATAAATAATCTTCCTGCTGAATATCTCATATATTTTTTCAAGAACTTGTGTTCTGATGATGTGTTCCATTCTACGGTGTTTTTGGAACAACGTTCTTAATCAAAGACTGGTTTTCATTTTTTACAGAAGGTATTATTATTTTTCTTATATTGAATAACGCAGACAGAACACCATGATAGAGAAAAGTTCTTTGTTTTATATGTAACACTGCAAAGCAAGTACGAGATGTCCGCTTTTCTGACGAACGTATTTTGGACATTACAAGTTTAAAGATATAGTTAAATTCAGACATAAATATACCCATGAGAATATAATAATGGATTTCGGAAAAGTGTCTCGGTGTATCAAAATCGAGGACTTCTTTGCTACATTTCTGATATTGTTTTAAATATTTTTATTCACCGTATTTCATACATCGATGTATTTTCACTTACAGGACTTAAATCTTGAAGAGTCAATTTACCGATCAAATAATATGAGTTTTGCAGCATCGTTTTCGCGACGAAATATAGATTCTAGTTTCTATAACAGCTTGAGTTTCAATAGCTTTTGCTACAATAACTAGGCATTTCTCACTTTTACATATTATACAACAAGGTTAGAGTTGTGAAAATGAGATATTGATTTAAATGTATATTAGGTTTCTTATTTGTGGTTTCATCAACATTAATCATTGACGAATTATCTCTTATTGCTACATTGGAAGAAAAAATAGAAGCATTTAGAGCCTGGAGAGCACAAAATACATATTATTAGCATTTAGAGCATTATTTAGAACCACTCTGTAAACCTCAGTTTTTCGAACATCTAAGTACCTATATAACTTTTCTGTTAGAACAGATGCGAAAAGTTTTCTGCAAGACTTTAAAACAATGACATTGGTATCCAAGCATTATTTATTAGTAATTTTTTTATAAATATTTACGAAAATAATTTTAGAAAACAACATTGACTCCGAACAACGTTAATAATTTTTAAGTACGGCAAAAGAAGTCTAAACGCGCTCCGATAGTAGTACATTTGATTCTCTCACATGATATTTTTTTTCTTTTACACACTGTAAAAAAAAGGGTCGATCTACTAAAAAAACTTTAGTAATCCTTGTAATTACTAAAAAATTTTTAGTAATCTTAGTCGGTTACAAGAAAATCTGTAAGAATTACTAGAAAAAAGTTAGCAACGAAGAGAGTTAATAGTTTTATATTTTTAATAACTATTACTAAAACTCACTGGGTGTGGCCTTGATAGCATAGTGGTTATAGTAACGGACGCCAGACTAAAAGGTCCCGGGTTCGATACTGGCCACCGACAGATACGCGCCGAATGTATGTAGTGTAAGTACTCGTTAGTAAAGGGATTATGAAAATCCTGCCGGAGCAGTTAGCAATGTTTGGTGCTGCCATCTATTGCAGTTTTGCCGAAAATCTTCCGCTTCAGAAGTCTGGATGCAGCTCGAAGGAACCTCCTGCCCTTCGGGCGCACGTAATGGTTATTAAAAATAATTTTGGAGCTATTACTAAAATTTGCTTGGTGGCTCATACTAAAAATTTTTAAGTTAGTTATACAAAAAAATCTTTTGTTCAGTATACAAAAGAAAAGCTTGTTTCACTTGCAAAAAAAAAGTTTGTAATGGTTACTAAAAAATTCAGTGGAATACAAATTTATTAAAAAATTTTTAGTAACCTCTTGAATTTTTTTTTACAGTGCAGGTAGAAGCGCACACTGAACACTATTAACCGACATTAACCGAATACTCATATGAAAGCTTATACAGAGTAGAATCATTGCATGTCAAAATTATTTGGATTCATCGAGCGCTTCTTAATAAAAAATTAATTCAAAAACACAAAAAACGTCAAAAATGCAGAAAAAAGCCAAAACACTCTACTTTCGGGCTATAATTTCCATGACTTATTATTTTATTTATCACGTAAAACTTATATTAAACAAAAATACATATATCTAACTATACAAAGCCACAGAACAATCATCTGAATTCGAAACTTTTTTCCGGGTGTATGATGGGCGAAAAATAGCCCTTATTGACCTTTGATCCTGTAGGGAAGGATGATTTTGCAGGGATTTATGAAATACTTTATATTAATGCGCATATTATCATAACTATTTTTAAGCAAAACAATTATCCATTCCAGTCTGCTGTAACTTTGTTGATAATGTATTAGCTTTAAAAAATGAATATGTAAACCAGGTTTATAATTTTTTTAAATTCCAACATTGATTACGAAACTTCATATTTCTCTGAATTTCTTATCCCTAAAAATAAATAATAATAACAAAAAATCCGGTTTTCTTAAAATTATTTCTGAGCTGCCTGATATCTTTTATGGGAAAATCTTGTAGAAGTATTCAAACATTGAAATATTCTTTTAATTTAATGCTGTCTTTTAATTTAATGCTTTTACAACTTTATACATTCAAATATTAAGCGTCGTTTACCACTAATTTTCTGAATTATGTCAAGAAATCTTATAACTATAATTTATGGCACTACTACCTTCCGTGTTTAAGTGTACTAAAAGAACTTTGAGTCGATTGAATAAAAGTCGATTGACGGATTAAATCCTTTATTTACATTGATGAAGAGTTAATTACCTTACGATGAAATTCTGAAAATGAATTTATTCATGGGGCACATTAACTGAATAATTTTAGCACATTTCTATCATAATTAAATAAATTTATGATTTTCGCAATTTTCCCCAGAGTAATTTGTTTTTAATTATAATATGAATTACCTACAATGCATGGTGATAAACGTTTTTTTCTCTTTATTCCGATGTTGATCATGAAACTTAATATTATCCCGAATTTCTTATTGCTAAATATAGATAATAATAAAAAAAATAGCAATTTTCCTAAAATGATTTCTGAATTGTATACTATTATTAATGGAAAAGTCTTATGGAAGTTTTTTAAATATTAAATGCATTCTTCTAAACTAATGCTATCTAAAAGTATCCTTTACAACTTTCTATATTCAAATATTAAATGTGCCACTCATTTTCTAAAAAAGTCTTATGAAGAAATCTCAATGAAGAAATCTCATGACTATAATTAATGACGCTTCTACCTAGCGTGTTTAATTGCACTAAAAGAGTTATTTAGGTGGTCGATTGATGGATTAAATCTCGTATTTATATTGATGCTGAGATAATTACCTTATAATGAAAACCTGAGAATAAATTTATTCATGGGGCACATTAACGGAATTAGTTTGGCACATAACTATCATGATTAACTAAATTTATCGTTTTCGCGTTTTTCCCCGCAGTAATTTGTTTTTAATTAAAATTAAAATATTTAAAATGTATAGTGATAAACTTTCTATATTTTATTCTGCTTTATTCTAAGCTCGATCATGAAACTTCATATTTTCTTGAATTTCTTCTTACTAAATATAAAAAATAAATAAATAATCCCGTTTTCTTAAAATGATTTCTGAATTTATAACATTTTTAATGGAAAATCTTTGTAAAGTTTTTCAAACATTGAATGCATTCTTTTAAATTATTGCTGTCGGAAAGTACCTTTTACAACTTTATGCATTGGAATTTTAATCATGCCACTGATTTTCTTAAACATGTCAAAAATTCTTATAACTATAATTAATGGCAGTACTGCCTTATGTTTTTAAGTGCATTAAAAGAGTTATTTTGGAAGTCGATTGATGAATTAAATACCGTATTTATATTGATGAGGAGTTAATTACCTTATAATAAAAACCCGAGAATGGACTTATTCATGGGGCACATTATCTGAATTAGTTTAGCACATTTCTATCGTAATTAAATAAATTTATGATTTTGGCGTTTTTCTATAAAGTAATTAGTTTTTAATTATAATATAAATTACTTACGATACATAGTGACAAACATAGTTTATTTGATATTATACATGCAGAAATATTTCTTAAAAGCCAAATATATCTATATACATATATTCTGAAAGTAAGTAAGTCGTCAAATTTGGTGGCAGCTTCCATTGGCAAACCATTCAATATTATTTAAATTTAAATTAAAATAATTTCATACTCAATTTATTTCAAAATCACTACCAAAATTGCACAGCTCACTTAATGCTGTCGAAAAATATCCTTTACAGCTTTATTTATTCAAATATTAATCGTGTTACTCATTTTCTGAAACATGTCAAGAAATCATTTAACTATAATTAATGGTACTAGTACCTAGCATGTCTTAGTGCACTAAAAGAGTTATTTAGAATATCGATTGATGGATTAAATCCCGCATTTTAATTGACGCAATGTTAATTAACTCAAAATGAAAATCTAACAATGGGTTTATTCATGGGGCACATTAACTGAATTAGTTTAGCACGCTCGTATCATAATTAAATAAATTTATGATTTTAGAATTTTACAACAGAGTAATTTGTTTTTAGTTATAACATAAATTACTAACGAATTAAACGTGATAAATGTTTTTTATTTTACTTTTTATGCCGTCCTTGATCATAAAAATTCATATTACCCTGAATTTCTTAAATTAAAAAAATTCCCAAATAATTATTCTTATAACTATTCTTATGTGTAAAAATAATTAAAAAAACTCTCGTTTTCCTAAAATAATTTCTGAGTTGTATAATATTTTAATAGGAAAATCTTGTATAGTTTTTCGAACGTTGAATAATTTTGTTTTTGAAAAATTAACGCTGTCATATAGTATCCTTTACAACTTTATGCGTTCATATATTAATTCTGCTACTCATTTTCTGAAACATGTCAAGAAATCTTATAACTATAATTAATGGTACTACTATCTAGCGTATTTAATTGCGCTGAAACAAAAATTTAGGGAGTCGATTGATGGATTAAACCCGTATTTATATTGATGCGGAGTTAATTATCTTATAATGAAAACCTGAGAATGAATTTATTCATGGGACACATTAACTGAATTAGTTTTGCACATTTCTGTCGCAATTAAATAAATTTATGATTTTCGAATTTTTCTCAAGCGTAATTAGTTTTTAATTACCGTACAAAATATTTATGATGTATTGTGATAAACATACACTGTTATATTTTAAAACTTTTGCTGCACCGTCACTCCAACGCTTTTATAGAAAGCGATTACTTCACGGAATAGTACAGCATTCTAATTGGTCACAATAGTGATATTCTATTAAAACGTTGAGTAAAGTTGCACCAAAAGATTCAAATTTTTAACACTGTAATTTACTTGAATAATATATAGGCATATATATTTCTTGAAGTGCAATGATATCCATATCATTACATTCTAAAACTAAGTAAACGATTAAAATTTAATAGGAGATTTGCAATAAACTCAATATTATTGAAAATTAAATATAAAAAGTCTAATATGGAATTGATTGCCAAATCGCCACCGAAATTAAAGAGTTTACTTAATAAGCAATTTTTTCTTATAGAGCAGGGGGATTTTACAGGGGTTTGTGAATTTCTTCATATTAATGAACATATAAGCATAAATATTTTGCATCAAAACAGTTATCCATGCCAGTCTACTGCGTCTTTGAATGATAATGTATGGAGCTTAAAACAAATAATATGTAAACCACGCTTATTATTTACTTTTATTATTCCAACGTTAATCACGAAACTTCATATTCTCCTTCATGTCTATTCCTAAATATGAATAATAATAACAAAAAATACTTTTTCTTTGTAACAATTTCCGAATTGTATAATATTTTTAATGGAAAAATATTATAAAATTTTTTCAAACATTGAATACATTCTTTAAAATTAATGGTGACGAAAAGTATATTTTACAACTTTATGCATTCGTATGTTAATCATGATACTCAATTTCTGAAACATGTCAAGAAATCTTATAACTATAATTAATGGCGCTATACCTGTCGTGTTTAAGTGAATTATAAGAGTTATTAAGGAAGTCGATTCATGGATTAAATCGCGTATTTATATTAAGTTTATATATATTAGTTTATTACCTTATAATAAAAACCTGAGAATGAATTTTTTGATGGGGCCCATTAACCGAATAAATTTAGCTCATTACTATCATAATTAAATAAATTTATGATTTTCGAATTTTTTCCCGAGATAATATGATTTTAATTATAAGTTAAATTACTTAAAATGTATAGTGAAAAGTTTTGTATAGTTTATTCTTCCTTATTCACCCATTGATCAAGAAACTTCATATTTTCTAATTTCTTATTACTAAATGTATCAACATAATATCCCTTAAATGATTTTACCTAAAATGATTTCTGAATTGTATAATATTTTTAATGGGAAAACCTTTGTCAAGTTTTTCAAACATTGAATGCATTCTTTTAAATTATTGCTGTTGGAAAGTATGTTTTAGAAATTTATGCATTTAAATATTACTCGTGCCACTTATTTCCGAAAAATACATGTCAAAAAATCTTATAACTATAATTAATGGCACTACTACTTGGCGTGTTTAAGTGCACTAAAAGAGATATTTTGGAAGTCGATTGATGGATTAAATCCCGTATTTATACTGATGCAGAGTTAATAACCTTATAATTAAAATCTGAGAATTAACTTATTCATGGGGCAGATTAACTGAATCAGATTAGCACATTTCTATCGTAATTAAATAAATTTATGATTTTAGCGTTTTTCTCTAAAGTAATTAGTTTTTAATTATAATATAAATTACTTACGATACATAGTGATAAACATACTTTATTGGATATCATATATGCAGAAATATTGCTTAAAAGCAAAAGATATCTATATACACATATTCTAAAAGTGATTAAGTTGTCAAATTTGGTGACAGCTTCCATTGGCAATCCGGTCAGTATTATTAAAAGTTAAATTAAAATAATTTAGCGTTTGAATGATTGCGAAATCATCACTAAAACTGCACATCTTACTTAATAAGCAATCTGAACCTTTGCAAGAAGGTGAATTTGCAGGGGGTTATGCAATACTTTATGCTACTGAGCATGAGCATATAAACATAACTATTTTGCAGCAAAGCAATTATCCAAGTTCATTTACTGTGAATTTGAATGATAATGTAATGAGCTTAAAACAATTGAATGCGTAAACTACGATTATCACTTATCGATCTTTATTTTAGCATTGATCATGAAGCTTCATATTCTCCTGAATTTCTTATTCCTAAATGTAGATAATAATTAAAAAAACCGTTTCCGTGTGATAATTTCCGAATTGTATTATATCTTGTTGTAGTTTTTCAAACATTTAATGCATTCTTTTAAACTAATGCTGTCAAGAAGTATCCTTTACAGCTTTATGCATTCAAATGTTAATCGTATTACTTATTTTCCGAAACATGTCAAGAAATCATTTAACTATGATTAATGGCACTACTACTTTTCGTGTTTAAATGCATTAAAAGAGTTATTTAGTACACTGATTTATGGATTAAATCCCGTATATATATAGATGCAGAGTTAATTACCTTATAATGAAAACCTGAGAATAAACTTATTCATGGGACACATTAAATGAATTAAGTTAGCACATATCCATCATAATTTAATAAATTTATGATTTTCGATTTTTTTCCTAGAGTATTTTGTTCTTAATTATAATATAAATTACTTAAGATTAAGGATCATAAACATTTTATTGTTCACTTGATTGTTATATGGATATAAATATTTCTTGAAGTGCAAATATATTCATATTATTGTATTCTAAGACTAAGAAAACTTCAATTTTGGTGGCAGATTCCCAATCAATTCAATATTATTGAAATTTAAATGTAAAAAAAAACATTAATATTAAATTAATTGTGAAGTTGGCACCAAAGTTCAAGTATTCAGAGACTTCGAGTAATCGTAAGCGTGTAATCGTAATCAATTATAATCGACTGCAAAAATTGTGTTATCGAATAATATTTTTGCGAAGTAAAAAATTTTTTTACTATTCTCCCTTTAACACGAGCATGCTTTCAAATTATTTTTTATTAATAACAAATTCCTTTAAAAATGTGCAGGTGTTTTGGGCCTCATATAAAACTCGGAAAAATAATTGCTTATGATTTAATGTGGGAAGTTTCCTTGCCAAGTAAAAAATGCTTTACTATACTCCCCTTAACATGAGCATGCTTTCAAATTAATTTTTATTAATAACAGATTCCTTTAAAAATGTGGAGGTGTTTTGGGCCTCATATAAAACTCGGAAAAATAATTGCTTATGATTTAATGTGGGAAGTTTCCTTGCAAGGAAACTTCCCGACAAAGGATTATGTTCCAACATATTCCTAGAATGTTTTCGATAAGATTCCACCCAACTCCTTTTCCCTTAACGATTATGTATAAAAAATTAACAATATTCCCTTAGCAAAAGATGACATAGGAATTTTATGGAAATTTATGCAATATGTAAAAATATTGTATTCATATGGTAAACATTCAGCGCTCTATGGTATTCCAGAGCAATGTGTATGGTAAAGTTATTGGATAATGATAAGTACGATACATTATATGGTATTCCAGAGCATTGTGTATGGTAAATTGTAGGGAAATGAAATTTTCCATAAATTCCATGATGTTTCATAGCATGATGTATGGTAAAATTTTACGATAATTGGTTGTACCATAAATTGTATGGTATTTCAAATCATGGTGCATAGTAAAAGCTTAAAATATAAAATACGTTTTCATATTTTATAATATATTGGTTTTTTGTAACTAAAATATAAAACTATACTATAGCATGAAGAATGTTAAAATCGTATTAATTGCTTCTTGTACATATCATATTAATTGCTTCTTAATCATGATTATTTCTTCTTGTACCAATTATTCCCAATTGTATGGTACTATGATTTTTAGAAATAGCCATAGCCATTTCTGTTATAGTATTCAAAACACTTTTGCGCTTTCAAACTAAAAAAAATCTGGACTTCTTTTAAGTTTGCAGCTTTTTTTAATGTACACACGAAAAGCCTCTTCAAAGTTTACTCCTATTGGCATTGTTTGCTTTATAATTTACACTCACATCATGAGTAAAAATTGTAAAGCAAATTGAGCAAGTTGAGACTTGACTGGATTATGAACTATCATAAGTAACTGTCACTGTGTCATTGCTGCTATCATATTTCAGTTATAATCTTAACTGATTGACTAAATTATAAGCAGTGAAAAGTTTTTATTGCAAAAATCTGATGAAAGCAATGAGTAATGTTACAATATCTAAAAGAAGAAACAAGATTTTTAGAATATAGATAGTTTTCAGTGCAACCGAATTTTCAACATATCATTTTCGCCGAAAACGAAAATAAATTTTCGGTCTATTTCAAATTATAATAATATATGAAATGAAAGTGTTATTATTTTCTTCATACGTATTTCATATATGTGTGAGCAGTATGCGTAATAAATAAAAAATCCTGTGGGAGATTAAAAAAATGATTTAATAAATATATATATTTGATGCCATATTTACTATAAAATTCTAACAGCACGATTAAATAGGCTTGTAACACATGTAAAAAAATAAAATTGCAATAAAAGTTTCTTTCTTTTTTATGCTTATTCTGACGTTTTAATCATGTTTCAATCATAATTAGAAGAGAGAATAATTTTTTTTCAGTTTTGGTTTGTTTTCAAAATCTACTTTTCATGCAATATGATTGTCATGGATCAACACTTTTTGTCACAATGGGTTTTTCTTCATGATGGGATTTTTCAAAATTTCTCAGATTTAAATTGTTATAACTCAAGAACAGTTAAAGATAAATGCTTTAAACTTGGAACATTTCTTTTCTGATTATTTTACTTTAATTATGATTCAGAAAATGTGAAAAAAAATTGAAAATGTGACTTTTTAGAAAAAGTTACATCCTTTTTTCAAACTTTTACTTTAAATATATCTTAATTTATTTAAAAATTAATATTTTCATAAAGGCTGAATCAAAAATATAAATTAGGTGTTTCTATTCATTTGACTGTACAAAAACTGGAATTCTACAAATAATATTTTGAGTTATAATTGTTTTAATCTACCCCATTTTTTAAATGAACTTTAAATTGTAAATTGTTAAAAAATATTCTGAGAAGATTTATGATGTGATTTTGTTTACAAATGATATTTTAACCATCATAAAAAATTCTAAATTTTAATTCAATAAAGTTTTTTAATGTATCCCGCAATCCTGACATTGTCAAAAATAGCATATAATTATTGTAAAAAAATCTTTTTGAATATATTTTAAATGGAACACACAAAAGTATTTGAATCATCAAATAAATTTTGAATTAGCTCGAGCTACTTCAAAAATTATTTTGAATAGCATTAAAAATATAATTCAATCAATCATATATATAAAGATATAATTCATTATAGGCCTAATCGTAGAAAAAAAAACTGTTCATAAGTTAATTCAACTTATCATTAAATTTTATATTCATTTTATATGCAACAACAAAGTATTTTTTATTTTATTTAAACGTTAATAATTATCGAATAGATTAAAAATCATTTTACAATCTATAAAAATATTAAAAAATCTATTAATCTTTTCAGCATTAAAATTTAAAAGAAAGATACAAAATTTCCCTAAAAAATTTATCCAAAAAATAGTAATATTTTTTTTTATTTTAAAATAAATAAAATGATCATAAGTGAGGAATTAATAAGTTACATTAATATAATCATTAAAAATACATTGTATACTAAGTTATCAAATGATTTCTTATTCTAATTAACTATTTATTATCAACTTTCGATTTTTTAAAATTAATTTTAATAAATAGAAAACAGTTTTTCCTTTAATTTTTGGCTTTTATAACTAAATAATATTCGCTAAAAAATCTACTCCATTCGTTAACCTTTCTACCCTGAATGGGTCTAATCGACCCATTTCTATTATTTATTTCATAATAACTCCGTCGGGTTTTAACAAAGAGCTCTTATATTTTAAGTATTCCTCAAACAGATAAATATCTTCAGTTTATAATTTTTTCAGACTTCCGAAATTATTTTTTTCAGCCAAAGTAAAAAAAGTCACATTTTACCTGAATGGGTCTAATCGACCCATATCACTAATCGCATATAAATGCATGGAAAACAATTAGATTTTTCGATGCCATTGTGGAAATGCCATCTTCCATGCCAGTGTGGAAAATGTTTAATCAAAATAAAAGTTTTAGTTTCTCCGATCTGTATTGTAATCAGAGATTAGTGTACTGACTCTGCGTCATATGCAAATTTCCTCCTTGCGCCCCAATCGAGTTTTATCTTTGGGGGGGGGGGAGAGGATTCCCAGAACGGTTTTTTGTGCGTGCATAACATGTCCATTTCTTGCGATACACGTACGGTTCCAACGCTCTTTAGGGTTTTCGCATGCGCTGAGCATTTTGCGATGAAAAAAATGGGTGTTGCCATTGGAAATTTTCGAGTTTCTGTAACTATAACCGTAACCGTGAGCGCCATTTTGTTGTCGTTCGCAGAATCTCGAGCTCATACCTCTGAATAGCTATATCTGAAATTTCATTTTGATCGGTTCAGCAGACTGGCCGCTAGAACTCCATATATCGGCAAAGTTTTTTTATGACCACCCTGTATTTTCTTCATTATTCGGGTTTCAAAAAGATATGACACCTGTCTCATATGTGCCGAAAAAAACAAACAAATCGGTAATCCTCCTTTCAACTATGCATCATGAGGCCAAAGTTTCAAATGGAGAAAGAAAAGAAACCGGAAATAATTTTATATTATAATGAAACTAAAGGTGGAGTAGCTACTACTGATAAATTAGCTGCTGCATATACATGCAAAAGGGGCACTAGGCGATGGCCTGTGTGTTTATTTTACAATTTAATTGATCTAGCTGCAATAAATGCATTTGTTGTTTTTATGCGTGTAAATCCTTCTTGCAATCAAAACAAACTATACAAAAGGCGGCTTTTTCTAAAGGAACTTGGGAAACAGATGACCGAACCTCACAGAGATATTAGGATGAAACAAAATATCCGAGTAACCATAAAGAAGCAATTGGCTGCCGCAGCAGGTCAAAAAAAAGAAAGTATTAGTTCAGCTAAACGTGGAAGATGTAAAGAATGTGGTCGAAACAGAGATCGAAAAACCCAGACGAGATGTACTTCATGCTTATCTTTTCTTTGCCAGGAGCATGTAAATGTGTACTGTAAATCTTGTTTATCATAAAAAATGTATCAAAACAATGGAAATAAAACAAATTTCTAATGTACATTTTTTATTATTATTTTCCAAATTATTGCTTATACAAACAAGGCATTGCAAGGAAGAGGGGGAGGGGGTGCAGTTAAAGTGGGAGGGGGGGGAGTTATAAAATATGTTGGTCTCTAATAGTGAATACAAAAATAATATCTAAAATAAAGCTAGTTAAAAATACTTGTTTTGAGGTAGAATAAATAAAAACAAGTAAACTGGGTCTAATCGACCCATTCAGGTAAAACGTAACTTTTTCTTCAACAGGGTAGGAAGGTTAAAATAATAAATTAACTTCTAAATATGTGTATAAAATACTTTATAAAAAACCGCTTCAAAACTTCCAACTTTTCATCAACCATTAAATTAGAACAACAAATTGTGATGGTTTACCGAAAAGCCTTATTTATAGAACGTTTTATAAGCTCAGCTCATCATCCCCGTATGGCCGTTTGGTTAAGACATTCTCCTTCACCCCTGCGGTCCGTAGATAAAATCCCAGTTCTTTCCAAGGTCGAAATACATTCGTAAGTTTGGTTCCTCATATGCCTTGCAAATGGCGCCACCAATATTATTTTTTAAACATACACTGCGATAAAGAATTACCAGTCACTTAATGTTTATATAGTTTTTCATAAAGACATCTTTACCATAGTCAAAAAACCATATGATTTCACTTATGGTATGATTTTTTAATGGTAATTCTGTGCCATTTTTTGCTGTGGGTTCAATTATACGGAAGGATTCAAGTTCAACGCATCTTTCATTTCCCTAAAGGAAATATAAAATTTCGACAAGAATTCTCTATGACATGAAACAAGTCAAAAATTGCAAAATAAGAGTAGCAAATAAGGTGCGTACGTACTATTATAAAAGATAGAAATGATTACGCATATTCAGATATTGGTGTAACAGTTTATATTACTTTGGATTATAGCATACTACGGAAATATATTGTGCGTCCTAGTAAATACTATCGGCGTCCATTGCACAACACTCAACTTGTAGTAAACATTAGCAACATATATTAATTTCATAAAAAGCGAAATATTTTAATGTAATTAAAATGCACCCAAAACATTTTTTCTTCTACACAATTATGCAATAAAATACATTTGTGTGCCTCTGTAATTTAATAAAAAATATTCTGTGCACAACAGATTGTACAGAATGTATATTTTTGTACATACTTTATAGATGGATATCGATTTATTATTATTATATTTTTTTTGAAAGAGCTTAGCATTATTAAAGTGCACTTGAAACTATTTTTTCCCACTAGCCGTAATGTTACGGAATAATTCTGATTGTCCGTGTAATAATACTATACATCCAATTTTCATAAAATTTGACATGACTCGTCAAACGAATGCAACAATTATATATTTTAAATTTCACATTATTCTGTTGGGTAGCTTTTTCTCTGTTATATTTGGAAGGACGAACGGACGTACTGACGAACTGAAAGAAGACTTTGGGTGCTATGTATTTACATAGAAATGAACGCAGCAAAAAGGGTCATAAACTTCAATAATAAACTTTTGAAAGTATTTTTTCAATGTAAGTAGTTTCTCACACATGCTCTACGGAAATTAAAAAAAGTCCACTTCAAAAAAATTACGCAATGCAAAAAATAGTGCCTAGGCTTCAACTCGTTTCGTTGGACGCAATAAGTATCTTCAGCTACATTTTAGCACTTCCTTAGTTAATTTATTCCTGTTAAAAAAATTATGAATGCTTAGAATCATAGTATTAATTTCAATGCATCTTTGATCATCATCTTTGATGATGTTTGTTTAACTATAAACCAGGTCTTTGTGCTTTAGAAGAAGCTGATTAGACATTGTACTGCACTAGAAATTCTAACATGCTGCCATGAGTTTTTATTCCACTGCATTGCAAAAAGTTTTTTTAAAAGGTAATTCGATTTCAGTAATTCATTTTCTGTAATATATATCAAATTAAGCTAATAAATATGAGGTGTTTTGAACTTTACTCTTAAAATTTGCCTACAGTAAATTAAAGACAATTTGAATTATCGTCAATAAGCAGCACTGCACATTTTTATATCAAATGCTGGAACTTTTTTAACGGTAATTCTTTCAAACATTTTAAAATTTGTCCAAGATCCTTTTAACATCTTAAAACTTACGTGTGTTTGATTCCAATGCAGATGTTGCTTATGGCATGAAAGTGTGAATGTTATTTTAATTTTTCATCGCATTATTATGACATGTTATACATTTATTCCAAAATTGTAGTTAAAATCAAGAATATCGAAACGAAATTAAACTATTTACATGATACATATATAAAGTGCAAGCGAATTTTAAAAAGCCTATAAATTTAAATAATTAAAGTAAATCCGGAAGATATAATTATACTTTTTGAAAGCTTTCGTGCGAAATTTTCACTCTAATATTTTTTTTCATATTTCAGACAAATATTTGGAAAGAAACAAAATTTAATTGCTGTCACTAACTATAATATTTGTAAAATTAAGTGTGCATATGAAAGACACATCGTATTTCAATGTGTAATGTGAATATATTAATTTCTAGAGAAATTTGATACCTTTTTACACATACTTGCATACTTACATATTTATATGCTATTTATATACTTAATTCTATAAATATTTATAGCAATGGCTAGTAAATTTCCTTAATTTTAAAATATTCATATTTTTTTAAATATCCTGTATATGTATAATATTAACAATTAAAGCACACTAAACACAGTTATAAATAATTAAAGTTAGGGCTGTATCTTTAGAATTTTAACCACACACAATAAGGAGCGAACATTCTGGTCGCTATTCTATTTCACAAACTATAAGCAGCGAACATTCTGGTCGCCATTCTTTTCGCACACTCTCCACAAACATTTTTTTCTCTACTCAGTTCACTTTACATTTCAACCAAAGGGAGTTCACGACGCCCTCTTATGGGACTAATAAATTCTGAAATTTCATCAATAAACATATCCCTAATCTTTCCTAATACATATTTTAACAGATTTCTTTTAATTCTTAATGTTAATTTAGTGCTTGATCTGACTTTAATATAACAGTTAACAAAAGTATTTTCTTTCATAATTGTTTATACAGAGAAAATGCATAACTATGCGTATGAAATAAGTAAATTATTTGAAAGTAATGAACATGAATACTTAGATTTAAAAAAATCAGTTATGCTTTCTTAGTGTTTATTGTAGTATTGAGTGTTTATTATTCTCAGTCAACATCCAACAATTTTAATCATTTTTCATTTTCCCTCATTATAGGGATCAATAATTATTCGGATGCACATTTTTACTAAAAATATCACTTTCCTGCTGCAGATGACTTTAATATTACAAGTCACGGATATGTTTATCTTTCGCAAATGGATAAACATCGCGAGCTGTGGGGTTAGAAATACCTTTATTTGCCAAGATTAAGTGCTTTGCCAACATGTCTTGAATTTAAATTTTGAATAACTGGCAAAAGTCTACGTTACTTGTGAAAAGTAAAATAATTAATCGCCAACAAAGCAACATATTCAGGGGAAACTTTTGAAAGTTTTATGATAATTCCAGGGATTAATTCTGCCAAATGAAATATTATAGTAATATTTTGGGAAAATCTGGAAATCTTTTGTTGAGTCTGCATGAAAGCAAAAGCTTAGTCTTTAGAAATAATATACGCGCGACAAAATTTATCATGGTTTTCTTTTGATATATATTTTGATCTTTTCTAAAATTTGTTCATGTATTTCCCTTTTCTATAAACATTAAAAAAATTTCTTAAATATATTATCATTAATATCTTAAAATTTATGTGTATTTGTTTTTAATGTCTTTGATGCTATGGCATAGAACTATGAAACGTTATATTTAAATTTTTAATTGCATTATTATGATGTGTATATGATGATGTACATTATTATGATGTCTGTCCGTCCGTCTGTCTGTCCACACATAATAGAGCACAAACTCCCCAACCAAATCGTTTGATATTTAAAATATATAATTGTTGCATAATGCAGTAGAGTCAATTAAAAATTTATGAAAATCGGATGTATAGTTTAAAAACAGGGACAATCAAAATTATTCCATCAGATTACGGTCAATAGGAAAAAATAATTTTCAGTACATTTTAATGTTGTTACACCCTTTCGAATATAATGGAATTGACATGAATCTATGAAGTAGATACTGAAATATACATTCTGTACAAAAGATGATACAAATAATATTTATTATGATTTTACAGGGCTACTCAAAAGTATAACACTGCACTTTATGGTAAACGGGGGAATATTATTTGGAGCGTGTCTTAATTACATTAAACTATTATTTTTTTTAATGTGTGCCTAAACATTGGCTAACTCTTTGTAGATTATAGAAAAAATCGGTTGAGTGTTTGGTTGGAAAATGATAGATAAGCAATTAAGAATAATCATTTCATATTTCGCTGACTTTTTGGTATTTTCACTCAAAAATTCTTTTTAGTTCTTTATTTAAACATGATTTAAGTGTATTCAAAAATTTGAAGGAATAGATTGAATACTTAAAAAAATAGTCTCCATGAATGCGAGGACGAAACGAAATAATTACAAGAAATCTATGGAAGAGTGTTTTTGGCATCATGCCAAAAGGGAGTTGCTTCTCTTCTGAATTCAAAATATTGCAGCGGACTTTTGAGTTTTATTTCTGCTTTAAAAAAATTACTTTAAACATCATTACCCAATTCACAGATGTTTTTCGTGTTATTTAAATTTTCTTTGGGTAAATCGACCAGCGTAGCGGCGAAGGCCTCTAGTAATATCCTACCTTTGACGATATGGTAGTTAAAGTACTAATGTAATGAAACATTCGCAACATTTGTTTCAAGTTTGTCATTTATACCAGTTTAAATATAAAAACTTTTAATATATTACCATGACTGCAGTCTAATCCCTCAAAATATATTTGTAAAAGAAGTACGGAAAATTCCGTGGCTTTCCGTGCATAATTTTTAGTTTTAGGATGTTTAAGTTTTGTAAAAACCAGAAAAACTTCATTTTGACAAAAATCAAAAATTGCATTAAACATTAACTCAAAAGCTGTAATAGCTGTAACTTTAAACTGCTGTAATATTGCTGATAATTTATATATAGTCAGAATATTAAGCAGAAATTGATGGATATAATTGTCGATTTTAATATTATTCTAAATTACGTTTTATAGATGATCGAATACATGAACTTTTAAGAATGCAAGTATTTTAATCATTCTTTATTTTACATCCTTATAGGAATTGATACATATTGCCATACATCTGAATTTTAAAAATATGACTTTCCCGATGCAGCTAACTTTAGAATTAATGTCATGGACATGTTTATCTTTTCACAAATAGATAAACACTGAAATCTGCTGCGTTAAAAATATCTTTATTTGCTAAGATTAAGTGCTTCGGCATCAAGTCTTGAATTAAATTCTGAATGGCTGGCAAAAGTCTGTGTTATTTATGAAAAGTTGAATAATTCATCGCCAACAAAGCAAGATACTCAAGGCATTCTATGATAATTCCAGAGACTAATTCCTCAAAATGAAATATCGCAGTAACTTTTCAGAAAAATCTGGAAATCTTATGTTGAGTCTGCATAAAAGCAAATACTTTGTTTTAAGAAATAGTATATATACTATAAAATATATGATGATTCGCCTTTTAACATATATTTCGGTCCTATCTAAGATTGGTAGGGGAGAGAGGGGTTAGTGTGGACAAGGGGTTAGTGTAGACATTCAAAATAACAATTTAAATAATGTAGAAAAAATTACTAAAATATTTATACAAACTGACAACAATGTACTCTATACTAAGGAAAAATTTAGTTGCAAAGGGTTAAAAAGTTTTCGAATAGTTGCAAGAAGTTTAATTTCATGCATGAAAAGTAAAAATAAGATTTCTTTTTCATTTTTGCAACACAAAGAATTTAAATTTAGAATCCAATAAACTAGTTGCTATAAGACAAGTGTGACTTGTCTTCTTTATTTCTATAACCTTCATTAAGATATTAAATTGGTTAAATGAGTATAACTGAAGAATAACTTCGCAATGATAGCATGGGGTTAGTGTAGACACACTACTAGGGGTTAGTGTAGACAGCTTATTGTACAGCATAATTTGTATTTTAAGTTCTAAATATATTATAATGTAAAGATTTACAGAAAGTATGTTAACTTACTAATGTAATTATTTTATTAAACATCAAATAAGACTATTTTCCATATAAATAAGGATATGTATTGAAATTTTCATCAAATCATTACAAGCAGAAATTTGAAATTTTTTCTCTTGCTTTTTTGTTTATTTAAATTCACCAATTTTGCATTTTTAGAAGATTAATTTAGCCTTAATGTTAAATTAAATCAATAAAATAGACTATATATTTTTTTCTTTGTTGGTTAGAAGCATGAGAAATATCAACTGTTACATTATTATAAACGAATCCCATCGTCACCAAATCTTAGATGTTGCAATATTGTATATTTAGTAGGCAGTGTGGAAAGTGTAAATGGTTTTAGTGTCTATGATGTTGTATTTCTGCAGAAAAAAAGATCCAGCACATCATTTTGCTTTTCTTGATATGAAAAATAATTCCCTAATTAAAAATGGGGAATAAGAGAAAAAAAATCACACAACTTTTGATTGTTGGTGTTACTTCTTTCACCATAAACCCTTTAGACTGTAATTTAAACTTAGAAGTTTAGATAATAAGGAATACTTGTGAAAAAATTACCTGTCCACACTAGCCCCCAATATATTTTGGCTTTGTCCACACTAACCCCTTGTAGAGGTTAGTGTGGACACATGGATCAATGTTAAATACTGCCAATTTTCTTATTATTTAACTGTATTTATCATCATTTTTCCTGTACATTAATAAACAGAAAATATCATTCTTCAATTTGAAAGGGTTGCGAAATTTTAAAAATGTTCATAGAATTTTATACAATTAAATTAAATTTTTCTGTCCACACTAATACCCCTCTCCCCTACATTTATTTCCCTTTTTTCATAAGCATGTCCAAATTTCACTTATTATACATGGTTTTCCTTAATTGTAAAATTGAATCGATTTTATTATAACAGGGTAGAACCCGTCGAATTTTGGGGAAATAAAATAATTAAGAAAGAACTGTATCATTCATTTAGAATAAACCAAAAAAAAAGTTACAATAAAGAATGTATTTTATATTGACTAGTCTAACTCACAAACAAATGATATTTAACCTAATGCTAACAAAACACTATTCCTGTGAAACTCAGTTATGCAATTTTTAAAATTAAATTTTAATCGTATCTGTAAGCAGTAAAATATAAGAAATGTAAGTCATTATGAGAAAGGTATCCATAAAGACCCTTGTGCTTGGTATTCCGAAATTAAAAACAGCAAATTTTATCCCTTTTTGACTATTTCATGGAAATATTTTCCTGTGAAATCTAAACACGACATCATTTTCAACATCTCAAAATTTATATATACTCCTCTCATATCCGTTTTCACTTTAAAAAAAAATTACGTTAATTTAATCGTTTTAAAAAAATTTTATTAAAAATTTATTAATTATTCATTGTAACTTTTAAACATTCAACAGTTTAAATCATTCTTTATTTTACGCCCTTATAGAAACTAGTAGATCGAACCCGGGCTTCCCGGGTTACACAGCAAAGATAAAAACCATTTTTTGTAAATGAAAACTTTAATGAATTTTCTACATGTAATATGCGTTTTAGATTGCTAACTAACTCAAAAAAGCATTTTTAACTCTTTAACCCTATGAAAAGGGTGGGTTAAAATATATCCCACTTAATTTTAATTACAAAACGCCACATTGACGCCAGTAATTTGAAATATCAATTTTATTTTTTTCAAATACGTGAAGAAACGCTTTTAAATATTTTGAAACAAATTTGTTTTTAAATTCTAGTGTCAATCAATCATTTCAGCACTTTAAAAATTAAAGTGCTTTTTCCTTCAAAGGGTTAAGTGTCTTGTGGATTATTTTCATTCATGTTTCATTCATAAAATAATAACTCTGAAAAGTATTGGTACGAAGGTTTGTATTTGATAACTTTACATTTTTTTTACACAATTCAAAAAATTAACATTAATCTCAAAATTATATTAAATCAATACTTGAATTAAAATATTACATAGCGGAAAACATGGTTAGGCTAAAGGGTTAAATGAAAAATAGTAATTGTGGAATAAATAAAGCAATAAAGTTTATCAAAAGTCACAATTAGACGCATGCCAGAAGTTATTAGCCAAAGATTTCGTTATGGGAGCAATTTTGTTTCTGGTCATTTCAGTGCTTTGAGCACGTATTTCAATTACATGTCTGTTAAGTTTGTATTTATTTAATTTTATTACTTATAAAAAAAATTTAATTTTGCTATAGTATATTAGCCAGAAACAAATCTCGAACTCTATATTTTTCTAAGGACAAATAGAATAATCTATCGTAATCGAGTTTCACTCGATAGAGATAAATTTAAAAAAAAAACTCGGACCTGATTTTTTTAAAACCACTGCCAATCAGTAAATTGAAATACAGTTTTCAAATAAACACAAAGTATTTTCAAAGTATTTTTTTTTTATTATTTGGTTGTGTAAAATTTTAAGTTGTTTGACTACATGTTGAATTTGTAAATTTTAATAATTTAATATGCGTTTTAAACCATTCTCTTATTTTATTACTCATGCAATTTTAATTTTGTAGTGGAAAATTTTCAGAAACAATATTTATAGATTTATCAGTAAATTGTGTGCCATTATTTCTTAATGGAGATACATAATAGAGATAAAAAAAATGCTTGAAAAATATAAGCTCGTAATATATGAGTCAAATGAAATATAGTTTCAATCAAATTGTATTTGAAAGTAGATTTCTTTTTCTGTATGACGAAATAAAAATTGAAAATGTGCGATGTTTAAAATATTAAAAAATTGCAGTAACAAAAGTTGCAAAAAGTCATTTTATCCTGAAATGTTGTCATTCGCAAAATAACGTCAGTGCTTATGTGACTCACGGACACATTTGTTCGTTACAATACAGATTTTACGCATATGAAAAATCGGTACTACTTGATTACTACCATTTTCGTCAAATTAAAAAAATCGCCAAACTAATAGTCAAGTTATATATGTTGATATAATTTTTATTTTAAATAACGGAAAAAAATAAATTAGTAAGACCGGGCGCTGGATGGAGTTGAGTATGCAAAATGTGAGGACCGCATTCGGTTTATGGTTTTGAACTCAGAAAAGCATGCAAATTATGATTTCGAATGTTGCCAGGAGTTGTATTGGTCCAATTTTTTTTTACACCCCACCCCCTTAGACATCAAGTAAATGGACTGAACATATGCTTTGGTATCATTAAAATAATTGTATTAACGGCAATATCAATTTTTTTTTTATAATTAAAGATACTTATAGCTAGTCAAGTGGAAAAAGAACAGAAAAATTAATAATAAAAACAAAAATTATTGTTAAAAAAAATTATTTAATACAAAAAAGCAAATTCAAACATATCATAAAAATAAGTATAATCATCAATCTTTTTTATTTTGACAATCGTTATTTATGCATTTGCATAACGCAATACAATCAATCTGTAATTTTGTACAAGAGCAAGCCATTGTTTTACAATTGGATGTACATTTACAGGGTTGAATCAACAATTCCGGCAGTGGTTGCTTAGTCATTTGTCGTGGGTATAATTTATCATCTTTCCTTTCATAGCCTAAGAAGGTGTAATCAATAGGCTGTAGTAAAGTTTGGTCAGCATTCACCCATACATATGTTTGTGCTGAAGCTCTCAATAGATGTAAATGTAGAGCATCTGATGTGCAAATAACTTTTAATAAATTTAAGCCGAAACCGATATTTTGGGAAATTAATTTATACCGAAGTTCATCAGCCGTTGAAATTTTTTTTGAAAAAAGATAGGTGCAAATGTTTTCCAATTCTTTTAGCTGTTCGACACTTAGGTACGGATTTCCCAAATGCTTTAAAGCTTCTTGTGCAAAATCCAACGATGCAGCGTTTAAAGCATTTTTTTTCGAGCCGAATCTGCTAGTCGAATCGCAACCACTCAGAGCGTGTAATGCTGGCAAAATACCACAAATATTTTCTCCAAGGGATTGAGCAGCCAGATGACATCCTGAAATGAATTTTTTCTTATAGGAACCGTCGAACCATAGACCTAAACAGCCTAGACGTGCAAGCTTGTTCCAGAAGTAAATTCCGAGAATGAAAACATCTGTATCAGCGCAAATGATTATGATATGGCCAAGTTTGATTTTCACTGCGTGAAATATATGACCAAACAACCGTGAATCCGCTTCTAAATGGTTAGAATTCAAGTCAGGTACTTCAAAAAATGAAGAACCTTGCAGTTTGAAACATTTTGTTGGATCTTCAAATCCTCCACAAATATATAACTCGCAATCTTCATTTACTTGTGCATATCTAGGGGCAGCAGTACATAGAAATCGAACAAGCTGTAACTTATTTTCAGTGCTTGAAAAGAAATTATTACAATTAGCTGGAATTTTGGTGTGCTCATTTGAAATTATGAAATTTTTCATCATTTGACCTTTACTCCGTAACGTTGATTCCAAGTATTTTATTGAAATATCATCATATCTGTCAAATACAATATCAACTCGTTTTACATTTGGTTGCGAAAAAAGATTCTGAATTCTATTGAAAAAAGCTTGAGCAAAATCGCCAAATGTGCTGAAATTTTTTAATTGGATTCGATGAACAAGTGCCATACCATCAACAATGTAAATTTTTGAAAAAGGTAGATTTAAAATATCCTGCCGCGTGTTAGTACTACACTTATGATTATTTTCAATTTCAAGGGCGAGTTGTGATTTTGGAGATTTCCTGTAAAACCCTTCAGCGTCAAAAAGGTACTTGCAGTAATTCAAAATTTCGAAAGATGCTAAAATTTTTGCATCAAATCCACGTTGATTAGCCAACAAAAATGTTTTCTGAATGAGACTTACATCTGTTGCATCTTGTAACTTTTTATTAGAAGTACTCTTGTTTTGTTTTTGTGAATGAGTTACAAAATTGCTAAATTTATTTTTTTTAATAGGATCAGATAACTTTTTGCTTTTGAGTACGAATCGCTCATCTTCGTACGTTCTTAACAGAGCCTCTCCATTTTCCTGTATATTTAGCAAACATTGCACAGAAGATTCTTCAGCAAGTTCACCAGTGTAAATATTTCGAAGCGCGCAATTCGCGTTATCATTATAAGGGTTGCAGGCAATAATATACTTTATTATATTTTGAATATCTTTTTCGTCTTTATTGATCCTGGATTGTGTCCATTCATTATGATAATTAATGTCACTTGTAGAGTCTGCTTGTATTTCGAGATATGAAGAAAAAGCCTCGTGAATACTGTTTTTGAACGGATAAAGGAGCAGCCATCTCTGCATCGCTTCTTCATTTTTAGTAATGCCAATCAATCCTCCAGTAACTGCTGAAGATCGGTTTTGAGACTGTTCTAATGCTAAGTCGGGGCTTACTGCATTAAATTTACCTTCCGTTCGTTTGACGGACACCATTCCTCTCTTCATATCATGTTCAACTTCTAAAGGTAGTTTTATCATATCTTGTAAATAAAGAGTGACTCCACGAATGTAGTTCGTGTGATTCATGGAGAAAAAGAACGGTAACATTTGTCGAGTAGTTAACAAATGTAATTCATAATTACTATTTCTATCAGCCATAACTGAATTTAACAAAATTTCTACCATTTCGCAGTAGTTGTTTAAATATTTGAATACTTGATTTTCAGTGCTCATGGTGCGCAAAAAATGTGAAAAATTCATTAAAAAATCTGTAATTATTCTTTTGTATTGATCATGTTTTTCGATTACGCCAGAATGATCTTTATCTACTGTACTTTCTCTTATCTCCTGAAGACAAATATTTAGCTGTTGTAAAAAATCTTGAGAATAATTCATGCATTCTATAAATTCGGCAATTTGTATGCTTCTTAAGGCTTCGTATAAGAGCTTATGTGCTCTAATACCTCTGTTATAATGAGTACCTTTCAGAATTGATGCCAAAGTATTCTCACCATAAATATCGGCTTCAATAAGAATACCGTCGAGTCCACTCTCTTCTACATATTGGCCCAAGCACCGCAAATAATTTTTTTGTAAATGAAATGATCCAATTCTCAATATTAAATTGTCAAATTCTTTATTTGTTAGCTGAATATTTTTAGCGATAAGATATATAGCCATGTCACACGAGAGTACTGCTATTTTTTTACCGAGTGCAAGACTTACGTTGACATAATTTTTCATAGCGGTATACACAACGTCTTTGGAAGTCGGTGGCTGAGGTATAACCGGGCTAAATCCAACAGTAGAAACAGGTGCGGTTTCAGACGATAGTATTTGTTGAAATGGAGTCCATCCTGGTACCGAATTTGTAGATGATCGGCAGAAATTATTTATTGATAGACTATATTGCAGTCTACACAAGACCCAGAGCAAATTATCAAATTGTAAATTGTTTTGATTATTATTTAATAAGCAGCTACTGTCCTTATAGTCCGGTATTGAAGGCTGCATATTTTCTTGAAAATGAAGAATTGCTTGACAGTTTAAAAATTTTAAATCCAATTCGTTCAACTCTACTGTAGGTTTCATTTTAATTAGATTAACTTCATTGTCAGTGGATTTTTTTTCTTGATATATCACCATAGCTGTAACATGGGTCGAGCCTTTCCCACTTAATGTTTCTTCATTGAAATCATTGTTATCTATAGCTCCATGAAGAAATAACGATGAATCTCGAACTATATTTTTAGGAATAAGCAATTTCTTGTCTATATCTTCACACACAATTGACGTTGTTACTTCATTATCGAGGTTTTTTAATGCTTTGTAACTAATGCTATGCCCACATTTATTCAATATAACGATTAATTGTTTCGATCGAGTCAAATGATGTATAGATTGAGCTAAAGCTATATGCTTTGGAGTGTGTTTCTCAGTAATCGTGAAATACATATCATAAAACACTGATAACGCTCGTCGATTATAATTCTCACTTAATTTGTTATTCTTTGAACGGAACAATGCTTGCATAAACATTAGCCAGTTATTCGGTAATTGACCTTTTTGTAAAAACTGTTCAATTAAAATTTCATCACATAAATACCCATCTGGCATTACTTTGGTATTTAGTATTTCTTTTCGAAGTTGTTTAGCTACTTGAACAGTGTAGTTTGTTGAATTTACGGTACGAATATGTTCAATGACTTCATCCAGTGGTATATTGCCCATAAACACCAATGATGATTTTGATCTATCGCTCGGATATGAAAATAAAACATTTTCACCATACTTATCAATGAGCAGTGATTTCATAACGCGATTTTCTACAATTGCATCTTCTATTTCAGTGAGTTCAGCTAGTCGCTTGCCCAAGAATGACACTTCAAAAGAGTGAGATGTTAATTTATCTTTCATTTCATCGATTAGCTTTTCAAATGCCTCCATAAGGATGCCATGTGGTATTTGACTTGAAGGTCTGCCTGCTGGATTTTCAGAGTTTCTTGGTTGCCGTAGATAATCACGATAACAATGTTTATGATACCTCACTTCCATTGCAAATAAATCAGCTGGATGTTCGCAAATGCTAATTTTAGTGAAAACATCATCTTGTTTTTTTCGAGCAATATTTAAAATTTGTTCCGCTGCTGAAATTTCAGAACATAAAAGAAGAGTTTTGTTCTTATTTCTTGATTGTTTACCACAAATTAAACATTTATTACTTGTATCAATTTTTAATTCAATTCTTGATGACCGACGAACCCTTTGGCTACCTGAAACATTTGCTTCTGTAGAGGAAGTGGGAACAGAGGCATTCTCCTGCTTTAGTAATGCTAATTCTCGACGCCTGATTTTCTCTTCACTAATATAAGTTGCAATACAAGCTCGATGCCAAGAACAATTGTGGGCAATAAAGTCTGTATCACTTTCTAATTTCTTACTAATGTCATCTTTTCTGCGATCTGCTGCTCTTTGAATAGTAGTAAACGTCTGTAATTTTGGATTTTTCACTAAATCACCCGTTTTATCACAAAACAAACACGACAATTCACTTACTTTTCGCTTATTTAGATTTATCACTTGTAGTGACATTTTCCGCCCTTTTATTTAAATAAAACACACTAATAAGACACTCAACTGCAAAAAAACTTAAATAATATTACTTAGATACGTAAAAATAAACCGTTATGGGCTACGAATTCTCTTTTACTGACGTTTCCGAGTGCTATGACTCAGCAACGCGCCGAGCGGAGAGAGGGGTGGGGAAAAGGGAAAGGGACATGACTCAGCAACGCGCCGAGCGGAGAGAGGGGTGGGGAAAAGGGAAAGGGACCAGTACAGCTGCCGGCAACATGTGATTTTCTATTATTTAGGGTCTCAGGTAAAAGAATTTGAGCATAGTTGCCGGTCCTCACATTTTGCATACTCAACTACCTTTGGCGCCTGGACTAGTATTAAAAACCACTTGAGGACATTTTAAACATGTGTATCGTGTTTAATAATCATCCATTATTCGCATTTAATCTTATGATTTTGTGATAGTTTTTTCGGTCGACGTGATAACCACGAAGTACCGAAAAATCTGAAGCGCATACTAAAATGTTAAAAGTAAAGAAATGACTGCATGTACATTTTTTCAAAAAAGTTTGCTTCAAATTTAACTCTATGACAAATTTAAAATTCGCTTTATAAATTAAAATACATAACACAAATTAAAAGAATAAACATTAAAATACACAAACAATTGCACTCCGTTACTTTAATGTCAAAGAGGATGCCGTATTTTCCGTGAAATACGCAAACCTTCATTTTTACAAATCATGCCAAAACAAATTTTTAAATACATTTTTAACATTGGATATTAGCGAAATATGAAATCTGATTTCGTCATTTACATTGTTCTTTTTCTATTTCAGATAAATTTTCTATGTGAAAAATATACTTTTTTTTCTGTTCTGAAAATATATTTCAAAAGTAAAAATGGTTCTAAAATTAAAGTAAAAAAGGAATAAAATAAAAAAAATATATAATCATTCCAAAAAGAAAGAAAAATAATTACTACTCTGTTATAATGTCGACCAAAATACAATCGCCAAATAATAAGATTAAAGACCAATAGTGGATGATCGTGAATGTCAATTCAATGACATTAAAATACGATACACGTGTTTAAAACGTCATTAAGAAATTTTTATTTCGACTTTTCATTTGTATTTTTATTAATATTCTACTAATTATTTGCTTTTTTATTATTTAAAATAAAAATTACGTCAATATGTATAATTTGGCTATTAGTTTGGCGATTTGTATAATTTGGCGAAATCGATCGACGGAATAACAGAGTAGTACCGAAAAATTAAATTTTTTTTTTTTTTTTTTTTTTTTTTTTTGCATTTTCTTTCTGGTAAAATGACAAAAGAACTAAAAAATCGTCTGCTCTAGAAAGTTTAACTGAAATTTATAAAAAGTTACATTAAGCGAATAATGTTATTTTAATATAATTATAATTGAATGCCTTAAATAATTGGACAAAAATTTGGGGAACCGGACATTACTTTAAACCTGGAATTATTGCCAAAATCATTTGTGTTTGCTTGTCTAACTCGGCAAAAAAAAATTTCAACCCGGAGGGGAAAAAAAGAATAAAGAATCTCATTGAACAGGTACTAAATCCTTTAACATCAGCCGTGCATTTTTTCTCTAAATAAAAATGATCTACTTAAATTTAAGCATTCTAAAGTAGCATTTTATTTTATTATAAACTAAAAACTATAGTAGTAAGAGTTTCCACAGACTTGTCATTGAAAGTTTCCTTCTTTTTTGCGAAAACACGCGGTTGTGTTTGGGTTTAATGTTACATTTTTTGCACCACTTCCAGCCACCATAAGTTCTCTCCATTTCTTCTTTTTACTTTATGGCCTATTTTTCTTTACTTTGCACAGAAATGGAGTACTCAAATTGCCACCTCCGGAAAAATTAAATTAAAAATTACGAAAAAATTAATATCTCAAAAACAAATTAAGATACAGTTTTCAAACAAATTGCATTTGAAAGTACATATTTTTCCCTACACAACGGTGCAAAGATTGAAAATGTGCGATGTCTAGGAATTAAAAAATTTGCAGTAATGAAATTTGCAAAAGCGAAATTTCATCAGAAAGTGTTGCCATTCGAAAAATGACGTATGCGTTACGCACAGATACGTTTGGCCTTTATTATATAGATTGATAAATATTCCCATATCTCTTTTTATTAAAAATATAACTTTTCAGCGACAGCTGACTTCAATATTATAATTCTCGGATATGTTTATCTTTTCGCAAATGGAAAAATACTAAGGTACACTGGGGTAATAACGCCACGTTAAGGTTCTACCAATTTTCACGGCTTAGTTTTAGATTGTATTTTTCAAACAAATATTGGATCTGATACAGCAACTCATTGACTATCTTTATAAAATAAAATAATTTAACAGATATGTATTCATAAAATGTTATGGCGTTTTTTCTTGACCCATGCTATTTGGCGTTATTACCCACCTATATGGGTAATAACGCCATGCAAACAAAACTATGAAATAAGATGGAATAATTGCAAGTAGATAGCCCAATTCTAAAAATACAAACTCTACAAACTTAGAAATTGACAAATTGCATTCTAAGATATTGAAAATGTTCAATTTTTGTGAAAGTGTAAGAAACATAAAGGTGTGGTGTGGGAGGGGGGGGGGTGAGGCAAATAAATATCAGACAGTGAGTTTCTTTTTGCTTAAAAAGGACCGTCTAAATAGAAATATGAGAAACATTGCACAGTTTTAACTGTGTTTATTTGAATCAGTATTTAGAATGTAGCTCGGCCACTGTAGGCAATCAACCGGGGTATTAATGTCAAGGATTGGCGTTATTACCCCTTTATAGTTATTGCGCAGTACATTTTAAATTACAAATTACCTCGAGAAGATATTCAAAATCTTCAACAACATTTTAAAAGTACATGAAATGCACTACAAATTTATGTAATTAACAAAGTATTTCCGGATAAAAAGATAGTCTTCACATATACAAAACGTATCTCGCAAATTTTAGATCAAGCGTTAATTTTAGTTGTTTGTAAAAACAATAAGACCTAAAAATTAAACAAATTAACTTGAAGCTGTTTTTTGCGATTTATATGACTCAAAACCCTTCTGCGCAGAGCACATGGGTGTCATTTACCCGATTATTTCATAATTATGCAAAATATAAGCACTTGGCGTTATTACCCCGCCTGGCGTTATTACCCCAGGGTACCTTACGAGCTGCGGGATTAAAAATACCTTCATTTGCCAAGATTAAGTGCTTCGGCAACAAGCCTTGAATTTAAATTTTGAACAACTGTAAAAGTCTGCGTTACTTGTGAAAAGTAGAATAATTCATCGCCAACGAATGAACATGTTCAGGGCATACTTTTGAAATTTTATGATAATTCTAGGGATTAATTCAGCAAAATGAGATTTTGCAGAAACTTTTCGGGAATATCTGGAAATCTTTTGTTGAGTCTGCATGAAAGCAAAGGCTTGGTTTTAAGAAAGAGTATACGCACCAGAAAATATATGATGGTTCTCCTTTTAACAAATATTTTACTTATTTCCGAATGCTTTCCATTTAGATCCTTTTCTATAAATGTATTAAAAATTCTCTGATCGAACGTAGGTTTCAATCATTGTAAAAAAATGAATGGATTTTATAATAATAGTGCACTTTAAAAAAATAGCTCTTAATCCATGAAAAGGTAATATAAGTGAAAACAAAAACGTATAATAACCGAGTTTACTGACCTTTCTGAGACGTGTTCTTTATCTTAAAAACTACCAGAAACCAATATAATTTCAACATTTAAGGAGGCTCAGGGCTTGATAGATACTGAACAACATTTAAACAGAGCTTTTGCTTCCAATCACTATAAAAATATAAGAATTCAATATAAGAAGTTTAAATTTTTTGAAAATTTAAGGTATGTTTAAAGGCTTATAAAATTATAACGCAGTAATTATAAAGTATTTAAATGTAATATAATAAAAAATATATAGAAAAATTCATATAATATAATTTTTTTTTATAATATAATCATATGTCACATCAACATCTGTAAGATACTGTAGCATTAAATAGGCATAATTACCTATTTTTTTACATTGTTGTGATTAGGAAACATTAATGTATAGAACGAATTACGGATCTGCAATCTCTCAAAGAAAACTTTATTTAAAAAAACTCTCAGTTTTTTTTTTAATTTAAAAACACTAAAAAGTACAATTGTTTATTTATTTATTTATAACATCTAATTTGTGTGTTCGTCATGAAAGCCTGTTTATAAGTCATAAGTCATCGTCAATATACAGGGACGAGATAGGTCAAGGAAATTTTACAATACAAGAGAGGTACAACCGGGAGTTCCACACAAGATGTGTGTGCATTGGATCCAGTGGGATTCAGACCCCCAACTTCCTACGCTCGCAAGCATTTAAACACGATGGTGTCTTAACCACTCGGCCACGGAGACCCACAATATATTTTTTTTCTGGATTAAAAATACACAAAATGTTAAATTATCAAAATTATATTAATTAATTCTATCGATATTGAATTTATATGTTTATATGCAAAAAAGAAGCCATTCCAACAAATATTTTTTTAAGTCTTAGGGATAGTCGTCAAAAATCAAGTTTTGAAAAAACGCAACTTGAAATATATGGGCACGGCTATGAAAAGGAATGTTGGACATTTTTAGCGCCGTGTTCAGAATTATTTGAATAATTAAAATAGATCATAAAAAATCGAATTTTCGTAAACTTTTCAAGCCCTGAGTCAACTGAACGAATATGAATGATTTTCTAGCACTAATTCGTTAATTTTTTTTTGGAATTTGTTTATGGTAATGAAGCATAATGTGCCAGTCTAATTTCCCGTTTTGGAATATAGGTTTTTCTAATGGTATTAATGCTCAAGTTAATATACGTATGTTCAACAAAATGTTTTTTATATAACGTGAGAAAAAAGCAAGATTCTGATTAATTTTAAAATAAATATTATTTTGTGTCTCTTGCACACAAAGTTGAAACTACGCAACGGAAAATAAAATTGAGAATTAATACCATTTAAAAAAATCGGTTTGAATGAAGTGTTTGAAACGCAATTAAAAATAAAACGGAAACATATACCAGTATTTGTGGCAAGTATATGTATATATATATATATATATTATATGCTTGTATATATATAGATATATATATATATATACACTAAAACCTCCATTAAAGGTCACCTCTAACAACCGGCCATTTTTTCATAAAACAGAATGAGTCGTATTGAAATAATATTAGATCGAACCTCCGAATACCGTCACCTCTGAAAACCGGCCGCGGCCAGGGAAATTCACTCCTACACGGCTACCAAAAGAAGTCCAGAGCACTGTAAATTGTATGGATGCAGAAGAACGCAAATAAATAAAATTTTAAAGAATAAAGAAGTACATTTTGAGAAACATCCTAGAGGCGAAAAATTAGAAAACAAAGTCAAATGTCTCAAAACTGGGAATGAAGTAATTAAAAAAATGACACTTTGTGATACTCCAATAGCTTGCGCTACTTCGGCTTGAGTTTGGCCCCCTTCTAACCTACCAACAATTCTCCAAGCTTCTGAATCTGTCAATTGACTTCGCTTAGACATCGTACTCATCGATACAAAGCAATCACTGAATGCCGATTATCCTTGTCTTCATTCTCTTTTATCCAGTTGAAAGTCAAATTTCATTCGCTGCCGCTGAAGCGACGTTTTTGACGTCGAACTTAAAATTTTCATACTCCACAGTTTGAAAACCTGAAAAATTTGCATTTGTGATTCTCTTCTTCTATTTTCGGCAAAAAAAAAAAAAAAAAATTCGCTTATATCTTTATTTTATATAAAACTTCAAATATCCTTTAATTGTTTTGAGCAGTGTATTTCAAAGCTTGTAATAGCTGGTTAGAAAAACTTCGCTTGAGAAATAATATCGTTTTCCGGACTGTTTGTGGTGAATCTGCTGATTGTCCAACAGATATCGCTGAATCCATCAAATGATCCTTAGACCGACTTATAAGCGAGTATGAAGCAAAAGCCATGTTTATCTGCGACAGAACAGGTCATTTTTTCCGGACTGTTCCACTTAAGACTCTGTGTTTCAAAAATGATTCTTGTAAAAGCCGTAAACGTTCTCAAGAAAGATTAACAGTATTATAATGCTGCAATATGGAAGGCGAATTCGAAAAACGAGTTGTTATTGAAAAGTCAGCTAAGCCATGTTTTTTCGGAAATTTAGACATAAACAGGGCTCCCAAATGGTCCGCGAACTAAACATCAGAATTTTCTTAGAGAAATTTTCCTTTTAGATTTGTTTTGCAAATTGTAAAGGAACCACCTTTGAAAGTTGGTTGTAGTGCAAACGTATCATGAATTTTTCTGTTCAAATTTACTGATTTTTAATGCGCAGACCATTTGGGAGCCCTGCATAAAGAAACTTCCTGTAATTTGGCGAAACAACAGCAAGTCTTGGATGACCCAAGAAATTATGCTAAGTTAGTTGAAAATGTTCAACGGAAAGATTAAGAGACAGAAACGAAAAATTCTGCTGTTTATGGACAACGCTGCCTGCTACCCAAACGACAAAAATTTAATAAAATAACAATATTGTTTTCCTCCTATTACAACTTGGGCATGTCAGCCACTAGATCTGGGTGTGTTTAAAGTAGGATACAGGAAAAATGTTGACGAAGAAACTCACCTTGTAAATGACAGAAGCTCCGGCTACTCTCTCTAAATCATGAAATGTTCAACAGGATTGGATATCAAGATCAGTAAAGGATACAAGGATACAGTACAAAGGTGTTTTGCACAAGCTGGATTCCATAAAAGTTTCTGTTTTCCATTCATTTTATGCCTTTGATTTTTTATCTTCAATAAAAAAGATATTAAAGTTTAAATTTTCAAAATTTATTAGGTTTAATTTGCCTTTCAGAAACTTCCAAATGTAAGTAACATCTCTGAAAGTCTCTGTTTTTCATTCATTTTATGCCTTTGATTTTTGATCTTTAATAAAAAAGATATAAGATTTTAAATTTTCAAAATTTATGAAGTTTAATTAGCCTTTCAGAAACTTCCAAATGTCAGTAACATCTCTGAAAAACAATCAAGTAACAATGTTAACAATAGTGAATTAGATGCATTGTTTAACCCATTAACGCCCGAATTATTTTCTTCGCTAAAATTTAAATTAAGTATTTCCCACCACTTTTAAAATCAAATTAACTTTTATCTAAATTTATCAAGGATTCTGTCTCGTGAAAGAAGGTATATATTTATCTACCTTTTTACTGGTGGGAAAACCGCATTCTTGCTGTTTTTGTAACCGTCCTCAAACAAGGACGCAGGGCGTTAATGGGTTAAAGCAGCAAAAATTACCGACATAACGCCAGATAAATTTATTTCTATTGATAATCATGTGCTCGTATCAGCCACTTACGAAAGCATACTGGAAATGGTTCAGGATTTGATCAAAGAAGATGACGCTGAAACTTTAAGTGAGGACGAAGTGGAAATTAAAAAAGAAAAGGAGACGAAACTAAAGTTTTATGAAGAAGTCCTCGCAAATGTTCGAGATAGTCAATTTTTTGCTCTAAATAAGAAAGAAAAAGATTTGTGCAATAAAACCACAGATATTATCGTATCGATTGAAAAATATTTAAGTTCGAAATGTACGTAGCAAATGAGACTTCTTTAATGTGGAAAATAATTTTTAAAAAATTACATTTTTTGAAGTATTTTATTGAATTGAATAGTTTTGTTTGATTTTTATAAAAAGTTGAGGCAAAACCTCCATATACCGCTCACCTCTAAGGAGCGGCCACTTTTACACTGTCACATCACTGGCCGCTCTTCGGAGGATTTACTGTATATGTACCGGGTGTCTCAAAAATGACTGATGGATTTTAAAATTCAAAACTTGCAAACGGTGACAGCTATTTAAAAATTTTTTGCAGGAGGGTTATATATAATGTCAGGAGTTCTTTTTACCGTAATTTTTTTAGTTTAGTTCACATCTCAAACAATAGGTGGCGCTGACGGCGATTAAAGGCCAGGTGATCAGTGCTGAGTGAAGCGTGGACCTGGCCTTCAACCGCCGTCAGCGCTACCTATTGTTTGAGATGCGAACTAAAATAAAAAATTACGGTAAAAAAACTCCTGACATACATAACCCTCCTGCAAAAATATTTTAAACAGCTGTCACCGTTTGCAAGTTTTTTAATTTTAAAATCCACCAGTCATTTTTGGGACAGCCGGTATATATATATATATATACAGAGTTCATCTAAAATATTGGGCAAAACTTTAAGGGGTGATAGTACACATCAAGGCAAACAATATTAATAGGAAAACTAAGGGTCCCAAACGTCTCCCGAAGGAGATAGGCGCCATCAAAGTTTAGGGTCTAAAATTTCAAATGATTATAAAAAACAGAAAAATTGCTCGGTTCGTTTGCGGTTTTCCTTAAAACTATTCTTTATGTCAGTATTGTCTTGAAAGTAAATTACAAAGATAAATTTCAAAAAATGCCGAAAAAGGGCGCTTTAGACTTTGGAGTAAAGAACAAATGCTTTTTACCGTTATTTTTTTGCATCTCATTATTTTTTTTTAGAAACATAGACATAAACTTAAATTTTGAGCTCAAAATTTAAATAGTTGGAAGTGGTTAAGTAACGCAAACTGAACTGTGTTTGGAGGTTTGAATTTCAATGATCATAAAAAACGGAAAAATTGGTCAATTGATTTGCGATTTTCACTAAAATAATTCTTTATGTCAGTATTATCTTGAAAATAAATTATAAAGATAGCATTCAAAAGATGCCGATAGAGGGCGCTTTAGTCTTTGAAGTAACGTACAACTATTTCTTATCGTTATTTTTTGCATCTCATTAAAATTTTTTAGAACCTTAGACATAAACTTAAATTTTGAGAAGAAAATCTGAGTCGTTTGCAGTGGTTAGGTAGCGCAAACTGAACTGTGTTCAATGAAGGTGAGGAGGTTCAAATTTCAAATGATTATAATAAAAACTGAAAAATTGATCGATTTGTTTGCCGTTTTCGCTAAAATTATTCGTTATGTTAATATTTCCTTGAAAATAAATTTTAAAGATTTATTTCAAAATATTTCGTTAGAGAGCACTTTAATCTTTAGAGTAACCAAAAACTATTTTAAACCGTTATTTTTTGTATCTAATTAAATGCTTGTAAAAGTTTAAACATAAATTTTGAGCTCATAATGTGCTTCGTTGTGAGTAATTAAGTATTGGAAAATTGAGCTGTGTTCGAGGGGTGGGGAGGATAACATTTCAACTCTTGAACACAGTTCAGTTTGTGCTTCTTAACTCAGTTCAAATTGCACTTATTAACTCCTCCAAATGATTTAGAATTTAATTAGATACAACAATAACGGTTAAAAATAGTTGTTGGTTACTGTAAAGTTTAAGGCGCCCTCTAACGGATTTTTTTGAAATTCATCTTTAAAATTGATTTTCAAGGAAATATTGACATAATGAATAGTTTTAGTATGGTGACTTTCTATTACCAAGACTTTGTCAAATGGTAACAGAGACCGTACTTTGAAGTAATCACTGTGAAAAGTGGTGAAAACTCACCATGTGACTTTAATGGGAAATTGTTTGGTGATTTATCATAATGCAACATTCACAATGACTTTGAAATTGAACCTCCAAATGACAGTCACACGAGAGTCTCAATAAAACGACACCGTAAAGTCACCTGGTGACTCGTCACAAAGCAGCAGTCTCAGTGACCTGACAGTGGAGTCACATATAGTAGTCATTTGAGACTCATAAAAGAGACGCATAAAATTCAGCGTAGTGACTGTGACGCTTGTGACCATGTGTGAACTGAATGAGAGGTTATATGGACTAGCTATTATAGAGGGATAGCAGTTATACAAATTATATTACTTTCTTTTGAATATTCGAGTGAAAATTATCGCTTGAAAATCCCTTGAAAATTGGCATTTTGGGACTCAGTCCTTAAATTTTGCTCACCAGTGTATAATATACAGGTTGTATCTAAACTCTTGTGCAAAACTTTAAGGGGTAATAGTACACACCAAGACAAACAATTTTAAATAGGAAACCAAGGGTCCCAAACGTCTTCCGAAGGAGATAGGTGCCATTAAAGTCTAGAGTCCAAAATTTGAAATAAAAAATGGAAAAATTGGTCGATTGATTTGCGGTTTTCACTAAAACTATTCTTTATGTTTTTCTTTATTCAGTATTTTCTTTAAAATAAATTAAAAATATACATTAAAAAAATGATAGAGGACGCTTTAGTCTTTGGATTAAAGAATAACTATTTTTTTGCCATTATTTTTATCTCATTAAATGTTTTCGGCAGCTTAGACTTACACATAAATTTTGAGCTCAAAATCTGAATAGTTGGGAGTGGTTAAATAGCGCAAAATGAACTGTATTCAGAGGTTCAAATTTCAAATGATTATGAAAAAAAAGAGAAATTGGTCAATCCGTATGCGGTTTTTCCTAAAACTACTCTTTAAATCACTCTTTTTTAAAAAATAAATTTCAAAGATAAGTTTTTAAAAATACCGATAGAGGGCACTTTAGATTTTAGAGTAACGAACAACTGCTTTTTACTATTATTTTTTTAATCTCGTTAAATTTTTTTTAGAATCTTAGATATAAATTAAATTTTAAGCTCAAAATCTGATTAGTTTGGAGTGGTTAAGTAGCGCAAATTGAACTGTGTTCAAGGGGGTGAGGGGTTCAAATTTCAAGTAATTATAAAAAGCAGAAAAAATTGGTCGATTCGTTTGCGGTTTTCGCTAAAAGTATTCTTTATGTCAGTATTTTCTTGAAAATAAATTAAAAAAATAAATTTCCAAAATTTCATTAGAAGGCACTTTAAACTTAAGAGTAACCAACAACTATTTTTAACCATTAATTTTTTTATCTAATTAAATGATTGCAAAAGCCTAGACTTAAATTTTGAGCTAAAATCCTTAATCGGTGGGAGAGGTTAAGAAGAGCAAATTGAATTGCGTTCAGGATTTGAAATTTAATCCCCCCCCCCTTCGAATTCAGTTTAATTTTGGGCTACTAATTACTCCCAACCATTCAGATTTTGAGCTCAAAATTTAAGTGTAAGTTTTTGCAAGCATATAATGACATAAAAAAATACCGTTTAAAAATAGTTGTACGTTACTCCAAAGTCTAAGGCGCCCTCTATTTTCAAATTTATCTTTAACATTTATTTTTAAGAAAATACTGATTTAAAGAGTAGTTTTATCGAAAACCGCAAACGAATCGACCATTTTTTTTATTTTTTATAACTATGTAAAATTTGAACCTCTTAACACTGTTCAGTTTGCGCTATTTAACCACTCTCAACTATTTCAGATTTTGAGTTCAAAATTTAACTGTATGCTTCCGAAAACTTTTAATGATATGCAAAAAATAACGGAGGAAAATTGTTGTTCATTATTCCAAAGTCTAAAGCGCCCCCTATCGTAATTTTTTGAAATTTATCTTTTTAATTTATTTTTAAGAAAATAATGAAATAAAAAATAATTTTAGTGAAAACAGCAAATTAATTAACCACTTTTTCCTTTTTTCATTTTTTTTTTAAATTTTGGACTTTAAAATTTAATGAAAACTATCGCCTCCGGCAAACGTTTGGGACCTTTAGTTTTCTATTTAATATTGTTTGTCTTGATGTGTAAAACCAGCCCTTAAATTTTTGCCCAAGAGTTTAGATACAACCTGTATATAGGACTTTAGGTACCTCTAAAAAGTATTATTACTTTTTTTGTCAATGGTTATACTATATGTTTCTATAGTAAAAATACTTAACTATTTTCAATATGCGATTAAAAACATTTAATTTATACGAGCAAAGTTTAGGATAAGAAATAACACCATAGAATCTAAACATAAACTTGCTACTATTTTTTGAAGCTTAATTAAATTACAGAAATAACAATCTTGAATGGATTTCAATGTCGATCAATTCTTAATTCATGGTGCAAATTGTAAGGGTTTGTACAATGTACAGGAGATTGTAATCATTTATTGTATAAGAGTGTATGGTCGCAAGTGAGGTACAGGGTGTCCCGAAAAGATTGCGACAAAGGTAGGGTACATCATACATTTTCACTTTTGCATAACAACCCATGGTAGGAAACACTTTTCTGGTGCGGTAGTGACGACGCAATACGCAAGAAAGGAAGGACACGAACAGGGAAAGAAAACCTGTTTATTATTCTTAGTGCTGCAAAAATACGGAAACAATGATGGGAAGTGCTGCGGAACTTGTTACACGCATGGAGGCAGCTATTGAGGAATTTCGTTATATTTTTGGTGTTTTCCAGACCATTAGATCATTCGTGCGCCGGAGGTACGTTCCATGCATCACGGCCGCGGGATCGTTATTTTAACGCCTGTTTTGATGACGATCGTTGATTCTTTAATGTTCTTTGTTCTAAGGTTTTGGCTGTATTAAGGATAATAAATATGTTTTCTCCTCTTATTCGTGTCCGGTCTTTCTTGTGTTTTGTGTCGTCCCTACCGTGAAGGGAAACCGTTTCCTACCATGGGTTGCTATGTAAAATTGAATTCTTGTGATGTCTCCTACCCCCTTTAAAATTTGTCCCACTATTTCTGAGACACTCTGTATAAACACAGGGGACAAATTTGGCCTTTTTTTTAATTTCAAAAAATACTATTCACAAAAGAAAATTCCTGTAAAATTCTTTTAGTTATTTAGGACCGACATGTACAATTGTATAAAGAAAAATTAAAATATATATATATATATATATATATAAAGGAAAAGAAAAAGTATAATAATAAAGAAGCATAACAAAAGCAAATAAAGTTGAAATAAAGAAAACCCAGTTAAAAAAATGTCCAGATCTTTCAAAAATTGTTTTTTCTTTCTTTTTTCTTTTTTTTCGATGTTACCGTGGACAAGAATATATTCTTTAAATAATCATGAATTGTCTGCCTTAATTTTAAAAAAAATGATAGTATAAGCTTTTTATGGGAAGATTGGGCAATAATAATAATAATAATAAACCCACCATATCGGCTCCATGGTTTTGGTACCTCTAAGCGTCATTTTCGCCCATACACACCTATAAAATAAATTATTATTGCAGTGTCTTGTACCAACCCTTATAGATTATACCATGAATTTAGAATAACCCTGCTTTACCTATCTCTTTTATATTGCATGTTTATATACGTTATCGTTAATTAAAAATCTATTCTTTTTATTCTTTCGTAACCAAGATAGTAATTTAACTAGTTCCCTTCAGCTCAGACAGACATGGCATTACAGAAATTAAAAATCATTTAAGATTTTGTTGAAGAAAAAAATAATTGTTCCGTATATTCTTGGTAATCATGAAATGGAAATAGGTATTCCTATTTTTGTTAATTTTACAATTTGAAGCACCAGAATATTTCAGAAAAAAACTGTTTTAAAATATTTATTTATCTCCGTATTAAGAGATATTTTTCTGAAATATAAATCTGTTAACATTTTGATTAAAAATAACTTTGTGTCGTAAAATATACTTTAAAATTCCATTACTGAGAAATAAACTTTTTTTCAGATTTAAAATAGTGCAGTAAAAGTCAAAATATGAAAAAATATTTAAAATCTCCAACAAGTTGAATAGAAAATTAATTAAAGAATCAGAATTTAATTGAAAAATTAGGAATATATCGTATAAGGTAGTCAGGCGTTAAAAACGTTTTCATTGAAAATGAAGATAATTTTGATTTTCACATCATTTGAATTTTAACGTAGATTGACAGTTAAATTAAAACAACAAGAAACTTTTGACCGCATATAAGATAAAAGATGTATAAAAAAATATAAGCTTAATAAAAGTTTTATAAAAATCCAAAACTCTATCTTAATATTAATTTAATGTCATGATTTTTCAATGGTGTTTTCAAATTAGCCTTTCAATTATTGATTTTGCAATTCTAACAATAAATCTTTAAAATCTTCATAATTTTTTTAGATATTTAATTCAGGAGTTAAAGAATTTTTCTGGTGTTTCAGTGCTTCGTTTATACTTTATTCACACAAAACAAATAAATAGAAACTCTGCTTTAAATCTGAAATAATTCTTTTATATTTGCTTATAATAGTAAAAAATTAATATATTAATAAATGTGTAATAAATGAACAGTGTCTGAAAGATATTTCTAAATCAAAACTCTTACGCAAAATTATCATGTAAAGTTATAAAACGTATCTAAACTGTAGGGTAGAATCATAAATTATACACGCTGATATAAATAATAAAGAAATGCCTTTATTGTAAACAATTATATTTTATAAAATTTGAATCACGTTTAAAATTTTTTATATTGATTTCATTTTATTGCGTTTATGTATTAAATAACAGTTAATAAATGCATACAATTCCATCAATGTAAAAATGTTTTGTAATTGCTCATCCCATTATTGTAATATAAATATGCACATAAGGATTTGCACCTAAGAATCGAATGTATTTGCAGCTTTCCATAAAGCCATAAAATAAATTTCAAGCAATTTTCCGGACTTCAATTTTATAACTTCTGCATCTTGTATAAACAGAGAACATTAATGCATAAATATAAACAGTATTATATGTGATGTATCTGAAAAATTTGTTAAAATAGTCAAAGGAATTTTTGGATAAAATCTTTATAATTAAAATCTTTATAATTTTAGATCTACATACAATTTTCTAGGGATGTCTTTCATAAAGATATGGGTTGTTAAGAGATGTTACGTTTGAAAGCATATTTCTGTTTATTATTATTATGCTTATTATGCCATGCATATTTTATTATTATGCGATTTTGATTGCGTATTATAAGGTTAAACATTAATATAAATAATTAAAAAAAAAATAATAAAATTTTTACTCAATAAATGCATGCTTTGCATGTTTCCTGGAACTTTTAAATCAATATTATTTTTTAAATTGCACGCATTTCAATTTTTATCTAAACCTTTTAAACGCATTGCCTTTATTCTGTCCGCTTTACAGATATGAAGATGTAATAAATTGCTATATCAAAAAGAGATTTTTAATAATACAGCTAATCGCTTCGGGAATAACAGGATAAATCGAGAAAATACTCCGATTAAAAAAGGCAAATTTTACTATAAAATTTTGCTGGTATAAACGATGATTCTTAAGCCTTTTTTGCGGCACGTATACGTGCCGCTCGTTCCCAAGGGGTAAACTTCTTTGCGAAGAGATCATTTTACTTTAATCTTTAACCATCAGATTTTCAAAACGAAAAATTTCTGTTATTATATCGCAAAAAAGTTCCATATAAATAAGGTAAATTTTACAATAAAAAATAAGTAAAATCCGGCAATTAATTTCCGGCCAGCAAAAATTTTTCAGTTAATTTGTAAATATACGCATATGAAGAGGAATCTCAAAGCGATACTTATACATTTTATAGACATATTAGTTAGGAACTTACTTATAGAAGAACGTGTAAATATCAATAAATTTAATTGACAAAATTAAGTATAAAAGAAAACGCATGTTCTCAAAAGTTTCCGGCCACTTATCATTCTTTAGATTTTTACTATCCGTAAAGTCTTTTTTGGTTGTGTTTATGAATGAATCAACATATATAGTATAGTTTCAAATCAAATTTGAAAAGTTTAACATTTATTATTCGTAAATGAGCGATTGGTTTGTCATTAAAAGGCCAATCTTCTCGAGATATTGCGGCTAAGTTATCGATTGGTAAAAGCGACCGCAAACGATATTTAAAAATTATATAAAGATGGCCATGGCTTTCAGGACTTTCAGAGGTCCGGGAGACCTCGGAAAATTACTATTCCTGTGGACAAAATTACCAGGAGAAAAACCATTGATAATCCGCATGAAAATTCCGTTGCAATATACTGCGATTTACGGAATGAAAATATTGCTGAAATACGTTAGTCTATCATGTTATGATGCTGAAGTGATACAGAACTTTATGGAAGAGTCGGTGTTAAAAAATTTTCAGAGGTAAAAAAAATACGGACGTACCCTACATCCATTTTCCTAAGAACACAAAGTCTGGTCAAGTGAAAACTGAACAAAATTCTATTTTTCCATTAATCGAATTTAAAAAATTTTTTGGTAGTGATGGCAGACACTACATACGATGGCCTAACAACAAAAGGTTATGATTCGACTTATGTTATTCCTTCAATGAAGCATGGCGGAGGACACGGCCGTGGAGAGTATTTTCTTGAAAAAGTGTCGATCCGTTATTTGATATCCACAGCCAGATGAATGATACAATGTATAAGGATATCTTGCAAGACCATTTTTTGCCTTATTAGAGAAAAAAAAAATGGTCGCAAGAATGTTTCGCAACATGATAACGACATAAATAATGTAAGCAAGCCTCGATAAGCAATAGCTTTCGCTCAAAAAAAATCGTTTTTGAAATGGTCAGCACAAACGCCCAACATGAATCCAATAGAAACTCTTTGGAAAAAAGTTGGCAAAAGTCTGCGGAACTATACATATTCCAACTCAGTCGAAATTTCGCCAAAATTGCAAGAAATGTGGAAAAAATGTACCATAGACGTTCTTTAACCGTTGATTGTATGAATGTCACGTTGCTGCGCCGAAGTACTTATTACTAAAGCTAATAAAATTGTAATACGATAAAATAGTACTTCCAAATGTTGTTGATCACTGTAATTTTCTATTACAATACCACTTTTTTACGAACTTGTGAAAGTGGCCGGGAACTTTTGAGAACATGCTTTTTCTTTTATACTTAATTTTGTCAATTAAATTTATTGATATTTACACGTTCTTCTATAAGTAAGTTCCTAACTAATTTCTCAGTAAAATGCATAAGTATCGCTTTGAGATTCCTCTTCATATGGGTATATTTACAAATTAACTAAAAATTTTTGCTGGCCGGAAACATATGACCGCCACTGTTGAAGGATTCTGAGAACTTTAATTGGTACGTATACCAGTCGCTTGTCCCGATGGGGTTAATAAAAAATATATGTTTATTGTTCGAAACCCTCTGAACGCAAGCAATATTCGGATTTGAAAATTTATTTTTTTCTCAATCTCCAATCGTCATCATATGTTAAGTACAAATAAACCATCCTAAAAAATTTATTTAAACAAAACATTATTTGTTCTTTAAAGTTAAATATGATTGTTGCACATAAATGAATGCAATGCTATTCAATGATCTATAAAATTATAATATTATAAAAAAGGAAGATAAATAAAAATACGTTTGCTGCAAAATATTTTATTCAGCATGCAACAATAGTTTTTTCATTTAGCATGCTTCCTGAATTACATATTTAGCATACTAAAAAGTAGCACTTACTTACTGTGAATGTTTAATTAATATAACATTAAAATAAGTTAAAATTAGTAACTTTTTGTTATTCTTTAGATATTATTGCTATAACATAAAAATAACATATAATTTTCATAATAAAATTAAATAACTTTCAAAATTCTCTTTGCATCAAAAATCACCCCTTGACCGCCGAGTAAAATCCGAAAATTGTAATTTTTTTCTAGCTTTAAAAAAGTTTCTTTATATTATATGCATATATATACGTATATGTATTGTTTTTCCTATATCATATAAAGCTTATATATATGTATGTGTGTGTGTGTGTATTATGTATAGGACTATACTCTTTGGGAATATTATTCATAACATATTTTTTCAAAACTTTATTGCAGAATTATATTTGTTTAAATACGAGATAAAATCACAGTTCATAATTTACTTTATTCTGAAAAGAAACATTTCTGCATTATACATGCAATATGTTAAGATATATGTAGTGTAACCAAAATATCAAATAACCTATTCATCGTCTTTTCTTGTACAGTCTTATAAAATATAACCATGAAACATATCTTCCACTTATACATTTATTTACAAATATTTTAATTTTATATTTATTTACGAAAATATTTTTGATTTAATCAAAAATGACAAAAATATTATTTGTATTCTGATTTCCTTCTGTATTGTCATAAAATTATATATCTAAAAAGAATAAAGAATGTTCCATTCTAAAGTAGACCACCATAATTTTCTGTTAATATTAGAATCATTAGTTAGGTCATTTCTATTATTATACCTTGGGGTTCTGAATTTTTCTTGGAGCTTTGAGAAATACCTCAACCATAAAGGAAATCATTGTTCTCTACGGGTTTGGTCTTTATTTCTTTTCTAATTTGTTCTGTATGTGGCTATCTCTTCAAATAAAGAATAGTGCAGAAGTTAATAGGATAGACATCATACTTTGTAGACTACACATGTCTAATTTTTCTCTCTTATTTTGATATAGCAATTCATTTTATATTTTCCAGTTTCTTTACCTTTCACATGCGGAGCATTTTCTAATAAACGGTCTTCCATATTAAATAAATCAAGGCTTCGACTAGACACATGTTCTAACCATACGTGTCATATGCATTCAAAAATGAGTAATTGTTATTTTTTCTATTTCGTTGATGTTTTTTTATTATTTTATTATGAGCAATTAGCATATTTAACACTTTAAGTGTTTGGGACGTAATATTCTGTTCATTAAGGTGGAGGTTTCACTGCAGTATAAGCAATATTTAAGATGTTATAATTCTATAGATTTAATGAATTTTCAATACATTTTAGAATTATTAATAATCTCAGAGATTACATTCACGTTTGTATCTTTTTATATAATTTTTAAAGAATTATATTTTCTGAAAATTTAAAATAAAATACAGAGAAAACTGCATTACAATTTTACCCATTTGTAAGACGCTGAGAGGGTTAAATAACCCTTGTAAACAAATCGTATTGAAGAAGGCCAAACATTGTTTTAATGAAATTTATAAATATTATACACTATTACAATCATATGTACATTTAATATTATTTTAACACATGATGAAAAAGCAACGAGAATCGAACCAGAATTGAACGAGAAAACGAGAATCGAAATCATACTTGAGAAATATGAGCGCATTCTTTTAATTGAATTTTATTTAAAAATACAGCTCTCACTACAGTGAAGTACACACTCAATGAAGTCACAAACACTGGCCAAACAGTAATTTTAAACTATGATAATGTTTATATGGAATATATATACAACTTATGACAAAAAAGTTCGGTGAATAATTTCAAGATGGCCGGTATGGCAACACTGGGGAAACAAAACGCTGCACATGCAGAGCGGCCGGTGTTGAAAATCTCCCCCACCATTGCTCAGTTGAGCGTCGTTTATGATCTGTGTAAGACGAGCTTTTCAAATTGCTAGTTTAGTGTGTTGGTTCTTAACTGAGAACAGGAGAATGAACGAACAAAATATCAGTTTAAAGTTTGGTTTTAGGCTTTGCAAGACAGCGAAAGAAATTCACAAGAGGTGGTGTAAATTGAAAATCCACCATACTTTACAGATCACACGAGTACAGACTTCTTCCTATTTCCACGACTCAAACCCTGTTTGAAAGAGATTTGAACTCCATCCCAAAAGAAGACTTCATTTTAAATTCTCAGGACATGTATAGCAGATCTCAGCGGGGCGTGGTTATGGGAGGTGAGTATTTTGAATTAGAGTATGATAACTTTCGTTAATTACTTCATTTGCATTAATGTTACAGGACTATTTACCGAGCTTTTGAATATCCTAAATAAAAAACGTTTTCTGAGATGGTGTTTAACTCAGAAAATTTATTACACACTATTGTTCGTAACTTAAATTATATTTTACTAAATAAATGCATTTGTCATTTTTTGTAGTGTACGCACAACCTTCGTACTTTTATATTATCTCTTTAAATATTATTTATACTGTTATTTATACATGGTACCTTTTTTGATTTCACAATTTTTGCAAACATCTTAAAAACAAGAATGACCAAAAAACATTATTAATAGAAGTAGCATAAAAAAAATCTTTTGTTATTTTTGCGTGTATAATTTCAAGTGTATACGTTGAGGTTTTATATCATCTAAATATCCAATACTTTGTGAAAAAAAAAAAAAAAACTATTTAATGCACTGTAATTTTTTTCTGAAAATCAGTGTTAGTAATACAATTGTTATTTTGAAAATGTACCTTTAAATCTTGAAAACATTTCGTCTTTTGGAGAAAAGGTTAAAATCATAAGAAAACAATTTCATTAAAAAAATAATATTCTGTAATAAAGTAAATTTTTAAATGATATTATCTGTAATCATAAACACTTACGTAAATTACAGTAATTTCATTAAACATATTCATGCGTTATAACAATATCCAATATATTATTGTTCGAGAGTCTATTTTGGCAGGTTCAGTTTACATAAATCCATCTGGCTTTGAGATACATTTGTTGAAATGGATTTCTCTGTTATATTATGTTCCGTTTTATTGCAAATTCAGCAGTAGATATCAAGGAATCTAAAGTACAAAAACAGTTACTTTTATTTCCGGAATATGAATAAGTAATCTAAAAACATACATAGATATTTGAAATAAATTTAATGTGTTTCAAATAGCTTCGGAGTTTACGATTTTTGATATTTCACCAGAACGAAAATACAAAATCAGTATACTGAATAACAAATATTTATATTTTAATGCGATGTGAGACAGTAATTATATCTGATTTTCACACAGTTTCGTGCTTATTGTACATTATTTTTATAAAATATATTATTATACAGGTACAAAATTAAATCTTTTTTTTGTATTTAATGCAAATCTCACTTAGAAAGCACATTTGAACTTCTTAATGTCTTAAAACAATAACACTTCTTTTAATGCTTTTAAAATAATTTTTAGTTAAATTTTTAGCTTTAATTCAGAATTCAAGATTTAATCAATATCAGTTTATAGTTATAGATAAATTTCTCCGAAGAATTTAACAATTTTCGACAAGAAAGCATTAATTTACAATAAATGTAAGATTAAGAAGTAAATATTTTTCAATTATTTAAAGTTGTCTATCACTGTGTCCCACTGAAAAAAGACACTATAATAAATTGATTTTGTTCAGTAATTAGGCATGAAACAATTCTATTCTATTGTTACAATTCTATTAGAACGAAACAAATATATTAAGAAAGACGATATAGAGATTCATAATTACAAGCAGTAACTCATTCTCATTTCTAGGTCAGGAAAAAAAATGAAAGTATATTAATGCAGGGGGAGTTTCCTGCTAAAATAAAGCCCCTATTGTTAATAACCAATATATCCGCAATGCTTACATATGACTTTGAATATACGCTGTGGTATGTCATGTACCATACCCTGGAAGAATGTAGCATTAACCCCCTGACTTCCGAGCAAAAGGGCAAAATTGTAATTTTTTTTCTGAAATTTATTTTAAATGTTAATAAAAGAAGGATTTTCTATCATGGTATAATTTGTTTGTTACGTATATGCTTATAAGCCTTGAAAATATCAATACTAGTTTAATTTTTTAAAACTGGAATACATTTGTAGAATTATATTAATTTAAATATTATATTTAGAATTATATTTATTTAATTATATTAAAGCTTCAACTGCAGTGAAATCTGTAGCCTAGTGAACGAATATTTCGCGGCAGTGGGAAGGTTAATAAAATACCTGTGTTCAATGATGCAGGCGTTTAGTTCTGCCACAAACTTGAACTTCCTGACATTGGCATTTAGAGCTTTACTGAGGATAGTCCGAAATATTTTCTTGGTGGTTGAAACTGAGGTACACGAAAGGGCCTTAGATTACATACCATCAATTAAACAAGAAATATTCCTAGGAGAATATTGCAAAGGCTATGGGGGCGATTTTGTACTGGAAAATTCAACTTAGGTCTTATCGTTGACTCGTCTGCATTGTTATCTGTCTGATTATTTATGTATATTTGAAATTATTTTAGTACTGCCTTTGATTAGTCGTTGATTTCAGTTTCTGCACTAAACAAAACATAATTTGGAAATGTAACCATATTCATTCTAGGCTGCATTCATTGGTTGTTCAATAAATCACAATATTTCTAAAAAAGATAAAAGACAAGATATGACTATAACTCAGATTTTTAGATAATATTGATATTCTAAACAATGTGTAAGAATCTCAAGCTGAAATATTTTTAATATCTTCGAAACTAAACGTGAAAAAGAAATGAATTCCTGTTATTTTTTTACATGTTATTTTTTATGAACTCCTTTTATTTGAACAAAACTGTACAAAGATAATAAAATAAACATCTTCTTTGGCATTTTGTGTCTAAAAACTTGATTGGATTTATTTTTCACGAATTTTTGTTTACAAATGAATGTATGTGCTCTAAATTTAAAAAAATGTATTACGCACAAACTAATTATTGAAATACTAGGGTAGATAAGCAATTACTTTTTTAATATTTAGCCACATAGTACGCAAATAAAATAAGTTCTATCAGGAACAACATTACCTGATGTAAAAGAAGAAATAGAATATTTAAGAAATATTGTGCGAAACATTATATACTTCAAGACGGTAACTAAATTTACAAAATTTATATAAAAAAACGATGTATAGTAGTGAACACAATTATAAGACACCTACATAATTTAACATACAATAAAAGAAAAGATTCAGAGCTCAAAGATGCTTTGTCAAATACGACAAAAACATAAATTTATTCTGTTATCACACTAAATTGTTTTACAGAAATGATATTTTTATTGAGTTTAATAAAAAAAATTAAAAATACCATGGACAAAATTATAAGACATCCTAATATTTTAGTTAAAACACTTGCTTTTTATCGAAAATAATGTACAATATGCAATTTTTCTGCACGCTGCTTTGAGGTCAGCAGTTAACTAAAGCATATGATACTCGATTTCACGCATTTACAAACATGTCACCAGATACAAAATAAAAAAAAAACAAGAAATTTGCGAAATTTTGAGACCAAATGGAACTGGTACATCAGTTAATAGTATTTAAAAAGTTATTAAACAAGCTAGATGCGCAATTCCAAATTGTTTGAAAGGAGGAATTAATTGATAGGTGATTAAAATATATGAACGTACCCTTGCTTGTGCTTAAGAGACAGACGCCATGTGCTTTCGCTCTCTACAGGTATTAAAAAGGCTTTTGAAAATGAATTGTTCAAGGAGAACCAATCGCAAGTTTTTACATAACGCTTCCTATGTGAATTTTAAAAAATTGAAAAATTACCTTTTAAATTTACCGTTTGTACTTCGCTAAACAAACTATGGCTTAAACATCGAAATGGTACCTTGTGTTATTTTCTCATGAAAAGAAGTTTTGACCTGGATGGTCCTTATGGGTTTCACTGTTATTGGTGTGATTTTACATTAATTCTCTTGATGTGCAAATTTGCCGCCAAATGAGTGAAGGCTCAGTAATGATTTGGGCTAGATTTTCAGTTCAATGAAAAACCAATATCGTTTTTAGTGCACTCGAAAATGAATTTCGAAAAGTATAAGAATCTTCTTAAAAATCAACTAGCCATAAAGGGTAAACTGCTTTGTTTAAAAAAATGCACTTTCTAGCACCATAACCCGTCTATTCATACATCACACGTAACAAAAAAAGTGAATTTCAGATCAAAGAATCAATGTTTTCTCGTGGCCTTCTCATTCCCCCGACTTAAATCACATGGAAAACTTACGGGGTATATTAGCCTGTGAGGTTTATCGAAATGGAAAGTTGTTTGCATATGTCGAAGTCCCTAAGAATGCTATAAAATGTGCTTAAGAAGATCTGTCTCGGGATATTTTGTTAGAATTCAGAGAATCGATGCCGAATCGCATCTTACATGTTATAAAAACAGTTGTGGCTCTACCAAACAAACATGTTACAGGTTGTTAGAAAGGTATTGAAGATATATTTTAGAAGATTTTATTTTAAACCATTAGTGTTTGCTAATTATGTTGGTCTATGCATCGAGGAAAAATGGTTTGTGTCTTGTAATTTTGTTCATAATGTTTTTAATTTTTTTATTAAATCGCATGAAAATATCATCATTATAAAATAATTATATATGATAAAAGTTAAAATTTATGTTTTTGTCATATTTGATGTAATGCATATTTAAACTTTATATCGTTTCTTTCATTCTACATGAAATTCCGATGTTTTAACTTTATGCCCACCACTGTATATATATATATGCCATAAATGATCTATGAATACACATGTGCGAATAAGTATACCTATCCTAAATAATTTCTGGAAAATTTATAATATTGAGATCTTCAAATTTTCCGTTTTAATAATTCCGCACTAGAGTCTAATAATTGCTAAAAAAGGTTGTACATTCTATAAAATATTTTTAATACACAAAAAAGGGTTTTTCTAATAGGATCTGAGAAAATATTTATTTATTTCACACGACATAATACAAAACAGCGAGAAAATATTCTTTCTGTATACTTTAGGCCATATGCTTTTCTTTTAAAACACTAAAAAATATATAGCTGGTCTATATCTTTCACTTACTCGGGTGTCGATCACGTTCTGGACTTTTTCCAAGATTTTGAAACTTTCTTTCTCCTTTAAAGGAAAAAAATAGCTTTAAAATGAGTGTGAGATATATTTGTCTTTGTTAAAGTTAAAGTACAACGAATAAAAACACCTACTGACAGTAATAACAGAAAACTACTGCAATAAATTACCGTTAAACGTTTTTCCATTTTTTCTTTTTCTTTAACAAAATATTTCTTTTGTACGTTACGTAAGCACAGTATATTTTCTTTTGTAGTCGTAATGTTTTTAGTGAGAGGCTTAAAATTATGTGGATATTTATTTCATTGTGTGTTTATACTGTTCTTACAAATATATTTTTGTTCTTTCTAACACTTTTAAAAATAGTTGAATAAAGTTCAAAACTTCAAATGATTTGTCTGCTTACTATCTGTCTGGAAAGACTTTTAATTTAAAAAGTATGTTTGCATTCTTCATACATCTAGAAGATTTATGATAGTTTATTATAGATCATCGCCTAAGAAACGTAAATTGGGTATGTGTACTTTTTATACTTGAGTTCGAGAAATACACAGAATTAGTCTTTTGCGTTTATGTCTATTTAAAAAAATAGTTATCGGAAATTTTCTTCTTGTTACTCTGCTTTAAAGTTAATTAATTTGTTGCTCAATACAAAATATTTTTAACCACCTGGGGACGAGCGACCGGTATACGATGAAGATATACCTGTATATGATGAAGAAAATAGTTAAGATAATAAAACGGATAAAGCCAAACGCATACATTTGAATCTATAATTCATTTTAAAATATTGATCTCACAATGTACCATTGTAATATAACAATAATTATATATAAAGTATCAATAAGTTTAATTATGCGGCCAGTATACGGTTACACGAAACAAAGATTTATTCATCATTTAAAGGAGTTTTTTTTTTCATCATTGATAAACAAAATTATCTCCCATCACAAATATTCACTCTCGATAAAGTTTGGTCGGAATGCAAATCATTATTCTTTTTTGATATTTTTAACCCTCTGATAGTCTTGCAAAAGAGACAATTTGCAATGTTGTTTTCTCTGCATTTTGGTTTAAATACTTAAAAAGGAAAGAAAAATAATTCTTCCAAAATTTAAAAAAAAAAAAAAAATACTTGGCTTAAAATATGAATGTGAAACGTGTTAAAAATTGTACAGCATATTAAAAATGCTGTAAATCAATAGATAAATATATTAATAAAATATGCACATATTGCAGTGAAATATAGCAGAATGTGAATAAAATCACTCCACGTCTGCTTTTTTAAATTATCATATAAATTATTATATGATATATTAATTATTAAAACACAGACTAGAACTAGACATAGGAAATACTCATAGTAGCACAATGTATTTTGCGAGTATTGTTTTGCGTTTATCAGTAAGGGAGGTGTACGGAGAGCGCTAACCACTGAAAGTTAAACAGTTGAGAGTTTAAAGTAAATGTTTTTTTTTTATAATCTGTAACTTTTTAATCTGTTCCTAATCCAATGTTTAATGTAAATTTTTTTACTTTTTTTTACTATCACTGTTCTTAGTGGTAAATATCTATTCGCGTATGAAATGTGTCAATCATGTATTTTATTAATTTCTTCTTCTTTATTTTTTAATTAAAATATTTATTCTAAATGTGGTGTCTATTATATTTATATTTGTTATATTACAAGACATTATACACAAGTCTGCTTTGGCATAAAAAGTTGTTATTAAAATTTTAAAAGGCACTGGCTCACGAAGTACGCCACACGTCCCTTTTTGTTACTACTAAAACGTTACGGCATCTCTAATTTAATTAGTTTTATAAATACTTTAATATTATTAAATATATATAAAAAAAAACCTATATGTGAAGGTGGAACATCAAATTCATCTTAGTACAATTATCAAAATATTAAAACATTTAAAATCATTCAAAACTAATTTTTTTATTGAAGTAGGTGTCAAACAAAATAAAAGGTATCAATGTGAAAATTAACAATAGTAATTCTTGATTACGTCCATTAATAACTAAATCGTAATATTAATAATGTATATTCCATAACGAAAAAGTAAGAACTTATATTATAAATAAATATTTTGCTACATTACATTATTTTATTACATTAAAATTTAAATAATATTTTTCTAAATAATGTAACTTAACATTAAAATAAAATATAACTGATGAAAGTAAAGATAGTAGGTAACAGAAATAGTGATAGTGTTTAGTGATAGTGTTCATTACAAAAACATAATAACTGACACGTCAATTAAAACTCTTTTTTAAAAATCGAAAAACTTTTGAATTCTGTCCATTTAATTGAATGTATCCCTCAGGATAAACACCTTCTATAGTAAAAAAAAACTAGATTTAAACAAATCTCCAGGAATGACTCCTAAAATGATGTTGATGTGTAAGGTTTCCGTAAATAACGCGTCCGGGTGGACCACACCTTCCATGAGTCGAATGAACCAACCAGGAAAGGGCTCAATCTATGCTTCGGCCAATGAGGAGAGGGATGAATTTCAAAATTGTGTGTAGACTGTTAAAAATCTGCTGCATTTTGTTGCAACGCATCCACTGCTTGTATATAATATCTCTATTCCAACCAATGAGAAAGCTCCATTTCGCGGTAAAGTAACCGTTTTCTATACAAGCAGCGGAATGCGTTGCAACACAGCAGATTTTTAACAGTGTGTGGAAAATAAGGTATCGCGAAGCGATTCCAACCGGGATTTCAAAGCAATACCGAACGAAATCGCGAAGCGATTCCATGGGGTATTGGCGAACCCAGCAAGCAGGGGTAGCCTAGAACTTGGAATCGCGAAACGATTACGCGGGGGGGGGGGGCGGATCCCCCCTAGTATTCGTAAAAAGTAATTGGTACTAATATCTACTTATAAATGACGAATTGAAATTAAGATTTGGCATCATCTAAACATGATTTTTTTCATTAACAATAATTGAAATTAGGTAAAGATTTTTATATGCAATATTTAATTTCATACATATAAACTAAATTTTGTGTTTTTTGAAAAAAAGAGCAACACTAATCTATTTATTTAATAAGTAAATACGAAAGGAGAATCCCGGAATGAGCTGTCAATTTTCGGTTAAATCTGTTTCATTCGTTAAAAAAATATATATAAAGCATTTACTTTTACATGATATTATGTGATTTTCAGGAATTAAAACAACTTAAAAGTTTTACCATTTGTTGGAAAAAAATTGTCACGTTTAGATTTTTTAAATGTTAAATTATGTATGAATTATTTAACTGCGTACTTTAAATTACTCTGACTAAATAAAAATTTAATATATACATACATCAAATATTTTGAATTGTCTACATATTTTGATGAGATTACCTACATCTGAACGATAAACATAATAAATTTAACTTTTAAATTTTAAATTTTTATCTCTTTTTTATCGAAAACAATTAATTTTCTTCTTCTACTTCACTGAACAGTGTTTGGATATTCATCATATGAATGGCATTGGCAACAATATACTTTACAATTAATGCATATATAAATGATGGACTGTCAGTAAATTCATTTGATTGTGGAACTGTCAGTAGTTTAATTTCTTTGTGTGTTTTATATATGCTAAAATATGTCGTTTGGCATTCGGACTGTTTATGAAGATTATGGATGTTTAAATATCTACAGATAAAATTTTGTGTTTCAAAAAATTGCAAATGAATAGTTTGGAGCAAAAATGAAAGAAAAACTACAAAATACAACTTTTTTTTATCTCTGTCAAGAAAACTTAAATATATAAATTTATATTTACTAAATTTAGCCATAATGCAAAAATAACTATCGTGTCGCTATTTATATTCGTGAAATCGACAGTAATACATATATAATTATAATAAATATGATGAAATTGCGGTTTTGAAAGTGTTAAATATAATAATTTAAAAATGAATAAAATTAAAATGTCTCAGAAAATTGACGATGAAAGCCTTCAACTGAACTATTGTTTATTAAATATTATATAAACAAGAAAATATGCAGCAAGATAAACGAAAAATAATAAAATAATATTTCAATCCAAAAAAACAAAGGATTACTAAATAATGTTTCATAATTATTTTCAGTATCATTTTGTAATAAAAATAGCAGTCAGATATTTTCTATATTAAAGTTTCTTTTTTAATCTTACAAATATATATTTTTGTAACATCCGCACTTTTTGGCAATGTATGACAAACTATTTATCTCTGTTTGATATTTCATTAATTTTATTTTACATTGGTCGCTATGCTGAGCTCCTCTAACTGCAAAAATGTGACTTCGAAATTTCAACATAATCATTCTAGCCTGCGTTCATTCTTTATTCTACAAATAACGACAACAGAGACTAGAACTAGACATGAAAATAACTCTTAGTGATAGATTATATTAATGCTGATAAGAATGTATAAGAAAATCCGGCACATATATTGTTGATATCGTCGGAAAAATGCGTATAACAAACAAAATTATATTATTGCTATACGTGAAATTGGAATGTTTTAGCATTAGATAATTTATAAAAGCGTTTTAATATAAAGTTTGTTCTACTGTATGAAAGAGCATAATTTTGAAGGGATATTGCTTGAAAACGCATACTTACTTTAAAGAGTCTGGTGTATTATAAATATTACATGTCTTTTCATCGAGTGTTATTTTGTCTTAATAAGTACTTAGTTAATTTCTACACGTGGAAATGAAAGTATACGGCTATACCTTTCTTATTATGACTTCATTTATGTGTTGACATCTGGTAATGATAATAATAGTAATAATAGTTTATTTAATTATCGTTACATCGCTGGCGATTTTTTTATTTTATGCATATATTTCACTCTTTAAATTTTAAATATAAGATGTGACGTGACGTTGGGTGTCGTTTGTGAATTTGTCGGTCAAATGAGTCAAATAGTCTAAGTAAAGTTAGAATGCAAACTTTTATTTACTGTAGTTGGAAAATGGGGAGTGGAGCCAAGATTCAGTATTCCTCACAATTAAGCACACTACTACGGGATTAAACTTTAGTTCATACTCACATTTACGACTAAGTCCGGCTCGAAGCACTAACCCGGCTCTTCTCTTCAGGTCGTGGTCTACTTTTACTCTAAACTGTAAATAAACAGCCCGTGGCTGCACAAATATCTTTATTCTCAAACGATCACAGCGCTGAACTAACTCTTACCGAACTCGATTGCTGAGGCTTTCTACCTTCACAAGGCCGCTCTGCTATTCTTTGCTGGAGGCTCTCCCGGCTCATCACACCACACACCACACCAACTCACAACTTACAGTTTTTATACTTTGTAATTTGAAGACGGAGCTAGAAATTTGCATAAAACTCATAACCGCAGTTAACTATAGATCGAGGGCACCACACACACTCCGGAAAATTAGAGTTGCATAAAGGATAGGTGTCACTTTTGCGCCACACATGTTAGAACATGTACGCCACGATCTTACTCAAAACATCAGAGTGCCTTTATTACAAAGGGACACTCCCTTTTCTAAAACATTGAAGATATTTTTCTAAAACTTTTCTAAAACATAGAAATGCGATAAAACGCAAAAAAAAGAAAAAAAAAACTTTATAATAATTGTAATGGCCTCTCAAATCCTATGGTAATACCTCATTTTCCAAGTCTCTTAGAAAACCTTCGTTCAGCTATTTTTATCATATGAATGTGAATTGAAAAACACACAAAATAAGTACATTCGTTAGATTTCAGACAATGAGATAATCTTTAAAATTCAGTAAGTCTATTTGGATAGCTACGATTAACGTTATTAAAATAAAATTAATTTTGTCTCAAACTGGAAAAAAGTTCAGAGCCGAAAGGAGTAAATTAATGTGCCTTTCCTAAATGTTTTACAACTTGCACAGATGACTACAGTCACATGCTATATTTTTCAAAGACTTCTTTTATTCTAAAATTTTCATAAATTATCCACGTTATTATTATCAAGCAAAAGTCAATGGCAATTAAAAAGAATAAGAAATAAAACATGTAGGCTGAACCTTAATCAATAATATTTAATATGATTATAAGTATTTTTTCTAGTCAAAGAAGAGGTTATATAAACTATGGATAAAATAAAAGCATCGGTTTAGTAATATTAAAATAAATAGAAAAACTATCAACATATATGCATATCTAAATATATGCAAGTATTATATTCAGGAGCATTTAAAATAAAAGTAACAAACACAAATATCCCTATTTAAGAGACATACACTCGATTAAAAATCCTTTCTAAATGTTTTACTTATTGCGCAGATGACTACCGCCACATGCCTTATTTATGAAAGATTTTTTTTTTCTAATGAGTGCTACTTTCGATGTTTTTATTATCAAACAAATAGCAACTGAAATTAGTAGGAAGAAAAATTAAAAAATGTTGGCTGAAACTTAATCATTAATATTTAAACTGACTGTAATGGAATTTCTTTAGGCCTAGAAAGACGTTATATAAACTATGGATAAAAATAATAGTATATATTTTGTAATAATAAAATTAATAGAAAAAATTCTAAATTTAAGCATAAGCATTATATTCAAGCGCATTTAAAATAAAATTAATAGTCACAAATCTCTCTATACAGAGATATTTTGATCATCTACATTTCATGAAATTAAATAAATATATATTTCAAACAACTGCATTAGATGCTAATGTCTGTATAAATTATTTATTCTTAAATTTTTCTATTACTGTCTTAATTAATTCCCCCCTCCTAAAAAAAGCCATGTATATTTTTTATTTTTTTTATGTTTAACTTTTTTAAATTAACTTTTAACCTTTATCATTTTTTATTATACTGTGCATTGTATTAGAAATGTATATGATTAGAAGTTGTTCTTTAGGATTTTAAAATGCCTTGGCATATATGATACAGCATCCGTGTTTCGATGTTACTATAAAATTTCCTATTCCTTTGATTGGGAAAACAACCAAGCCCAGATATTTGTGATATATCCACGCATATGAACAATGATATGAATGATATATCAATTCAAACAATGTTGTACCCGTAGGAGAAACTTACTTCCACATTACATAACATTTTTCTCCAAGTTTCTGCAATTTTACGAAAGTATATGATTCGAATGCTTGATGATTAAAAGTTTTTTATGTTAAGACATTTAAAAATCACAAAGTTATTAAAGTTTCCTTAAGTTAAAAAAATAAAAGTAATATTTCAAATTGCAAAGTCATCGATAGATAGAATAACTTTTGTCCCCATCTCTGACAAAATTATTCTCTAAAAATAATATTCGTAAAAAATAATTATAAAAATTTACTATTAACTATATAATGATTTTCATGCCATGTTTAATTTGATGAATAAAAAACAAATTTCAACTATTTTAACAAAAAACTCTAAAATGAAAATTATACGAAAACTCGTTAATTAGAGAAAAGCTTGTTAGTTTTAAATAAAATCCACTCACTAAAATATGTGGTTTTTATATACACAGTTTCTAAGAAAAAAGAATCCTCTTGACCTTATATTTATACATATATACAATATATTTTATGATCTACTGCACTATTTGTAATTATTTATCTCCTTATTTGGCTATACTTGCAATTTCATTCATTTCGCCTGGCGTTGTTATGCTCAGTCCTTCTTCTCAATTTCTCCAACTGTCAGAATGTGACTTCGGAATATGGGCTTAATCATTACATGCCTGCATTCGTCGGTTGTTCTATAAATCACGAAAATTCAGGCCCTCACTAGACATAGGAATATCTTACAATGATAGATTATATTAATCTTGATAATATTGTTTAAGAGAATCCGGCACAGATATTCGTGACCTCTTCGAAACTAAATGACAGTAACTAATGAAAAATGATGTTATTCTTTCATGCAGAACGTGGATGGACTTTTTCAGAATTAGATAATATATATAATCTATGTTTTATTTATAAATTTTATTTAATTCGAAAGAGAGACACTTTTTGAATTCATGCTCTTTGACAGTCATTATTAAATCACTGCACACTTATCACTGCATCACTGCATACAAAAAAAGAAAAAAAGAAAAAAAAAGTTATACGGCGCATACTAACATATCTTAATACAATACTTTCCTAACATATCTTAATACAATATAAATTCTTTTGATTTTGATATTTAGATAATTATTTTCCAAATTATATAACTTAAGATCAAAATCAAACTTATCTGATGAAAGTAGGAATAGGAAGTAACAGAAATATAACGAGACTAGACAAACTTTTTATAAGAAATAATTAATTTCATACACAACTAAATTCATTGTTTTATAGAAAATGTAGCAATAATGATTTAATTGATAGTTTATTAGATAGCTACGCGAAGGAGATCCCAGTAATCATTTGTATAATGTTTGGCTAAATTAATTCATTCCTTGAAAAAATATAGAACACGTATTTTTTCGTGATAGTACTTTACATTCAAGAGTTGAGAAATTTTTTTAATTTTTCCATTTATTGAAAAGAATTTTGTACATTTGATTGTTTTATTTAAATGTTAAATAATTAATGTTAAACTGGTTAACCGATTGTCTTAACCCCTTGAAGGGCGGTGATGCCGCCACGGCATCACCTAATTTTAATTCCTGAATGTCACATTGGCACCCGAATTTTTTAAAGAGAATTTCACCTTTATTAAATGAGCGAAAATACACTTTTACTAGTTTACAAATAATTTTTCTTGTGAATACTGGTGTCAATGAATTATTTCAACATTTTGTGAAGACATGTACCTTGCCCCTGAAAGGGTTAAAGTACTTTGATTGAATTGAAATTTATTTAATCCGTATATCAAACATTCTAAACGGTCTGCATAGTTTTCGTAGAAATTACAAGTATTTGAACAAAAAATTTAAATAATTGTAACACTTCAATTTTCGTTATTTTTTATCTAAAGTAATTGTATTTTTTCTTTAATTTCAATGGTTGCATAACTACCCTGTTTCATAAAGTGTCTTAAAAAGAAAATGTAATAAAATATGTCATTGCACCCGATCACATTGGTAAAGTTAGATAAACTAAAAATGGCTTATGTTTCTGAGGCAACGAACAAAATTACATATGAATAGTGTTGGCGACAATATACTTTGCAATTAATGCAAATATAAAGAAATAATTGTCAGTTATTAATTCATTTGATTGTGCGCATAACACTTGCTAAAATGCGACATTTGGTATTATGGCAGTTCATGCAAGGTTCTGCATAGTTACATGTTTACGTATAAATGCTTGTGTTTCAAAAAGAAATGATTAATTTGGAGCATAAATAAAAAAGTGAATAAATAAAGATTTTTTATGTATATAATCATAAAAAATGAACTTAATGCGACAAAGAAGCAAAAGTAACTTTCGTGTCACTATTTTTAGTATTGAAATCGTCTTTAATTCATACATAACTTATCATAAATATGATTAAATTGCGGATTTAACTATGTTAGATATTAAGTAAAATTTGATTAAAATTAGAAATGCCTCCGAAAAATTGATGATGAGACTTGATCTGAACAATTATTTTTAAATATTATGTTACAAAAAAACCCTAATAAAATAAATTAAAGATAATTAAAAAATAATATTTTAAGGCAAATAAAATACAAAGGATTTCTAAATACGTACTTAATAATTATTTTCAGTAGCATTTCTAATAAAAATTACAAGCAAATATCTTAATATCTTAAAAGAGGTTTGCGATTTAATCTTATACATTTTTACTAATATATATTTTTTAATCACTGCTACACTATTAGGCATTATCTGACAACTATTTATTTCTATTTCAAATTTCATTCATTGTATGTTACATTAGTACTCAACTTCTCTAACTGTCAGAATGTGACTTGGGAATTTCAACACAATAATTCTAGCCTGCGTTCATCCGTTATTCCATAAATAACGAGAACACAGACTAGAACTAGACATGGGAATAACTCTTAATGATAGATTATCTTAATGTTCAAAAGATTGTTTAAGAAAATACAACATATATTTCTAATATTGTCGAAAATAAATGCGAATAACACTTAAAATTAAACTATTGCTGATCATGAAACTTTGACGGTATATTTAGCATTATAGATAAATGAATTTTAGAATAAATTAAACACATAATAGATAGTTGACATTTAAACACATGTTAAACTATTAAAACTTTTTAAAAAATGCTTTATAAACTACACAGATGACTACAGTCACACGCCTTATTTTTTTTAAAAATCATTTTGATATTTTGATAAATAGCGATATTTTGGATGCTGATAAAATTGTTTAAGAAACTCCGCTACAGTGTTGCCAGATGGGCTATTTTTTATTAATTAAGATTCTTGATTGGCACCACTTTTTTAAAATTATTAAATGCACCTTATTTAATGATATCTATATTATAAAGGCCAAACGTATCTGTGCGTAACGCATACGTCGTTTTGCGAATGTGAATTTGAAATTTGAAATGAAATGTCGGTTTTGCAAATAATTTAAACTTCAAAACATCCTACATTTTCAATTTTTACATCATTGTATAGGGGAAAAATGTGCTTTTAAATGCAATTTGTTTGAAAAATTTATCTTAATTTATTTTTGAAATATTAATTTTTTTGTAGTTTTTAATACTTTTTTCTAATCGTGGCAACAAAAGTATCTATTAAAAGCAAATGGAAAAAGGGAAAAAAGTGATTACTATATCTTTATGTTGTCATTTTCTCATTAAAAAAGAATATAAATAGTTGAGGATTTGTTTCAGTTAATAGCATCGAGACTTCAAGTTTCGATCAAAATGATCAAATTAAAATACCATTTTTTTTAAAAAAAGGTGACTATAAATGTGAAAAGTGCATATGTAAATTTGGATACGGTGAAAAATATTTCGGGTTTAGATTTCATGGTTAAAAAAATACTATGATGGAGTCAAAGTTAATAAATTTTGCTTTTTTTCATTTTTGAATATTAGCATAAGATCCTTAATTGATAACTTTATCGTAATAACAGATCTTTATTATTTATTTTACAACTTACATGTACGATTACAGTTTAATCATAACAATTTCTACAACTGAGTTTTCTGGAAATAGTAATTTGTTAACCTTAGGTTAAATATCATTTGTTTAAGAGTTAAACTTACCAATATGAGGTGCGTTACTTATTGTAACTAATTTTATAGGTTTATTACAAGTCAATGAAACAGATCCTTCTTAAACATTTTCTTTCATCGAAATTCGACGGGTTCTACCTTGTATTAATTAAGGCGAAAATAAAGGGAATTTTGCCGATTCAAATGAGTGGTGCTAATCAAAAAATCTGAATTAAAAAAAATAGCCCACTGACAACACTGCTCCGGTACATATACTCTTCATATCATTGAAAAAAATGCAGATGAGACACAAAATTATATTATTGCTATCCGTGAAACTTTGATATGATGTTGACCTTTCGGGTCCGGATTGTTTTTTTTTAATTTTTAGAAAAAAAATACTTTTATATTAATAACATCAACATTTGTTATTCAAGTAAATTAGATAGTATTTAACAAATACTTCATTGTATTAAACATATTGAATATTCTGGTTTTTCGTAGTATTGAATAAATATTCATAGGATAATAGGCTAACGAAGAATTTTTGGAGATGTTTAGAAAATATTGTATTACAATAAGATTTTTCTTATATTACAAATTTATAATTCTTTTTTGCGCTTAATTACACATGATTCTTTCAGAAAAGTAATTTTTATTTTAAATTCAAATAATGAAATATAAGTTTAAAATAAAAGAATCGCAAACGCCGCAAAGAGAATAAAAAACTATAATAATTATTATCATTGATTCTAAATAACTAAACATAAATGAAGTCATACAGTAAATGCATAGACATATATTAGCAATACTCTATGTAAATAACATCAAAAATAATTCTTAAAATCATGTAATACTCCATTAAAAACATCTTCTATTAATACTACATGAGACCCGAAAGACTTAGATAATGCATAAACGCGTTTTAGTATAAATTTTATTCTACTGTAAGAAAGTGCACAACTTTGACTGCTTGGAATATTGGTTGGAAACACGTATTAAAATAAAAAACTTTTTCTAAATGTTTTACAAACTACGCTGATTACTACAGTCACATACCTTATTTATCAAAGATAATTTATTTTAAAATTTTAATAAATAATGCTACTTTCCGTGTTGCTATTACCCAACAAATCGTCACCTGAGAATAATAAAGTTCTTTTTTGTGTTTTTAAAAAAAATTACATCGATATAGATATAATCTATTTGATTAAATTGCATAAAAATGATGATATATTTAATTTCATATGAACTTACAATCATAATACGACATTATTTTAATCCAGAGATGCCTTCACAGATATACAGAAAACCTCTATATATCGGAAAGTCAAATTTTTCAAAAACATAGATAAAACTTTATTACTATCAGGTGACGAAATGTCAAACAAAGTTAGTGGGAATGTGAATTAAAACGTACACGATGAAACCTTATAAATAATATTTAGTATTTCTATAATGAAATTTTCAGGGTCTAAAAAAATGTTATTAACCTGGGATGAAATAATAATATCGGCATAGTAATAATAAATAAATACAAAAACTTTCTAAATATATGCATAAGTTTCAAGAGCATTTAACATATAATTAACAGATATAAATTTCTCTCTTTAAAAATGCATATTAAATTAATAAACCTTTTCTAAATGTTTGACAAATTCCGCTGATGACTACAGTCTCTTTCGTTAGTTGTCAAAGAGATTTTTATTGTGATAGTTTGATAAATAATACTACTTTTGATGTTGTTATTATTCAACAAATGTGAATTAAAGTTAGTAGAAATGAGAGTAAAATAATATTCACTGAAACCTATTCAATAATATTTAAAATTACTATAATGAAATTTTCCAAGTGAGAAAAGATGTTATTTAACCTGGGATAAAATAATAGTATTGTTTTGTTAATAATAAAATAAATACAAAAACTATCTAAATATGTCTCTTAGTATTATATTTAAGAGCACTTAAAATAAAATTAATAGATACAAATATCTCTCTATAAAAAACAAACAAATATTATATTAATGAACCTCATCTAAATGTTTTACAAATTAGGCAGACTACAACAGTCAAATACCTTATTTATCGAAGAATTTTTTTATTTCCATATTTTCATAACTAATGCTACATGCCATGTTGTTATTATTACATAATTGCCAATTAAAACTTGTAGGAACGAGAATTAAAAAATTTAGAAATGTAGACTGAAATCTAATCAGTTATATATAATATGACTATAATGAAATTTTCCAAGAATATGAAGACATTATATAAAATATGAATAAAGATAATGGGATCGGTTTAATAACAAACAAAATAAATAGAGAAGTATTGTAAATACATGAATCAGTATTACATTCAGAAGCATTTAATTTAAAATTAATCGTCTCAAAATCTCTCTATATAAAGATATTTTTATCATCCACTCTTGTGCAATTGAATAATATATTTTTCAAACAACTGCACTAGTGACTAATGTCTGTATAACTATTTTTTCATAAATTTTGTTGCTATTATTATTATTTCATTAGTCGTTATTCCCAGTTTTTCTAGTAGTCAGAAAACTTTTCGGAATGTAAACATCATAATTCTACCCTTCTTCATCAATTATTCCACAAATAACAAGATTACTTAATATAGACTAGATATGAGTATAACTCAGAATGATAAATTATAATCAGGCTCATTTCAATAGTTAAGAAAATCTGGCTCATATATTTGTGCTACTTTCGAAACTTAATGTGAATATTAAAGGAAATTATATTGAAAAAATGACAATGCGAGCCATGATTTAAACAATTATTAATTATTAATTAAATATTATATAAAGAAAAAAATATCTAATAAAATAAACCGATAATAATTAAATAATAATATTTTAAAGCTAAATAAAATACAAAGGATTTCTAAATACGTAATTAATATTTATTTTGAGTAGCATTTGTAGTAAAAATAACAAGCAGATATCTTGCTATTTTAAAAGAGGTTTTCTTCGTTATCTTGTAAACTTTTACAGATATATTTTTTATGTCACTGCTGCATTACTTGACAATATCTGACAAACTATTTATTCCTTGTAGAAATTTCATTAATTTTATTTAACACTAGTCCTTCTATTCAACTTCTCTAACTGTCAGAATGCGACTTCGGAATTTCAACATAATCATTCCCGCCGTGTTCATCTGTTATTCTATAAATAACAAGAATACAGACTAGAATAAGATCTGGGAATAACCTACAATGATAGATTACATTATTGTTGATAAGATTGTTTAAGAAAATCAGGCACAGATATTCCTCACGTTATCTAAAATAAATGCGTATTAGGAATAAAATTATATTAACATTATTCGTGAAATTTTGACGAGATGTTTAGCATTAGATAATGCACAGACGGATTTTAGTATAAATCTTCCTCTACTGCAAGAAGGAGCACAGTTTTGGAATGTAATTCGCTTATAAACACATATTAAATTCTTTTGTAAATTTAATTTAGTGGAATAAGGCTTTTCTAAATGTTTTACAAATTGCTCACATATGTATTGTCGCATGCTTTATTTTATTATATATATATATTTTGATAAGTAATGCCACATTTGAAGTTCTTATGAAAAAGTGTCAATTAACATTAGTAGGAATGAGAATTAAAAAGAATTAGGCTGAAACCTAACCAATACTTCATATGACCATAAAGAAAATTTCCAAGTCTAAGAAGAGTTTATATGAACAATGGATAAAATATTAGTATATGTTAAGTAATAATAAAATAAATACAAAAATTTTGTAATTACATGTATAAGTATTATATTCAAGAGTAATTAGTTAATTATAATTATGATAAATTTCAGTTTAATTATTATTTTGAAAATTTCGTTATTATTATTTTTATTATTATTGCATTAAGCGTTCTTCCAAAAGTCGGAAAATTCTTTGGAATCTAAACACAATCATTATAACCTGCACTAGTTATTACATAAATTGCAAAATCACAAAAAGTAGACAAGACATTTGATTAACTCAGAATGATAGATTATATAAAGGTTCGTAACAATATTAAGAAAATCTAGCTCATATGTGTGTGAGAATTTTGAAATTAAATGTAAGTAATAAATGCAATTTTGTTATTTATACGAAAATTATATAAAACTTATAAGGGATGTTTTAGCCTCGGATAGTGTATAAATAGTTTTTAATATAACGTTTATTAAACTCTAATTTAAAAAAGTTTTTGCAGTGAGTATTTTTTCATTTCATTCATTTTTTCATTCATTTGTCTCAGTATCTCCAACAGTCAGAAAACACTATGTAATATGACCATAACCATTCTAGCCTGCATTCATAAATTATTTTATAAATCCCAAAATTTCTGAAAAGAACTAGGCATGAAAATAACCTCAGAATAATAGATTATGTTAATGTTCTTACTAATGTTTATGAAAAATCAGGCATTTTTGAAACCAGTTGTGTGTAGCAAATGTAACCGTGTTGTGAAACATAGATTAAATATTTCAATAACAGATAAAGTATAAATACTGTTTCAGTATAAAATTTATTCAATTCTGACACGGAAATCTTTTGAAATGCATATATTTCGCAAACAAAAAATAAATTATTGTACATTTTCCTAAAGTTTAAAACATTTTCCAACTATGGAAAAAAAAATCATATACCTTAAATAAAACACCTGTTTTTAGCTCACAGGCTATCAAAGCGTGAGAATTTATGTGACCGCCCGCTCTGTAATTATAAATGTGTGTATGTATGAACGTGCGTAACGTGATAACTCATGATAAAAATGTACGATTTACTTGAAATTATGGTTATAGGTATATTTTTATAAGGTACTTCCCTGATTAGTTTTGGGAGTTCATTCGATAAGTATAAGAGAGAAAACGGCGGGCTAATTCCTTACCCTTAATTTCGATGAATGGATTTTTCATTCAGGTTTATCTAATTTCATTCAAATTTTAGAGAATTTCAGTTTCAGCTAGGTGAGGAGGCCTAGCAAATGGCTTACGCACAACAAGCCCCACGAAGCAGGGTCAAATTGTAGACTTAGGATCTTTCTGATGAGGGCACTGCCATGATTAGTTTGGGGTGTTCATTTGATAAGTATGAAGAGGTGGGGAACGGGGGCTAATGCTCATCCCCTTAATTTATAATATGAATGGGATTCCCATGCAGAATTATCAGTTTTCGTTCAAAATTTAGATATGAGATCATTCTGATGATGCGCCTCCGTGATTAAAATTATATGTTCATTGGAGGATGAGGGATGCTAATCCCCCACCCTTAATTTCGGCAAATAGGCTTTTCATGCAGATTTATCTAATTTCATTCAACTTTTAGATATAATATCATTCTGATGAGAGCACTTCCACTATTAGAAGTTAGAGTTCAATGGATAAGTATAACAGGTCGACGGTGAGCTAACCCTCTCCCATACTTTAGATATATGGGATTTTCGTATAAAATTATGATTAAATTATGATTAATTATCATTCACATTTTTGATATGGGATAATTCTGATGAATTGACTCAGTGATTAGTATTGAGGGTTCATTGGATAAGTATAAATGCGGGGGGGGGTTAATGGGACTATCTTCCTTTAATTTATGTTAATAGGATTTTCACGCAGAATTTACATATATCCTTCCATTTTGTATATAGGTTCATTCTGATAAGATGCTGCCCTGAATTGTTTTTGGAATTCATTGGGTGAGATAAGGAGGGGAAGGGGGTACTAACCCTCTTAATTTAGGCAAATGGTTTTTCATGTAGAATTAATCGATTTGCTATAATTTTCAGATACAGATTCATAGTCATAAGACGTTTTCCTGATTAGTTGTGGGTACATTTCATAAGTATAAAGGGAGTAGGGGTAACTGGGGCACATTGATACACTCCCTCTACTGCTCACACGATCATTAGAGGAAGTTTCATAACAGCTCGAAAAGGTCATGCTAGTGCATTCAACTACATACAGAAAGTCTTGGAATGATTCAGTTGTTTGATGAAACAGGATGGGTCATTTATTGTTTTTGTAGATCAAAAGTAAATTTGAGTTGTACAATTAAAATGGTATTATACAACTGTTCTAGTGTTTTCAACCGAAAAGAATTCTCTTCCTGGCAAGTAAAACTACTCTTTATCAGTTTCCTATTCTTTTTTGATAGATAAATTATGAAGTATTGGATTTGAGACTCATTTTATTCAAAATGGCTGTATCGGGCACATTGATACAGTCTTTGTCGGGGCATATTGATACAATCAAAATCCTTTTCTAGTTCGTTTTTTCATTACCTTTTATTTTTTATTTTTTACCATACACTCCTTAATTCAACCATTTTTCGTCAAAAATTTCTACTATTAATTTTTATTGAAGTGAGTGACCCTACGGGTAATCATTCCCTTGTTATTTTAGCTAAATGGAGTTTTATGCAGAATCATCCTATTTACTTTAATTTTTGGTAGTAGGTTTTTTCTGTTATGTTGAATTTCTGAATTGTTTTTTGAAGTTTAATGCTTAATTACAAAGAAGAGAATGGGAGATAAATCTTCTTAAATTACATAAATGACTTTTTATGCAGAATTATCCGACTTGGTTTGAATTTTGGATAAAGGTGGATTAGATGATAAGGGCTATCCCTAATTAGTTTTAGGGTTCAATTATTATGTATAAAGTAAGGAAATGGGGGAGGGGCGATTTCCACCCATAATTTGTTTTTCGAAGGACATTTATATATATGGCCATAATGTACAATTAGTGTGCATAGCCTTTGAGCCCAATGGCATCTCTTAAACTGGACAAAATTCATTTTATTATCTTAATCTTAATATTAGATGTTTAAAAGAATGTTTGTGGCATTCTCTAAAATGCATGTAGATAACAAATAAAATTATATTATTGCTATTCGTGAAAAGTAAATGTGAAGTTTCAGCGTTAGGTAATACATAAACGCGCTTTGTTTTAAACATGATTCAACTGTAAGAACGACGATGTTTTGGATTGAAACATTATTTCAAAATATTTGTCAAGAAATATTAAATAATGAGCTTTTACAGAATGTCAACGCTTTAACACAGCTTTAACACACTGCGCAGATGCCAATACTCACATACTTTGTTTATAAACGATCTTTCTAGAAAAAAAATGATATATCTTTGGACGATTTATTAACAAAAAAACTCTTAATTAAACTCGGTACGAACCAAAATTAAGAGATATATTCTCAATCTTACTAAAAAAATATTTAATATGATTACAATTAAATTTTCGGATTCCAGGAAGAAGATATATAAAATCTGAATAAAAAGTAGTTATGTTTTTTAATAATAAAATAAATACAAATTATTTCTAAACGTGCATGAATAGTCGTTATATTCAATAACTTTTATAATAAAGTTAATATACATAAAGTTCACTGTATAAAAATATCTTTCACATCTATTTTTATAGAAATGAAGAAATGTTTTTTATTAATTACTTGACAACTTATAAATATATATTTAGTTACTTATTGATACTTGTAATTTCATTGTTATTCGCATTATTTTTGCATTAGTTGCTATTTTGTTTTTCTCTAACAGTTAGAAAACACATCGGAATGTAAACATAATTATTCTAAACTACATTCACCAGTTCTTCCATAAATCACACGTTTGGTGACCAGAATTAGCCAAAAGAATAACTCAGAATGATAGATTAGAGTAATATGGATAACAATATTGTAGACCATTTGGAAAAGACTTTTTTGACGTCTTCCAAACTAAATATGAGTAAGAAATGAAATTGTTGTCTTGCTTTACCTGAAACGTTGGTTGGATATTTCAGCCATAGATAATTTATAAATAACGTTTTAATATAACTTTTATTAAACTTTTATTAAAGAGATGTTTAAGAATGAACATTTTGTTGGCAATAAATATTTAAGTGATGTACATTTACAGAAAATATGAATTTGATACATCACGTAGATATCTGCGTTTACATTATTTATTTATAAAAGCTGTTTTATATTAATATTTAGATAAATATTAAAAAAATAGATAGCTTACTATCTAAGCAAATATTAATTAAAAGAATGGGATGTTTAAGCCTTAGAAAATTAACATTTAATATAACAACTTTGATATGACATCTATTAAACTCTAATTAAAGAGATATTTTAGAATGAACATTTTTTGAAGAAAAAAAATACTACAATAATGTACGTTTTTACAATATTAGATAGATTGCTTTGATGCCTGCACTTACATTTCTTACTTATAAGATCTGTTGTTACTTTAGTATTTAGATAAACCATGATAAAGTTAGATGGCCTACAGTCTTAGTAAATATTAATTAAATTAAAGGGTGCTTAGAACTAAGAAAAATAATTGAAAAGTAATCAATAATTTTCATTGTGACTATAAATGCTCTTTTCTGACGATAAAATCCATATCTAGCCTGCTTGGGAACTAAACAATGGTGGTCCAACGTTAGACTAACCATCTGTTGAAGCGTATGCTGTATTGCATCCTTACTATATTTTCCTCTAGTGGGCATTCAATTAGGCAAGCATATCATTAAAAGTTGTTATTTAGGCTTTCAAAAAGCCTTGTCATCCGTGTTTTCACTTTACAACAAACCTTCTGTTTCCTTGATTCGAAAGAGAATCAGACAAGATTATTCATGGTATATACACACGTATGAACAATATCATTTCAAACCAAGTTATACACATATGTGAAACTTATTTCAGCGTTATGTAACAATTTTATGAAAAATTCTGCAAATATACGAAAGAAAATTATTCGAATGTTTGATGTCTTAAAGTTTATACAGATACATATATATTTAAAAAATTAAATCAATAAAAAAGCTTAAATTTTCTTGAGTAAAAAATAAATAGATTAATAAATAATTAAATACAATATGTAAAGTCATCGGTAAAAAAACAACTTTGATTACCATCTGTAACAAAATTATTCCCTAAAAATAATATATATAATATTAATTAGTCTAAATATTTACTAATAACTTGGCAATGATTTTTATTCCATGTTTAAATTCAATTATAAAATCAAAATTCAACTCTTTTTAACAAAAGCTCTAAAGCAAAAATGATAGGAGAATTCTTAATTTCAAATAAAATCAACACGTTTCATACATATTTGTTAAAAAAAGCAGCCTCTCGACAATATATTTGTATAGATGTACAATATGTTTTTTGATGTACTGCACCATTTGAAATTATTTATCTCCATATTTGTTTATACGTGAAATTTTATTAATTTTGTCTCGCGTTGTTATTTGCAGTCCTCCTTCTCAATTTCTCTAACTGTCAGAATGTGACTTCAGAATATGGACTTAATAATTACATGCCTGCACTTGCCGGCTATTCTATAAAACACGAAAATTCAGATCCACACTAAGCATAGGAATAAGTAGCAATGATAGATTATATTATGTTAGATAATACTGTTTAAAGGAATCCGGCACAGATATTCGTGACCTCTTTGAATCTAAATGTCAGTAACTAATAAAAAATGTAGTTATTGTTTTACGCCGAACATAGATGAAAATTTTCAGCATTTGATAATACATATAAACTCTATTTAATTAAAAATTTTATTAAATTCTAAAGCGAACCACTTTTAAAATTCATGTTCCTTAATAAAAAATACTAAATTACTGCACTTTTGTTTTGTAAATATTAGATATAGTGCGCATATGCCATCCCTCACAAATTTTGGCTCAATATAAATTGTTTTTGTTTTAATATTTAGATAAATATTTCCTAAATTATGTAAAATAATATCAAAAGAAAAGATAAAAGATAAAAGTGGGAATATGAAGAAACAGAAATATTACAAATGTTTAGCGATACTGTTCATTAAAGCTATGTAATATATGAAACGTTAATTAAAACTTTTTTGAGACTCGAAAATTTTTGAAGCCTATCTGTTTGCTTGAATATATAGCTTATCATAAAATATTTGTACACATTAATTGGTATTAACATCTACTTATAAATAACGCATACAAATTAAAGTTTGGTAACATATTAAAATTACATATAAACATAATTTTCTCATTAAAAATATTGAAACTAGCTGAAGTTTTTTATATAGATTGCTTAATTTCATGCACATAAATCAAATTTCAAATGTTTTTAACAAAAAAATCTAGAACGAAATTATTCTCGTGAATTTTAAAAACGTGTACACATTTTATACACATTTCCTAAAAATATAATCCTCTCGATCTCCTCTGGAAATTGTATAAATTTTATGCATAATTCCTAAAAAAGATTACTTTCGACCTTGTATTTTTACAGATGTATAGTATATTTTTTGATCTACTGCACTATTTGTAATTATTTATTTCCATATTTGATTATGCTTGCAATTTCATTCATTTCGCCTGGCGTTATTATGTTCAGTCCTATTTCTGTATTTCTCCAACTGTCAGAATGTAATTTCGAAATATAGACTTAATCTTTGCATGCCTGCATTCGTCGATTATTCTATAAATCACGAAAATTCAGACTCACATTTCCCATAGGAATAACTTATAATGATAGATTATATTAAGCAATATTATATTTATTTATTTATTTATTTATTAAGCAATATTATATTATATTAAGTTTATATTATTATAAAATATTCGTAAAAATTAGTTGATAATAACATCTACTTCGAAATGAGGTACACAAAATATATAATAATAATTTTAATATACATATTAAAATATCAACAAAACATATTTCTTTTCATTAACAATATCAAAATTAGATAAAGATTTTTATATACAATGTTCCATTTACTGCACATAAGCTAAACTACAACTATTTTTAACTATTCTTTTTCATCTGCTGCACTGTTTGCAATTATTTATCTCTTCATTTGGATAAATTTGCAATTTCGTTGATTTTGTCAGGCATTGTTACTCTCAGTCCTCCTTTCCAATTTCTCCAACTGTCAGAATATGACTTCGGAATATGGACTTAATCATTACATGCCTGCATTCGTCGGGTATTCTATAAATCACGAAAATTCAGACCCACTCTAAACATAAAAATATCTTACATTGATAGATCATATTAATCTTCATAACATTGTTTAAGAGAATCCGGCAAAGATTTTGTGACCTCTTCTAAACTAAATGGCAGTAACAAATGAAAAATGATGTTATTGCTTTACGCAAAATATACATTGAATTTTTCAACAGAAGATAATATATATAAACTGTGTTATACTATAAATATTATTCAATTGTAAAGAGAGCCAATTTTTGAATTTATGTTAATTGACAGCAGTGTTCATTCATCACTGCTCACTTACAAAAGAATATATATAAATATATATACATATATAAATATATATATTCTTTATATTTCTTTGGAATATATATATATACATGTAATAAAAAAATGCGCCATTTTGTTCTCTCTTAGCTTCAATTCTAAATTTGTTGAACATATTTCAATCTTAGTTTCGTAATGTATTAACTTGTAACAGCTAAAAATCTTTTTTTTTCTTCTACAGAACATTCGTTATCAAAGTGCTTAAACCATTTTAAAATATCCATGCCCGACCCAAAATCAAAAGGGACAGTATCAAGTTTATTTTCTAACATTTTTTCTGTCTTTACTAATCCGGATCTTAAAAACATGAAAGAGGGATAATTCATACGGAAAATATTTAACTGCTACACTTCAATTACTATACTTCAAATACTTCATTAAATAATAAATAATAAATAAATCAATTCTGTGTTTGAATTCATGTGAAAAAAATAAATAAGGAATAAATAAGTAAATAATAAATAAATATCATGGTTTCAATACATAGGAAATACACAACAAATCATTTTAAGAACAAAAATAATTTTCTCGGTTTAGTACTCTGAACATTTTTTAAACTTAAGTAAATTTTCTATCCGCAGAAAATTTCAATTAATATAAATTAAGAACAAATTTATTTTTTAATATCTGTAATAAAAATTAAAAAATCAAGAATTTAAATAAAGAAATTATTATTAAAATTTCGTAAACAATAACAAAATAAGATAAATAATAAGTAATAACTTACAATCTTGTTCTCTAAAAAAGAATAACGGAACCTAGATTTTATTTGGAAGGAAAAAGAAAAAAAAATTGTGGTATTCAATTAGTGTTTGCGGCCGTTGAACAACATCGATAAAGAAATTTCTTTATCAAAATGATTCACTGCTCAGATGTTCTTTAATCTTGATAATCATCAGATAGTTTCGTAGAGGTTAATTATATATAAAAAAAATACTGGAGATATAGTTCTCAACCGATGGATCTAAAATGCTGGCGACATATTTCACAAACGATGGATTTCCCACCTGTCGATGTTAAACAATATCACAAACAAAACTTTATAAGACGATCTTTTTCACAGAACTCCTACTTATCACTAAGTTCTTTTGAAGATCGCTTTAAAGATTCTGAATTATCTGAAATCGTTTTTCTTTTGACATCGTTCCTTGCAATATCATTGGCATTACTTTGATGACTTAGATGCGTCTAAGAGCAAAACACACACAGCAGGTGTTTCAGCGAGTAATTGTTCATCGAACATGGCGAACATGGCGAGCACAAACAGCGTTATGAAGCAATTCTCATACAAAGGTTCATTTTGTAGCTGTTGAGCTCGATAATTATTATTCAAAAATTGAACGCCGGTTTCTCTCTATCCTGCCGGCAAATGTAATAAATATAATTCGTTGGAATATTCTATGTTGCTTAAACTCTAGGAATCCGCAGCATCACGAGCAGAGTAGTCGCTCCGACCGTTGGCGAGCAGTGGAAGAATTTCATTGGGGGATTTCCCCATTATAAAAACAAACACCATCCGTCTTCAAGTTCTTTATTGATGAACTAATAAAATAGATAAAGTCTTCCCCGCAATCATCTTAGCACACATCGACACTACAACTTTCGTTATCCAGTCCACATCATCAGATATTCTAATTCAGCGGGGAAATGAAACGGGCGTCTTGATAGTTTAAAGGGCAATTGCATTCTAACACTCCTCAAAAACCAAATGAAAAGAAACATTTTCACGAAAAAACTAGCTCCCTCCTACTCCGCGTCAATCATTTTAAAAATCCAATTAGGATTAACTCGAGTCTCAACGAAAAAAAATGATCAGTTCTGATTGTTCTTGGCAGGCGTGTACACGGCAGGATCTATATTTTTCCTCGTAAATAACAAACCCCTTAACAACGTGGATTAAAACCTGTCACGCGATGTTAAATAAAAGATAAAATTAAAATCCCGGGAATATTCCAGAAAGTAAAAAGGTTACGAAATACCTCCCGCCTTTTTGAGAAGCAAGCAATAATTTATTAATAAATAAAATAAGATAAAGAATTTTAGCTGTTACAAGTTAATACATTACGAAACTAAGACTGAATTATGTTCCACAAATTTAGAATTGAAGCTAAGAGAGAACAAAATAAGATCAAAATCAAATTTTCTGGTGAAAGTTGGAATACTCACTATTGCTATAAAAAAGCCAAAATGTTAGTTTTTTCCGAAAACAATTTAGTTTGTCTGTAAAGTTGAATGTATCCGTCAATATTAAATATTCATAAAAATAATCGATAATAACATCTACTTCGAAATTATGTATGTAACACCAATTTCAAAATGAGGTATGTAAATTAATGTTTTCTTATTTTACTTCACTGAAGAGTGTTTTGGTCTTCATCATATGAACAGTGTTGCCAACAATATAATTTTCAATAAATGGGTATATAAATGAAGAACTCTCAGTAAATGCATTTGGTTGTGCTTATTATAATCAAAGTTTCGTCAAAGTATATACATTTGTGTGTATGTTTACAAAGTGTATGCACGAGCGTATAGACAATGCAAATGCTAAAATACGCCATTTGCAATTCTGACAGTTTATTGAAGTTTATGCATGTTTAAATATCTATATTTAATTGTTTGTGTTGCAATATATATATACATATATATATATTTCAAATGACTAGTATAGGATATAAAGAAAAAAAAAGAATAAATAAAGCTTTTTTATCTCTGTTTAAAAAAAGCTTAAATATATAAAAATAAAGAACGTACTAAATCCAACCATAATTCAAAAATAACTTACTTTTCTCTTTGTTTAGTCCTGAAATCGTTTGTAATACATATATAATTCATGATAAATATGATTAAATTATTGATTGGAGTATGTTAGAAATTAAAAGAAATATGATTAAAATTAACATATATACAAAAATTGACAATTAAAGACTTCATCTGAACAGTTATTTATTAAATAATTTTTTGTTAAATATTATATAAATAAGAAAAATGACAAATTAAAAAAAACACGATCCTAATAAAAAAAATAATATTTAAAATTAAATAAAATACAAAAAATGTATTAATACTTACTTAATAATAATTTTCAGTAGTATTTGTAAAATTAATAACAGTCAGATATCTTGAACTTAAAATATATTTGCGATTCAATCTTGTAAACGTTTATAAATATAAATTTTGAATCACTGTTGCACCTTTTGGCAACATCTAACAAACTGTTTATTTCTATTTGAAATTATATTCATTTTATGTTACATTATACTTAAAATCTCTAGCTGTCAGAATGTGACTTCAGAATTTCTACATAATCATTCTAGCCTGTGCTCATCCGTTATTCTATAAATAACAAGAGGACTAGAACCAGACATGAGAATAACTCTAAGTGATAGATTATATTAATGTTGATAAGATTGTTTAAGGAAATCCGGCACAGATACTTCTGACTTTGTCAAAAATAATTATCAAAGATTTATTTTTTATTTTGATAAGTAATGCTGTTTTTTATGTTGTTATTATCCAACAAATTTCAATTAAAAATAATAGGAATGGAAATTAAAACATATAGATTGAAACCTAATCGATAATAAACCTAAACCTAATAAGTATAAGAATAGGGCATATAAAATATGGATAAAATTAATAATATCGGTTAGTAATAATGAAAAAAAAAATACAAAAACTTTCTAAATGTATGCATAAGTATTATATCCAGGAGCATTTAGAATAAAATTAATAATAAAACTCTGTATATATTATTTTTACCATCTACTCTTGTACAATTGAACAAATATATTATTATTATTACTATTATTATTATTATTATTATTATTATTATTATTATTATTATTATTATTATTATTATTATTATTATTATTATTATTATTGCTGCATTAGGTGTTCTTCTCAGTTTTCCAATAATCTGAAAACTCTTCGAAATCGAACAACAACATTCACTGAAACACAATCATTCTAGCCTGCAAACACCAATTCTTCTATAAATAGCAAGATTGCAAAACAAAGACTAGATATTAGAATAACTCAGGATGGTGGATTATATTAAGGTTCATAACAATACTAAGAAAATCTTGCTCATATATTTGTGAGACTTTCGAAACTAAATGTAAGTAATAATGGAAATCCTATTATTTACATATTTACATGAAAATTACGTAAAACTCATAGGAAAACTTTCAGTCTAAGATAATGTATAAATAAGTTTTAATATAACGTTTATTAACCACTTAATTGATTTAGAAAGAAAAGTTTGAAAGAAAAGAAAATAAAAGTTTGTTTTATATATCACTTAAAATTCTTTGATTTCGTCATTTTTTTAATTAAAATTTCAAGCTATTTTATGGAAGAAATGTTTAGACTAAATATTACGAGATTTTTAGCTTAAAATAAGAGGTATTTATCCTATATTTTCAATTTATTTCTAGTAAAACAAGAATCAGTTAAGTGGTTAAACCCTAATAAAGAAAGCTTTTGGAGTGAGTATGTCTTTTCTTGTAAAAAATATTAAAACGATGTACACTTCAAAAATGTTTGATATGATTCAGAAATGTCAGCATATACACTTTGTTTAAAATAATTGTTTTATTTTAATATTTATGCAAGCACTCAAGCCTACAATTTATAGTAAATATGAAATACTACGGTAAAGAGAAAAGACAATAAATAACCTGAGAAAAAAATAATGCAAATTTTTAAATAACAAAACAAAATAAAGAATGCATAAATAAATAAAAACAAATGCTAAGAAAAACTAAATATGTGCATTATATTAAGTTGAATTTATAATAAATTTATCAAATATAAGTCTGTCAGTATAAAAATATTTTTTCATCTACTCTTGTACAGTTATAGAAATATATTTTTAGAAAAACTGTGGTGGGTGGTTTTCAAATGTATTGCCATATTAGGTGAAACATAATTTAAAAAAATAATTTGGTTTAAATATGAGAATTAACTCAGGTATTAATTGCTTATAGTTTACAGCATTCTAAGCAGTTGGTTATTTGCGATTTTTTTTTTTTTTTTTTTTTTTTTTTTATATATTTCAGAAATTTCAAGAAATGTCTTCGCCAGTCACTATTTTTCTCATAAGAGTGACATCTATAAAACATTCTGTAATTTTTTTTTGTATCAATAATTAATTTTAAAAAAATTGCTTAAGGTTATCTTACATACGCATTAATAAATGAAAAACGTATTAGTATTTATTTATTTCATAAATTTAAAGCATTTTAATAATTATTTATGCATTGAGTGTTAAATAAAAGGCATATATTCTGATAAAAACAAATTTAATTAAAATTAATTGTTTTCATTGCAGTTATAATAAAGATTTAGCAAGTTCTAATCGACAAAACAATTAATTTAAGTGAAGTAACAAATTCATTAATAAAATTCTGATTCTTAGCTATAGTAACGTTCATAAAAAGTTTTAACACTCATGACAAGCGGTAACACTCTTGAAGCAAACAACTTTTTTGTAACATTATAAAAAATAAAGCCACTGTATAAAAGAGAGATCAAAAATGAAAATTTGTTATAGCATCTATTTTTCTACATTAGAAAATATTTAAAAGTTTAAATAATTATTAAAATCATTCACTCGCGTGACATTTGTGACACTTCCTGGTCAAACTTATAGAAAATGTGATCTTTCATTTTGAGAATAGGCATTTTCCAATAAATCAAGTGAGTTTTCACTTATTTAACTTTCCAAACTACTGTATATCCGATTTGACATTAAAATGTTCAGAAATAAAATTTACTTTTTCCCACCTATGATGACACCGACAGAAATTTTCTTTTTTTAAATTATTTTTTTACAGAAGCAGGAAATTGGTTGATGCAAGATTTTTCATCAGTTTTTAGTCATAATTTGATGAAAGTTATGTGTTCCAGCAATAGTTTTTAACTTTTTAGGTTTAAAATTGCATTTAAAAATTCCTTAACTGATGTAACATAAAACAGACAAGCGTATTTTCTGCTTTTATTGAAGTGTAATTTTTTTTTAAAATTACTAGTGGCCTTCGCCCGCTACGCTTGTCAGTTTAGACAGGCATTAAATAGTTTAATAGTTTATTAATAACTGGCATTAAATAATTTAATTATTAGTATTAAATAGTTTAATACTATTAAAATGCATACCAAACAATGTCTTAATATATAAGTATGCAATGGATTACTTTTGTGTGGCCCTGTAAATCAATAGCGAATATTCTTTCCACCACAGATTGTACAGAATGTATGTTATAGTATACACATCACAGATACATTATCAATTTTATTATGTTTGAAAGAGTGTAACACCATTAAAATGTACTTGAAACTTTTTTTCTCCATTGACCGTAATATAACGAAATACTTTTGACTGTCCCTGTAATTGAATTCTGATTTTCATAAAATTTGAAATGACTCCACAAAATTATCTAATAATTATATATCGTAAACTTCAAACGATTCGGTTGGTTAGTTTTGGAGTTGTTATATGAAGATATAGAGAAGACAGACGGACGGACTGAACGACAACTATAAGTGCTACGTATTTACATAATTAAGAGCGCAGTTAAAAACGCATTTCATCTATCCATCAGCCATCATCAATAATGTACAATACTTCTGATAGAATATATTGTTTGAAAATCTTTTGTGTGTCCCTGCAAATTCTAATCACTTCGTATTATGCCTGAAATAACTTATATTAAGCCTCAGTGATTTATATCCATTTTATCATACATGAAATCGTTTAATATAATTAAAATATGCCGCACACAATTCTGCCCTTTTCCAATATTAATGGAATTCTTTTGTGTAACCCTGTAAAGGAATAATAGCTATTTTCTTCATTGTATATTTTACATAATAAATATTTCAGTGCAACTTGTAAATTTATACAAATTTTAATGTGCTTGACAGAGTGTAATATCTTTAAAATTCATTTGAAACGATTTTTTCCCATAGGCCGTAATAATGGAAAACTTTTGGCTATCCCTGTAAATAAGTTAATTGTTCTAGAAACTTCATTTGAATTTGTGTTTTTGCTAGGGTAAACGCTAATCAGCTCCAAAAATTTCAAAGCTATCGAAGTATATTTAGAAGAATTAAATCGCAGACAAGCGATGAGACAAACCAAATCATAAACACTTCTTAACTTTGCTGGAAAACGTTAAAAAATTGCAATTATTGAAAAAAAATTAAAGATTTTTAAAAATTTAAACTATAATTTGTTTAAAAAAGATCGTCCTTTGAAAATTATTTATTAAGAACAAAATTTGAATTTTAAATAGCACTTACAAAACACGTGTGCAGACATGGAAATCCTGTTACTAATTTTAAATAATTATAAATATGTCTAATATGATAAAATATATCCCTAAATCATGAATCAATTATAATCATAACTTAAATCTCATACAATATCTATAGTTGTAGATTTACTTATCAATTGGTTGCTGTAAATCATCAGTGTTACTTCTTTTCTCATGAGTGTTACTTTTTCCAAGTGTAACACTCATGACATTTATTAAGGAACTCTTCTCTAAAATGAACTGTTTTATTGAAATTTTAGTTGGCTTAATGATTTCTGCACAAAAAATACAACATTTCCTAACTCAACATTTTTATACGTTAAAAAGTCCTTCCGGCAATGCCGGGAGGAAGAGGTAGCTTTCATATACTTATATATTTATTTATTTATTTTAAGGTAAGTTACATTGTTCAAAAATACTAAGCTCAAATTAGTGGAAATAATCTTATAAAATTAGTGATTTTATAAGATTGAAACTAGTTTTTGTCAAGACTGAATATTAATAGGAATTTTTAGAAATTAGTCATCTTTTATTCAACCTGGTTTTATTTTAAGCGATTTAGAGAGTCACCAAATTCCACGATATCATTAAGTGTATGCCATTTTAAAGCAACATTGTGGATCGTTCAGATCAGACCGTTTCAAAATGTCAGCCATAAGCAAAATTCAAAGTGCTATAACTCAGTCATTTTTTAAGATATAGACAAAATAAAAAGTGTTCTGGAATCGATGTTTTAAGTTCTAACACGTAAAAGAAAAATATTTTTCAATTTTTAATTTTTCGCATTTAATTTTAAATTTTAAATTTTTTAAAAAAATTTAAAATGGCCACCATTTTGAAACAAAATGGTGGATGATGCTGGCCAACGAACTCGGTCGAGACATTTGTATGTACTATGTACATCCCAAGTTTCATTGAAATCGGTTCATAAATACGCGTGTTATCACGTGACAAAAATCAGATCGTTTCAAAATGTCAGCCATAAGAAAAATTCAAAGTGCTATAACTCAATCATTTTTTAAGATATAGACAAAATAAAAAGTGTTTTGGAATCTTTGTTTTAAGTTCTAACACGTAAAAGGAAAATATTTTTCAACTTTTAATTTTTTCGCATTTAATTTTAAATTTTAAATTTTTTAAAAAATTTAAAATGGCCGCCATTTTGAAAAAAAATGGCGGATGATGCTGACCAACGAACTCGGTCGAGACATTTGTATGTACTATGTACATACCAAGTTTCATTCAAATCAGTTCATAAATACGTTAGTTATCGCATGACAAAAATCAGATATATATATATATATATATATATATATGGTTATATATATATATATATATATGTCAACATTTGAACGGAGGGTGGTTTTGGGGTCTGGGGGTCATGATCGGTGAAAATATACCAAAATTTTCCGGAAGTGCTTTCCTCCGGACGGCTGCAATAGGTAGCTTTTTACTTTTTGTAATGAAAGCTACCTAAAAAAAATAATAAATAAATGGGTAACACTCCTGTAAGAAAATAAAAATACTCACCATGTTGAAATGAACATTCCAATAAATAGCAATTATAGAATTTTATTATCGAGTTCTAAATAAGCGCATTGTAAAGAAGAAACAACATCGTTTTCTCGCTACCGTTGCCAACTGCAATACACAAATATTTTGTAAACAAATAATAATAACTTCCCTAAGGTAACACTCGTTTTCTGTATATGAAGACACAAAATCCTTTTGAATTTAAAACTCTTAGATACGTATTTTAAAAATATAAATTGTCTATTCGTTTAATTAACACAGGATATTTTACTTTTAATCCATATATAATTTTTTTTAATGTTTGGAAGCATAAAAAATGATTGAAATTTTGCAAGTTTTTTATTCAGGACAAGTAAATTCCAATTACTTGCTGACTAAAGTACAAAAAAATGACCAGTATTTCATAACTCCGAAAAAATGTAATGAATGCATTGACTTAAGTATAAAAAGACGTGCAACTACCTGCTTTTAGAGTATCAAAAAATAAATTTATCAATATGAAATTTAAACATCAGGACATCAAACTGGCAGAACATGTGAAATTCACCCTGGTACAAAGTAATATTTGTATGGCTATTTATTTATAAATTGCATTATTATTATTATTATTATTATTATTATTATTATTTATATTATTATTATTTATTATTATTATTGTATTAGTCGTTATTCTTAGTTTCTTCAACAGTCAGAAAATACTTCGAAATGTAAACAAAATCACTCTATTGAAAGATTGAATAAAACAAACTAAGATAAACTTGAATGCATTTAAAAATATAAAACGAAAATACTAATAAACATTTTAAAATACAAAAACTCAACGTTTCACCAAGCTACTCACAAGGCATCATCAGACCATTGCATTACAAACTGTTGAAAAAATCGAGAACAGTTGCAGTTAGTAATTTTTTGGAAATAGATATTATTAACTAGGAAAAAAACAATCCTCATAAATCTGCTACTTAATATTATTTATTTCTAAAAAATAACTAACTGTAACTGTTATCTCTTAGTTGTCTTGATTTCTTCCATTGTTTGTAATGCAATAGATATTTGTACTGATTATGCATTGCGAGTAGCCAGACAAAATTATTACTTTTTGTATTTTTAAATGTTTATTAGTATTTTCCTTTTTTTATAAAAATTTTACTTTTTTACATATATTCAATCTTCTCTTAGTTTATTTTATTCCATATTTTAATAGCTTTTACAATTGAGACGTTAAATATATATGTATTGAAAAATAATCATTCTAGTCTGTATTCATCAATTGTTCCGTAAATCACAACAACAGAACTAGACATGACAATAACCCAGAATGACAGATTATGTTAATCTTCATAATAAAGTTTAAGAAAATCTAGCGCATATATTCGTGACAATTTCGAAACAAGTTCCGAGTAGTAAATGGAATTTTATTATTGCTTTACGTGGAACATGGATTGAATGTTTCGGCAATACTTAAAATATAATTACAATTTTTATTATAAATTTTTTTATAAAGTTTTATTTTAATTAGAATTTTTATTATTCCACTCCGACAACGAAGATCTTTTGAAAAAAATATTTTTCATAAACAATTACTAGATTAATTTCTTTAAAATTAAAATCTTTCACATAGGTGAAAACTCACATACCTTAACTAATACACCTGCTTTTATTTTATAATTTAGATAACGTTATAAATTATATAGTCTACTACCTAAAACTTTGCATAAAACAAACAGAAGGTTAGGAAAGAAAGAAATATACTCTGTGTGTGTGTTGATAATTTTCATTTTAATTACAATTGAATTTTGCAATCTAAGATAACGTAAAAAATAAAAAAATACGTATAGTAAAGTTCTAGGTAATAAATTTTAAAAAATTCTTAAGCTACACATAATATTTATACTCTGCATCATTTTTAATAAAACTAATGGAATAAATATATCTACATAAAAATTCATTTACCGTCTACAATTATACAAGGGTTCACAAGATAGCAATAATACATTGTAAATAAAATACAAAGCGTTTCTAAACATACACGAAATCGTGATATTTAGTAGCATTTATAATAAAAACCGTAGGCAAAAATTTTGTTTTCTAAAGAGAGCTTTATGTTTTACTATTGTAAACTTTTGCAAATTTATTTTCCGAATAGCTGCAGTATTTGGTAAAAATTGTCAAAAAATTTAACTGTTATTTAAAATGTCATTAATTTTATCTTGCATTAGTCGTTAAGCATCAGCGTTCTCAGCTTCTCTAACTATCAGATGTGACATCGTAATTCGAACATAATCATTTTGCGTTCATTCGTTATTCTGCAAATGATGAAAATTACATACCAGAACTAAACCTGGAATACATCGTAATGATGGAATTTATTAATGTTGATAAGACTATTAAAAAAAACTTATAAAAATATTTTTTAAAATTTATATTACTAGCAGCCTTCGCCCGCTACGCTGGTCAGTTTCACTAAAATAACCTTGAATCAAACGAAATATTTTTAATTAAAAAATTTTAATATCTAATCAAATACCCACAATTTTTGTCTTACATTGTTCGGTTCAAAGTTCACATTGGCGACAAAATACCTCTAAAATAACTAAATAACTGACAAATTACAAAAGTACTAAAGTGTTTAACAATTTTTAGTAAATTTTTTATCTTGAATTCTACTTGAATTGCTTCTACCTGAATTTGCTTCTGAGATATGGTGAAACATGTTATTATTTTAGACCATCCATTGAACTTCCTAAGCTGACCCGCCCGGCATTGCCCGGGTCCTTGATAATAATAATAAAGGAAAATAAAATTTATGATTTTACCTCTAACTCGAAATGCGTGGAACTACGTTGACTGAAATATGCTGCCGCTGACTAAGGAAAAAAATGGTTTAAAAAAATTAACAAATAATATTTAGCGGTCAAAATGTTCAAAAGGTCTGCAATGGGAAACGGCTGATGATTCACTCAGATAATAAATAGAATTTTGAAAATCTGAATGTTAGTTACATCAGGAGAGATTTTGGGCTATTCTCAAGAAAATTTTGATCCTCATTGGTGCCGTAGATTTTGCCAGTCATCACACAAAAACACAAACGCACGCAGACAGTGCGTTTTGTTATATTATTAGTGTAAGTTACTGTGGATATTCAAAATAATTCATTTACTGCTAATTCATAAGTTTTATAGTTTTTGCCTTTTTCACATGCAATTTAAAAAGTCTAGATTTCGTATGTATGAAAAAAAGTCTGGATTTCGTATTAATCACAGCACAAAAAATCTTAAAAATTGGGGTAAAAATACTTCTTATAACATTGAGTGCCGCTAAGAAAGGAGATCCGAAAATTCAACCCTTAAGGAGGGAAGGTAAAAAAAAAGAACGAACTTTTAAAAAATCGTTAAAAATCGGCTTTTGTAGTTATTTTTCAACTGATAACATATTTTAGTGTATTTTTAATGCTGAATCGAATGGTACTAAGCAAATTCTTTTAAATTCAGTAGTTCGTGAGATACTTTACATTTTCCTAATTTGGCGATGTCTACGGCGCAAAAAACTTGATAAAAGAAAGTCTCATGTTCTAAGAAGTATTTTTACCCCAATTTTCAAGATTTTTGGTTCGATAGATTTTTTTTGTAATGTGATTAATACAAAAGCCAGACTTTCTTTTATATATATAGATAAGGATTGAAAATTTCAGGTTTTTGCGCCGAGGAAATCGCCAACTTAGGAAAATGTGAAATATCTCATGAAATACTGGATTTAAAAGAATTTGCTTAATACCATTCGATTCAGCATGAGTAAATACACTAAAATATGTTATCAGATGCAAAATAACTTCAAAAGCCGATTTTTAAGGAATTTTTTTAAAGTTCGTTCTTTTTTTTACCCGCCTTAGGGGTGGAATTTTCGAAAATTCCTTCTTAGCGGCACTCGATGTTATAAGACGATGTTATAAGACTCGATGTTATAAAACCCCAATTTTCAAGATTTTTGGTTCGGTAGATTTTTTTGTGCTGTGATTAATACGAAATCCAGACTTTCTTTTATATATATAGATTGATGCATGTGAAAGATAGATGTAAAGTTATAAGATTAAGTAATACATAAAATAGCTTTAATATAAACGTGATTCAACCGTGAGAATGATAATGTTCTGGATTGAAACATTATTGAAACATAACATGACAATTTTTTTTCCAGGAAATATTAAATAATGAGCTTTTCCAGAATGTTTAACACACTGAGCGGATGACAATACTCACAGACCTTGTTTATAAAAGATCTTTTTTGAGAAATAGTTATATATCTTAGGACAGATCTTGAACAAATAACCTGCTAATTAAATTTTGTAAAGAAACAAAATCAAGAGTAAAAATGTAAAAGATAAAATGTAATTAATATGATTTAAATTGAATTTTCGGATTCCAAGAAGAAAAAATATAAAATAGGAATACAAAAATAGTTACGTTTTTAATAATTAAACGATTATAAAGTATTTCTAAACCTGATAAATAATTGTTATATTCCAAAGCATTTGTAATAAAGTTAATAGACTTAAAGATTTCTATATAAAAATATCTTTAACGTCTGCTCTTGTAGAAATAAAGAAATGTATTTTTTTTAATTACTGGACTATTTACTAATACATGTTTATTTATTGCTTGATATTTGTGATTTCATTGTTTTAGCATTATTTTTGCATTAGTCTCTATTTTCTCTTTCACCAACAGTCAGAAAAAACATCGGAAAGTATACATAATAATTTAAACCTGCATTTATCATTTCTTCCCTAAATCACAAGTTTGCTGGCCAGAATTAGCCATAAGAATAACTCAAAATGATAGATTGTAGTAATATACATAAAAATATTGTAGAAAATTTGGCAAAGACTTTCGTGACATCTTCCAAACTAAGTATGAATGAGAAATGAAATTATTTTCTTGTTTTACGTGAAACATGGATGAAGATAATAAGCACCTTAATGTAGCTTTTATTAAACTCTAATTAAAGACATCTTATAGAATGATTTTTTTAAATAAATATTAAAATCATGTAAATTTTCAGAATATTTGATACACTGCGTACATGTCTGCACTTACATACCAAATTTATAAAACTTGTCTTTATTTTAATATTTAGATAAATAGTGATTAAATGGCATGAGCAACTATCTAAGCAAATGATAAATAATTTAAGTCAGACTCAAAACTAAAAAATATATTGTGAAACGTAATCAAAAATAATCATTGTCATACTAATTTCCCTTCGCTGACAATAAAATATTTACCAAGATTGCTTAGGAGTTAAACATTGACAGTCGCACATTAAACGAAACCACAGGTGGTATTTTCGCTGCATAGCATCTCGAGGCCTGGGATAAATATAACAGAGATAAGCACTGTCGGCTCAGATCCTTTATGAATCATATAGCCCTAGAGATAGTATTAGCATATAACTGAATTTTTTCAGTCTAAAATGATAGTACATGGTTTGTACGACAATGATGTTTTCCAGATAAAATATCAGATTTTTTTAGAAAAATAAATCTAATTTACACGTGCAAAATTTTTCCGTTAGTAATAAGAGATATTCTATAAGAAAATACTGCTACCGAATAATTGCCAGGTGTCAAAATTCAAGGACCCATAACAACCGTGTAATATATAAATTAGGAAAAATTATGAAGCCATGAAACACCTGCAATAGATCTTAAATTAAGCATTATATATAATTTATGACACTTCGACCAGGTGTATTAATCCTTGTCTTATACTTTATCCTATAAATATTTTTGTTTGGAAGCAATTATGAGTTTATGACTTAAAAAGGCTATTTCACAATATCAAAAATAACAATTACTTCGATTTGAATGTATATTTTCAATCGTATTCATTGTTGCTAACTTATTTTTTTTAAATATTTTATAAATTCAACAATATGATTTTTATTAATTAACAGTTAAAATAATTCTAAAAACTCATGTTTTCTGTAAAAAACTAATTATTTTATTTTGCTCTAATTGCAAAATGGGATACTATGACTAAAAGAGGGATGGGGCACGTCTCATCCGACGTGAAGTGATGTCTCTATCCAATTAAATATGTTTAAAACTTACAATTATTTGGTATTTTATATTTAGAACACTGTTTTGCTTATAAATAGAATAGAGTATGGAATAAAACAAATTTTGCAAGATCAAACATTGAAAAATTAACGCACTTATTTTTTACAATTTTTGGCCCATGCATTATTTAGCAGTATAACCATTGACTATTAAAATGTACATTTATTTCTATAATGTCAATTTCTTTAGTTTTTTTTAAATACAAAATTACAGTTTTGAAATACATAATAATTGTTGAAATCTAACTGCAATCTTTTATTTTTACATGGCAATACACTATTTGTATTGAAAAATGAAAAAGAAACAAAAAACATTTTTTTCCAAGAAATTGACTATTCCATGATTGATTAACAGAATAATTACCAATCTACATTCTCAAAATTAGCTGGTAGTGCAAGTCGGGCATAAACACATTTTTCATTTCATTTGGATTTTACAAAATATAATATAATATAATTAAACTTTGTTACTTACAGTAAACCTTAATTATGTAAATGTTACACTATCTTTGCCATTTTTTCCACACATTTCTAAAACTTAAATATTGTAGCGTATATTGGGTTCTTTTGATCTTATGGTTAGAAAACTTCAAACTCTTGCTCTTAGAAAAGTAGAAAATAATTTATTTACAGACTTCAGAACAACAGAGTCTTCGAAATTCACAAATATTACTGGATATTCAAAAATAACTGCTCAAATCTATCGTACAATTACAGCTTTAGACCCCAGAGACTCTTTATACAACGTCTCATCACTTAATAACATTCAAAACAACATAGATGAAACTCAAGCAAACTTGCTTACGCCTTGTTCACTCAATGACTGACTGGTAAATAATAACAACAACAGCTCGTATAGCTCTCCTTATATATAGTCTCGTAGCATGTGCTAGAAATTTCTGGAACCTACTCGAAAAATCCACGGAATAACAAACAATGTATCAGTATATCTAAAGGGGGGTTACCATTAAGAGGAAAGGGTTACCATCGCCAACAATCGCCAAGTTTGTCGCCAACTTGGCGATAAATCGCCAAATTTGGCGACCAAAATTAGTCGCCAAAAGTGACGCCAACTTGGCGATATCGCTAATATTTCGTTAATCTGCCGTAGACATACACTGAAAATAATAGACAAGTTTGCTTGATAACAGAGACAATGTAACAAAAACTAATATTAGTAAAGAAATGGAGCTTAATAAGATTATTTACATTATTTTACAGTACAAACACTAACTATTTGCAAAATTCGTAACACTACCCCCTCCTCAAAGACTGCACGTCCCGGGCAGTGCAATCCTTGAGTTAGAGGAAAACACTTAAAATAAATAAACAAATAAATAAATAAATAAATAATAATAACAATAATAATAAAATTTACATAAATAAGAACTAATTACTATTTACATATTTACAAAAAGTGACTTTCATGACCATGGTCTGAAATTCCAGTTTTGAATTTTTAATCACTTTGGCCAAAATAAGGGGCTAGCCGGTTATAATGTATGACCTTGGGCTTGGTGTGTGGCGATTTTCGTATGCGTACGACGACGTCATTCAGCCTGTTGACGACTGTGTAAGGACCGTCCCAGTTTCTTTGTAATTTTGGCGACAGTCCCTTACGACGTATCGGATTCCACAACCAAACTTTGTCACCTTCGTTGAACTCATGTCCTGTTGCCTTTGTGTCGTACCGTGTCTTCATCTTTTCCGTTGCGAGTCCGATTCGGTTCCTCGCTAGACGATGAATCTCCTCAATCCGTGCCTGGAGTTTACCAACGTATTCTTCAGGCGACAAAGGAGCGTCAGGAGGACGGCCAAACAAAAGATCCGCAGGTAGACGAAGATCACGACCAAAGAGCATTTGAGAAGGGGAGTAACCAGTGGCCTCATGAGTGGCACTCCTGTAAGCAAGCAGGAAAAGAGGCAATTTCTTGTCCCAGTCCTGTTGGTCTCTAGACACCAGGAGAGAGAGGCTATTTAGGATGGTACGATTGAACCGCTCTACCATGCCGTCCGATTGAGGGTGTAGAGGTGTTGTTCGGGTTTTGTCCATGCCGAGTAGTTCACACATTTCCTTGAACACAGCCGAATCAAAACTTCTTCCTTGATCGGAATGGATTTGAAGAGGAACTCCGTATCTGGAAACCCAGTGTTGAATCAGTATGTCTGCTACGGTTACCGCCTCTTGATTAGGAATGGCATATGCTTCAGGCCACTTAGTGAAGTAGTCCATGACAACGAGGATGTACTTATTGCCATCAGATGTTCTAGAAAGTGGACCCAGGATGTCTAAAGCAATTCGTTCGAAAGGAGCTCCTACATTATAACGTTGCAATCGTCCACGGGTGCACCTCTTTGGACCTTTACGTGCTACACAGGTGTCACAAGTTCGACACCACTTCTCCACATCACTGCGAAAATTATTCCAGTAGACACGCTCTCGAACCTTTTGCAGGGTCTTCATTACACCAAAATGACCTCCTGTGGGACTACCATGCAGTTCTTGAAGGACCATAGAAATTCTCGACTTAGGGAATAGTAGTTGCCATCTACATGTCTTTCCATCGTCAGACTCCCATTTTCGGTACAAAATACCGTTCTTCAAATGTAGGGAATCCCAGAGGGCCCAAGAACGTTTAGTCGTAGGATGGTAATGGGCCATGTCTTGCCAGCTGGGCTTCCTGTTCGACTCCAATTTCAGCTCTAGAATTGGCTTAATTTCAGGATCAGCAATTTCATCTTTACGCAGGCTCTCGTCACTCCACGGATCTTGCGATGATGTAGACCCAGTTGTAACTTGTCTTACTATAGGACCTTTGACATTAAATCTCTTCTCAACCCGGTCGCAGTATCTACAGTTCTCTGAGCAGGGAATTCTTGAGAGAGCATCTGCATTTCCATGTAATGAGCCTTTTCGATGGCGTATCTCCAAATCGTACTCTTGAAGCTTTTGTATCCACCTGGCTATTTGGCCTTCAGGGTTCTTAAAATTCAATAGCCAAGTTAGAGAAGCATGATCAGTTCGGATCAGGAACTTTCGACCGTAAAGATAGTGATGAAAGTGGTCTATGGCTTTCACTACAGCAAGAAGCTCTTTTCTTGTTACGCAGTAGTTTCGCTCGGCCTTTGACAAGCACTTGCTGAAATAGGCGATAACACGCTCCTGGCCGTCGATTTCCTGGGACAGTACAGCGCCAATGCTTTCGTTGCTTGGATCCGTATCAAGTATAAACTGTTTATCGATTTGAGGATACGACAGAATTGGAGTGGATGTCAAGGCCTCCTTAAGCTTTTCGAAAGCAGCGTCACATTCCTGTGTCCACATAAATTTTTGATTGGCTTCTGTTAATTTATGAAGTGGTCTTGCAATCATCGAGAAGCCTTTGACGAATTTTCTGTAATAGGTGCATAATCCTAGAAAACTTCGAAGCTGGTGAACATCTGCTGGACGATTCCAATTTTTCACGGCCGATATCTTCTCCGGATCAGTCCTAACTCCTTCCGCCGAAATGATGTGTCCAAGGTAGGCGACTTCTTTACGAAACAAACACACTTCGAAGGGCTTAACTTCAAATTAGCTTCCTTTAATTTTTGTAGCACCCGCCTGAGGTTGTTCAGATGTTCATCAAAAGATTTTCCTATGATTATGATGTCATCTAAATAAACAAGACATGCTTCATACGACAGCCCCCGGAGAACCGTTTCCATAAGCCGTTCGAAAGTTGCAGGTGCGTTACATAGACCAAAAGGCATTGCCTTGAATTGCCATAATCCTTGTCTCGTTGTGAAGGCAGTCTTCTCGCGGTCGTCGGGATGGATCTCTACCTGCCAGTAACCACTCTTCAGATCCAGAGTCGAGAACCAAGTGTTGCCCGCAAGTGTGGCGAGAGTGTCGTCAATCCTTGGCAGAGGGTAACTATCCTTTTTGGTGACGTCATTCAGTCGGCGGTAGTCTACACAAAATCTGGTAGAACCATCCTTCTTTCTTACTAATACAATGGGAGACGCCCATGGACTTGTTGATGGTTCGATGACGTCATTTTCTTCCTTATCTTTAATTAAATTCTGCACCTCTTCTTGCTTGGCAAAAGGTAATCGTCTAGGGTGCTGTTTAATAGGAGAGTGATCTCCCGTGTCAATTCGGTGTTGTGCCATTTTAGTTCGTCCAAAGTCTTCAGATGTTTGGGAAAATAAACTTTGGAACTCTCTAATTAAATTTTCCGCAGCTTCCATCTGTATTGGATCTAAGTCTGTATTTTGTAACAAATCCTTGACTAAATTATCTGAAGATTTCTCAGAGTGACTGGAATTTTGACTTATGCACGTCACAGGAGCACATGACGCTATCACCTCTCCTTTCTTGATAGTCTTTGTCTTATCACTGATGTTAGCAATTCTGACTGGAATGGTCTTCTTCGAGAGGTCCACCACAGATGAAGCCACCAATACTCCTGCTTGTTTACTATTGTCCTCGGGATAATCTATATGGCCAAATCGATAATTAGTTTCATTGTTAATTACAGCTGGAACCAAAAATTCTGTTCTTGGATCTAGATGGATGTCTTCTTTGGCTGTTACTATTTGTTTACATTCAATTTCGTTATTTAATCCAAAAAGACTTATTTCTTCAAATTTTGAGAGCATTTTGTTATTTTTGAAATCAAGCTTGAAGCCAAACTTCTTCAGAAAATCTAGCCCGATTAAGCAAGGATCTGTTATGTCAGCCACATATGCCGTATGGTAATATTTCGTTCCTCCAAAGTGTATGGTTAATTTGGCCTTTCCATATATGCCAATCTTGTCGCCCGTCACAGTTTGCAGGGTAACGCAGTGTGGAGTCCAGATGAGTTTAGATTTCAATTTTCGAGCCAAATCTTCTCTCATGATTGTTACATTGGCTCCTATATCAACAATCATACGGCACTGAATTCCGTTAATAAAGCCTATCACATATAATTCATTATCACCGCCACTCATTTTTGATATCTGGAGGATCTTCAGGTGGGGCTTTTCATTCTCTGGCAACCTCCGCCCCGCGAGATGGCCAAAATTTAGTTTCCCTGCTGACTGTTTGAATTTATCTCACGTTCGTGGATTTTGGGGCAATTTCTTCGGAGATGTCCTGTATCACCGCATCCCCAGCACTTGAGATTCTGTCTTCTTGAACTTGTTCTTCCGTATTTTAAAGCTTCAATTTCTTGATTTATTTTTCTAATTTCTTTCAAGACGTCGTTCTCAGTGTCTGAGCTTTTGTTCACCGTTGCCCCTCGGACTGAATGACGATCTCTTCGGCTGGCTTGTGTAGCTGCTTCCAACTTTAAGGCATATAGTAGTGCAGCCTTTAAATCCTGTACATCTGCCATTCGTACCGCTCTCTGCACTTCTGGATCTTTTATTCCGTCTACAAAATATTGCAGTGACAGCATTTCCCGTACATTTGTTGGACAGTCAATGAATGCTAAATTTGCAAGCCGTTCAATTTCCGAGGCAAACTCTTGAAGGGTTTCACTCGATTTTTGATGGCGGCTCTTCATTTGTATTCTCGTATAATCCTTGAAGAATTTTTCGCCGAATCTCATTTCAAGTGCACAACATAAAGTCTCAAAATTGAGTTGCGTCATATCGGGCAATGTTTGCAGCACGTCGGCGGCTTCTCCTCTTAAAGATGCTGCCAGTTGACAAGCTTTCACCTCGTCACTCCATTTGTTCGCTTCGGCTACAATGGTGAATTGGGTCTTGTAAACTTGCCAGGAACTCTTTCCGTCATATGTCGACAGCTTGATGTGCACGGGAGAAGCAGGCGGATTCCTAAATTCTTCATAATTTCCACTGGACGCTGAAAGCTTCTTCTCGAAATCTTGTACTCTTTTATTTAGCTTTTCATCTAATTCAACTATTTTTCCTTCCATTTTCTCTTCAACATTTCTAACATCATTCTGAATTTTCTCTTCTACTTCCTCTATTTTCCTTTCCATTTTCTCTTCTACATTACTAACTTCTTTCTGAATTTTCTCTTCTACTTCCTCTATTCGTCTCTCTACCGACGAGAACTTTTCTTCTAAAGTTTTCTTCATTTCTTCTTGGCCTATATTAATCTTTTCGGTCACTTCTTCTTGGCATTTGTCAATTTTTTTTGTCAACTGTTCCATACTTTCTTCGTTTTTATTCATTTTATCCGCCAACTCTTCTTGGCCTTTATTCATTTTATCCGCCAACTCTTCTTGGCCTTTATTCATTTTATCCGCCAACTGTTCTTGGCCTTTATTCATTTTATCCGCCAACTCTTCTTGGCCTTTATTCATTTTATCCGCCAACTCTTCTTGGCCTTTATTCATTTTATCCGCCAACTCTTCTTGGCCTTTATTCATTTTATCCGCCAACTCTTCTTGGCCTTTATTCATTTTATCCGCCAACTCTTCTTGGCCTTTATTCATTTTATCCGCCAACTCTTCTTGGCCTTTATCAATTTTATTGGTCAGCTCTATTCTTAATCCGTTAATAGCTTCTAACAGTTCTTTTAGTTGTCCGTCCATAGTTCTTGTTTTCGCCATAAGATCCCGACTCCTGACACCAAATGTTGTAGCGTATATTGGGTTCTTTTGATCTTATGGTTAGACAACTTCAAACTCTTGCTCTTAGAAAAGTAGAAAATAATTTATTTACAGACTTCAGAACAACAGAGTCTTCGAAATTCACAAATATTACTGGATATTCAAAAATAACTGCTCAAATCTATCGTACAATTACAGCTTTAGACCCCAGAGACTCTTTATACAACGTCTCATCACTTAATAACATTCAAAACAACATAGATGAAACTCAAGCAAACTTGCTTACGCCTTGTTCACTCAATGACTGACTGGTAAATAATAACAACAACAGCTCGTATAGCTCTCCTTATATATAGTCTCGTAGCATGTGCTAGAAATTTCTGGAACCTACTCGAAAAATCCACGGAATAACAAACAATGTATCAGTATATCTAAAGGTGCAACTTGTAAATTTATACAAATTTTAATGTGCTTGACAGAGTGTAATATCTTTAAAATTCATTTGAAACGATTTTTTCCCATAGGCCGTAATAATCGAAAACTTTTGGCTATCCCTGTAAATAAGTTAATTGTTCTAGAAACTTCATTTGAATTTGTGTTTTTGCTAGGGTAAACGCTAATCAGCTCCAAAAATTTCAAAGCTATCGAAGTATATTTAGAAGAATTAAATCGCAGACAAGCGATGAGACAAACCAAATCATAAACACTTCTTAACTTTGCTGGAAAACGTTAAAAAATTGCAATTATTGAAAAAAAATTAAAGATTTTTAAAAATTTAAACTATAATTTGTTTAAAAAAGATCGTCCTTTGAAAATTATTTATTAAGAACAAAATTTGAATTTTAAATAGCACTTACAAAACACGTGTGCAGACATGGAAATCCTGTTACTAATTTTAAATAATTATAAATATGTCTAATATGATAAAATATATCCCTAAATCATGAATCAATTATAATCATAACTTAAATCTCATACAATATCTATAGTTGTAGATTTACTTATCAATTGGTTGCTGTAAATCATCAGTGTTACTTCTTTTCTCATGAGTGTTACTTTTTCCAAGTGTAACACTCATGACATTTATTAAGGAACTCTTCTCTAAAATGAACTGTTTTATTGAAATTTTAGTTGGCTTAATGATTTCTGCACAAAAAATACAACATTTCCTAACTCAACATTTTTATACGTTAAAAAGTCCTTCCGGCAATGCCGGGAGGAAGAGGTAGCTTTCATATACTTATATATTTATTTATTTATTTTAAGGTAAGTTACATTGTTCAAAAATACTAAGCTCAAATTAGTGGAAATAATCTTATAAAATTAGTGATTTTATAAGATTGAAACTAGTTTTTGTCAAGACTGAATATTAATAGGAATTTTTAGAAATTAGTCATCTTTTATTCAACCTGGTTTTATTTTAAGCGATTTAGAGAGTCACCAAATTCCACGATATCATTAAGTGTATGCCATTTTAAAGCAACATTGTGGATCGTTCAGATAAGACCGTTTCAAAATGTCAGCCATAAGCAAAATTCAAAGTGCTATAACTCAGTCATTTTTTAAGATATAGACAAAATAAAAAGTGTTCTGGAATCGATGTTTTAAGTTCTAACACGTAAAAGAAAAATATTTTTCAATTTTTAATTTTTCGCATTTAATTTTAAATTTTAAATTTTTTAAAAAAATTTAAAATGGCCACCATTTTGAAACAAAATGGTGGATGATGCTGGCCAACGAACTCGGTCGAGACATTTGTATGTACTATGTACATCCCAAGTTTCATTGAAATCGGTTCATAAATACGCGTGTTATCACGTGACAAAAATCAGATCGTTTCAAAATGTCAGCCATAAGAAAAATTCAAAGTGCTATAACTCAATCATTTTTTAAGATATAGACAAAATAAAAAGTGTTTTGGAATCTTTGTTTTAAGTTCTAACACGTAAAAGGAAAATATTTTTCAACTTTTAATTTTTTCGCATTTAATTTTAAATTTTAAATTTTTTAAAAAATTTAAAATGGCCGCCATTTTGAAAAAAAATGGCGGATGATGCTGACCAACGAACTCGGTCGAGACATTTGTATGTACTATGTACATACCAAGTTTCATTCAAATCAGTTCATAAATACGTTAGTTATCGCATGACAAAAATCAGATATATATATATATATATATATATATGGTTATATATATATATATATATATATGTCAACATTTGAACGGAGGGTGGTTTTGGGGTCTGGGGGTCATGATCGGTGAAAATATACCAAAATTTTCCGGAAGTGCTTTCCTCCGGACGGCTGCAATAGGTAGCTTTTTACTTTTTGTAATGAAAGCTACCTAAAAAAAATAATAAATAAATGGGTAACACTCCTGTAAGAAAATAAAAATACTCACCATGTTGAAATGAACATTCCAATAAATAGCAATTATAGAATTTTATTATCGAGTTCTAAATAAGCGCATTGTAAAGAAGAAACAACATCGTTTTCTCGCTACCGTTGCCAACTGCAATACACAAATATTTTGTAAACAAATAATAATAACTTCCCTAAGGTAACACTCGTTTTCTGTATATGAAGACACAAAATCCTTTTGAATTTAAAACTCTTAGATACGTATTTTAAAAATATAAATTGTCTATTCGTTTAATTAACACAGGATATTTTACTTTTAATCCATATATAATTTTTTTTAATGTTTGGAAGCATAAAAAATGATTGAAATTTTGCAAGTTTTTTATTCAGGACAAGTAAATTCCAATTACTTGCTGACTAAAGTACAAAAAAATGACCAGTATTTCATAACTCCGAAAAAATGTAATGAATGCATTGACTTAAGTATAAAAAGACGTGCTACTACCTGCTTTTAGAGTATCAAAAAATAAATTTATCAATATGAAATTTAAACATCAGGACATCAAACTGGCAGAACATGTGAAATTCACCCTGGTACAAAGTAATATTTGTATGGCTATTTATTTATAAATTGCATTATTATTATTATTATTATTATTATTATTATTATTATTTATATTATTATTATTTATTATTATTATTGTATTAGTCGTTATTCTTAGTTTCTTCAACAGTCAGAAAATACTTCGAAATGTAAACAAAATCACTCTATTGAAAGATTGAATAAAACAAACTAAGATAAACTTGAATGCATTTAAAAATATAAAACGAAAATACTAATAAACATTTTAAAATACAAAAACTCAACGTTTCACCAAGCTACTCACAAGGCATCATCAGACCATTGCATTACAAACTGTTGAAAAAATCGAGAACAGTTGCAGTTAGTAATTTTTTGGAAATAGATATTATTAACTAGGAAAAAAACAATCCTCATAAATCTGCTACTTAATATTATTTATTTCTAAAAAATAACTAACTGTAACTGTTATCTCTTAGTTGTCTTGATTTCTTCCATTGTTTGTAATGCAATAGATATTTGTACTGATTATGCATTGCGAGTAGCCAGACAAAATTATTACTTTTTGTATTTTTAAATGTTTATTAGTATTTTCCTTTTTTTATAAAAATTTTACTTTTTTACATATATTCAATCTTCTCTTAGTTTATTTTATTCCATATTTTAATAGCTTTTACAATTGAGACGTTAAATATATATGTATTGAAAAATAATCATTCTAGTCTGTATTCATCAATTGTTCCGTAAATCACAACAACAGAACTAGACATGACAATAACCCAGAATGACAGATTATGTTAATCTTCATAATAAAGTTTAAGAAAATCTAGCGCATATATTCGTGACAATTTCGAAACAAGTTCCGAGTAGTAAATGGAATTTTATTATTGCTTTACGTGGAACATGGATTGAATGTTTCGGCAATACTTAAAATATAATTACAATTTTTATTATAAATTTTTTTATAAAGTTTTATTTTAATTAGAATTTTTATTATTCCACTCCGACAACGAAGATCTTTTGAAAAAAATATTTTTCATAAACAATTACTAGATTAATTTCTTTAAAATTAAAATCTTTCACATAGGTGAAAACTCACATACCTTAACTAATACACCTGCTTTTATTTTATAATTTAGATAACGTTATAAATTATATAGTCTACTACCTAAAACTTTGCATAAAATAAACAGAAGGTTAGGAAAGAAAGAAATATACTCTGTGTGTGTGTTGATAATTTTCATTTTAATTACAATTGAATTTTGCAATCTAAGATAACGTAAAAAATAAAAAAATACGTATAGTAAAGTTCTAGGTAATAAATTTTAAAAAATTCTTAAGCTACACATAATATTTATACTCTGCATCATTTTTAATAAAACTAATGGAATAAATATATCTACATAAAAATTCATTTACCGTCTACAATTATACAAGGGTTCACAAGATAGCAATAATACATTGTAAATAAAATACAAAGCGTTTCTAAACATACACGAAATCGTGATATTTAGTAGCATTTATAATAAAAACCGTAGGCAAAAATTTTGTTTTCTAAAGAGAGCTTTATGTTTTACTATTGTAAACTTTTGCAAATTTATTTTCCGAATAGCTGCAGTATTTGGTAAAAATTGTCAAAAAATTTAACTGTTATTTAAAATGTCATTAATTTTATCTTGCATTAGTCGTTAAGCATCAGCGTTCTCAGCTTCTCTAACTATCAGATGTGACATCGTAATTCGAACATAATCATTTTGCGTTCATTCGTTATTCTGCAAATGATGAAAATTACATACCAGAACTAAACCTGGAATACATCGTAATGATGGAATTTATTAATGTTGATAAGACTATTAAAAAAAACTTATAAAAATATTTTTTAAAATTTATATTACTAGCAGCCTTCGCCCGCTACGCTGGTCAGTTTCACTAAAATAACCTTGAATCAAACGAAATATTTTTAATTAAAAAATTTTAATATCTAATCAAATACCCACAATTTTTGTCTTACATTGTTCGGTTCAAAGTTCACATTGGCGACAAAATACCTCTAAAATAACTAAATAACTGACAAATTACAAAAGTACTAAAGTGTTTAACAATTTTTAGTAAATTTTTTATCTTGAATTCTACTTGAATTGCTTCTACCTGAATTTGCTTCTGAGATATGGTGAAACATGTTATTATTTTAGACCATCCATTGAACTTCCTAAGCTGACCCGCCCGGCATTGCCCGGGTCCTTGATAATAATAATAAAGGAAAATAAAATTTATGATTTTACCTCTAACTCGAAATGCGTGGAACTACGTTGACTGAAATATGCTGCCGCTGACTAAGGAAAAAAATGGTTTAAAAAAATTAACAAATAATATTTAGCGGTCAAAATGTTCAAAAGGTCTGCAATGGGAAACGGCTGATGATTCACTCAGATAATAAATAGAATTTTGAAAATCTGAATGTTAGTTACATCAGGAGAGATTTTGGGCTATTCTCAAGAAAATTTTGATCCTCATTGGTGCCGTAGATTTTGCCAGTCATCACACAAAAACACAAACGCACGCAGACAGTGCGTTTTGTTATATTATTAGTGTAAGTTACTGTGGATATTCAAAATAATTCATTTACTGCTAATTCATAAGTTTTATAGTTTTTGCCTTTTTCACATGCAATTTAAAAAGTCTAGATTTCGTATGTATGAAAAAAAGTCTGGATTTCGTATTAATCACAGCACAAAAAATCTTAAAAATTGGGGTAAAAATACTTCTTATAACATTGAGTGCCGCTAAGAAAGGAGATCCGAAAATTCAACCCTTAAGGAGGGAAGGTAAAAAAAAAGAACGAACTTTTAAAAAATCGTTAAAAATCGGCTTTTGTAGTTATTTTTCAACTGATAACATATTTTAGTGTATTTTTAATGCTGAATCGAATGGTACTAAGCAAATTCTTTTAAATTCAGTAGTTCGTGAGATACTTTACATTTTCCTAATTTGGCGATGTCTACGGCGCAAAAAACTTGATAAAAGAAAGTCTCATGTTCTAAGAAGTATTTTTACCCCAATTTTCAAGATTTTTGGTTCGATAGATTTTTTTTGTAATGTGATTAATACAAAAGCCAGACTTTCTTTTATATATATAGATAAGGATTGAAAATTTCAGGTTTTTGCGCCGAGGAAATCGCCAACTTAGGAAAATGTGAAATATCTCATGAAATACTGGATTTAAAAGAATTTGCTTAATACCATTCGATTCAGCATGAGTAAATACACTAAAATATGTTATCAGATGCAAAATAACTTCAAAAGCCGATTTTTAAGGAATTTTTTTAAAGTTCGTTCTTTTTTTTACCCGCCTTAGGGGTGGAATTTTCGAAAATTCCTTCTTAGCGGCACTCGATGTTATAAGACGATGTTATAAGACTCGATGTTATAAAACCCCAATTTTCAAGATTTTTGGTTCGGTAGATTTTTTTGTGCTGTGATTAATACGAAATCCAGACTTTCTTTTATATATATAGATTGATGCATGTGAAAGATAGATGTAAAGTTATAAGATTAAGTAATATATAAAATAGCTTTAATATAAACGTGATTCAACCGTGAGAAAGATAATGTTCTGGATTGAAACATTATTGAAACATAACATGACAATTTTTTTTCCAGGAAATATTAAATAATGAGCTTTTCCAGAATGTTTAACACACTGAGCGGATGACAATACTCACAGACCTTGTTTATAAAAGATCTTTTTTGAGAAATAGTTATATATCTTAAGACAGATCTTTAACAAATAACCTGCTAATTAAATTTTGTAAAGAAACAAAATCAAGAGTAAAAATGTAAAAGATAAAATGTAATTAATATGATTTAAATTGAATTTTCGGATTCCAAGAAGAAAAAATATAAAATAGGAATACAAAAATAGTTACGTTTTTAATAATTAAACGATTATAAAGTATTTCTAAACCTGATAAATAATTGTTATATTCCAAAGCATTTGTAATAAAGTTAATAGACTTAAAGATTTCTATATAAAAATATCTTTAACGTCTGCTCTTGTAGAAATAAAGAAATGTATTTTTTTTAATTACTGGACTATTTACTAATACATGTTTATTTATTGCTTGATATTTGTGATTTCATTGTTTTAGCATTATTTTTGCATTAGTCTCTATTTTCTCTTTCACCAACAGTCAGAAAAAACATCGGAAAGTATACATAATAATTTAAACCTGCATTTATCATTTCTTCCCTAAATCACAAGTTTGCTGGCCAGAATTAGCCATAAGAATAACTCAAAATGATAGATTGTAGTAATATACATAAAAATATTGTAGAAAATTTGGCAAAGACTTTCGTGACATCTTCCAAACTAAGTATGAATGAGAAATGAAATTATTTTCTTGTTTTACGTGAAACATGGATGAAGATAATAAGCACCTTAATGTAGCTTTTATTAAACTCTAATTAAAGACATCTTATAGAATGATTTTTTTAAATAAATATTAAAATCATGTAAATTTTCAGAATATTTGATACACTGCGTACATGTCTGCACTTACATACCAAATTTATAAAACTTGTCTTTATTTTAATATTTAGATAAATAGTGATTAAATGGCATGAGCAACTATCTAAGCAAATGATAAATAATTTAAGTCAGACTCAAAACTAAAAAATATATTGTGAAACGTAATCAAAAATAATCATTGTCATACTAATTTCCCTTCGCTGACAATAAAATATTTACCAAGATTGCTTAGGAGTTAAACATTGACAGTCGCACATTAAACGAAACCACAGGTGGTATTTTCGCTGCATAGCATCTCGAGGCCTGGGATAAATATAACAGAGATAAGCACTGTCGGCTCAGATCCTTTATGAATCATATAGCCCTAGAGATAGTATTAGCATATAACTGAATTTTTTCAGTCTAAAATGATAGTACATGGTTTGTACGACAATGATGTTTTCCAGATAAAATATCAGATTTTTTTAGAAAAATAAATCTAATTTACACGTGCAAAATTTTTCCGTTAGTAATAAGAGATATTCTATAAGAAAATACTGCTACCGAATAATTGCCAGGTGTCAAAATTCAAGGACCCATAACAACCGTGTAATATATAAATTAGGAAAAATTATGAAGCCATGAAACACCTGCAATAGATCTTAAATTAAGCATTATATATAATTTATGACACTTCGACCAGGTGTATTAATCCTTGTCTTATACTTTATCCTATAAATATTTTTGTTTGGAAGCAATTATGAGTTTATGACTTAAAAAGGCTATTTCACAATATCAAAAATAACAATTACTTCGATTTGAATGTATATTTTCAATCGTATTCATTGTTGCTAACTTATTTTTTTTTAATATTTTATAAATTCAACAATATGATTTTTATTAATTAACAGTTAAAATAATTCTAAAAACTCATGTTTTCTGTAAAAAACTAATTATTTTATTTTGCTCTAATTGCAAAATGGGATACTATGACTAAAAGAGGGATGGGGCACGTCTCATCCGACGTGAAGTGATGTCTCTATCCAATTAAATATGTTTAAAACTTACAATTATTTGGTATTTTATATTTAGAACACTGTTTTGCTTATAAATAGAATAGAGTATGGAATAAAACAAATTTTGCAAGATCAAACATTGAAAAATTAACGCACTTATTTTTTACAATTTTTGGCCCATGCATTATTTAGCAGTATAACCATTGACTATTAAAATGTACATTTATCTCTATAATGTCAATTTCTTTAGTTTTTTTTAAATACAAAATTACAGTTTTGAAATACATAATAATTGTTGAAATCTAACTGCAATCTTTTATTTTTACATGGCAATACACTATTTGTATTGAAAAATGAAAAAGAAACAAAAAACATTTTTTTCCAAGAAATTGACTATTCCATGATTGATTAACAGAATAATTACCAATCTACATTCTCAAAATTAGCTGGTAGTGCAAGTCGGGCATAAACACATTTTTCATTTCATTTGGATTTTACAAAATATAATATAATATAAAATAAACTTTGTTACTTACAGTAAACCTTAATTATGTAAATGTTACACTATCTTTGCCATTTTTTCCACACATTTCTAAAACTTAAATATTGTAGCGTATATTGGGTTCTTTTGATCTTATGGTTAGAAAACTTCAAACTCTTGCTCTTAGAAAAGTAGAAAATAATTTATTTACAGACTTCAGAACAACAGAGTCTTCGAAATTCACAAATATTACTGGATATTCAAAAATAACTGCTCAAATCTATCGTACAATTACAGCTTTAGACCCAAGAGACTCTTTATACAACGTCTCATCACTTAATAACATTCAAAACAACATAGATGAAACTCAAGCAAACTTGCTTACGCCTTGTTCACTCAATGACTGACTGGTAAATAATAACAACAACAGCTCGTATCGCTCTCCTTATATATAGTCTCGTAGCATGTGCTAGAAATTTCTGGAACCTACTCGAAAAATCCACGGAATAACAAACAATGTATCAGTATATCTAAAGGGGGGTTACCATTAAGAGGAAAGGGTTACCATCGCCAACAATCGCCAAGTTTGTCGCCAACTTGGCGATATCGCTAATATTTCGTTAATCTGCCGTAGACATACACTGAAAATAATAGACAAGTTTGCTTGATAACAGAGACAATGTAACAAAAACTAATATTAGTAAAGAAATGGAGCTTAATAAGATTATTTACATTATTTTACAGTACAAACACTAACTATTTGCAAAATTCGTAACACTACCCCCTCCTCAAAGACTGCACGTCCCGGGCAGTGCAATCCTTGAGTTAGAGGAAAACACTTAAAATAAATAAACAAATAAATAAATAAATAAATAATAATAACAATAATAATAAAATTTAAATAATAAGAACTAATTACTATTTACATATTTACAAAAAGTGACTTTCATGACCATGGTCTGAAATTCCAGTTTTGAATTTTTAATCACTTTGGCCAAAATAAGGGGCTAGCCGGTTATAATGTATGACCTTGGGCTTGGTGTGTGGCGATTTTCGTATGCGTCCGACGACGTCATTCAGCCTGTTGACGACTGTGTAAAGACCGTCCCAGTTTCTTTGTAATTTTGGCGACAGTCCCTTACGACGTATCGGATTCCACAACCAAACTTTGTCACCTTCGTTGAACTCATGTCCTGTTGCCTTTGTGTCGTACCGTGTCTTCATCTTTTCCGTTGCGAGTCCGATTCGGTTCCTCGCTAGACGATGAATCTCCTCAATCCGTGCCTGGAATTTACCAACGTATTCTTCAGGCGACAAAGGAGCGTCAGGAGGACGGCCAAACAAAAGATCCGCAGGTAGACGAAGATCACGACCAAAGAGCATTTGAGAAGGGGAGTAACCAGTGGCCTCATGAGTGGCACTCCTGTAAGCAAGCAGGAAAAGAGGCAATTTCTTGTCCCAGTCCTGTTGGTCTCTAGACACCAGGAGAGAGAGGCTATTTAGGATGGTACGATTGAACCGCTCTACCATGCCGTCCGATTGAGGGTGTAGAGGTGTTGTTCGGGTTTTGTCCATGCCGAGTAGTTCACACATTTCCTTGAACACAGCCGAATCAAAACTTCTTCCTTGATCGGAATGGATTTGAAGAGGAACTCCGTATCTGGAAACCCAGTGTTGAATCAGTATGTCTGCTACGGTTACCGCCTCTTGATTAGGAATGGCATATGCTTCAGGCCACTTAGTGAAGTAGTCCATGACAACGAGGATGTACTTATTGCCATCAGATGTTCTAGAAAGTGGACCCAGGATGTCTAAAGCAATTCGTTCGAAAGGAGCTCCTACATTATAACGTTGCAATCGTCCACGGGTGCACCTCTTTGGACCTTTACGTGCTACACAGGTGTCACAAGTTCGACACCACTTCTCCACATCACTGCGAAAATTATTCCAGTAGACACGCTCTCGAACCTTTTGCAGGGTCTTCATTACACCAAAATGACCTCCTGTGGGACTACCATGCAGTTCTTGAAGGACCATAGAAATTCTCGACTTAGGGAATAGTAGTTGCCATCTACATGTCTTTCCATCGTCAGACTCCCATTTTCGGTACAAAATACCGTTCTTCAAATGTAGGGAATCCCAGAGGGCCCAAGAACGTTTAGTCGTAGGATGGTAATGGGCCATGTCTTGCCAGCTGGGCTTCCTGTTCGACTCCAATTTCAGCTCTAGAATTGGCTTAATTTCAGGATCAGCAATTTCATCTTTACGCAGGCTCTCGTCACTCCACGGATCTTGCGATGATGTAGACCCAGTTGTAACTTGTCTTACTATAGGACCTTTGACATTAAATCTCTTCTCAACCCGGTCGCAGTATCTACAGTTCTCTGAGCAGGGAATTCTTGAGAGAGCATCTGCATTTCCATGTAATGAGCCTTTTCGATGGCGTATCTCCAAATCGTACTCTTGAAGCTTTTGTATCCACCTGGCTATTTGGCCTTCAGGGTTCTTAAAATTCAATAGCCAAGTTAGAGAAGCATGATCAGTTCGGATCAGGAACTTTCGACCGTAAAGATAGTGATGAAAGTGGTCTATGGCTTTCACTACAGCAAGAAGCTCTTTTCTTGTTATGCAGTAGTTTCGCTCGGCCTTTGACAAGCACTTGCTGAAATAGGCGATAACACGCTCCTGGCCGTCGATTTCCTGGGACAGTACAGCGCCAATGCTTTCGTTGCTTGGATCCGTATCAAGTATAAACTGTTTATCGATTTGAGGATACGACAGAATTGGAGTGGATGTCAAGGCCTCCTTAAGCTTTTCGAAAGCAGCGTCACATTCCTGTGTCCACATAAATTTTTGATTGGCTTCTGTTAATTTATGAAGTGGTCTTGCAATCATCGAGAAGCCTTTGACGAATTTTCTGTAATAGGTGCATAATCCTAGAAAACTTCGAAGCTGGTGAACATCTGCTGGACGATTCCAATTTTTCACGACCGATATCTTCTCCGGATCAGTCCTAACTCCTTCCGCCGAAATGATGTGTCCAAGGTAGGCGACTTCATTACGAAACAAACACACTTCGAAGGGCTTAACTTCAAATTAGCTTCCTTTAATTTTTGTAGCACCCGCCTGAGGTTGTTCAGATGTTCATCAAAAGATTTTCCTATGATTATGATGTCATCTAAATAAACAAGACATGCTTCATACGACAGCCCCCGGAGAACCGTTTCCATAAGCCGTTCGAAAGTTGCAGGTGCGTTACATAGACCAAAAGGCATTGCCTTGAATTGCCATAATCCTTGTCTCGTTGTGAAGGCAGTCTTCTCGCGGTCGTCGGGATGGATCTCTACCTGCCAGTAACCACTCTTCAGATCCAGAGTCGAGAACCAAGTGTTGCCCGCAAGTGTGGCGAGAGTGTCGTCAATCCTTGGCAGAGGGTAACTATCCTTTTTGGTGACGTCATTCAGTCGGCGGTAGTCTACACAAAATCTGGTAGAACCATCCTTCTTTCTTACTAATACAGTGGGAGACGCCCATGGACTTGTTGATGGTTCGATGACGTCATTTTCTTCCATATCTTTAATTAAATTCTGCACCTCTTCTTGCTTGGCAAAAGGTAATCGTCTAGGGTGCTGTTTAATAGGAGAGTGATCTCCCGTGTCAATTCGGTGTTGTGCCATTTTAGTTCGTCCAAAGTCTTCAGATGTTTGGGAAAATAAACTTTGGAATTCTCTAATTAAATTTTCCGCAGCTTCCATCTGTATTGGATCTAAGTCTGTATTTTGTAACAAATCCTTGACTAAATTATCTGAAGATTTCTCAGAGTGACTGGAATTTTGACTTATGCACGTCACAGGAGCACATGACGCTATCACCTCTCCTTTCTTGATAGTCTTTGTCTTATCACTGATGTTAGCAATTCTGACTGGAATGGTCTTCTTCGAGAGGTCCACCACAGATGAAGCCACCAATACTCCTGCTTGTTTACTATTGTCCTCGGGATAATCTATATGGCCAAATCGATAATTAGTTTCATTGTTAATTACAGCTGGAACCAAAAATTCTGTTCTTGGATCTAGATGGATGTCTTCTTTGGCTGTTACTATTTGTTTACATTCAATTTCGTTATTTAATCCAAAAAGACTTATTTCTTCAAATTTTGAGAGCATTTTGTTATTTTTGAAATCAAGCTTGAAGCCAAACTTCTTCAGAAAATCCTGCCCGATTAAGCAAGGATCTGTTATGTCAGCCACATATGCCGTATGGTAATATTTCGTTCCTCCAAAGTGTATGGTTAATTTGGCCTTTCCATATATGCCAATCTTGTCGCCCGTCACAGTTTGCAGGGTAACGCAGTGTGGAGTCCAGATGAGTTTAGATTTCAATTTTCGAGCCAAATCTTCTCTTATGATTGTTACATTGGCTCCTATATCAACAATCATACGGCACTGAATTCCGTTAATAAAGCCTATCACATATAATTCATTATCACCGCCACTCATTTTTGATATCTGGAGGATCTTCAGGTGGGGCTTTTCATTCTCTGGCAACCTCCGCCCCGCGAGATGGCCAAAATTTAGTTTCCCTGCTGACTGTTTGAATTTATCTCACGTTCGTGGATTTTGGGGCAATTTCTTCGGAGATGTCCTGTATCACCGCATCCCCAGCACTTGAGATTCTGTCTTCTTGAACTTGTTCTTCCGTATTTTAAAGCTTCAATTTCTTGATTTATTTTTCTAATTTCTTTCAAGACGTCGTTCTCAGTGTCTGAGCTTTTGTTCACCGTTGCCCCTCGGACTGAATGACGATCTCTTCGGCTGGCTTGTGTAGCTGCTTCCAACTTTAAGGCATATAGTAGTGCAGCCTTTAAATCCTGTACATCTGCCATTCGTACCGCTCTCTGCACTTCTGGATCTTTTATTCCGTCTACAAAATATTGCAGTGACAGCATTTCCCGTACATTTTTTGGACAGTCAATGAATGCTAAATTTGCAAGCCGTTCAATTTCCGAGGCAAACTCTTGAAGGGTTTCACTCGATTTTTGATGGCGGCTCTTCATTTGTATTCTCGTATAATCCTTGAAGAATTTTTCGCCGAATCTCATTTCAAGTGCACAACATAAAGTCTCAAAATTGAGTTGCGTCATATCGGGCAATGTTTGCAGCACGTCGGCGGCTTCTCCTCTTAAAGATGCTGCCAGTTGACAAGCTTTCACCTCGTCACTCCATTTGTTCGCTTCGGCTACAATGGTGAATTGGGTCTTGTAAACTTGCCAGGAACTCTTTCCGTCATATGTCGACAGCTTGATGTGCACGGGAGAAGCAGGCGGATTCCTAAATTCTTCATAATTTCCACTGGACGCTGAAAGCTTCTTCTCGAAATCTTGTACTCTTTTATTTAGCTTTTGATCTAATTCAACTATTTTTCCTTCCATTTTCTCTTCAACATTTCTAACATCATTCTGAATTTTCTCTTCTACTTCCTCTATTTTCCTTTCCATTTTCTCTTCTACATTACTAACTTCTTTCTGAATTTTCTCTTCTACTTCCTCTATTCGTCTCTCTACCGACGAGAACTTTTCTTCTAAAGTTTTCTTCATTTCTTCTTGGCCTATATTAATCTTTTCGGTCACTTCTTCTTGGCATTTGTCAATTTTGTTTGTCAACTGTTCCATACTTTCTTCGTTTTTATTCATTTTATCCGCCAACTCTTCTTGGCCTTTATTCATTTTATCCGCCAACTCTTCTTGGCCTTTATTCATTTTATCCGCCAACTGTTCTTGGCCTTTATTCATTTTATCCGCCAACTCTTCTTGGCCTTTATTCATTTTATCCGCCAACTCTTCTTGGCCTTTATTCATTTTATCCGCCAACTGTTCTTGGCCTTTATTCATTTTATCCGCCAACTCTTCTTGGCCTTTATTCATTTTATCCGCCAACTCTTCTTGGCCTTTATTCATTTTATCCGCCAACTGTTCTTGGCCTTTATCAATTTTATTGGTCAGCTCTATTCTTAATCCGTTAATAGCTTCTAACAGTTCTTTTAGTTGTCCGTCCATAGTTCTTGTTTTCGCCATAAGATCCCGACTCCTGACACCAAATGTTGTAGCGTATATTGGGTTCTTTTGATCTTATGGTTAGACAACTTCAAACTCTTGCTCTTAGAAAAGTAGAAAATAATTTATTTACAGACTTCAGAACAACAGAGTCTTCGAAATTCACAAATATTACTGGATATTCAAAAATAACTGCTCAAATCTATCGTACAATTACAGCTTTAGATCCCAGAGACTCTTTATACAACGTCTCATCACTTAATAACATTCAAAACAACATAGATGAAACTCAAGCAAACTTGCTTACGCCTTGTTCACTCAATGACTGACTGGTAAATAATAACAACAACAGCTCGTATCGCTCTCCTTATATATAGTCTCGTAGCATGTGCTAGAAATTTCTGGAACCTACTCGAAAAATCCACGGAAAAACAAACAATGTATCAGTATATCTAAAGGGGGGTTACCATTAAGAGGAAAGGGTTACCATCGCCAACAATCGCCAAGTTTGTCGCCAACTTGGCGATATATCGCCAAATTTGGCGACCAAAATTAGTCGCCAAAAGTGACGCCAACTTGGCGATATCGCTAATATTTCGTTAATCTGCCGTAGACATACACTGAAAATAATAGACAAGTTTGCTTGATAACAGAGACAATGTAACAAAAACTAATATTAGTAAAGAAATGGAGCTTAATAAGATTATTTACATTATTTTACAGTACAAACACTAACTATTTGCAAAATTCGTAACAATATTAATGTCATTTTCAAATCATCTCACATGGCTCATTACGTGAGGGAGGAGTGTGACATTTTCTTGTTAATTTAATTCATTTAAAACATAAAATTATTATTATTATAATCAAACTGACAATTTTTAAGCTAGTTAAAATATTTCAAGATGTTATAGTGAAAGTTCAAATTTCGTGCAAGCGAAGCATAATTAATAAAAATTATCTTTGTTGTCCCATTCCTCCCTATGCTCTCTTAATATTATGAAAATTTTAGTAACGTTCTATTTAGAAAAATAAAATATTCTAATAATACTCATAAACATTATATTACGCATCATTTTTAAAAAAGTGATAGTCCTAAAACTATCTATATTAAAATATATTCACCAGTAATAGTAGACTAATATACAAGTGCAAACATATATTGTTTGAAGGTCTGCATTGTTTCGAAATATCCGTCTAATTATTTATTTGTATTTGAAATTAGTTTAATGCTGTCTTGCATTAGTCGTTATTCTCAGTTTCTGCAACAACCAAAACATAATTTGGAAATGTGAACATAATCATTCCAGTATGCAATCATTAGCTATTCTATAAATGACAAGATTTCTATATAGAACTAGGTACGACAATAAATCAGATTGACAGATAATATTAATATCCATAATAATGTTTAAGAAAATATGGCTGAAATTGTTTGACATCTTCGAAACTAAACGTGAATAAGGAATGAATTTCTGTTATTGTTTTCCTGAAAATCAGATGGGATATTTCGTCTTTAGATTACATATAAGTAACAGCTACAGAATCAAGATTATTTCACTTTAACACTAGAACCGCGGGACTTTCGGTATACCTAGAACCGCGAAGCGGGTCAATTTGACCCGATATGAAAAAGTATATATAAATATGTCCAAATACTTAATTTGGTTAGTTAAAATTATAATTTCTTATAATAATCAATATTTCTTAGTAATTATATTATATTTTACACATAAAATCAGCAAAAATTTTCTACATTTCAGAAAAAGGCATTTTTGGAAATTACATTTCAATAAATATGATGAACATATCTTGAACAAATGTTGAACAAATACGGAATATATATTTTAATCATAAACAAACTTTGTCTTACTAAACATTAATAAAAATAGATTATCCCATTCGAATAACTTTAGATATAAAATATAAGAATAATTTTAAAAGTATATATAAATTACAATTTGCTTAGTAGATTTATTGATTTATCTTATACAATTTATTGTATGCATTGTTTGAAAAACATGGTGAAATATTTTGCACATTTAATAGAAATGTATGTGTACATTATATTTTTTAACAATTATCTTTAGTTTTATTTTCCCTTTTTTAAATTGTGATAACGAACTCTTTTATTCTTAATTTGCGTTTTCATCGCTTTTTGGGTCTCTTCTTGTGCAAATGACAAGTTTTTTTTGGGGGGGAGGGGGAGAAAGGAGGAGGGAGAGAGATAACAAATCTCTTACGTTCTTACGTCTCCAACTAAGTCTTGAATAAATTGACATATGCTAATAGATAATAAACATATACAAATAGACGCATATTAACTAATTTTCCGGTTACGATTTACATAAAATTCAAACATTGATAGTAGCAAAATACAAAATATTATAAATTGCATTCCCCGGCCTCCAATAAGAATCAGGCTTGACATATGCAGCCTTCCTGTCATCTGGGAAATCACACAGCTACATTGAAATTAGTTGCGTTGTACTAAACAAGAGTATTTAGTATTTTGTAGAATTATCTAAAATTTCATCAGTTAGATATAGACTGCTATGCAATAAAGCATCTTTAGACTTCTCTTCTTGGTAAACAGCTACGGTGATACCTAAATGTGTTCGCAGAGTAGCCGAATGCATTTCTGATTTTGACATTTTAACAGAGACTTGTATTTCTCGTCTTGGGCATATTACAGTTTCTATAAGGCAGTTTTTTATCAGCATCTGCAAGCAACTAGAACATAATACAATACTGAATTTATCTGATTTTGGTAGACTTGTACTGCTTCAACCTATTCACAGATTTTAAAAGAAATAAGTGCTCATCTATTCTTATGTTAGGTTCTTTTATGTAGTTAGTCTTGCAATTTTCATTGCCACTTCTTTATTTCCAGGTGTGAATGCGCAACTTATTACTTATTTATATTTCAGATTTTTATGAGTATGAAGTTCAAATTTTCTGAATTGTGATCAAATTTTCAATTCTTTTTTATATCCGATTTTTTATCAGATAAATATCACAAACTTTCCTTTAATACTGATAAATTTTCATTTACATTTTAATGAAAAAGTCCATTAAAGTTATGAGTATAGGCAGAGTTAGAATTTAATTTTCAAAACTGGAATTTAATCTTCTTCATTTACAGACAGTTATTCATCCTCAATCATTTGTGTTCTCAGTCATAGTTGTTAATATTCCAAAGCTTCTTTGACATTAATATTGAGACATCAGAAATCTTATCTATAATTTCAATAAATGCATACTAAAAGCAAATTTAATATTATTTCTAAATATTTGTTGCAATTTTCCACAGCAATAATCCATTTTTCTCATCAAAAATATAAGATCATGATTAAAAATTTTCACAATCTCCTCTGTCAATTCTGCCTATTAGAGAAATTAAGAGTGAGACAGATATACATTCTAATTACTCCCGAAAAAATGCATCTATTTTGCCATTTATGCGTAAAAAGTTATTACGGGTCAAATTGACCCGTTTCGTGGTTCTAGGTATAAGTAGTTATAACTGAAAAAATATTTATGTTATTCGCTATTAAATACAAAAAGTTGTTGTTTACCTTAAAATATTAAAAGTCAGAAAAGGAAACATTTTTTCAATGAATACTTTACCCGTGGCAAGAAATTAAACATCGATTTGGGTCAAATTGACCCGCTCCGCGGTTCTAGTGTTAACAAAAATCAACATTTGGAATGAAAATGTTTTGACAATATATATATATATATATATATATATATATATATATATATATATATATATATAGTAAAATAAAATAAAATAAAAATAATTAAATAAGTGCGCATTATCAAAATGTTTGATAGACGCCAACTTTCACAGGTTTTATTTATAGGAGCTATTTTTAATTAAATATTTAGACAAATAGTTGCTACATTGCATGTTTTCTAACTTTAAAAATCTATAATAAAAAAGAGAGAAGGATGTTTGTCTGTCAGCGCTGTTCTGAAAAGACTGCTGCACGTAGAGTTACAAAATTTGGAGGGAAGGTACTTTTTTACATGTAGTTTTGCACCTCGAAGCCCGATTTTCGATTTTTTGTTTAGATTTTTTTAAATAATTTTTTTAGGCGATTTTTAGCGTTATTTTTGCGGTTTTATCCCATTAGTAAAAGGAATACGGTTTCATTCTTTTAACCCAAAATAGCAATTTTTTTTCTCTTTTCAACAAAGTTTATTCGGAATTTGTACAGCGATTTTTGAATTTTTAACGAATTTTTAATGCGATTTTTAGTGTTTTTTTCTCATTTTGCGGCTATTTTTTGAGATAAATAAAACGAAAATCGTTTTAAATTTTTAGCCTAATGCCCTAAATTTTGTGTTTGTTACGATTTTAGGATTTTAACGATTTTTAATGCGATTTTCAATGCGATTTTTAACGTTTTTTAAAGATTTTTGCGTTTAGCATCTATTTTTTTCATAGTTGTTCTATCACAAACTTGAGCTGTTGAGAATGCAATAAGTAGTATTTTTTGTGAAATCTATCTAAAATGTCAAAAATTTAGATACCACTATTTTCGAATAGCAATTTCATAAACTATCTTAAATTCTTGCTTAAGACCGCTACCCCCTCGAGTTATATATCACTTGATAGGTTATTTAACAGAGTATGGTTTTGATAAAGTTTTTGGAAGAATAGAGTGCTCTACCTGATGGTGGAAAATGGAACTAATAGAACGCTAATTCTTTAAAATCTATAATAATAAAGAGACAAGTTTGTGTGTGTGTCAGCTCTATTCTGAAGAGTCTGCTGTACGTAGAGTTACAAAATGTGGAGGGAAGGTACTTTTATGCGTGTAGTTTTGCACCTCGAAGCCCGATTTTCAATTTTTTGATTAGATTTTTTTTTTTTTTGATAATTCTTTTAGGTAATTTTTAGCGTTCTTTTTGCAGTTTTATCCCATTAGTGAAAGAAATACGGTTTTATTCTTTTAACCCAATATAGCAATTTTTTTTCTCTTTTCAGCAAAGTTTATTCGGAATTTGTACAGCGATTTTTGAATTTTCAACGAATTTTTAATGAGATTTTTAGTGTTTTTTCTAATTTTTCGTTTTTTTTTCTTTTGAGATTGATAAAAAGAAAACCGTTTCAAACTTTTAGCCCTAAATTTTGTGTTTGTTACGAATTTTAGATTTTAACGATTTTTAATGCGATTTTCAATGTGATTTTTAACGCTTTTTCAAGATTATTTGCGTTTAGCATCTATTTTTTTCATGGTTGTTCTATCAAAATCTTGAGCTGTTGAGAATGCAATAAGTAGTATTTTTTTTTGCGAAATTTACCTAAAATGTCAAAAATTTAATTAGCACTATTTTCGAATAGCAATTTCATAAAATATCTTAAATTCTTGCTTAAGACCGCTACCCCCTCGAGTAATATATCACCTGATAGGTTGTTTAACAGAGTATCATTTTGATAAAGTTTTTGAAGAATAGAGTGCGCTATAGCTGGTGGTGAAAAATGGAAAAAACATAACGCGATTTTGTTAAAATTTGGAAATATAACAATGTGATTTATTTTAAATTTTAAAATGGTTTATAATACATGATAAAAAATGTAAACAAAGAATGGCGTGACACATTTCAGGGTGCGTGAAAGGTGGGGCGCAAACAAAATTAGGAAATGTAATAAGGAGATCTGTTTTACACTTTAAGGTAGTTTATAACGCATGTTAAAATTTTTAAAGTACTGGCGATGCTCTGGAAAGACCGCTGCACGAAGTTATGTATGAAATTTTACACCTTGAAGGCCGATTTTCAGTTTTTTTAATTTAATTCATATGCGAATTTTAGTGGGTTTCGAGGCGATTTTTCCACATTAGCGAAAAGGATAGCGGTTTCATTCTTTCAACTTAAATTAGTGAATTTTGTTCTCCTTTCAATATAATTTATTTGGATTTCATGCAACGATGTTTGAATTTTTAATGAATTATTTAATATAAATTTTGCCGCTATTATTCGACATTAGTAAAAGGAATTTTGCTTAAAACTTTCAGGCTGATGTATTAAATTTTAGCTGTTAAGATTTATGAGCTTCAGCTAATTTTAATGCGATTTTTCGAGATTTTTTGCGTTTGATGTCGGATTTTTGTCATTCATGAGATATTTCCAATTACAACGTTTTACCCTATTAGAGTAAATTTTGACCCCTGTGATTTTTCAATATTCGTGATTTTTAATGCACTTTTCAATGCAATTTTTAGAAATTTTTCGAGTTTTATGGTGATTTTTTGGTATTCAGAAATAAAAATTGATTTCAAACTTTTAATCTAATATAATTTTAGAGATTTTTAACGCGATTTTTTAAGAATGTTTGAGTTCCGTGTCCATTTTTTATTATCTATAAAGGATTTCCTTTTACTACGTGATTATCCTGTCGACCAATTTCGCCAAATTATATCAATCGTGAAACAAGCCAAATTATGCAAATAGATGTAATTTGTATGTTAAATAATGATAAAAGAGATAATTTAGAAAAACATTAATACAAATCCATATAAAAATAAGAAGTAAAAACCACTTGATAACGTAACAAACATATGTAACATGTTTAATGTCAAGTGAATATGGAATTTACGATCCGCCGTTATTGTAGTTTAATCTTATGGTTTGACCCAGATAGTTTCTTGGTCAACCGGATAATCAAATAGTTCAGATTTCCGATTAGAATGTTTTATTCGTTTGATAAAATTCTGATTACTGCGATTTAAAAAATAACTAGCGATATTTAGTGCATTTTTGAATGCGTTTTTAATGAACTTTTTAATGCGATTTAGTACTATTTTTTTATTCCCACCACAGTGGTGTTTAAACAATTAAAAAATTATTTTGGTTTCAAGCGTTTAGCCTAATATAGTAAATTTCACCATTTACCTTTTTTTAATTTTGTCGATTTTCAATGTGATTTTTGATATTTTTTGTGTTCTGCGTCGATTTTTTTGTAATTCATGTAAAAAAGAATATAAATTCATGTAAAAGTGCATTAAAAATCACGAATATTAAAAAATCACAGGGGTCAAAATTTACTCTAATAGGGTAAAACGTTGTAATTGGAAATATCTCATGAATGACAAAAATCCGACATCAAACGCAAAAAATCTCGAAAAATCTCGAAAAATCGCATTAAAATTAGCTGAAGCTCATAAATCTTAACAGCTAAAATTTAATACATCAGCCTGAAAGTTTTAAGCAAAATTCCTTTTATTAATGTCGAATAATAGCGGCAAAATTTACATTAAATAATTCATTAAAAATTCAAACATCGTTGCATGAAATCCAAATAAATTATATTGAAAGGAGAACAAAATTCACTAATTTGCTACGTTTTACACGACTAGAATATTATTTTATTCACGGGATGTATTTACATTTAGCGATTTTTAATGAATTTTTCAATGGTTTTGTATTGGTTTTTTTGAATCTCACGGCTATTTTTTAAAATTTGGAAAAGCAAATTAATTTCAAACATTTACACTTCATTTACGAATTTTGAAATTTAGTGATTTTGTAATGCAATTTTTAGCAGTGTTTTCATTATTTCTCACGCTTTGCGCCGATTTTTTCATTCGTATTTAAGAAATAATTCAGATTACACTATTTTACTCTATTAATGTAAATGTCGTCCCCCGCTATTTTTAAATTTGAAATTGAATTTTTGAATACAATTTTTAGATGTTTTCGAGTCTACGGCGATTTTTTCACAATTGGAAAAGAAATTTTAAAATAATTTGTAGCTTAATGTAGTAAATTTTGACATCAATGATTCAGATTTTTTGTGTATTTTCATAAAATGTTTAGCAAGTTTTGTGTCGATATTTTTTAATTAATGAAAGAGTTTAGATTTCAGTGTTTTGCCCCATTATGGTAAACTATGTCCGCAGGAATTTAATATAAATGTTTATCTTACTATGGCAAATTTTGTCCGGATTTTTGAATTTTACTGATTTTTAATCTGTTTTATAGTGATTTTTCAAGCTCTAAGACAGTTGTTGACATCGGTAAAAGAATTTCGGTTTCTAACTTTTAGCATAAATAGTACAATTTGTTCTCCTCGCTTTTATGAATTTTGCCAATTTCTAATGCGATATTCAATGTAATTTTTAGTTAGTTTGGGGGATTTTAGGTGTTTCGTGTTGACTTTTCCTTATTCATGAACGATTTCCGATTACAATATTTTCGACTGAATATTAAATTTTTACAGCCATGACTTTTAAATATTCAGCGATATTTAATATAGTTTTCGATACGATTTTTAGCCATTTTTTTAAAGTTCCTTGGCGATTTTCTGCCATTCAGAAACCAGTTTTGATATCAAACATTTTGTTTAATGTAGTTATGTTTCGAATGCAATGTTTTATCTCTTAATATAATTTTGGCGTTCCATGCCTACATTTTGTAATTTATGAATGATTTCGATCATACCCCCCCCCCCGGGCCTGCTTTAATATTATTTTTTTAAGCATTGACTTCAAACTATTTAGCTATTCTTAATGCAATTTTCAATGTAATTTTTAGCCATTCTTCAAGTTCCGTGGCGATTGTTTTACATTCAGAAATCGATTTCGATTTCAAACTTTTTGGTTAATATGGTTAATTTCTTGATTACAATACTTTATATTATAACAGTGAATTTTTACCCTGGGGATTTTTTAATGTTTTACGACTTTCATTACAATTTTCAATGCAATTTTTGGGCTTTCTCAGTTTTTTTTTTTTTTTTTTTTAACTTTTTTCAAAGGAAATCGATTTTAAATTTCTAGACTAATAAGAGTTTGGTTTCAACTTTTATTCTTTACGGTAATTGTTTTGCTCTCTTATTTTGATCTACAGCAATTTTTAAAGCAGTTTTTTTTTTTTTTTTTTTTTTGGGGGGGGGGAGTTTAACGGCGATTTTTTTCAGATACGGAAAAGGAATTCGGTTTTTCATTTCTTCGCTAATATGATAAATTTTCTTCTGTGCGATTAAAGATTTTATTGTTATTTTTTAGCAGTTTTTTTCGTATTTCAATGCTTTTTACATTATCAAATTAATTAGATTCAAAACATTTATCCAAGTAGAGTACATTTTGAGTTCCGTGATTTTTGAAAATTTTGCCATTTTTAAAGTGATGTTTACGTTTCTTCGCGACCCGCTTCGATTTTTTAGAGGTTCAATTTTTGGCCGAATTTATTAAATTTTGATCTCCTTTCTTCAAAGTTTATTTGAATTTTGAAACACAATTTTTGAATTTTGTTTTATATTTTTATGAGATTTTTAATGTTTTTTGCAATTTGTAAGATTTTTCCACATTAGTAAAAATAATCCAACTTCAGTTTTCTAGCCCATCTCTTTTCAACAAAGTTTAGACGAAATTCGTGCAGCATTTTTTAAATTTTTCGAGGTTTTTATTATGATTTTTAAAGTTTTTTCGCAATTCGTGTTTTTTTTATGAACCCGGGCAACGCCGGGCAGAACAGCTAGTATTAAATAAAGTAAGTAATGGTTAGAAGTAAGATATATGTTATAAAATCTAATCTCTGACATTTCTTACAAATGTAATTAAATTTCTCTAGCCTTAAATCAATGAGTAAAACATAATAATAAGCATTTAGGTAATATAAAAAAATCGCATGCAGACCGATGTTGTTAAACATTCGAGCACAAATTGCTAAATAGAGTTTCTGTGGCAGTTTGAATTATTCCTTTAATTAAATCTCCTGTAGACGCTTCGCGGTTTTTTTTCAATCCACAATGACAGAAAGCGCCCACGGATGCTGTTGTTGTTCTTGGTTACTTTGACAAGGCTATATATCAATGGATCCAGGACTTAAAAATCGGCTGAAAGATATTGTTATGATAATTTGAAAGGTATTCAAATCTTGGGCGATATTCATTTGTTTTTTACCTCTCTCAATTCTATCAATTATTATTCATGTATGTTTCATCTTCACTTAAATCATATTTCCGACTCTAATGTACCCACGTAAGTACAGTTTTGTATTCAACAGTATTTAAGTAACATAAGTGATTGCAACATTGGACATAGGATGCAAGATTAATTTAATAAGCATAATTTATCTCATTATCCTATAATCGTGATGAGCATACAACATATGCATATATGGGTGATTCTCAAAATAGGGGACAATTTCAAAAGTGAAATCTTAAAAAAATTACTGTTAGCAAAATTTCTGAAAAAAATAGGTGTTGTTAACATAGTATTAGGTATACTTTACATGTAGTCAGCAAAGCTAAATATTTAAAAATTAACTTAAAAATAATAATTAGTATTTTTTGATCCATGCTAATGACAAAACAAATTGCATGGAATAAATGTATTAAGAAATTTTTATTTTCTTCCTGATTAAATGTTTTTTCCTATATTTATTAGCCTTTCTTTTCAGCAAATGGTTTCCATTTTTACATATGTACATATAAGGAGAATAAAAACATTACCAAAGAGTAAACTTTGTTTACATGAGCAACATACTGACACTAACAATGTAAGAAGCTGTCTTAGTGATTTTCTGACAGATTTAATGCATATTTTAGGGATAATAAATGTAGTAACTAAATTTATATGTAAAATTAAACTTTATAAAAATACAATATAAGCAATGGTTACATTTATGCACATAGGAGTCTTTAGCATGGACAGAAAAACCATGCTAATGACACTGATATTTGTCCATGCTAATGACAAATTTTAATTTAAATAAGATTATAAGCCTTAATATAATTACAATGCAATAGTCCTTTCTGGGGCTTTTTAAAACACAAAAGTCCTATGCAAATAAGTAAAATAAAAATTTTAATTTTAATATAAACATGAAAATTATTATCCATTCTAATGACATACAATTGATGTATGCCCCTAATATTCAACTTCTATTCTTAAAATACAATACATGCTTCTATTTTCAGGCTGGGAAAAAATGGCTACTTGTTGCCATGGAGAAACTTTATATTTTCAAACTATTCTCATATGTGAAAATGAAATTTTGATTAATAATCAGCTGTTATAGTATGACCTTGATTTGAAAATGGAATATGGTAGTACAAACTTTAATTCTTACTTTATATACTATAATTTTATTTTTAAAAAGAAATTTATTGGATAAATCCTCTACTTGATTAATTTAAAGAAACAATAACATTTTTTTTATTTTATAAACATGATATTAACTCTTGAAAAAGCTAGTATGTACAAGGCACAGCTGCTGTGGACATCCATGCTAATGACATTTTGAACATTTATTCTGTTTTTTTTAAGGTGTTTTTAACTAAAAAGTGAGTAATTCTTGAGTGCAAATAATGAATAATATTAAGACAAACATATCTAAATATAAAAAAATGACAGAAAACCTATCAATTTTTTTGTATGCCGAAAGACATAAATTGTCCCCTATTTTGAGAATCACCCATATATATATATATATATATATATATATATATATATATGTGTGTGTGTGTGTGTGTATACAGGGTGATTCTATTTTTTTTTTTACAATAAAAGAGGGGTGATAGTACACATCAAGAGAAACAATATTAAAAAGGAGACCAAGGGTCCCAAACTTTTTCCAAAGAAGATAGACGCCATTAAAGTTTAGAGATCAAAATTTTAAATAAACATAAAAAACGGGAAAATCGGTCGATTGATTTGTGATTTTCACTAAAATTATTCTTTATGTCGGTATTTTCTTGGATTTAAATTAAAAAGATAAATTTCAAAAAATGGCGATAGAAGGCGCTTTAGACTTTGGAGTAACGAACAACTATTTTTTGCCGGTATTTTTTGCATCTCATTAAATGTTTTCGTAAGCTTAGACTCACACTTAAATTTTGAGCTCAAAATCAGATAAAGTGGGTAATGGTTAAGCACCATTAATTGAACTGTATCCAACGGGTTCAAATTTCAAATGGTTATAAAAAACGGAAAAATTGGTTCATTGATTTGCGGTTTTCACTAAAACTATTCTTTATCTTTGTATTATCTCAAAAATAAATTATAAACATAAGCTTCAAAAAATGACGATAGAGGTCGCTTTAGACTTTGGAGTAAAGAACAATTATATTTTGCATCTCATTAAATGTTTTCGGAAGCTTAGACTTAAACTTAAATTTCGAGCTCAAAATCTGAATAGTAGGGAGTGGTAAGTAGCACAATCCTGAACTGTGTTTAAGATGGGGGGTTCAAATTAAAAATAATTATAGAAAATGGAAAAATTGGTCGATTCGTTTTCGGTTTAAAATAAAACTATTCTTTAAGTCAGTATCTTCTTGAAAATAAATTTTAAAAATAAATTTCAAAAAATTCCGTTAGAGGGCACCTTAAAATTCAGAGTAACAAACAGTTAACTTTAACAGTTATTTTTTGGTTCTAATTACATGCTTGCACAAGCTTATTAAATGTTTTCGGAAGCTTAGATTTAAACTTAAAATTTGAGATCAAATTCTGAATCGCTGGGAGGGGTCAAGAAGCGCAAACTGAAGTGTGTTCAGGAGTTGAAATTTAACCCTTCCCCTCCTCGTACACAATTCAATTTTTCGCTACTTAAACACTCATAACGATTCAGAATTTGAGCCTAAAATTTAAGTTTATGCATTTGAAAGCATTTAATGACATTAAAAAAATAACAATTAAAAATAGTTGTACGCTACTCCAAAGTCTAAGGCGCCCTCTATCGGCATTTTTTGAAATTTAGGTTTAAAATTTATTTTCAAGAAAATGCTGATTTAAAAATTAGTTTTAGCAAAAAGCGCAAACGAATCGAACAATTTTTTCCGTTTTTATAATCATTTGAAATTTGATCCCTTTGAAAACAGTTCAGTTTGTCTACTTAATCACTCCCAACTATTCAGGTTTTGAGCTCAAAATTTAAGTTTAAGTCTAAGCTTACGAAAGCATTTAATAAGGTGCAAAAAATAACGCCAAAAAAGAGTTGTTCGTTACTCCAAAGTCTAAAGCGCCCTCTATCGGCATTTTTTGAAATTTATTTTTATAAATTATTTTCACTAAAATATCTACATAAAGAGTAATTTAGGTGAAAATCGCAAATCAATCGACCAATTTTTCCCGTTTTGTATAATCATTTGAAATTTAAACCCTCTGAGCACAGCCCAGTTTGTGCTACTTAACCACTCCCCACTTTTCAGATTTTGAGCTCAAAATTTAAGTTTGAGTCTAAGCTTACGAAAACATTTAATGAGATGCAAAAAACACCAGAAAAAATAGTTGTTCGTTACTCCAAAATCTAAAGCGCCCTCTGTGACATTTTTTGAAATTTATCTTTATAATTTAATTTCAAGAAAATGCCGACATAAAGAATAATTTTAGTGAAACCCGCAAATCAAACGACCGATTTTTCCTTTTGTTATGTTTATTTGAAATTTTGGTCCCTAAACTTTAATGGTGGCTATCTCCTTTGTAAAACGTTTGGGACCCTTGGTCCCCTATTTAATATTGTTTGTCTTGATGTGTACTATCACCCCTCTTTTATTGTAAAAAAAAAAAAAAAATTAGAATTACCCTGTATATATATATATATGTAACCAATCATTGTATTACAATATATGAACCATTAAATTTAATAGAAAATTACCTCATTGGACATGTGAAAAATTAAATAAATAAAATAATTACTAAATTCTATAGAAAAATAAACAAATAAAACCGCAGTTGCAATGTGTAAACATAAAAAAACATACCATAACATATAAAAATTTATTACAATATTATACACAAACATTAATCATAAATATTATATAAAATATCAGTATATGTATATTAAGGTGGAGTGAAAATGACCCCAAAAATTTTTTTTCGCAATTTTTTCATTAGATAGGTCTAAAAAATTGCTTTTCAGCATATTGAATATAAGGTTAAAATTTCATTTCGTTTGGAATTCATCTTTAGTTCCCTACCAGCTCTTAAAGATTATGTGAAAACCAAGATTTCACTATATAGTGTAAATGACCAGATTTTTTTTTCGGAATTTTGTCTTTGAATAGGTTTATAAAGTTGCTTTTTGGCACACCAATTTTAAGGTTAAAATTTCATTTCATTTGGAATTCACCTTTAGTTCCTTACCAGCTCTTAAAATATTAAGCCTTTTATATGTGAAAACCAAGATTTCACAATGTAGTGCAAATTGTTAAACTTTTCATTTTTTTCTTTTTTCCCCCCACAAAAAATGACATCTTAAAGCACTACTTGTGAATGTTCTAAGTATCGTTGTGTTTTAACTCCTTAAATCACGAACATAAACCTAAAATGTGGATCGTATTGTCGTAGAGAAGATAAAGCATAATAATTGGGCATGCAGTTCACTTCTATTTTTCGAATGCACATGAAAGATAGTTCTCGAAATCTAAAGGAATTGCAGTTTTCTGCATATATATAGTAATGCGATGAAAAGAATATATACAATGTATTGTAAAACAATCTTTCATTTTACTCTAATTTATATTGGCCTTTGTTATCAAAATTACGCATTATCTTTCGTGATTTGACTTTTGCTCATATATATCCGTTCCTTGCTTCAACTACTACAGCCGCTAATGGCGCTTCAGTAACTAAGTTTACTCATCTTTCGAATGCTTGAATCTGACAGGGAAATTTTTCAATTGGAAGGATAGGATTTCCGATGTTTTTCTGAGAATTTCCAGCTTCTTCGTTGGTACTTTTTTAAGAATGTGGGGTGATTTCCTATTCTTGCCAGTTAATAATGTTTATATAGTTTGTAACACTGAATTTGAATATTGGATTATGAAACTGTCTTATTATACAACATACACTATCCATTTTCTTCAATATTCTTTCTTAATAGAAATTTTCAAACTTGATTTTTTTTATGAGTTATTCCTGTAAATTTTTATCTCAATGACAGATGTATATATTTTTTTAATAACGGAATCGACAATTTTCTTTAAATATTCCTTCAAATAACAAAACAACTTAATGTTTAGAAAAAAAACATTTTGAGCTCCATTTTTTGAAAGAAGAATTTTTCTTGAAGTGAAACAACGTAGACGAATGTACTTTCATTACAAATGCAGCCATAATCTTCAGATTTTGGGATGAAGTCTGACTTCCAATCTGCAAACCGAGTAGTCAATTGACAGTTGTCAAGCGTTTAAAGTGCGACATTCTTTCCAGATTACGAGTTACCAGATTTGAGGAGCAATAAACAGATGCAAATGTTTGACACATGTCATAAAAATAATTTTTGTCTGCATTTATCTCTCCAGAGTTCATTTGTCGGTGATAAGAGCAGATATTGTTTAATTTCCATAACTTTTCATTGTTCACGTTGATCCAACGACTTTCAAATTGGAAAAACAAAATATTGTGTGCCTTTATTTCGTTTAGTTCAATAATAAATTATTGAACTTGATAAACGAAAGTTCGTTCAAAGAAAGCTGACATATTAACCACTACAACGAACGACTAAATCTTAGTTTCATAAATCGAATAGCATGATTTTTTATCTTACCGTTTACAGTTGTTCCGTCAAAACCATTATATAAAAACCTTAATTTCTCTACGAATATATATGCTATTCGTATAAAAATGAACACTGTTAATTAAAATAATCCACTTAATCATAATCTACTGTTTGAGTGCTTCTTCTACATTAGTTTACATTAGTTTTAACAGGGTTATCCAAAAGGGGTCCAGGGTTATCCAGGGTTATCCATTATTTTTAATTTGTTGGTATTCCCATTTTGAAGTTTCGGGAAATATCTTCATGGAAATGCATGACTTGTATTATTATATTTATACACTAAGATTTTCGGGTTAATTCCTCATGTATTTCTTTAGATATTTAACAAAATGTCTAAAATCGCAAGTGGAGGATCATCAATGGCCATGTAGTGCATATATGTATGAAATAGCATTTCCACGGACTGTAGTTTTGGAATCCGAGAGTCCTGATCAACATTTACCGAATTGTACCCAATTGTCAACATTGTACATTGGAGCAACATTTACCGAAATGTTGAATTAAAATAATCAGTCTTTGGTGGAAATTACATATGATTTTTACTTAAAGCTAAAAGGTTGTTATGATTCATTTTAACATCTATCAAAATTATTTATTTAGGTCCTAATCAGAAGATTCTTTATATATAACATGTTTAAAAAACTCGTATCAGAAAACAGTTACATAAATAAGTTAAACTGTTTTAACTCTGCTGTAAAGTATTTTTATTTAACTTGAATATAATTACCGGTATTTCTAGTGTTAATATCTGAGCTTATTAAATTGTGTCTCTGATGTGTCTAGCTCTATTTTGAACCCACAAAGATTTTCAGATTTCTACTTGAATAGATTTTTATAATTTATCGCTGGCAGTGAATGGAAATACACATATGCAGGCAGATCAGAATATTCTTTTATCCTTATAGTTTAATTTGTTTACTATTATGAATAACAGACAAACATGTAAATATATAAAAGGAATATATAAACGTAGTATATAACCGTAATATAACATAAAAGCGTAATATATTATATAAACGTAATAATAACTTTTTTTCTTGTAAAACTTCTAAAATTTTCTGCGTATAAAATATTTAATAGTTTTCAAGCTTATTGTAAAATGAAAAAAAAAAGTATTTAGGATAAATGATGAAAACACTTATATTTAATTCCCAAACGCGCCATTGGCACCCGTATTTTGGTAAAAAAAAAAAAAAAAAAAAAAAAAAAAAAAAAAAATACGCTATATTGAATGCGTGAAAAATAGTTTTTTCTTATTTAAAAATAAAGTTGTTTTTAAATTCTGGTGTCAGTCATTAATTTCAACACTGCAGCAATGGATTTGACCTGCGCCGCAAAAGGTTAATGAATCTGAAATATTAATAGGTATGTATAAATATTGAGCATTAAAAAGAGTTATGTTACCTATATTGAGAATTTATTTAAAATGACATTCACTTTTTTTTCTCGGCAAAAGAAACGAAAATAACTATAATCATATGACCTAATTTAATTTATACATTTACTTTTTCTAAAAATAAATATTTTGATAAATTTAGTTTTTCAAACTATACACTTTGAAATTTTCTGATTTCTTTTCTTCAAAAATTTAAGAAATTTTTTAATATATAAATGCACAACTCGCTTTCTATTTTTACTAAAACAAGCATAAATTAAATTATAATTTAAATTGCTAGGAAGAACAAAAATAATTCCATATGAAATAACTTGAAAACTGTCTTTTAATTTCAAATAATTTACAAATACATATATTTCGAATAACTTATTTAAAAAATGAGCAATACACTGCATCTATTATTCGATAACTATTGTATAACGAAAATAATTTTTCATTGTAAAACTTAAATATACCTTATTTTTAACCAGTTCAGCATACTCAAATTTACAATTTCTTTCCAAAATAACAAACAGGTTTTCATTCTAAACCCTGCACCGTTAATTAGTTAACAACATTGTTCATTTGCACTTCACATTCTTTCTGTGTTAGAGACATGTTATTCCTCGAAATGGATAATTTTCATAACGGTCCTGTAATTAGAAAAGACGGTAATGACAAAAAGAGGAGACTCTTTACAGTACTGCTGGGATTTTACCGAAACTAAGCCGGTTGATGTTTTCAGAGGAAAAGAAATTTATTCTGTCTACACAGACCTAAGTATTAAAAAATTTGCACATATATTAGAAAATTATTTAAATTTCCTTTATTTCTGTTTATAAAGAAAATAAGAATAAATGAAGCGATGCAGTTATAAACTATATTATTTTACTTCATGTAAAGAACATTTACTTTGTGTTTTTTTTTATATCTATCTATATATTTATATGTAATAAAATTAAAAAAAAATGCGCCATTTTGCTATTAAATTTGTGGAACACATTTTTAACCTTAATTTTATAATGTATTAACAGCTAAAGTTCTTTTTCTTATTTTATTTAACTTATTAATAATCGATTGTTGTTTCTCAAAAAATGCGGGAAACGATTTCGTAAAATTTTTCCTTTTTAGAATATTATCGAGATTTTAATTTTGTTTTTTATTAAGATCATCTTCTATGTGTTAATGCGCGGATGCTAGCAATGAAGTAGCTTAGTTCACGAAGTTGGGAGTATTCGATGAGTGCCAAGGTAACTGCTGGTATAACTTCACGTATTTTATGTGTTCCAATAAATATGAATTCAAGATTGAGTGATTTAATTTTTTACGGGGAAATTCTCAAAGACCGAAATCCATAGTTTGTTTGGTTACACTACGGCTGCTGAACCTGTTGTTGATATTTTAGATATATGCCGCCAAAAATATTATTTTAATTTTTACGTTACATATGGAAATCCGGCAGAATTTTTTTAATGAGCCGGCGTGCATCTCTATAGAAATATTAAGTTCTCATGGCTTGCAAACTGCAGACTGACCTTGTTTGAGAAACTTTTTGGTCACGGCGATGATTATGTGCTCGCCATGTTTGATGAAACATTCGATGAACGCCATGTTCGCCATGTTCGATAAACGATTGCTCGCTGAAACATGTGCTGTGATTGTTTGTTTCTTAGACGCACCTAAGTCATGAAAGTAATGCCAATGATGTTGCAAAGAATGTCGCAAGAAAAAAGGTGCCCAGTTACATCCAAATTTATTTGTAAAATAAGTCTCCAGTATTTTTTTTAAATATAATTAACCTCTACGAAAACACTACATTTTTTTCTTTTTTATTCCTTCCAAATAAAGTCTAGGTTCCGTTATTCTTTTTTAGAGAACAAAATCGTAAGTTATTATTTATTATTTATCCTATTTTGTTATTGTTTACGAACTTTTATGTTGTGACGATATTGTCACGACATCGCTAAAATAAATATGTACATATAAAGAATGTTTCAGCACAATTAAAACGAAAATATATATAAATATACGTATAAAAAATTAATTAAAGTAAAGTTTTAAATTTATTTTATTCATTAATGTTCATTTTACTTTCGTTTCATTCATTCAGGTAGTAATAATAATTTTAGGTTTTAGGAAAAGATAAAAGCTATTTTTTAACGTTAATTAAAGCTGTAAACATTATGACTTTATATCATTCGGTAAGATAACGAATGGATTTTAAAAGGAACACACACGTAGCGTTTCAATTTCTCACCACAAAAACTTCAGACAGTGACAATGGAAATGGCTGTAAAAATACGAGACTGAGTCCAAGGCTGACATAACGAGCAGCATCCAACAATGACAGAATTTACAACCAAAACGCCCCAAAGGTGATGACTCTTGAGGGGTATCCCCGACACGCGGGAAGAGACGGACATTCAAAAAAGGTCTTCCTAGTGTTCAAAAGGGGTAACCCTCCCACCGGACAAGGTAACCAATGAGGAGTGAAAATATGATAGCCCATAATCAATTCGATTACAAGAAACCAATAAGAAAAGAAAAAAAGGTATTGGGAGGAGAAAAAAGAAAAAAAAACAGCTTTTTCAGAGAAAAATCTACGATTTTGATAAGTTATTTAGTTTCTGACCATGTAGGTCGTCCTTAGAAAAGTATCTTCGAAGAAAAAATCACCTCTCGGACGCGGATGCTCAAGATTTCACCCCATCTAAGCAAGAGAAAGCCGCACTCGAAGGGGAATAAGATAAGTTTTTTATACAAAAAAATCTGTGAGCGAAAATGAGCGTATAGAATCAAATACTGACAGCTCTGCTGACATCATGATGAACTTCATGTTTTTTCAAATGGCGGTGTATGCTACTGTCGCAGATTATTTTCACATGGGCATTTCTGTGCATCAGACTGAACTTCATGTTTCTTCAAATGGCGGTGTATTTTGCTCAAGCCATATGTAGGCCTCCCTACCTAACTGAATCTGAACGGAATCTGCTAATGTCGCAGTTTACTTTTACGTGGATACTTCCGTGCATCATAATGAACTTCATGTTTCTTCAAATGTTGTTGTGTGAAAAAGGCTGCAGAGTGCTTCTCGTTATGGACCTCTCTGATGAACGGCTGACAATTCTTCGAAAAAAATGGTGAGCGATTTAATCTTTCTATGTGGTGTTCTATTTTTTTAAATAATCTTTTGGCTCATTTAAAAAAAAGAAAGAAAATTTTTTAATATTAAAATTTAATTTTTTATTTTTGTGTAAGTTTATAATAATGTGTAATAAAAAAAGAAGTAAAACATTATCAGAAAATTGATATGTTAGAATAGTATGATCTTATAGTGCTTGTAATTACAAATTGATATATTAGAATAGTACGATCTAAATGGGTTTCAACTATGAAATTGATATTCTCAAGTGGTAATTTTCTTATTGTGTTATGAATCATAAAATTGTTGTTTTGAAATAAATATTTGTGTACATATATATGTATCCTTCTTTTCTTTCATATTTTCTTTTCCTTGTTTCTCTTTAGGTAAATTACCAGATGCAAATTCTCAATTACTGATTTTTTTTTTTTTTTGAAGATCGTTATTTTAATACTCTTCGCATCTCCTTAAAATCCTACTTTGCAAATTTTAAACGTTAAACGAGCCGATCCTCTGTTATTTAAAATTTAGTGTATTTAAATTATTGATAGGTTTTAAAAATTTTGTTTGGTAATATCCAGATCAATCTCTCACAACGCAGATTGGGGTATTATCTTTATGTTATTTATATTTACTAACCACTAACCTTCACGTACCTTGTATGCGGTGTAATTTTCCTCACCACATTTTAATAATAACTTCTTTATTTAAATTGTTGATTTTATTATTCTTATTACAGATATTAAAAAATAACTTTGTTCTTAATTTATGAATTGAAATTTTCTGCTCATAGAAATATTACTTAAGTTTAAAAGTGTTCGTAGTACGAAAGAGGAAATTATTTGTGTTCTTAAAAAAATATTTGTTGTGTATTTCCTATGTTATTGAAACTGTGATATTTATTTATTTATTATTTATATATTATTTATTTATTCCACATGAATTCAAAGAAAGAGTTCTATAATTTATTTATTATTTTTATTGTTATTGATCGTAATTGAATTATAGCATTTAAATATTTTCCCGTATGAATTATCTCTCTTTTATGCCGTTAAGATCGGGACTAGTAAAGGAGGATAAAATGACTAAAAATAACTTCATATTGTCCCTTTTGACTTTGAGTCGGGCATGAATATTTTTTCATGGTTCAAGCATTTTGATAAAGAATGTTCTGTAGAAAGAAAAAGATGATGATTGGAAAAAAACTTAACATCTCGAAATTTTTAAAGGGTGAAGCGCTAAACGTTTTTATAAATGATTGTTTGGATTGTGCTACTTATGATGCAATTGTTGAGATTTTAACAGAAAATTTTATCCAGATTAGATTCCCAAAATTTTCTGAGTTTACCTCCTTAAAGTTAAATGATCTAAGTGATTTAGATTCTTATTTTAGAAAGAAAGTTTAGATTGGAAGACAAATTCAGCTTGGAGAATATATAATTATTCAGGGATTAACTGACGGACTTAAGCCTGAGTACCAAAATTGTTTAATTGTAAACCCTTCTTCTAATACTCGTGAATGGTTTCGCATTGCTAATAGCGAGTAGCGATTCCAACTCATACCCCTAATAAAACAATAGAAATTTTCAACAAACTAGACCTTTGCACAATCCCAATCCTCATCCTAGACAATGGACTCGACCCATTCCAAACAACCCAACACAAAATTTTAATCCTAGATTTTTCACTCCTGGAATGCCTACGACGTATTATCAAAATAATTATCCAAGTCGTCCGTGCAGAATTTGTTTAAACAGAGAAATACAAAATGCTTATCCTTGGGAGAGGAGTTGTATATTTAACACAAATGCATTGCAATCTCAAACTCCTCCTCATATACAACCAACCCCTACTAGTAATGTCTGACAATTAATTATTCCTGAATATGTGAACAATAAAAAAGTGTATTGTGTTGTAGACAGTGGATCAACTCTCTCAATATTACCTCTCAAAATTGGTCGATATTTAAATGCTAATTTAAATAATATTTCCCATATTACTATTAGACAGGCACAAGGAACTCTTGCAATTAATAAATCTTGTCGATTATGTATTAAATTTGGTAATATAAAGAGGTATGTTAATTTTTTAGTAAGTATGATAGATTTAGACTACGCTATTTTAGGTTTCACCTGATTGTGCCAAATTTAAATTTAAAATTGATTGTGCAAAAAGCCATGTGCTACAAGGCAATACTATGTTAAACCAACATGTCAACATATCCCGTGATAATTTTGAATTACTTCATTTTGATATAAAAAATTATACCAATGTGCAACCCGATTATAGAAATACCATAATTCCTCAATCCTTGCCGCGAACTAATAATGATGATTATAATGTGTTTGGAGATCTAAATGCTATTCAAAATAAAAATGTAAGGGAACTTTTAAGGGATAATTTAGATACTTTTGCCAAAAATAAATATGATATAGGGAGAATTAATATTGAAACTCAGCGTATTTTTCTTAAATCTGACATACAAATATCTTTGAGGCCTTATCGTACATCAACTGCTGATGAAAAAGAAATCTCCCAGCATATTCAATTCTTATTAGCTGCTGGATTAATTAAAGAAAGTTATAGCCCATATTCTTCCCCTGTTACTTTAGAAAACAAACGAGATGAAGGCAAAAAAAAACACGAATGTGTGTTGATTACCGAAAATTAAATTCTATTATGAAAAATGACGCTGAACCTTTGCCCCGAATTGATGAAATTTTAGACAAATTAAGTGGTGCCCAATATTTCTCTACACTGGATTTAGCCTCAGGCTATTGGCACATACCTATTCACCCAGCAGATTCAGAAAAGGTAGCCTTTACTACAGATTGTGGGCTCTAGGAATGGAATGTTCTCCCCTTCTGTGTAAAGGTAGGCCCCACACTTTTCAATAGGACAATTAGAAGAATTCTTACAAAATATGAAATAGACTTTGCTTGTTATTATTTCGATGATATAATTATTTTTTCTAAATCAGTAGATGAGCATATACAGCATTTTATCCAAATTTTTGATTTATGCAGAATAAAAAATATTAAATTAAAATTATCTAAATTTACTTTTGCTTAAAGACAAATCAATTTTCTAAGTATGAAATCTAAAATGGAACTTTAACTCCAACTAATACTAATATAGAAACTATTAAAAAATTAAAACCCCCTACTAATATTAAAGAATTACAAAGATTTCTTGGTTCTAAAAATGTGTATCATAAATTTATTGACAAATATGCTGAAATTAGACACCCCCTAAATAAATTACTTAAGAAAGATACTATATGGGAATGGAATTCTGAATGTCAAAACTCTTTTCAAAAATTAAAAGATGCCCTCATTGCTAAACCAATTTTAAAGATTTATGATCCAAAATTACCCCTACACATGTTTGTTGACGCTTCTCAGGTGGCAGTAGGTGCAGTTCTTAAACAACAGGACCATAATAAATTTTTACATCCAATTGCTTATTTTTCTAGAGGATTGAGAAGTTATGAGAAAAATTACTTCATTTCCGAGTTAGACTGTCTTGCCATCATTGATACTTTAGATAAATTTTATGATTATTTTCATGGTTACAATTTACCATCCATACTGATCATGCATCTCTTGTTTGGTTAAAAAATGTCAAACATTTAAGAGGTCGATTATTTAGGTGGTCATTGAAGTTAATTATGTTCGATTACAAGATGAATACTTAAAGGGATCTGCAAATGTCGAAGCCGACATGCTGTCCAGAAATCCTGTTTCTCATTTTTGTAAACCCCTTACTTTTCTTCTTGACATTAAAGAGATTATTGAGATGCAAGAAAGAGAAAATGTGTGTGGTTCAAATTATATTAATGACAATGGACTGATTACAGTTAAAAAGAAATGTTTTTGTAAAGTGGTAGTTCCCATGTCCTTAAGAAAAAAATTACTTAATGTTGCTCATCAACAGTTTGATCACCCTGGTGTTCAAAAAATGCAAAATGTAATGTCTCCTAATTATTTTTGGCCAGATATGCCACAAGACATTATCAATTTTGTTAAATATTGTGATATTTGCCAGAAAAATGAAAAACCTAGACAGAAAAAAATTGGCTTATTACAAGCTATGCCCACTACAGATCAACCTTTTGAATGTCTGTCTGTTGATACTGTAAGATGGTTCAATAATTATATTTCTACAAAAAAATATCTCCATATTATAATAGACCATGCAACAAGATATGTTTGGGCATTTCCTTCCAAAAGACCTTCCTTCTACAGAAGCTTATACAAATTGTCTAAAACAAATTTTCAATATCAAAATCTCTCAACAATTATTCTGTTTTAATAAAATTTCAAGTGCACAGTCCCATCAAAAAATACTAGGTGACATAAATTCTGCTTTTACTTCTTCAAGATTCAAAAAATTCCTGCGAAATCATAATATTAAGCAACGTTTGACCACTGCCTATCATCCACAAACGAATGGGAAATGTGAAAGAGTATATCAGACAATAATATCTAGATTAAAATGTATAGTAAACTCCACTACCTCTAAAATTCCCTAAACTAAGCTTTTAACTGAAGTAATAAATGAATATAACAATACACCCCATTCTATTACTAAATTTCCACCAGCTTATTTACTTTTTGGCCAATTACCATATGACTCCTCCTTACAACAAGTTTATTATCCCCCTGTTCATGAAGCCCTTAAAATTGCTAAAGCAAGAACTGATGAATTTCATTTAAAAAATAAAAAATATTATGATAAAAACTATATCGAACCAAAATTTAAAATTGGGGATGTAGTTATCTATGAAGAATTTCAGTTTCCTAATACTAGAAAGTTATCACAAGTATTTAGCGGCCCTTATAAAATTCTTAAAAAATTATCCGAAGTAAATTTCGAAATTGATAGGCAAAACCAATTCAAAAGTTCAGAAATTGTACATGTATCTAAATTAAGGCCTTATTATTCCCCAGATAAATTTAAATTAAGTCATGAGCAACAACCCCCTAATCAACGACAACAAATTCAAGTAAAAATTGTAGCTTAAACTTAATCTCTATTTTATTATCATTTATTATTATTTTTTCTTTTCTCTCTTAAACAGAAAATTTCTTTTCATATTTTAATTCAGATAATATCCTGTAATTCTTACAGAATGGCAATGATATCTCTTGACTGCAGCGAGAATATCACTTGTCTGGAAATTTTTATATTTGTTTGTTTATGCCGGCGTAAACGGGCAAAGTGAAAATTTCTTATTCTGTATTAATTACTCTAGTTATAACTTAGAATAATATGATAACAATTAAATTTTAAGTCAAAATATTTTTTATTTTATTTTAATTTTCAACTGAACCTATTTGTAATATTAAAATTAATCTATCAATCATTAAATTAATTATTTGCCAAGTAATAAAACTTTTACCACTTTATTTTAATTTTTTCTCTCTCTTTGCAGCTGTATTCCAGTCCAAGTACATGTCAATTAGACTTTTATTTTGTTTGTTTTTCTCTTTCCTTCTTGCATCTTGCAATGTTTTATCACACCAAGAAAACATTTATTGCGTAATTATTTTAAATGAATAAATCTTGTCTTTATTTTTTATTATTTATTAATATATCTTTTTAAGAATCTTAGTAGTTGAAAAGTCACGTGCATTCTCATACATGAACAAAATTTTTATTTTATTTATTTTATTTTATTTTATCAAATTTTATTTTATTTTATTTTATTTTATCATATTTTATTTTATTTTATTTTTTCTGTACATATTCCTAATTAATCCTGTACTCGAATTACAAGATTAATTAAATGATTATATAATTGATTATATTTTTTATTCTATTCCACTTCTCTCTATATTTCATACCAGAAACATGAGATGAGATAAAATAGATTAAGTATACAAATTAGAATTTAAAGAATGTCTCTTGAGATATTTACTATTACTTATTGAAAGATTTACTTATACTTATTATGAGATTTATTTATACTTATGATATTTATTTTTATTCATATTTTTCCTAATTATGGTACTCATTTGTATTGTTATTGTTTATTTGTATTGTTTGTATTGTTTACACTGTTAAAATTTATTATTACTATATTACTATACCATAAAATGTGTTATTATATTGAATTACAATTATAAAGTATTTTTACAAAGATTCCCAAAAATGGAACTGTTATGAATGTTCAAGGACTTATTCACATAAAAACTGAACTACTATCATAATATTAAGTGATGAATTTGGACAATTAATAACGATATAATTAGATCTCCTTGAAAAGAGGTAATGGCTATCCAAATATGAAACGTAGATGGTTTTTTTTAACAAACTCTCAACATTCATTTTTAGAACTTTCTATTGAATTTCTTCATATCTAGATTTGTCATTGTCAAGAAAGAATTCCAAGTTATTGTTTTAATTTTTCATGTTAATATATTAAGATTAGTTGCTTATTTTTTCAAATTACTCTCTGATGTATACTGTTGAACAAGAGCATATCTTGTATTTTTTATGCCTATTTTAATGTATGTAAATTTAAAGTTATTCCACGCATCAACTTAGTGTTACTAAAATTAAATTCCATATTTATAGAAGAAAAATTGATTTTATTTTTCTTTTATTTAGTACCTAATTATTATTACTTCTATCAACAACTTCGTGATCCAAGTCTGCATCATCTCCCTTTCAGTGAACTTGCAGGTCTCAGACCTACATTTTCACCGGTCTTTTTTTGGAGGGGGGATTGGTAATAAAATAAAAAAAATTTGCGCCATTTGCCCTCTCTGAGCTATTAATTCTAAATTTGTGGAACATATTTTTAATCTTAGTTTCGTAATGTATTAATATTTTAACAGCTAAAGTTCTTTTTCTTATTTTATTTAACTTATTAGTAATCTATTGCTTGTTTCTCAAAAAGTGCGGGAAACGATTTCGTAATATTTTTCCTTTTTAGAATATTATCGAGATTTTAATTTTATTTTTTATTAAGATCGTCTGCTCTGTTTAATGCTCGGATGTTAGCGGATGTTTGTCTATTTGCGAGACAGTATGGAGTTCTTACGGGAACTCCACGCCTCGTATACAAATCAGAGGTGATGATTTCTGACGCGTAGCCTCGAAGTTAATTTTAATTGGATTTTTAATTTACTGACGCAGACTGAGGAGGGGTTAGTTTTTTCGTGTGAGTGTTGGGGGGGGAGTTTCGATTTAGGTTTTCAGAGCATGCAGAATGCAACTGTCTCTTGAACTATTAGGAAGCCCGTTAAATTTTTCCCGATAAATTGTAAGATGGAATGAGGTAGCTTAATTCACGAAGTTGGGAGTATTCGGTGTGTGCCAAGGTAACTGATGGTATAACTTCACGTATTTTATGTGTTCCAATAAATATGAATTCAAGATTGAAAGATTTAATTTTTTACGGGGATATTCTCAAGGGCCGAAATTCATTGCTTGGTAAGCTACACTACGGCTGCTGAACCTGCTGTTGATCTTTTAGATATATGCCGCCAAAAGTATTATTTTAATTTTTACGTTACATATATATAACCATTAATTGTATTACAATATATGAATCATTGAATTTAACAGAAAATTATCATAATGAATATGGAATAAAAATTAAAAAATTAAATAAAATGAATAAAAATGGAATTTGCAGAACCAAAGCAGAATTGTCAAACCCCAAATATTATGACACTACAAATAAAGTGTGTGGCTTCATCTTCGTATCAGCCATGAAAAAGCAAAATATTACGAATTCGGGGCGACCAACACACATAAAACCAAAATTATATAAAGAAAAATAATTAAAAACGAAACACAACAAAATTACTAAATCGGATAGAAAAGTAAAAAGAGAAACATAATAAAATTTTTTATAAAATAAAAATGCATTTGTAATGTGTTAACAGAAAAAATATACCATGCATTAATATGCAAACGAAATCATTTAATTTGCCTATGCTAACCTAAACCTAATATCTTAATATTATATGAAATAAAACATAAAAATAGATAATTAATATATGCATATATTACACTTAAAAATAGTAATTTAAGGATTCAATTTCTTAAAATTAAGGTACAAGTTAATCATGGAAATTGATTATATAATATAAATAATATTACTAGGAATTAATTAATGTAACTATACAATTATCTATACATTAGTGCCAAATGAACAACCTGTATAAAATGTTTTGCAATTTAGCAAATGGCTCTCCTCTTCTCATTTTTTTAAAAAATAAATAGCCATTACGTATTATCCAGACAACATTGCCAACTTATTCTAAAATCTACCCACCCAGCCATCCTTTTATATATACTTTTACATGTTTTTTACATTTTTAAATTTTAAATTTTTATTTTTTATTATTATTGTTATGTTTTAATAATTTGTGTCCTTTTTTCACTCAATGTGTCAATTATTTTTGAGATCATTTAATAACTAATTGTATATTAAAGAAAGCATGAAATTTTTAAGATAACCATTATTTAGTGCATCATAAATTAACTTTTTATTATTATATATTTGCTGTTGTATGAATTCTGAAAAGTATATACAACCCGTTACACATGCACATACAGATACAGGTATACATGCAAAACCTAATCATAGAAAAAGATTACTGGTACCGCATGATATAAAATTTGCTTAGGGGACCATCTGCATGGTATAACGAACCCTATTATCTACTTTTAAATAGCAGTACCCAATTCTGACAACATATGTAATTTTTACACCTTTCAATCTAGCCTAAAATAACCTGCAACTCTCACAATAAGTTTAATGGAAAATCATTATTTTGAATTTAGAATACTTTATTATATGCGCTGTATCCAAATTATAGTTCTGTACTCGAACATTAACCGAGTTTGTCCCGTTCTTTTCATGGCATCTTATAAGCCGTTCAAACAATCATTGATGACGGATGGTTTACAGGATAGCGTAAATATTTAGCGAAATACCCAGTCACATCTATCATAGATAAGCTTTCAAACCATCATTTTGCGGTTTTTAAAACATTATTTGAAAACTTCGTAGAAGAATAATTTGGAATTTTGGATATCTATAACTATAACAGCATGATCTACATTTATTCGTAAATTTAATGTTCGATTTTTTAAAAATATTTTGGTTTAAAATAGACTCGTTTTGCTTTTAATCAATACGGATTATAATTTTATTTTCTGGTTACTTTCATAAGAAAATTCAAGAAATTCATATCACTCATCTGCTTTTTACCATAACGTGTATAAATTAAATTATAATTAAAATTTCTATCAAGAACAAAAAATTCGTAAGATTTAACTTGAATATTGTCTTCGTAACTTCAAGTAATTTATCAATGCATATTTTTTGTTCAATTTATTAAAAAGTATAACAATACATTCATACTTTTCCTTAACGAAAATAAACTTCTATTATAAAATTTAAAAGTACAATTTTCCCAAAAATTTACGCATATTCAAATTAGCACTTTGTTTCCAAAATAACAAGCAGGTCCTCATTCTATACCCAGCACCATTTAGTCGACAACATTGTTCATTTGCACTTCACTTCTTTCTGGGTTGCAGACATGTTTTCACTTGAAATGAACACTTTTCATAACGTAGCTGTAATTAGAAAAGACGTTAAAGAAGAAAATAGGTGATTGTTTATAGTACTGTTGGGGTTTTAATGAAATAAGGTGGATGTTTTTGCAGCAAAAAAAATAAATTTATTCTGTCTACACAGCCTTAATTATTAATATATTTCAGAATACATTAGAAATTTATTTAAATATATTTTTTCTACTAATAAACAACAATGAATGAAGCGATACAATATAAAATATATAATTTTCTTTTAGGTAAAAGTAACATTATTTTGTGTTTTAAATTATATATACAGTGGCTGTCAAAAGTTTCCGGCCAGCAAATATTTTTCAGTTAATTTGTAAATATACCCTTATGAAGAGGAATCTCAAAGCGATACTTATACATTATATTGAAATATTAGTAAGGAACTTACTTATAGAAGAACGTGTAAATATCATTAAATTTTATTGACAAAATTAAATATAAAAGGAAACGCATGTTCTCAAAAGTTTCCCGCCACTTATCACTCTTTAGATTTTTTTCTATCCATAAGTGTTTTTCGGTTGTGTTTATGAATGAATCAACGTGTAAGGCATAGTTTGAATTCAAACTTGAAAAGTTCAACAATTATTGTTCATAAATGAGTGATTAGTTTGTCACTAAAAGGCCAATCTTCTCGAGATATTGCAGCTAAGATATCGATCGGTAAAATTGACTGTAAACAATATTTACAAAATTATATAAAGATGGTTATGGCTTTAAAGACTTTCAGAGATCCGGGAGACCCCGGAAAATTACTATTCCTGAGGACAGAATTATCAGGATAAAAACCATTGATAATCTGTATGAAAATTCTGTTGCAATATACTGCGATTTACGGAATGAAAATATTGCTGAAATAAGTTAGTCTACCGTGTTATGATGCTGACGTGATACAGAACTTTATGGAAGAGTCGGTGTTAAAAAATTTTCAGAGGTAAAAAAAAAAAAAAATACAGACGTACCCTGCTTTCATTTTCCAAGACACACAAAGTCTGGTCAAGTGAAAACTGGAAAAAAGTTCTATTTGTCCATCAATCGAATTCGAAACAGTTTTGGAAGTGATGGCAGACACAACGTCCGATGACCTAAGAACAAAAGATATGATTTGACCTATGTTATTCCTACAATGAAGCATGGCGGAGGGCACGTTATGCCGTAGGGAGTATTTTCCTCAAAAAGTGTCGGTCCGTTATTTGAAATCCACAGCCAGGTAAATGATACAATATATAAGGATATCTTTCAAGACTATTTTCTACCTTATTAGAGAAAAAAATTTGGTCGCAACTATTTTTCTTAACATGATAACGACATAAATAATGTATGCAAACCTCGATAAGCAATGATTTTCGCACCAAAAATTTCGTTTTTGAAATGATCAACCTAATCGCGTAACATGAATCCAATAGAAAATCTTTGAAAAGATGTTGACAAAAGTCTGAGAAACTATAAATATTCCAGCTCAGCCGAAATTTTGCCAAAATTGCAAGAAATGTGGGAAAAAGGTACCATAGACGATCTTTAACCGTTGATTGTATGAATATCACGTTGTTGCGCCGCAGCAACGTATACTATTTTATTGCTAAAGCTAATAAACTAGTTAAACGATAAAATACTAATCGTAAATGTTGTTGATCACTGTAATTTTCTATTAAAATACCACTTTTTTACAAACTTGTGAAGGTGGCCGGAAACATTTGAGAACATGCGTTTTCCTTTATACTTAATTTTGTCAATTAAATTTATTGATGTAATATATTTCTTCTAAAAGTAATTTCCTAACTATTATGTCAATAAAATGTATAAATATCACCTTGAGATTCATATGGGTATATTTACAAATTAACAGAAATTTTTGCTTTCCGGAAGCTTTTGACCGCCACTGTATATATATATATGTATATATATATATATATATATATATATATATATATATATATATATATATATATATATATATATATATATATATAATTTATTTTTATTTATTTATACATATTTGCTCGTGTAACAATTGTCAAAAGTTTAAACAACACGTTACACATACACATACACATATAGTCATGAAAACAAGTAAATAATCCTTCTACGTACTAGAACCTGCTAACTCTGCAAAGAATTATCCTAGGTTACAATTACTGATTTCGAATTGTATAAAATTTGCTTAGGGATCTATCTGCATAGTATAAAAAATCCTAAATTTTTTTAAAAAGCAGCGCCCAATTTTGACAATATGAATTAACTGTACACCCTTCAATTTAGCAGTTAAATATATAAAAATGTCATGCAATTCGTACAATGGGTTTCAGAGAAATATATATCTTGAAACGGAATTATTTTATGGGCTGTATCCAAATTATAATTCAGTATTTAATTGTTGACCCAGATAGTCCCGTTCTTGATCAGGGCACCTTAGGTGCCATTCGAGCAATCGTTGAGGAGTACAGGATAGTATAAGAAATTTCAAAATATCTAGACACTTCTAACGTAGATGACCCCTCATACCATCATTTTGCTGATTTTAAAGCATGATTTAAAAACTACTTGGAAGAATAATTTAAACTTTTGGGTGTCTATAACTCTAGTATTAGCAACTACATCAATTCGTTAATTTAATTATTAATTTCAAAAAATAATTTGAGAAATAATATCCTCGTTTAGTTTTTAAGCAATACGAGTTATAATTTTATTTTCTAGTTCATTGGAAAATACAACAAATTCACACAACCGTTTCTGTTTTTTTTTCTTTAATTATTACACGAATAAATTAAATTGAAATTAAAATTTCTACGAAGAATTAAAAAAAAATGTAAGAACTAACTTGAAAACTGTCTTCATAATTTCAAGTAATTTATCAATACATATTTTTTGTTCAATTTGTTAAAAAGTATAACAATACACTCCTATTTTTCCATAACCTTTCATAACGGAAATAAATTTCCGTTGTAAAATTTAAATTTTCATTATTTTTCACAAAACTTTGCTTATTCAAATTAACATTTTCTTTCTAAAATAACAAGCAGGTCTTCTTTCTAAACCCTGCACCGTTAATTAGTCGACAACATTGTTCATTTGCACTTCACACCCTTTCTGGGTTGCAGACGTTATATTTCTCGAAATGAACAATTTTCATAACGTACCTCTAATTACAAAAGACGTTAATGAGGAAAAGAGGAGAATGTTTATGGTACTGCTGGGGTTTTGATGAAATAAGCCGCTGGATGTTTTCGTAGGAAAAGAAATTAATTCTGTTTACACAGCCTTAATTATTAATAAATTTGCACGAACATTAGAAAATTATTTAAATATATTTCTTTAGGTTAAAAAAGAAAAACAGCAATGAATAAAGAGGTATAGTTATAAATATATAACTTTATTTTAGGTAAAAGTAATATTATTTTGTGTTTTTATATACAGTAAAACCTCCATAACGGACACTCCCGAATAGCGGAAACCTCAATTTAACGGACAGATTTCAAATTCCCACTCCCAAAACTAAATTTTTTATATATTTAACCTCTGAATAACGGACATTCAGAGGTTATATTCAGTAATTTTGGCATAAATTACATTCAGTAATTTTGGCAAAAAAGAAAGATTTTTTTTTTTTTTTTTTTTTTTTTTTTTTTTTTTTTTTTTTTTTTTTTTTTAACGAGGAAAAAAATAAAAATCCTTTAAATTTATCAGGGCAATGGGTCACAAATTTTGTGATCACAGATAAATGTGGGGATGAGCTGGAGTACATCCCCTCTCCCCTTTCATTTATCTGTGATCACAACCACCCCCCTCCCTCGGTTTATTTAAGATTGTATGATTTTATAAAGCAGAAAACTACAGTAAACAGTTATACAATCGTTTTTTTAAGAAAAAAAAAGATTCAAAAGGATTAAAATTACTGGGAGAGTTAAAACTTCGCATTGAAAAATAAATTACATGTAATCGCAAGTAAAAGCAAACTTTTGTAACATTTTTTTTTTTTTTTTTTTTTTTTTTTTGTAAGAATGTAATAAACAAAGAAAAAGTTATGCACAATTTTATTTCAGTCTTATTGCTTTAAAAATTATTTTAATTTCTAGTTAATCATATAATAGAGGTTTTAGGACATTTTAAAATCGACTAATGAAACATTAAGCATTCATTATAAATTTTTCTATCTCTGAGGTTTTCCCAATAGCGGACACCTCCGAATACGGACAATTTCTGCGCTCCTTTCCCAAGGTGTCCGTTATTTAGAGGTTTTACTGTATATATATATTTATATATATTTGTTCTTATAAGAATTTTCAATGGTACATACAACGCATTGCACAAATGCATACACGTACATTCATGGAAAAAAAAGTAACTACTTCCTACTAACTCATCAAAAATTGCCGTAAAATAAAATTACTGGTATACCATTAAAAATAAAGTTTCCGTTAAATTATGTATATAAAGTTTGGTTATAAAGCCGTCTCCATAGGAAAAGTACCCAAACTTTATTTTTGTCAGTAGGAATACCAGTTTATAACAGCATAAACAAACTCTAAAACCTTTAACTAGTATAAAATCGTATTTCCATGCCATTCGTAGAATAAGTTTCTAAGAAAGTTGTTATTTTGAAACGGACATATTTTGGGGGCTGTATCCAAATTATAGCTCTGTATTCGAACGTTCACAGAGATAGTCCTCCTTCTTGATCAATTCATCTTAGACGCCATTACAATAGTCATGTATAAATGCTGGAATACATTATATGATAAAAATTTTCAATTATCTAGACACTTTTATCGTAGATAACCCCTTCAACCGTAATTTAGCCGTTTTTTAAACATGATTTGAAAACGACTTTAAAGAAATGTTTGAAATTTTGAATCTCTATAGCTATAGTAGTATGACCTATTTTAATTCATAAATTTAATTTTAGATATCTAAAGAATATTTCGATAAGCAATCTACTCGTTTAGTTTTTCAGCAACACGAGTTATAACTAAGTGATTACCTTCATTCAAAAAATTCAATAAAATTTAAAAATATATAAATTTACACCCCCTTCTATTTTTTTACCATAACAGGCATAAATTAAATTAAAATTAAAATTGCTACCAAGAATATAAAATTTAATTAAGAACTAACCGGTACAACTATCTTCATAATTTCAAGTAATTTATCAATGTGCATTTTTTTGTACAAATTAATAAAAAATGAGCAATGCACAGCTCCTATTTTTCGCTAACCATTCCATAATGGAAATAAATTTATAGTCTAAAATTTAAAAAAAAAGTATTTACCACAATTTACGCATGTGTAAATTTTACACTTTGTTTTCAAAATAACAAGCAGATCTCCATTATGAACCCTGCACCGTTAATCAACAACATTGTTTATTTGCACTTCACATTGTTTCCTAGGTTGCAGACATGTTATTTCCCGAAATGAACACTTTTCATAACGATCCTGTAATTAGAAAAGACGTTAATGAAGAAAAGAGGAGAATGTTTATTGTACTGTTGGGATTTTGATGACATATATAACATTGGATGTCTTCGTTATAAAAGAAATTTGATCTATATGCACTACCCTAAGTATTAATAAATTTGCACATATATTAGAAAAATATTTAAATATATTTTTTGGTTAATAAAGAGAAATACCAATGAAGGAAGCAATACAATATAAAATATATAATTGTATTTTAGGTAAAAGTACAATTATTTTACCTTTTTCGTTATATATATATATATATATATATATATATATATATATATATATATATATATATGTATGTATGTATGTACCTGGTGTCCCAAAAATGACGGATGGATTTTGAAATTCAATAACTTACAAACGGTGACAGCTATTAAAAATTTTTTTAAGGAGGGCTATGTATAATGTCAGGAGTTTTTTTACCGCAATTCTTGATTTTTGTTCGAATTTCATACAACAGATGGCACTGATGGCGGTTGGCGGCCAGTCGACGCCGAAACTTACTTTATTCAGCTTTGACGGAAAAGAAGGAAATTAAGGCTATGGAGTACGTCTCATTCTACATGACAGTCTTGCTCCCAGTCCCCGATTCTGGACTCATTCGATATCATTTCAATGGAATGCGTTATTGCCATGGAAATAACAAATTGTTAGATAATGGAATACAGCGTTCAGAAGTGGGCATAAATTTTGTAAGCAGTATTTGAGTTTGCAGAAGATTTTCGTTTAGAAAGTTTTATTTTCCCGGATTAAATTACTTTTTTATGGAACGATTTAAAGAATATTTTATGCATCATATTTTAAAACTAGATAAAGAGATTTTTTCAATTTGAGGATTTTTGTTATATTCTTAAGAAATTTTAGATCTTTTAACAAAATTCGTCAGTAGATTTTTATGAATGTTCAAAAAATAACTGTGAAAACTGTTGAGTGACGATGCAGCAAAGGTTTCAAATTTTTAGCAGTGTAGTTTTAAAATACGGTAATTAAAATATTCATTAAATCATGCCATAAAAAGTAATTTAATCTGGGAAAATAAATTTTAATTAACTCACATTTATTTTATTTTTTCTATTTTAATGCAACGATAGACTAATCGTATTGGAAAGGGCTAAACAAGGCAAATTATAATATTTGTTTTTGGTAGTTATTTTACACAATAATGTACTATCAACAGTTTTCATGATTATTTTTTGAACATTCATAAAAATCTACTGACGAATTTTGTTAAATGATCTAAAATTTCTTAAGAATATAACAAAAATCATCAAATTGAAAAAATCTCTTTATCTAGTTTTAAAATATGATGCACAAAATATTCTTTAAATCGTGCCATAAAAAAGTAATTTAATCTGGGAAAATAAAACTTCCTAAACGAAAATCTTCTGCAAACTCCAATACTGCTTGCGAAATTTATACCCACTTCTGAACGCTGTATTCCACTATCGAACGATCTGTAATTTCCATGGCAACAACGCATTCCATTGAAATCATATCGAATTCGAATGAGTCCAGAATCGGGGCCTGAGAGCAAGACTGTACTGTAGAATGAGACGTACTCCATAGCCTTAATCTCCTTCTTTTGCGCCAAAGCTGAATGAAGTAAGTCTCGGCGTCGACTGGCCATCAACCGCCATCAGCGCCATCTGTTGCTTGAAATTCGAACTAAAATCAAGAATTACGGTAAAAAAACTCCTGACATTACACATAGCCCTCCTGCAAAAATTTTTTAATAGCTGTCACCGTTTGCAAGTTACTGAATTTCAAAATCCATCAGTCATTTTTGGGACACCCGGTATATGCATGCATATATTTAATCTATCAACAATTTTCAGACATATATACAACACATTACACATACACATATTCGTACAGCAGGTTGAAGTGGAAAAGGCCCTTTTTTTAATTAGTGAAAGTAAAAACTCTATAACAAAAAGACAATTGATAAAATAAACCTAAAATTTCAACAATATGCTGCCAAAAGAATGGTATTTTTTTAGAAAAGTTTACAAAAAAGAGTTGAAGTAAGTAGAGAGTGTGATTGATAATAACAAAATTCACTGTAGATTTTAACGGTCGTGCAATTAAAGTAACCTTAATAATAAATAATAATAAACATTTAAAAAGACCGAGAGACAGTTCATAGTAAGCAAATATAAATACTCTGCCCACGATTTTAGTTGGTTTTCTCATAAAAATCAATGATATTTTATTGTAAATTACAAAATTTAAATTCTTTAATTTATTGAATGGGTTAGACTGACAGCAAACTCTATTTTTATAAGCATAAAAAAATAGAAAACATAAAAATTTCCAAAAAAGTCCTCAAAGTTGGCCACCAATCTTTATAGATGACAATTTATATTTATTGATGTAGATGTGTATTATGAAATATATATATATATGTGTGTGTGTGTGTGTGAAAATATTGATCTAAATGTGCAGGATGTGTCAATGTAGCGTGTGTGTATAGAGATATATGGATAAGTGAACATAAGTTTTTCCGACGTTTGTATTTGCATATGTCATCAATTTATAACTTAGGTTTAGGTACATCAGTGTTCATCTTCTAGTACAGCGCTTTCCACCTTTTTTTTCCAATCACCGTCTTCGTATGAATTCCATTTATGTCGACCTTAATTTCTCATAAACATGGCCCATTTACCCCACCCCTCTCCACTCAATTAAATAATCCAAACATGTTTTTTTAATTACTAATTTTCCTATCCCAACCATATAATAAATAGAGTCTAATTATATTGTCATTTCTAACTTTTTGCAGAATTTACAAATCATTATAATGATTCCGTATTATTATTACCGATATTATTTCACCTATTCCAGATTTGGAATCGCTTTTCTAAGGCGATATGATGGAAAGATGATCTTGCATTATTAGCTATATGAAATTAATATAAGATCATCATTCCAATTCAGGATAAACTTAAAAAAATCTAAATAATCTTTATATGAATAATTTTTCATAGTTCATGAATACAAAGATATTGAGTTACTTAAAGTATTCATAGTACATTAACATAATACTGAAACTAATTAAATATTAGCTCAGTTTTGCAATTCAGTAATATATTTATTTATTTCGTATTCTGATTTGTAAATTCCAACGCAGTATTTGGAAATCCGCAGTATTTGGAAATCCGCAGTATTTGGAAATTGAATACAGTTTTTCTACTCAAAAATATATAAAGATATGGTTTTATAAATATGTAATTTTTTATTTATATTGTCTATATATTTCGAAAATTTCAATTTTCAAAGATGAATCATATATTTACACGAGTATTGGCTTGCTACTTTCAATTCAAAATGTTTTTGTTGATTTTTTTTTCAAAAAGCGTACATTGACAAATAAATATTACTAAAAAAATAAAAATAAATAATAATGAGAGATTTTTACTGCATTACTCTTTTAAACAAATTTAAGTAGATACATTTGAGATTATTGGATTTTTATTGAAATTTCACGCAGCAGAGCATTATTAATAAATTGGAAATGGAATATTTAAAATATTACAATTATTAACTGCATTAAAGTTGTTTTGAAAAAAAACTTGAATGTATGCATATACTGTCGGCGTAAGTATTGAACTTCAATTTTAGAGTAGAGGAAAGTTGGATAAAACCGGGTAGGTGGATAAAACAGGGAACCAGGCTTTATGGCTTTATTTGTGAAAGTTTCTAGCCGAAACTTCTAAAATAACTTCTAGGTAAGCGGCATGCCAGCTCCCAATATGCTGAAGTTGCCTAAATCAACTCATTTCGCAGTGATGATTTTTTTTATGTTTCGCGTGAAAAAGTTATAAATTCGACGTCTTCAATGTCACGTTGCCAATTCTAAATACCTAAAGATTTAATTTAGTTGAGTATAACGTCCCTAATAGCATGCATGGTCACATTGACGTCACATTGACGTCACTGTGAGTCACTTTGGTCACATCACATTTGTGACCAAAATGCCATCACTCAGTGACGTCACATTGTGACTGAGATGTGACTTTTTTAAAAATCTTTAGAAATTTATAAATATCCTCCAAAACATGTTATTTACTTTAAAAAACATGTTTCTGGCAATTTAAATATCGTCGCTTTTGTCACAGTTTCGTCACAATGTTAATGTCAAATTAGTCACAAATGACGCATTTTTCACAAATTTGTCACATTGTGACCACTTTGCGAAGCGTCACAAAAGAGCACTAAAATGACCATAACGACTTCACATTTTAGTCACTGTGACTTCACATCAACATCACGTGACGTCACATTGACAACCGATGATCACAAAGTCACAATGTGACTTCACAACGACGTTGCAGTGAAGTCGTCATGCTTTACGGGGTATGGTAGCCTGATAATTATTTGTTATTTTAAAGTTTTGTATTAGAGTATATGAGTTGCCTGAAAAATGCTAGAGTCACATATCGAAAAAATGGCGTGTTCGGAAAAAACCGGGATGCAGGTGGTCGGACATAACATTGAAGTTCCCGGTTTCGGACAACTCATTTATTTGCGTGATTGAAATAGAATTAAATTGTTTAAAATACGAAAAATATTATTTGAATTAAGTTCTTATATGGAAAACTGTTTTTAGTCTCCTATATTTCAAGTTAATTTGAAAATAAATATAGAAAATCATGGATTTTTATCAACTGAGGCCAATGGAAATGGAAAATAATCCTTTGGCTGAATCTCAAAAATTGTTTGATCAAAAACAAGATCTTGATATAGACCTACCAATAGAAAACTATTAGCCTCAGTCTGAGAAACAGAATGGGTCTATAGGGAAGCAGCCAACGACAACTTCGAAGGCTCCAGTTCCTGTAGAAGGCGAAGATGTGGACTTTCTGGTACTTGTGCAACCATCTATGTCTTCCTAAGGCCTGGGCAAAGATATAAGGCGTCCTTTTGCTATCTCACCACAGAATATAAAGCCTATTCTAGTACAAACAGACCCTAGGACCATCGGGATTTCCAACAAGTGGTGAGGGAAAACAACTATTCTTACTTCAATCCCCTACAGATTAGAATTGGAACGAGAAGAAAAAGAAAGGATGCAATTGAAAGACAAGAAGAAAACCTTTCAAGATGACAGAAAAAATTGTAAAGAAACTGAATTGAAAAAAAGTGGCTAAAAAGAAAATTGATATCAAACAAGGGGAAGAATGGAAGTGAAACATGGATCATTTGCAACGATTTGCATGAACAAGCGAAACTTAAGGAGAGTTGAATACCATGATTCACTGCAAAGAGTGATCACATAAAGCGTGCAGCAATGCAGATGAACAAGATCAAATTTTCATTTGTGACTTTTGTGCCTAACATTTTTAACACTAGAACCGCGGAGTGGATCAATTTGACCCGAATCGATGTTTAATTTCTCGCCGCGCGAAAAGTATTCATTGAAAAAATATTTCCTTTTGTGACTTTTAATATTTTAAGGTAAGCAACAACTTTTCGTATTTAATAGCTAATAACATAGATAATTTTTCATTTATAACTAATTATACCTAGAACCGCGAAGCGGGTCAATTTGACCCGTAGTAAGTTTTTAAGCATAAATGACAAAATAGAGATGCATTTTTCTGAAGTAATGAGAAAGCATATCTGTCTCTCTAATAATTCCTTTAATAGGTATAAATTGGAAGGGGGAATAGTGATAATTTTCAATCAAGATTTAATATTCATGATGTGAAGAAGGATGATTGCAGTAGAAAATTACAACAAATATTTAGAAGCAGCATTGAAGTTGCTTTTATTCTTCATTTATTGAAAGTATAGATACGATTTCCGATGTCTTAATATTAATGTGAAAGAAACTTTGGAATAATAGCAACTGTTATCTAAAAATGATTGAGACTGCAAAAGGTTGAGGGTGTATATCTGCCTGTAAATGAAGAAAGCTAAATTCTAATGATAAAAATGGAAATGACAACGACTTTTCCTATACACTCAATATTGTAGGATATTTTTCACCAGAATATAGTTGAAACTTTATCCTTAATGAATGAAAGTTTGTGATAATTATCATTTAAAAAATCGGATATAAGAAGGAAGAATTAAGAATTTGAACAGAAATGACAAAATTTGAATTTTATACTTATTAAAATCTGAAAAAATAAATAAGCAATAACTTGCGCATTCATACATGGAAATAAAGAAGATGAAAAGAAAACTACAAGACTAACTATATATTAGGGCTTACCATAAGCGTAGATGAGCAGTTATTTCTTTCAAAATCTGCGAGTAGGTTTACTCAGTATATGTCTACCAAAACGAGATAAATTCAGTCACATATCATGTTCTAGTTGCTCGCAGATATTGAGAAAAAACTTACCTTATAGAAACTTTAAAATGTCTACGCCAAGAAAAAAAAAATTCTGTAAAAATGTCAAAATCGGAATTGCATGCGGCTATAATTCTAAGACATTTAGACTTCGGCGTAACTATTTACCAAAGAGAAAAGAGTAAAAATGATTTGTTTCTTAGCAGTCTACATCTAACTGTTGAAATTTTAGATAATTTAAAACAATACTAAATACACTTATGTATACTAATGCATTTAAAGGTACTAAATACACTACAACGCAACTGAATTAAGTGTAACTGTGTGATATCTCATATGGCACGAAGTCTGCTTCTTATAGGAGGCCGGTAAACTGCATTTTTTAATATTTTGCATTATACTACTATCAATGCTTTGGATTTTATGTTAATCTCTAACCGGAAATATAGTTAGTATATGTCTATTATCTATTAGCATGCGTCTTTTTATTCAAAATTTTTATTGAAGACGTACAAGAAGAGTTTGTTATTTCTCTGTCAAAAAGAAAAAAAAACTTGTTAATTTGGCATTAAGAAACTAAAAACGATGAAAAACACAAACTTAGCATAAAAGAGTATTTTATCACAATTTAAAAAATAAAAATAAAACTAAAGATGATTATTCAAAATATAATGCACCACATGTTTCTGGTAAATGTGCAAAATCTTTAACTATATTTATCAAGCAATGCATACAATAAATTGGATTAGCTATAACAATAAAATAACAATTAACATAAGAATATTCCCAAAGGAATAATAATTTAACACAAAAGCATTTCTAAAAAAAAAAAATTGTAATTTAAGAAATTACCCCAACCATTTGAAAAATGTTTCACTCGATACATTCATCTATCATTTTAAGCTAAATACCAGTTGTTTTATTGTGTATTATCCGTGCCACTGCTATAAATGACTTTATACATGCTGCAATTTGAAGGTACGGTTCGTTTAAGTTATATCACTCTATTGTCGCCAAGCATAAAAGTTGGCGACGAAAGAAACATTTCAAACTATTTAACATTGTTGGTGCAAAAGTAATCATTATTAAAATACAGCTTTGGCATATACTGTTATACTTGTAAGACTTTGGCATATATTGTTTGATTTTACAGAGCAGAATTTTGGTGATGGAGGTTTTAAACCAAAATCGATCGCAGCACATGCATCTGTGAATGGGTCCATCAGACATCGAATCAAAAAAGTTTTTTCCCAGTTTTTCCCAAGCCGATTGCTTTTTAGTTTTCTTTTTAGGTGGTGGAAAATCAAGAGTAATAGCTATAACATTTTCCGGCTTGTTAGAATCACTATTGGCACTCAAATTTTCCTGGTTAGAACCGACCGATAGTAAAACGCCATGGCTAGTGGATTGGTCGCCCTGGCGACATGATGTTTTACAATTAATCGGTTCGGCATTAAATTGCTTCCTTTTTCGTGATCGCCTTTCAACACGTAATTGGTTTTCAGCGGCTCAATAATCTTTTGATTTTATCATTTTCTGCATTGAAAGACGTTTTTGCGCCAAACCAAATACAGTATTACTCAGTTATCCCGTCGACCAATTTCGCCAAATGATACGAATCGCCAAACTAATAAGCAACTTATACATGTTGACTGTGTTTAATATCATTGAATGCGATATTCACGTTCATTCATTTCTTTGGCTTCGGCTTTTTCCGTATCTGTTAATTTCCGTCTACCCATTTTTAAATTTGTTAGTTTTCTCCTTTATTACAATGATTTTAACCATTTTAATTTACTATTCAAATAAAAATTCTTCTAAAAGTAAAGAATTTAATTTAAATTCAAATAAAAATTCTTCTAAAAATAAAGAATTTAATTTAAATTCAAAAGTGGTAACATCATTCAAAAGTGGTAACATCATTCAAAAGTGGTAACATCATCGGGTCCATTCTCCCGAAAACAACAACCATTTTTCAAATGGTTAACTAGTAAATAACTTGTATTTTTTTCGATTATTCTTCAATTTTATATCTAAACTTATTTAAATGCGATAATCAATTTTTTATTAATGTTGTTTAAGTCCAAGTTTATTTATGTTTAAAATATACGTTCAGTATTAGTCAAGTATATTTTCATCTTACTTAATGAAATGTAGTTTTGAATGATAGTGTTTTCTGAAATGTAAGTACACTGTTAAAAATCTGCAGCATTTTATCCAGGCATTTGACCGTTTTCTACAAAAAAAGTAAAACAACCGTCTTTTTACGTTATTCTGAACATATTATTACCAATTTTATGGTCAGAATAGAGTTAAATTAAGGTTATGTTACTGGTTTTTCAGAAAACGGTGACAAGACTGTACAAAATGCTGCAAGATTTTTAACAGTGTAATTTCTGTAGTCTTTATTTGTAAAATATAATGTAAAAACTAAGAAATGTTCATTATTGTAAGAAAATATGATATTTTAACTAACCAAATTAAGTATTTGGGCATATTTATATAACATTTCCCATCTCGGGTCAAATTTACCCGCTCCGCGGTTCCAGGTATACCGAAAATCCCGCGGTTCTAGTGTTAACTCTTAAAACCTAACGTAGATTTAATATAGATTCACATTCTATAAAGTATAATATGACAATTTCTGCAAATTTTTCTTTAATAAATGGTTCTATTGCAAAGTTACAATGTCCTTTTAATTATTTTTTCCAAGTTCCCGGTTTTGTCCGACCTGGACGGACAAAACCGGGACGTTGCACACTTGAAAAAATTGTTCACTCTCAAAAAAACTTCCGTCTTTTCACAGAAAAAGTACTGGCAGCACTGCTGCCAGAAATTGTCTGTACATTGACGATTTTCCGTTTATTTTTTTCTCCGTCAAAAGAGGAAAAATATCCGTCACTTGAAAAAAGTTTGAAAAAATTTAATGCGGAAAAGGTGGGGATCGAACTGAGGACCCCAGGATTAGAAGGCCAACGCTCATCCACAGCGCCAGGATTGCTCATGAAGATATTGCTTTAAAATAGAAGCGTTGATTTCATATGGGTGTGGTTTGGTATATTTCGTTAAAAAGCTTTTAATTTTGCAGTTAATCTCGGAAAGTTTTCATCTTTAATAAAACTGTGGCTGTTTTTTTTTTTTTTTTTTTTTTTTTTTTTTTTTTTTTTTTTTTTTTTTTTTTTTTTTTTTTTTTACGTTTAGTATTAATATAGTATAAAAATGTGAATTTTAAATATATTACGTAGAATGTCAGAGAAAAAACATGAATGTTTTATTTTTATTCGATAAGATTTTTTTTATATTATCAATTCTTTTTGCATTTTATTTTTTAATTAAAATATTTTTTAAATGTCTTCAGTTAAAGTATATTTTATATGCGAATATTTATCATAGAAATAACTTAGTATATTGAACTTTATTCAACTTATCCAACTTTGAATAACAGATTGTGAGAATTTTTGAACGAATAAAGAAAGTAATTGTTATTTATTTTTAAATTCGAAAACACTTTTGTCTTTTAAAACTAAATTAGACATTTAAATCGATAGAATATTTTTGTTTTTCATTTTAAAAATTAATTCGAATTTATTACTAACAGACCCAATGCGCATGCGTGCTAGATAAAAACGGAATCGTTTCCTCATTTTTCGACTTTCGGAATGAACTGACAGAACAAATACGTTTTCTGGTAATACAGAAATTATTTGTGAAAAAATAACGATAACTTAGTGTATATTGACGAATTTTTGTGACAGTGTTGTTATAATCTCAATTGCTTTTATTCGTGATTGAATGAATGCTTTTCTTCTTCGTAAGGAATACAAATTTTTACACATTTTATACAAATCGTTTTATACAAATTTAATACAATGTTGTATTTATTTTTTAATACAATTTAATACAAATTAATATAATTTGTATTAAATTTACAATTTTAATACAAATCGTTTTAGTACAAATTTTGACCGTTTTGTTTACATAGTGCACAATACTAAAAGGAAAAACATTAGTGTCCCGGTTTTATCCGATTTTCCCCTACTAACAGAATTTTATAAAACCTATTTCATACTTAATCTGAAATGTATATACAAAAATATATAGTACTTTAGATTTATTAAATATAACCTGCTCATTAAGGAATGTGTCGAAAATATAATGAAAAAGAAATCGAAAATTACAAAATAAATATACATATATTTTTTAACTTCTAAAGGGCAATATTTTCAATTGTTAGGTAAGTTTACGAACGTTAGTGGATGTGGAAAAAATATCAGATTATGGCTTTCTAAAACATGCCTTATAAAATAATAAGCTTGAATTTATTATAAGAATTTTACGCATTTACACCCTGAACAGTTCTTGTGAATATAACATTCGTAACAACTGTGACTTCTATAAATTTAGAATTCCAAAAATGCAATTGCAATTCTTAACGCAAGTTTAAAGGGAATTATGTGGTTAACACCAGAGTTTTGGAAGTTTGTGTATTTAGGAATTCGAAATGTTTTCGTGACTGGAATCTTATTCTACATTGAAACTTTAAAATGGTTACAAAATTTCAGTCAGATCTAAAAATTTTTAAACCGTAAATAATTATTAAAACATATTATAAACAAATAATAGTACCTAAGAATTACAGGTATAGTAAATAGTTATTATAATTAATTCTAGTAATATGTCTACTTACGTTACGTAATTCACAAACTTATAAAAAATGAACATTAACAAACTTGAAATAAAACTTATATTTGTGTTAAAATTTCTCCTTTCTCTTTATTTTGCATATTTTTTTTAAGTGGCATAGATTGAAAGATACTTTTCTTGATTCTGCAAAAATACTGATAGCCATTAAAATTTGACTTTAAAAATATTAAAATACAGGGTTAAACAAAGGGATTCATCGGGTTCTTAAAACATCATGTTCTGAGATAGTTTGCAAAAACACATGGTAAAAGAAAAATTACAAAAAACCACTAACTAATAAAACCTACCTCATGGCTTTCGTTCAGGAATGCAATACTGACAGAAACATGTTGAATATATCTAAAGAATTGGATTATGGTTGTTATCCATGAGCCGACAGCACATGTTATCGAGGACAAGAAAAAAACCCTCTATTTCAAGGAAGAGTAGTAAAAGGGGAATCGAATGATTCTTATATGTTGGAAGTAAATGGGTGCATAAGCCAAAAATGAATACCACTATTGGCTCACCCGTGGGCTTATAATTGTGTTTTCCTGCTCTCAGCTTTCCATGTTTTCATACCTTCTATTGTACTGCAAATACAATATTAAACTTACGAGTAAACTAATAGTGGTATTTATAATGGAGATTCTATTATATATAGTTTTTGGTCAAAATTTATTCCTTTTATAAAATTGCATTTCAGTTAATCTTTATAATTTAGGAATTAGGCATGAATTGCGCCCTTTTACCACAGTTTAATATTTTATTAAGTATGGAAAAGCTTTCATTAACTCTTTTCTCTTACATGATTTTGTCTGATGTAATGAATAACTGAATAACCAATATATAACCAAGTTTTAGTAATATATATATATAAAAACTCTAATGTTTTACAGCGCATTTTATGCACCAAATCCCTTATCGGTTCATCTGAAATCTCGCACGTTCCGGCGGTAATCGCTTTCTTCGTTGCTCTCATAAATTACTCGTACCTGGAAAACGTGTTCAAGGACCTCACAGGAAAGCAAATCATCGTCAAATCATCCTCTCTCTGTGTTTCTTCGCTCTTGTGATGATTATGTGTGGTTCGCGTATCGGACTTCGTGAAACCAGTTTCAAATCGTCTGCTTTAGGTGAAAACAAAGTGTGTTCAAAGTGTGTGCCCCCGCCCCCCCTTATTTCCTCGCTCGCGCTGTGCGTCAGGTGTTGTCATCATGTGTCGTTGTTTCTGCTGCTGTTTGTGCTCAGTGATTGACAGCTTTCTCTTAGCAAGTGCTCTGGAATACGTCTACGAGTTTCTTAATAATAATAATAATCATAATAATAAACGAATACTATACCAAAAAAATTATGTTCATTTTTTTAAAAGAAACAAACAATTGTGTGCACGTATGTCAACCCACTTACAAGTAACAAAAAAAAAGATAAATACATACTTATAGGTAGATCATGATCTTATATAAAACCCTTCCCCTTCCCCTCCCCCCTTGTCATTTTTAATAAACAGTGTGAGTTCTTTACAAATTAAATACTGTGTGTTCAAAGTTTTCCGTTTATTTAGTGTATTATTAATAATTTCTATTTTTGTGTAGTATTTAAGGTAAGTAGTAAGGTAAGTAATCTGTAATATTTTATGAATATGAAATTTTTATTTTTGGTATTTACAAAATATCTGTTTTATGTATGTTAGTTTATTTTACATTTTTGATTCAAACTACTCTTTGAAATCTCTTTTCAAATAAGAGTACATTTTTTTATTATTGTTTTCGTGTGAAAAGTAGTAGTGTTGAGTAATTTTTGAAATAGCTTATTGATTTTTCTTGGTAAATCATACGCATTGAAAGTGTTCTACATAGTTAGAAAGAAACACTATGCTAAAGCATGAACCATAAAATTTTATTGTTATCTTACGTTTTTAAGTTGCTTTTCTCTACTGTGTTTCAGGCTCACACAAAAAGTAGGCGATAAGGAAAGAAGCTGTTTTTAATATAAAGAGTAGTAACTTAAATTCTCAGCTCTGTAAATCCTAATAGAATTGGGTTGTTTTATTATTTTTCTTCAAAGGAGATTGCTAGAGATAACATTACTTTAAATCAATTTTTTTTCTTAGAAAGTTTTTTTCAGTTGTATGTCATGTATTTTGTGTTTCAGAGATTTTTTGTTTTCAGAAATGTACGCTTTAACCTTACATCTTACTTGACTTAACTAGATTAAAGTTTATATCACTTAGCTGAGATATTTGTACAGGTAAGTTAATATCATGTGCGTAGATGCTAAAGGGTATCAAAAGATTTATTTTTGAATGTTTTGTACAGAGTTAATATTTTTGTCATGGATGATAGATTAAAAAAAAGAATCGAAGAATATGATTTTTGCACAGCTTGATAGTTAAATGTAAGAAGGCATAACACATGCAATGTAACATACATACAGGGTGAGTCATAAATATCGAAACAATAGGCTATCTCCTTAAATATTGCCCCTAGACCCATACTTCCAATTGCAAAAATTCATAAAAAAAGATGAATCTTTTGATAAGATAAGTTGCAACTCCATGGGGGGTCTGTTTTAAAAAATATGAAAATTTAATTTTTATACGGCCCCCAGAGGATAAAACTTCCAATTAGAAAAAATTACTTTATACCTTCCTGAATTGAACAAAAAAAATTTCATCTCGATATCTGCAAATCCCCGAAATATATTAATGTCCAAAATTTTCCAAAATTCCTGACTTACACCACTTAAGCATGACTCTGAGCGCAGCAAAATCAGTTCATTTGAAATACAATTAAGGGATCGACCATAAATTTACGTATTGTTAAATGTCGATCCAAGATAACACTTAAAATTTTAGATATAAAATAAAAGCGTATAGGTTTTTGCTTTAAACTTCGATGAAATATGCTAGATGTCTGCAATATTTCGACCTTGCCGCCAACTTCGTAACTTGCACGACTCATTGAACGGACCGTCTTATTAAACACTTATTAAAAGTGTTATCAAATTGAGTGATATTAATTAGACTCTCATTAAAAGTGTCTTAAAAACTTATTGGCTCAGGCAATAAGTTTAGTAAATATAGTAATAGCGAAAATGACTCTTCTATTAGCGGAATCAATGGAAATATATTTTAATAAATTACATAGAAATATTTTGAAAAATCTATTTTATACTACAGTTAAACCGCTATAACGAACACTCCCGAATAGCAGACACCTCTGTTTAACGGACTGTTTTCCAATCCCCATTCTCAAAACCTAAATTTGTGTATGTTTAACCTCTGAATAACGAACATTCCAAATAGTGGACACTATTTAAGGCGATAAAGGATGAAAAAGTATTTTTCAAGAAGAAAAAATGAAAAAAGTAAAAAGACCTCTAAATTTATCAGGGAATTTTGTGATAAATGAGCTGGGGAAAATCCCCCGCCCCACGTTCAGAGTTGAATTAAAGGGGTTGCCAAGGAGGGACATCTTCCAGAGCTTTGAAATATCCCCTCGGAAAATTGAGATTTTATGCTTTTAACAGCCAAAAAGTGCAATCCCCCTCCCCGACCGGAACTCTATAATGCCCAATAATGTCACTTTGAAAAACAAATTACATGTAATCGCAAGCAAAAGTTAACTTTTGTAACAGGGTTTTTTCACAAGCATGTAATGAACATTGGTAAAGGTGTGTACAGTTTTATTTAGCCCCATCGCTTAAAAAAAAATTAATTTCTGATTAATCATATAAAAGAGGTTTTAGGACACATAAAAGTCTGAATGATGAAATGTTAAACGTTTCTTAGCACTTTTTAGATATCTTTGATTTTTCCAATAGCGGACACCTCCGAATAGCGGACAATTTTTGCGTTCCTGAGGTGTCCGTTATTTAGAGGTTTTACTGTTTTCAGTTTCAAAATTTATGAAGGTTTTAAACCTATTTTTGCTTTCTTCTATCTTTACAAGAAGAAAGTATTGGATTCATGAAAATTTTGAATTCCGGTTTTCGATGGATTCACACGTTTTAGGGCTCAGAGATACCGAAAAACATGTTTTTATGAAATGTCTGTCTGTGAGTCACAGCACAATGAAAAAATTTGAAATCGACGTGATAAAAAAATAAAGTTTAAATCAACTGACGCATTTAAACAGTAATTAAAGAAGGTGAAAATGGCAAAATTTAAACAAAATCTGAAATCGAAACTATACAGAATTTAAACGTTAGGAGCCCATCTTTGCCCATCTTAAAACTAAATGCCCTTTGCTGCATCAAATGTTTTTATTTCAGTATTTCTCATTTTTAAACTGACATATGTAAATAACCGTCAGTTACGGTAACTTTTCAGCTCAGAAAATTTGCTTTTAAAAATATTATTTGTTTACAAAAATTACTTTTTTTTAATATTGCTATTTTAAATACTTTGATTTTTTATTATATAAATATTATTTAAAATGCTGAATTAAAATTCAAAATTAGACATTTTCGTTTAATCAAAAGAAAAAATTTCAACGCGACAAATAACTTTTTGAGTTATAACAATTTTAATTTACTCAATTTTTTTTTTGAAAAGAAAAATATTAAGACGTTTTATGATGTGATAATGCTTATAAATTATATGGTTAACCATCACAAAACATTCAAAATTCCAACTTTATAAATAAAAAAATAAAATAAATGTTTTCTGGACCCATTACAGCAACATTTTTTCTTCAATTACACGCATTTCAATTTGTGTCTGATCCCTTGAAACCTCACGATTTATTAAATTTGTCATAACTCTCTGAGTTTTGAAGATATCAAGATGAAATTTTTTTTGTTCAGTTCAGGAATGAATAAGGACAAATTTTCTTATTGGATGTTTTATCCTCTGGGGGCCGTATAAATATTTAATTTTTGTATTTTCTAAAATAGACCCCCCATGGAGTTGCAACTTATCTTATCAAAAAATTCACCTTTTTATGAAACTTTGCAATTGGAAGTATGGGTCTAGGGGTAATATTTAAGGAGATAGCCTATTGTTTCGATATTTATGACTCACCCTGTATAGATGCAATTCACAAACAATTTTATTGTTTTGTTGGCCATTATTTGCAATTTTATTTTAACGATTTTTAGTGTGTTAAGGAGCAATAATGCTGGTTTATTTGTTGTTTCTTTGGCTGCTATAAAATTGTTTTAATGGATGTGTTTGTCACGTTGTATTTTGTTTAAAAGTTTTTCTCGAGTCAATATTCCATAGATAGAAATTTTTTTTCATTTACATGAAAGAGACAATATTCCACAATTTAATCTGTACTTTATTAATATGTTAGACATCTTTACCACAGTTTAGTGTCTTAATTACAACTCTCCTAAACAAAAATGGACACTTTTGATGTAATTTTTCTTTTCTTAGAGTTTGTACGAATAAACAGTTAGCCATAAATAAGTGTCTGATGCATGATAGTTTATTTCACTTACCAGCCTCGTCATAGCGACCTGTGTTAAAAAAATAAAAAAAAGCAAAAGAGAGAAAAGTCTAATAGTGTTGTGTTTATATTTTTATATAAATAATATCACTTAATTTTATATGTTTTCATATTTTTGTGTAGATGTTTTTGTTCGTAATGCCTTAAATCCCTTTGCATCTAATATTTGGTAAGGATATTGTAGAAGCTACTCTAGTAATATTGTTAAGTGTTACACTGGTAAGTTTTTTTGAGATATAATGAATGAGGCAAACAATCAAAAACTTTTTGTTTGTAGTAACATTGCTTTAAATTTTCTGATTATTTAACATTTAATAACATTTGACCATCTCTGTGACAGTAACCCTCTTGATTTTTTTTGTTGAAAAAAGTACATTGCTCCATAATTAAATTTTACTTTTGTAGGCAAAAAAAAAAAAAAAAAAAAAAAAAAAAAAAAAAAAAAAAAAAAATTAAACACTGGGTCTAAAAGCTCCTACAGTAGTCTATCTCAACCTATCACAGTTTCTATTCTACTTATTATTTTTATGCTAAAACACACACACACACACACACACACAGGCTTATCTGCTCGTTATTCTTAGCCTACCCCCTGATTGTTTCGTTTAAAAAAATAAAGAAAGAAAAGAGATAACAAGATAACACGTACCACATTCTTTTTGGATTTTTTTGTTTTGTATGTGTTTCTATGCGCATACTTTCATGTATTTCCTTGCAGATGCGATTTTGTTTGTTTGGCTAAATGGTTACAAATTATGGTTTCTTTCACATAAGTCCATCTTTTATTGTGTTATTTTCTATAAATAGTGCAGTATCAGATGTGTACATTTCATTCTTTGGCTGGGCAGGTCGCCTGTCTGTTCCGTCAACACTGGAATGTGTTTAATTACAGAAAACATATTTTGGATGATTCAAATTGCAGTGACTCTTGTTTCATTTTTTTTCCATTATGTAATGTTACTATTTTGATCTTGTCCAGAAATTCTTCTACTATAGTTTGGTAGACTGTTTTCACATAATGACTCTTTCTCGAATACAAATTTATTTTTGGGTTCACAATAACGTTGTACTATTAAGACATATATTTGTTGTGGTTTTACTCGACCTGACGATACATTCACACATGATTTTCAATTTATTTTTAAATACCTTTTAATAATTTAAATTCATGTTACACGTGTCAAGTTGAATTGCAAAGGGTATTTTTTAATAACATTTTCCGCAGTTTTTTTTTTTTTTTATTATTATTGGGTATCTTTAGGTTTGTGTTTGGTAGTTCTATAGTTTGGGAAATTTTTTTGCCTTGCAGCACTTTTCCTTTTCATTTTATAGGAATTGATACTCCTTGTAGATCACTAATCTCATATTCATTTTGAGATTTAGGGCAGATTTTTTTATCGTTCATTTCTTTAAAGGTACATCATAATATTTCACAGTATTGTTCACACGCGGATGGTGGCTCTATATCAAATTTCTTTCACATTTTTTGCACTCAGAGATATGACAAGTTACCTTTATTTTTGTAGTTAGGGTAATTTTCTGGTCTGTGATACATCATTTCTTTTAAATACTCCCCTACTATATGCATTAATTGTACTTTATCTGCAACTAACACTTACTTGAATATTATTGATAGGTTCACTTTTTACACGCAGACTTGTAAAGTTACACACACGTAATACATTTGGTTGAATCACTACCTGTAGATTCCTTGATAATAAAAAAAAAATAAAGCAAAGAAAGGGTATTTTTTAAGGTTAATAAACATAAGCATAGCATTTCTAGCATAATCAATGTGTTTAAATTTTAATTCTACAGTACAAGTTTACAGGAATTTTAACACTAAAGGCTCCAGTATTTTTACAGGGATACAGGTAACGTTTTTATTCTGTAGCTAATGTAGTATTCGGCAGTCCATTTTTTTACACATAGTTTATAGATTTATAACACATAGGGCAGGCTAGCTGGTTAGGAGTTAAGCCAGAAGTCCCTTGTAATTTGTTTTGTTTTTGTTTCTGTTTTCTTGTTCTTATACACATACTGCCCGGGTATTGCGTTTACGTCCTCTTTTAAAATTATTGCCTTTCATTTCCTTTTCCAACATGACGTTCACAAAATTTTTTTGATTAATTGAGGTTAGAAATTGATAGTACTGTTTTTTTTTTGCAGATGTCTAAATTAGTTCACAGATCGTTGTTTAATTGCTATTTAAGCCATTTTGTTACACTTCGACTACATTTTTCTGGTGATATGTGCATTATTTTGGTTCCGGGTGCAGGTGTAGAGTTTTTGTTCATAGTAAATACACACCTTAGTTCAATGCGTTTTTTTTTTCATTGACTTTTAACACTAGTTCATCGCTCTTTTCAATTCTATGCGTGCACTAATTTCATGCATTAAAAAAAGTTTTTTTGGTGTTTGTTTTTTTATACACGTTTGTTTTGTTTTTCTTACACATCAGTCCATAGAATAGATACACCTCAGTTCATAGATTTTCTCAACACTTTAGTTCATCGAATTTACATTCACGTTCATTGGTTGCCAAGATGGCATAAAAAATACACAAAACACTTTTCTTCATTGTAGTTTTCTTGGAGATACAAAATTCTTACATACATACACATGTGTATTCAAGTAAACATTTTAATTCACGGTTTGGGTTGCAGGTCATCCAGTTTTTTTTCTCTTTGTTCACATTGTCTTGCTGTTTTATGTGCTTTAGTCATGTTGCACATAAGTTATTGAAACTTAATATTTTTTTCACTTTTAACAACAACAAAAAATTTTTCCTCTGTGACATTTTTCTAAATTTTTTCTATTTGCTTCTGTCTGGATAGTTAACAGATTTCTTTCAATGAGGTTGTTTTTTTGTCTTCTTATTCAGTCTGTACTCAGAGATGCATCAAAATTTTTTTTCAGATTCTTGTACTTGCAGGCAGTTTTTATGCAGCTATATCACTAGTTGAACAGATAAATGCTTAAAACCTTACACATACTCATGCAACCTTTAATTGTTCTGTTTTCCCTATTATAAAATTCCATATGTTTTTTTTTTAATTTTATTTCTAAGGGGTTTCAAATTAAGTTTAGTTACATTTTTATAAGTGTTTAGCTTATAAAACATTATCTTAGTAAAGTACTGTTGGCTTATAGTATTCAGGGAGATACAGTTACATCATTTGTTTTCAAGTGTATGGCAATGATATACTGAAAAAAAAATTGCCTCAATATTTTCCTTCCACTATCATTATTTTGTCTTTTAAAATTTTGAGTTTCACATCCAATGTATGTTTGTATTCCCTTCATATTTTTGTCTGAATATTTGTGTTGTTTGACAATATTTTAATCATCACGTCTCAAATTCATTATAGAAGTTGGAGTATAACCAACTCATATTACAATCACAAGAATTGCATTATTTGAAAAAATATTTCAAATATTATATAAAATGATTTTCTGGAATTGAAATAAAAAGAAAGTGTGCACACGTAATTTTAGCTAACCAGAAGTCAGACTGAGCTCAGGTAATTACTTTAAAAATTATTGGTACCAATTTTTACTGTTATGCTTATATACATGTATAATGGAGACATGATATATGTGTACTTATATATCTATATACTTATATACTTATTTTCTGAATGTTTTTTCTATATATTCTTCTTGGTATGCAGGTTAATAAATAGTATGTGCAGATGCAGAGAGATTCAGCCATTATTTTACGCCGTAATGTATTCACTACAGCTTGCTTTCGTGTCGTGGGGGGTGATTATATATAATAGAGATTCCATTATATATAGTTTTTGGTCAAAATTTATTCCTTTTATAAAATTGCATTTCAGTTAATCTTTTTAATTTAGGAATTAGGTATTCATTGCGCCCTTTTCCCACAGTTTAATATTCTATTAAGTATGGAAAAGCTTTCATTAATTCTTTTCTCTTACATGATTTTGTCTGATGTAATGAAAAACTGAAGTAAAATAAAAAAAAAACAATTCTTTTCAATTTGTGCTTCTCCTAGTTCCGTTGAAAGCTGTCTTTGCGATTTCAATAACTAAAATAAAATCTAATCTTTGTACAGCTGCTAACGATTTCCTTTCTCTTCCTAAAAATTTTGTCCTGCAAATTACTTTATGGGTGAGTTCATTGATTCTTCTACTTCAGGGCATAATAAGTGAATGTAAGCAGATGTTTTTCTTCGTTCCGTTGAGAGTTGATGCATTTCCCCCGAAATGACTCTATTAACCCTTTTGTGCCTGCTCCCTTAATTTACAGATTATCAATTGGCTGTGTACTTAACAACGCGTTCTGTCTCTCTCTGCATAATTATTGCCAAGGTCGGCAATTATACTAAGGGTTTTTGGCGAAAACCGCAAGCCAAATCGCTAATCAACATTTGTACTGAATGTAATTTCAGCTGAATTTTGTCTGTCGTCCAAAAAGGAAGTATTTTCATCATGTAGCTCTTTAAATTGTGTTTCCAAGGGTCACTCCCTGAGGAATGTATTTCTTTGCTCATTCCTGCATATCTCAATAAAAAACTAAGAAGAGACATTACTGTTGTTTCTCATTTACTTCGGTTCACCTGCGTTGTTGCTACACAATCTTGGGATTAAGTAACCTAAAAGTAACCTAATTCTGTCGTCTAAAAAGGAGCTCTTGCCAGCGGCCAATATAACAGCACCCAAGTTCGTCGTTACAGTATTCATTTTTGGTTTATGCACCAATTCGCTTCTGTGACATGAATGATTAGATTCCCCTATTATTACTCTTCCATAAAATAAAGGTTATTTTCTTGTGACAGAGTTTTCATAGAACATAGGTTTCGTTGCGTTTCGCTCTTGGACAATTGAGATGCGTATCGGGTTACTAAGAGCTCACACCTTAAATGCTTATAGTATGCGCCAGAAAGTTTATGCGTGTATATATCTTTTTATGGTATCGTAATATCACAAGAAATTAAAATCTATGTCATTGAGACATATTAATTGAATCATTGTAATCTTTTAAAACAGTATAATCATGTATGCCAAAGATCGGCTTTATTTAAATCAAAGAAATCTATTCCGAACCAAAAATGTATTTTCTTTAACAATTTAATTAGACTTCAAATGTTAACCATATTTAATACAAATAAGTTTAATTTAACAAATAGTAAGGTTCAGAAGAAATTTTGCTTGTTTTTAAAGCCGGAGATAGGCAAGTATGTATAAAAGATTAACTAAGAAATCTACTCTACAAAATAAAATTCATATTTTGACACAAATCCTTTCATTTTAAAATATGAACTGTATTAAAAAATATATAAATTTTAGGCTCTTTTAAACCAACTATTCTAATATTGTGTGTAGAATTTAAGGAAAACCATATTTGGAATTGTTTATTTTCTTATAAAAACAGTATATCATATAATTTACCAAAATCTCTTTCCAAAAAACGTATATCAAATGCACGTAAACTAAAATGCAATTGCCATTTGCATTTCATGCTAATTCTTAGAGCAAGATAAAGACAATCGGAGAAAATTATTTTTTTTGTCCTCGAAGTGATAAAAAACAAGACTTTAAGAGAATTCCTTCAAATAGAAGTATAGATTAGAATTTCTATTATAAGTAATTTGTAGTAATGTTAATAGACAATTTTTGTTAAAATAATTCTTTTTGATATGATTATCATATTTTCCTGAGATTTACTATTAAAAATCATTATCGATATTATATATAGATGCGTAATAAAAAAATTCCTCATTAAAAAAAATGTAAATATTTTGATTGTAATTGCCTTCTAAATATACATATTTATCTCGTTTTATATTGAAGAGTGAACTCCTTTTCAACTTTTGATTATGTGATTATTAAGTTCATATCGCATTTTATATATCATTTCACATATTATGTTATACATTATGAACGTGTCTCTTGGATTGCTAGGTATTCAAAACTCCATTATCATTAATTATAATCAAAGACAGCTTTGAAATACTTCACAAAATAATTGACAAGTTAAATAAACGTATCTAAAGGTATGAATGCTGTTAAAAAAGTTTGAAAATTCTGCGTTGCAATAAACGTTAAATATATATTTTTACTATGAAATAACGCCGAGCAGAAGAGCAAAGTTGTAATGTTGTTTTCTCTGTACTTTTTCTAATGCTAAAAAGGATTTTTTTTTTTTTTACATAATTATTTTTATAATTTTATATAGGATCATATCCCGAATATAAACTGCGAATATAAAAAAAAAAGATGTAACGTTTCGTTATGCGATTGAATTAAATTTGTGTGGCGTAGAGTGCAATTATATACAGAATACTCTTAATTGACGCCAATTCAATTAAAGAGCTACGATTCAGCATTTAATTTCCTTAGCCTTTGTGTCGTAATAATAATCAGATATTCAGTAACCGAGAACCAGAACAGTTTCATAATTAGTTCAAAACCTTAATTTTAACAAATAAAACAGTTATTAAAATTCTACTTAAGTTAATTTATCGTATAAACGTACTCCATAACACTACTTTCGTAACCAAAAACTGCTACAGAATATGCAAATATAATTATCCTCCAAAAATATTTCATTACTTAGAGTAATAAGGTTTACGTGCTACAATGTGAAAGCAACTATTCAACAACTAAGCAAGTATTCTCACAGACATTCTAAACATTTCCATCGATAATGAAAATTCATAATATATATTTTTTAAATCTAATTAGTATAAATTGAAAACTGCGTTATAAATAATTTTACGTTAATTTCGAAAGCAGCAATTTGAACAAACTAAAAATGCTTTTAAAACAAATATTTATGGAACATGATTTAAATAATACAATTTACAGAATAATATTTATATTAGTACAAATAATGTTTACTTTAAATAAGTGATTAATAGTTGTGGACATTTTTCTTAACGAATGAATCCTTTTTTGATAAAAAATTCTGATGTTTTACAAACACTTGATTTCCATGATTTAGTGCAGAAAAATGGATCTTTTTCTATAATGTTTAAATTGTAAATGCAAAATAATAAAATGTAACTGTAATGCACAAATCCAATTTAATCTTAATTCTGAAAATTGTAATTTTAACAAAATATATGTCTTCTTCTTTAAGAATATCTTATAGAAGTAAGGTATGGTACAGAGAAGTAATGGTACAGAAGTCTGCATTTTACAAATGAAATATATATCGAGAAAGACAAAGAGCTAAAAGAATGTTTACAAATTCAAGCTAGGAAAAATCAAAGGAATAGCTGAAAAATACTCTTCTTATGGCATGCATCTGTATGCATTACAGTCCGTATTCTGTTTTGACATGTTAACAGATAATGAGGAGATGCTAGATTCATTTCAGCTACCGTCATCGAAAATTTTGTGATACATGCTTTCGATTAGGAACACGAAATGACCGAATGAAGGAAATGTACCAAAGTTCTCAGTTTAGTATGTTACTATGCATAAATGACTTTGAACTAAAAAAAAATTCAAGTATAGATACAACGTTAGATCTGTTGTAACAAATGAAAGTTGCTCAGTGGTCAATGATTTAGAGTGTTCGTGTAAAACACTTTGCGATAATAAAATGTGTGTTTGTCAAAAATAAGGTGCAATGTCATTTTAAGAGGCATCTCAACAACAATAATTCTTTTAAAAGTGGAAAATATGATGGAGGTATTTCATAGATTTTAAACTATTTTGCGCTTGCATTATTGAATTTTAAGAAGTTTTTGAAATGCTGTTATTACATAACATAATTATTCCTGATAAATGTGATTTCTCAATATTGTTTAAAATTGTTATTATTATTATCATTTCTTTTGAAAGCATTAATCCAATTTCATTTAGCAGTGGGTTTTTTTTCTTCTTCTAATTCGTTCAAACGGTACAATGTGCGCCATATACAGTACAATTTAAAGACTAGTTTTTCCTTCAAATTTAAACTCAAATATATATACATATGTGTAATCAATTTTAAGCTCGTGTTCGAAGTTTTTTCTTTCTTATATTTAATGCGTTTGATTTGTAATTTTTTTTATTTATAATATCCTTCAGAAAGAATGATTAGATAAGAAAATCTGACATTTTCACAACAATTCTATTCAATTTATAAAAGATGTTAGAAGATTTATCTTTTAATAGATGCAGTATTTTTCTTTATTTTCGTCCATTTACACGCCTCATTAACTTAATTCCTGTACTAAAAAGAATGTAAAAGTAGAAAGACTAAATGATTCAAAAATTTTTGTTTATTTATTTTTTAATTATCTAAATATTTCTTCATAATAATTAATTTTCCATATTAGAATGTTTAAAAAAAATATTATCTAATTTTTTGAAAAAAATTTTTTTGCTAATTAAAAACAATGTACTGAAAACTAAGCTAAATCCTGATTGTGTTATTGTTAAATCAAGTTATCTATCAATAGGTACTGATATGTTTTTATATATATTTCACAATATGCATTTCTTTCTCATTCTTTGTCTGCTTTCTTTCTCTCTGTCACTCTCTTTCTCTTTCTCTATCTGTCACTTTCTCTCTCTTTACTCGCCAATCCCGGCTCGGTATGAAAAAATAAGTTTGGCCCCGAACTGGCCGAGTCTTCATAACAAAAAACTTCCTAATATTCAAATAAGAAATCAGTAAAAAAAAGTCATAAAAAATTAATGTACCAAAGACAAACCCGAGATATTATCATTATTCTTTTAACGGCTTCACCGGAATGATAAAAGCCCGAAGTTGTGAGAAATAAACAAATATATTCTTAATCGGCATGTAAGAAAAAGCATTTCTTTAATAAATCTAGCACTTTCATAACAATTCTATTCAGTTACAAAAGATGACAAAAGATTTATCTTCTAATCGTTGCACTCTTTTTTATTTTAGTTTATTTACTTCAGTGCATTACACGCGTCATTTACTTAATTCCTGTCCTGGAATGTATGCAGTGGTAGAAAGAGTAAATGACTCAGAAATGTTTATGTTTTATTATCTAAATATTTCTTGATAATAATGAATTTATAATGGGCTCTTTACTACACTATAAGAGTTTAAAAACAAGTTAGAAGGCTTTTGAAAAAATATTTTCCTAAGGAAAAACAGCGTGTTAAGACTAAAGTGAATCCTGTTAGATCTGCTTTTCTACCACTAGGTACTCTATGTTTCTACTTATATATACATAAAATATTTCCATTTTTAATTGGGACTATATAATTCTATTTTTAAATTGCGAGTTAACAAATACTTACTTTATTATTATTATAAAAATGTCCATGATATTTAAATGAATTCTATTAAAACATTTTCGAAGTATACAGCATTTGACGTAATGAAATCCGGCAATTTCCGCCAAGTATACGACTTTTTAGTGAATAATTGTAAAAAATCGTAGTTCCTTATATAAGGTGATGTTAGAAAAAAGGTAATAAAAATTCAATGAAAGAAAAGTAACAGAAAAGATTAATAGAAGAAATTCGCTCTCCGAAGTTACTGATCTCTCTTATTACAATTTAACTCGCTGCGAAATCTGCTTAGCTGGGTTTAGTACGAGTAGCTGGGTTTTGTGGACGCTTGTCTAAACAAGCCATTTAAATACAAGCTGTTTTTGAAATGGAGTGGATGTATGCTATCTGCAGATAAACCTGTGTCATGCGCCGATAATTTAAAAAAAGTCGGTAACTGATCATCAAGCGTAGATAAATGAGGTGCGTATTGCGCCAAATTTTATCTTATTCTGGCATTTCAACCGCCCATCCTGTCATAGTAGACGCACGTCTTTTTGCGCCTGACGAAGATAAACTAAGTTCTTTCGAAAATTCTCGCGCTATTTAATTTATTTATGGTGTTTTAAAGAAGTTTTTTTCACTTCTAAAAAGTTGCTTGACAATACTTATAATGACTAACAAGGAAGGTCTCCATTGGGGGCATACTCAGAATTTTTTGAAGAAAATACGAATTAAAATACTCATGTAGGTAATAAAGGATCAGTGAAAATTAGCGGCGGAATTACATTATTAGAATGTAATTAGAATGTAATTAGAATGTTTTTTACATTATTATGTAAAAAAATAAGATAGTTTTGAATAATGAAATATAATGGCGTGAAAAGCTGAAAGCGACGCGGGATTTGGCGAGCAGTGCATTTCCTCGCCAAAAGCAAACAATTTTAACGAATCTGAAAATTGATTTTAATTGACTTCACTATTAAAAATCTGCAGCATTTACTGTAACGTCACTCCACTACTTTTATAGAATATCTCTCTTCTGACCAATGAGAATGCTCCATAGCACGGTGAATTGACCGTGTCATACACTGTTAAAAGTCTGCTGCATTTTGTTGCAACGCACTCCACCGCTTGTATATAATATCTCTATTCCAACCAATGAGAAAGCTCCATTTCACGGCCAAGTAACCGTTTTCTATATAAGCAAGGGAGTGCGTTGCAACAAAATGCAGCAGATTTTTAACAGTGTATTTTTCAATTTGGAACAATTTTAATCAATTTAAATTGGTGTTTTAAATGATAAAATATATTAATTTCATTTTGTTATAAGTACATATAAACGTATATGACAAAATTACACTTAAAGTAAAGTAAAAATGCAAAACTAAAATTACTTAAACTAAACTTATTTAAATAAATTGAACATAGAAAGTTTTTTCTTTAAAAAGTATTCGAAGCGTAAAAGCGTATTTTTCAAAATTTCGTTTTTTCGCCAACCGGAGATAAATCGCCAAATAAACGAAAGTTTTATTATTTTTTTACGGACGTTGTAAGAAGGTTCCGCCGAAATTTTTTTATAAACATATATAACTATATGAGAAGAACATTCTGTATTTTTTTCAGATTTTTCTGAGTATGCCCATATGGAGACCATCCTTATAAGCTACTGCAAACGGTGATGGGTGACTTTTTAATTTTAAATTTAGGAGTATTAAAATATTGAAATGATCGTCTCATATGAAAAAAAAAATGTTACATCAATAACGTGATGGAGGGAACAGAGGATAATGCTATTTTGTAAACGTTGGTAATAATGATGAATTAGATACTAAAGATATTCATCCTGATGTACTAATGAAATAAAGTGATTATAAGGAGTTGCTTGGAAAGTCTGATAATGACTTACTTATAGAGAATGATGATGGGTGACCTTTTTATTTTAAAAATAAAGGTATCAAAGTTTTTTTTTAATTATTAAGTATTTTTATGTTTACATTTTGTTTATTTTAGATTGTCAATTTTGAAATTTTTTTAGATTCGTGCATAAGACGACAGACGACCTCTGCACTTTGAAAGCAAAATATTATCCAAAATTTCTCGGCATATAAATTTAAATATATAGTAGAAATCCGTAACTTGAACTAGCAGGTGTTCGAGTCATATTCTATTACTTCTTTTTTTACATTTCTAGCATGAAACAAAAAAGGAAAAGCAGAAATTGCTTGCGTTTTAAAAAGGAGGAGCATTTATTGAATAGCAAAATAGCTTAAATCGTTATTCATGAAAATTAAATCCAGGAAAAAGTTGCAAACCTTTCTCACCAAATTGATTGCTCCTATTGAGTATTCTTTTAAGCATTGTAAAGTTACTCATTTTCAAAAAAAAACTCTTCGCCACATTCTTGCTGATACTATTTCTTCTAATGATTCAAAATATAAACCTAATATCTCACGTTCTCAGCATCAGCGTTCTCTGAATGAACTTAATTGCAATGATAATTTTATTATTACTAAAGCTGATAATGGGGGTCAAATTGTTCTTATGGGTAAAAATAATTATTCTGATAAATATTGAAAAACACCGTAATCACTGGCGATAAATTGATAAATAATCTAAATACTTTGTAAAATCACCATAAAAAGAAAATTAAACAGGACGCGTTTCGAGCTACAACAATAACACCTCGTCATCAGCTAATCCAACACGTGTCACAAGGGACAGAGATCTCTGTCTGTCCTTCTCTCTGTCCCTTGTGACACGTGTTGGATTAGCTGATGACGAGCTGTTATTGTTGTAGCTCGCAACGCGTCCTGTGTAATTTTCTTTTTATGGTGATTTTGCAAAGTTTTTTAGCTTATTTATTCTGAAAAAGTTCATGCTCTCTTATCGGAAGGTCCTTATATTGAAATAAAAAAGATTCTACTTATTCGCATCTTTTCACTCTCACAAAAGCTTTTAAAATTTATGCTGTTCTAAATGGCAACACTAAATATTGTGTTATTCCTTCTTCACCTATCTTCGCTCGTTTTTATGTTTTACCTAAAGTTCACAATACCAATAGTCCTTTAAGACCTATTGTCTCTCTAATATTGGTAATGTTACTTATCCTCTTGCCAAATTTTTAACATTCATTTTTTCTCCTATATGCAGTTCTAATTCTGATACTGTAAAAAATTCTCATGAATTCGTTAGTAAATTTCAAAGTATTAAAACATCCAATTTTTCAATGCTTTCTCTTGATGTTAAGTCTTTATTTACACTGGTGTTCAAAAGTTAAGCATAATTGGTAATTAAATAAGTAATGAAAGAAATATAAATCAAAATGTGGTGAAACTCCAGGTGTGTAATCCAAATAGTACGCGTCATATATTTTCGCGAAGAGTTTTCCCCGAAATCGAACAGGAGACCGTCAACAAATTGAAAAAGAACGAAGATCTTTTGGATAACCCTGTCAAAACTAATGTAGCAAAAGCGTTCAAACTGCACAGTATGATTAAGTGGCTTATTGTAATGTACTGTGTTTATTTTTATAAGGATAGCATGTATACTCGTAGAGAAATTAAGGTTTTTATAAAAACAGTCCTAAGTTTTTGCTTATAATTTGCAGAGTTCTTAATATAAAATAATATTCTTTTCTGAAAATATGACAAACATCATTGTACATAATACCCTGTCATCAGAATTTAAAAATAATAAAAACTGTATGAAAGATGAGTAGGTTTAGTAAATAATTTTTCATTGCGCATGCGTGAACAATATCAAAATTTCATTTGCATATTCTGTTCGATAAATGTATAGAGCAACTTTTGTAAAAGTTTCAAAAACATAGTTTGAAAATTCTGAAAATGATCGTCTATAGAATCAATTCAATATCCGTATTCCTAAAAGGAAGCAAAAAACTCAGGGGTTTTATCCAAATAGTTGTACGTGCAATATTGTGCAGGCACTAAACAATGGAATATGGATACAACCCCTCATCTTTTTGCTTCATTTAGGAAACAAAGCATTTTGATTTCATTCTATCAACGATAATTTTCAGAATTTTTAAGCTATGTTTTTGAGACTTTCACAAACGTTGCTCTAAACATTTAACTAACATAATATGCAAATGAAATTTTGATATCTTTGACGCACGCGGAATGAAAAATTATTTAATAAACCTACTTATTTTTCATACAATTTTTATTATTTTTAAATTTTGATTACAGGGTATTGTGTACAATCATGTTTGTCGAATTTTCAGAAAAAAAACATTATTTTATATTAAGAAATCTGCAAATTATAAGCAAAAAACTTAGGACTGTTTTTATAAAAACCTTAATTTCTCTACGGTTGTACATGCTATCCTTATAAAAATAAACACATTACATTACATTAAGCCACTTAATCATAATGTGCAGTTTGAACGCTTTTGCTACATCAGTTTTGACAGGGTTATTCAAAAGATCTTCGTTCTTTTTCAATTTGTTGACGGTCCCCTGTTCGATTTCGGGGAAAACTCTTCGCGAAAATATATGACGCGTACTATTTTGATTAAACACCTGGAGTTTCACCACATTTCAATTTATATTTCTTTCATTACTTACTTACTTACCAATTATGCTTAACTTTTGGACACCAGTGTACTAATGTCCCGATTGAGGGAGCTCTTCATTGCTTGGAAAAATATTACGTGAATTGCATTTCTCTGATATTGAAGTCAAAGAATTTGTTAATTTAACTAATATTAGCTTAACCGTAACTACTTTTTAAATTGATAATAAATTTTTCAAACAGTCAGACGGCTTAAGTATGGGTAATCCTTTGTCTCCCATTCTTTGTGATATTTATATGCATTATTTTGAAGAAAAATTATTAAATCTGATTAATTTTAAATGTTGGATACGTTACGTTGACGGTACGTTTGTCTTAATCGATAATCTTTTTGATATTTCTACGATTCTTTAAACTGTCAATTCTATTGACCCACATATTCAGTTTACATTTGAGTTAGAAAATTGTAATAAATTCCCTTTCCTTGATGTTTTAGTTACTAAATGTGATTCCTCTTTCAAAACTTGTGTTTATAGAAAACCTTTTTCTGTCTCTAATCCATCCCATGCTAGCTAAAATCATCCAGTCAACCAAAAGATCGGTGTGTTTTACACATATGTAAATCGTGCTCTAATTTTTTTTCCGATTTTGCATCCCTAAATGATGAACTGAATTACTTAAAATTTCTTGCTGCCAAAAGAGGTTTCAATCCTTCTATCATCAATACTGCTCTGAACAAATTCAATAGCCGTCTAATAAATCCACTCTTTCTAATTTAGTTAAAATTAAACCAGATAATTTGGTTGTCCTCTTTTTTACCCACCTTTATGTTTTAAATTAGCTAAAGTTTTAAGACGATTTAGTTTTAACGTATTTTTTAAACCTGTCAATAAATTCGAATTTCCTTTAATGAATCCCCTGTCCCTGACCTCCAAAAATGGGGAATTTATAATGTTTTTTGTAATGGCTGTGATTTATCTTATATTGGTCACACTAAAAAAAATCTCGAAAAATGTCTTAAAGAACACTCTCGGTATGCCAATAATCAAGAAATTTTTCTAAATGTTCTGTTGCTAAGCACTCTTGGGATTTCGGCCATCATTTCAATTTTCAAACTGCTAAAATTATCTTTAATGCCAATAGTACCTCCGAGTTATATTTTATTGAAAATTTAGATATTTATCTTAATCGTGAAGTTATTGTTAATGATAAATCTGATTCTAAAACGCTGTCCATTGCTTAGAAAAACCTTTTCAGCACTGCCTTAACATTATTTACCTTTTTTTATTTTATTTTATTTTATTTATTTATTTATTTTTATTAATCATGTATATAATTATGTATATATATATATGTGTGTGTGTGTGTGTGTGTTTATAATTATAAACTTTTTTGAATTTAATATAATCTGCCTTTTTATTTACAACTTTTTACTCGTTTTTAACCTTTTCCTTTTATTACCATCTTCCTTTTTCCTTCCCTTTCTTCATTGTATCCATTGTTCGTTTATGCTCTTCCGTGATTGACTGTTGCCTCCTACTTTTCCCATTGGATATTCATTCAACGTGTTCCCTTTCTCGCCTTTTCACTTCAGTCGTGCTGCTACATTCATAGTAGGCGCACGTCTTTTTGCGCCGGATGAAGGAAGACTAAATACTTCCGAAAAACCTTGTGTAATTTCATTTATTTTGTGGTGTTTTAAAGAAGTTCTTTGTCTTCAATCGAAAATTAAATCATCTCTTCCGGCCTCTAATGAGGGATAGTCCTTTCGAGACAATATCGCTTACACAAATTTCATTAAATGGTTAAATACGAAAGTTACGCATTTTCCCCTAGAATTCTCATATCCAATAACAAATGAAAGTTATCAGTCAAGATTTCAAAGGTGACATCCTCTGTCCCGCAGCGCGTCAGAATGGGGGTAAACTTTGCTAATACTGAGTAGCTTTTTTAAAAATATTTAACATGTTCTTTTTTGTATTATTCGAACTTTTCTAGACTTTTCGGATACCATGTGTATACACATATATATTTATACAGGGTGTCCACTCTCAACGGTGTCCAATGGCTAATTTCTAAACCGTTACCCAGGTCAAAATTTATGCTTGTACCAGCAACAAAAATATGCTAGTTATTGCTAGGTATTGCTATGTCTGCTAGATTTCGAGCAAAGTGGGCCAATACACACCATGAATTGCTGGAAATTCTATGCTATTATATGCTAGCTAGCATCACATGCTATATCGCTAGCTTGCACAACAAAAGCATGACAAGCTGTTTGCAAGCATCTCATGCTTATTTCCAGCAAGGTGGGTCAATACACACCATGAATTGCTGGAAATTCTGCTGGAACCAGCAATGTGTAATGCTAGTTTATGCTACTTTACTTGTTGGGTTATAGCACTTGGTGCTTGTCTAGCAAACAAATACCAGCATGAATTTCGACCTGGGTAGTCATAAACATAGAGTTCCAATTACAAAAATGCTTTAAAAAAGGTAAAGAATTGTTTTTCAAGCGATTTAGATGAAAATAAATTTTTATTAAAAAATTACGAAAATTACTTTTTATACGGTCCCCCGGTCCTATAAGTGATATTTAGTAAATTTTTCCCACTACTCTAACAAGTAAGAGAAAAAAAATCCCATTCATCTAACATTAAAATTGACAGAGTTATGAAGCTTACATTTCATGACTTAAACCATTTTTATGTAGCTGAATACCGATGAATTGGACTGAGCTTTAAGGGAGCGTACACTAAGTGCTTAAGCTTTATAAAATGCGTCTATTTCCAACGCTGTCCAATAGCTAATTTCACAGACATATAGTTCCAATTACAAAAAGGTTTTAAATGAGATAAAGGAATATTTTAAAAGCAATTTAACTGAAGGTGCTACCACCGTATAAGTTTTACGATAATGTTAATTTTTATTATTTAACTTCTAGATTGGTTAAAACAATTGGGGACGTGAGTTTTAAAATTTTCTTTATCGAGAAAATCAAATTTTGGGAAACGGCGATTTTATTTTAAAACGTGTGCTATTTTGATAAGCTTTTATTTTGCTTAAAACATTCGTACATATGTTTCCCTAGCTCAAAATTTCTATTCAAATTTTAACTCATTTCCAAATATTCGATCGAGGTTCAATTTGCACTTATTTATATCCAATGACAATGTAATATTAATACAATTTTAGGTGCGTACCATTTATCTATTTTATAGGACTAAACGAAATTCTGTTAGGTTAAATAATCTAATAGAATTTTAAATATATGTTATTTTGTAACGATTTGTGACTATTGCTTTCCATAATTTAAAATAAGACATTTCTGTATTTTTTTACTACTTTAACATGTAATCATCAACATAAATTTAAAAATATTATTGTAAAAATAACTTTACTAGCAAATTTTAATGTTAAATTTTATATCTTGCGTTTATTTTTATTTCCAGTAAATTTGTGACTGACCCCTAATTTGCAGCAAAAATGGTGCTTCAACTTTAAACAGCTATTACTCGGTCAGTTTTAATCGCAGAGGAATGGGATATTTTTGTATTACTTGTTAGAGTAGTGGTAAAAATTTACTAAAAAACACTTATAGGAACAGAGGACCTTATAAAATTTTAATTTTCGTAATTTTTTAATGAAAAATATTTTTGACCTAAATCAAGTAAAAATCAATTCTTTAACCTTTTTTAAGGCATTTTTGCAATTGGAACTATATGTCCATGACTAACGGTTTAGAAATTAGCCATTGGCCACCATTGGTAGTGGACACCCGGTATATATAGAGAGAGACATAGATATTAAGCAAAGTATTTCCAACGGTGCCATAACTATACCAATGATTGTATACTTGAATTTTTTTTTATATTACGGCTTTCTAAAATTCCTTTTTAAAATGAATTTTGACTTAATTATATATATTTTAAGCATTTGCATTCTGAACAAATCGTTCTTGTATTTATTACATTTCTAACCTGTGTGGGCTTTGTAGAATTAAAATTCCAAAACTGCAACAGCAATTCTGGTTTAAACAAAATTCTGGGGTTAACACCAGTTTAGGAAGTTTGTGCATTTACGAATATCAAATCGTTTCGTGACTGGAATTTTATGTCACACTGAAACGGTAGAATGATTACAGAATATCAAAGTCATGATCTAAAAATAGCTAAAACCTACAAATTTCTTAAAATGCATTAAAAGAAGAAAATAGTACTTATGAATTGCATTATGACCAGTCGGCACATTGGCAGAATAATTGATTTTAATAATAATTAAATTTATCACACATGTATAATAATGAAAATGACTTGCAATAAAAATAAACTTGTATTAAAATTCTTTTTTAATTTAATTTTATCTTCATATTTTCTCGTAACTGAATTATTTGGAGGTATCCTAATCCGTATTTTTTCTTTTTCCGATTTTCGGTGATTTTACCCATTTTACATGTTAGAGATCCCCAAAATTCATGTTATACAAAATGTGTGTTTTATTTTTTCCTCTGTCAAAGATTTTTGGGGACATAGGTAAGATTTCATAACCCATACGATCATGCAACTTGGGCGTTACGTCAGTCAGTTCTACTGTAGAAATAAGTGGTCTTCAATATTAAATTTGTTTTCTGTTTCAATAATTTTGAGGACAGCCAGAATAAAAAAGTAAATAAATTGTTATATAATAAATACCACATCGTTTTATTTTTTGTTGTTATGGGTGAATCATTTTTTTTCTTTTTGTCTTATTATTTTTTAATTAATAACATTTCTTAATGCACTTTATTATTTTTGCGAGTGCTTTTAACTTTTAACAAGCAAAATAAAATAGTTTTTCAGATGACTAAACGAAAAAAAAATCATACAAGAAAAAATATTTCAATGGATGAATAAGCGCGACTCTAAACAGGAGAGGGTCTGAGGAACCGAATTTGTTGAACGTTTGCGTATCAAGAGAGTATAGTTAGTTTATAAATATATGACAGGCATAATGCGCAATATCCAGGAATTTTGAGAAAATAACCTTTCATTCATAAGTTCATACTATAGTTTATAATCGGATAAATAGTATGGATGGATCGAGCGCCTCCGTGGCCTGTTCGCTAGCGCGCTGGATTCGCGTTTTTAATACCTGAGATCTCACCCCGCGTGGATCTTTTTTTTTTTTTTTTTTTTTTTTTTTTTTTTTTTTTTTTTTTTTTGGAACGAAAATTTTCACTGTTTATTTTTGAACCGCAATTGAAAACATATGCATACAAGTGAAATTTTAGAAAAATATAAGTTAAATTTACTTTTTTGTAAGATATAAATGCATTTTTAACTGCGAAATTTTGCGTGTTTAAATATTTTAAGTAAAAAATGATGTAGTTTAATTTATTTGTCGATAGACCACATTTTTTTGTTGTTATTTAAAATTGTTTACAGTTATTTCTTTGAAAATCTACTAATTATTGCAAATAAATAAGTTAAATCCGTGATAAAAATGCGTGAATAATAATATTTTAATTTGTTTCAACACGGAAATCTAAAAAAACTGTATTATGTAACCATATTAAACAAGAAAAGAATTCCTAAAAAATTCCTACATCGACACTTATTCTAATTAAAAACCAGAATCCAGGATTAAAAAAAATTAAAATGTATATATATTAAAAAAATATTACTTCAAATGAACCTGAAAGTATTTGCACGGAGACAAAATCAAAATAACATATTTCATCGCGTATTTTGATTTATTTCTCTGTTAAAAACAGTAGCTAATAAAAAATTGAGTAATTTTAAATCACAACAAAAAATTTCAAGTCTATAGATATATAAATATGCTTACTTAAAAAAAGTATACATTCGAATATGCGAAATTTCGCAGTTAAAAATGCATTTATATCTTACAAAAAAGTAAATTAAATTTATATTTTTCGTAAATTTCAGTTATCATGCATATTCTTTTCAATTGCGGTTCAAAAATAATAAATGGAAATTTTAGTACGGAAAAAAAGTCCGTGTGGGGTTAGATTCCAGGTGGAAAAAGACTCGAATTCAGTGCGATATCGAACAGGCCACGGAGGCGCCTCTGAGTGAAGGAAATTTATCCGGTTATAAAGTCTAGAATAAATTATAAGAGTTATTTTCTCAAAGACCCCTGGGTATTTCGCTTTATGCATGCCATATATTTGCATACTAACTATACTCTCTCGATACACAAACGTTCATCCAATTCGGTGACACAAGCCTTGGCCCCTCTCCTTATAAATTTAAAGAGCTCTCGGATGATGACGAAATTGCGGCCGTCCAAGATTACCTTATTTTTAATAGTTTTGTTTGTTTCAGTTTGTCGCTTGTTTACATTTACACCCAGTAAATGTATAAATATAATTCTTTTTTACGATTCCAATAAGCCCAACACGCATTTTGTTGAATGCACTCTCCACGCTCCTGTGAGGGGAGGGGATTGTTTGTTCAAATCATTTTTTGAAGTGCCATTAGGTTCAGTAAATATGTAATAAGGAATGTAATGTTTAAAAGTAAAAACTTTCGTGTCTTAAAGGGACATGACTTTTATTAAAATCTAACAAATTGCTTATAACTAAAATCTCTGTTATGTATATAGCGTTTATTAATTATATGATTCTTTTAACTGGAAATTATTTTATAATTAATTTTAAGGTGTCGTCCACTTTGATGATGATTGTGAGCTTCATTCGTTCAATGCCGGTTTTGAAAATTGCTGCATCTTGGACGCGTGTACTAATTCTGGTTTTGCGTTGTTTTATATGATTTATCAACGCAAAATGTCATTATTCTAAATAAGAAAATTTTAAATAGACACATTTTAGTTACAAGACTTTTCTTAAAATCCAATGGGTTCATCATGATTTAAACCCCTGTTAAGAGTAAAGCGTTTATTACTAATAATATTTCCTTTTACGGGAAATTATTTTACGATAGATTTTCGGCAATCGTCCTTTTTAATAATGATTGGGCAAGTTGGTACCCGAATAATGCGGGTTTTGCAAATTATTACATCTACTATGTATGAATTATCCTCCTGTGATACGATTTATTTCCAAAAAATGCATTTCTTCTGAATGAGAAAATGTTAATTAACCACGTTTTGGCTTGGATACTAAAGGTTATCATTTACGGCTATTTATGCATTTTTGTTAGTGTCTTTGAAACTAAATAAACTTTTTCCATTTCATTTCAAAAATAAGAAAATGTTTAAAATCAATTCAATACAGAATTTGAATTTCTTACGATTTATTGTGAAAAAATAACAATAAAAATAATTTAATAATGAAATTTGCCAATGAAAAAAAAATAATGTGGCTATACTGATGCAATTCTTAAAATAAAAATAATGAACCAAGACGTAATGATTTAGCCTTCAAATTTGAATATCTTTCATATTTGAAACCAATGTCGTTATTCAAATGAAAAGCATTTAGGGTCAGTCAAACAAACTTGTTAAAAATTTTTGTGTAGGTGTGTTTGTTTTAAACACACATGTTTCTTAAGTAAGAAAACACAAAAAAAGTCTTATGAACATTCTACTTAATAAGCCTGAATTTTAGTATTAATAGATACAGAACTTTGATGAAAAAATTTCTTTTTTAATAAGATCATTACTTTTACATTTTATTAACTTATAAATACCAAAATCAATGTTATATTTCTATGCATAAAATATAAAAAATACTTTATTTAACAAAAAAAAAAATGCCATAAATATTTCCATGCTTATTGTCTCATAAATATTTATATACTAATCTCATTTTATATCAGCGCATCAAGAATAAAGTCATTTTCGACTTTTGATTATGTAATAATTAAGTTCATATCACATTTTTATGTTTTATTGCATGCATCAACTTAGAGTTCATGAACGCGTCCCTTGCTGTGCTAGTATTCAAAACTCCATTATCATTAATTATAATCAAAAGACAGCTTTGACACACTTCACAAAGTAAGTGGCAGGTTTCATAAACTTATCTGAAAGGATAAATTCTAATAAGAAAATATATTCCATGATATAATAAACGATTAATTTTGTATACGATTTAACGCAAAAATATTTAATAGAGTTTCTTATTAAAGTATAAAAAATACAAAATCCATAAGAAAATTATTATATAGAAAATCAGGGAAAATCTACAGGAAAAAATACCATATAATACAACAAATGTAACTAAAATTAAAAATAAAATTATCTTTTAAAATAAATTTTAACCGTAAAATTATGCTGTAAATCAAAAGTGAATATTTAGTTTACTGTGTGTGTTTCTTTCCATATGATATATAATATTTACATCCCATATTTTACCATAAAAATCTAGTGTTAATATGTCTGTACTTATATATAAATCTCGATGAGCTGTAATATTCTCACAAACGAAATACTTTTCAAATTACTTTATAGGTTAAATATAACAGAAACTTTTTATGTTACGCAATCTAAAATAACTAATGGAAGTTATGATTATCCTTTACAATATAACAAGTGCATTGTACATAAAAAGCAAATGGAAACTTAAGTTGTTTAAATGTTACCTATATATATTTAATTACCGTAATTTTTATCAATATGTGTTTCATAATAAATTTCAGAATATGTTCCGTGGAAAAACGTGACAGCTCAAAGCGGAATGTTAAATGATAGAAATAACCTACACTATTAAAAATTTGACCTATTTGCTGCAGCGTCACTCCGCAGGTTTTATTTAATATCTCTTTTATGATCAATGAGAATGCTCCATAGCACAGTACAGTAACCGTTTTCCATAAAAGTGGTGGAGTGACGCTGCAGCAAATTGGTCAAATTTTTAACAATGTATAGGGTCTTTTACTTCTCATTTTCCTTCATTTAGCAAACCACGCCTTTCCGCGCATAATCGGACCGCAACCGGCCGTGTCGGTGAAGTCAACTTTTCGGGAGTCGAAACTTAAGAATCTGCTTTTAGACTGTCGGTTATCCTATTCTTTTCCCTTATGGTTAAATATCGGTAAGTGACTTGCCATGGCAGGTGACGAAGAACCGATATGAGATTTCTGACAGTGGCTCGAAAAGAGTTGCCAACATCTTTTCAAATTTAGATTTTTTAGTCTTAGTCGACATTTTTTGTTTCTTTTTCATAATTTTGTTTGAGTTTGAATTGTAATAAAAGATGTATATTTCATGTATTTCATAAAAAAATAACAGTGATAAACTGAAAATTTGTAAGAAAAAAAATATATATATGTTTTATTTAAAAGTAGTTTTTTAAATTCATTTTAAAAAAGACTTGCTACGATTATTTAAATCATTAAAAGGATTTTTAAATCGCCTCATAAATCTATTATTTATTATAAAATTATACCTAAAAATACTTAATAATTTAAGTGAACTTACTATTTTGTTCCAATTTTACAAAAAGAAAGTATTGCATTTGTAAAATTTTCGAATCTTTGTTTTTGACGGACTTACATGTTATATGGAACAGAGAAGCCAAAAACATGCTGTTCAAAATCGTCTGTCAATGAGTCTGTCACTTTGTATGTCACACAAATATTGTCGGCTGTCTATCTCAATATCTCATGCACGAAACTTTAGATTTTGTTAGCCTTTTATATAATGAGGAGCTGATTGGTTTTTTTTTCGTGTTTATCAATCAACGAGTGGAGCTACTATTCTGCCTTATTCGTAAATTCCACAATTACACTATGTCAAGAAATAATGCACAGATTTTCATAAATCTTTAGATTCAGTTAGCCCTTGATATAAATTTCAGATGACAACGTTTTGATACAAATCACTCACCAGTTAGTGCTACCAAGCTGTATTATTCATGATTATCGTGATAACTCTGTCTCGTGATGGTCGGTGTTACAGTGCTCGAAATTTCATCGAACTCCAGATTCATTTGTTCTTTGTTATAGATTACAATAATTTAATTTTTGGACTAAATATCTCTATAGGATGTGCTGATATGCTGCATTGTTTGCAATAGTTGTATCACAAGATCTAATGCATGGATTTTCAAAATAATTCCGATTCAATTATTATCTGATAAAAATTTATACTCTTTAGCTTTTGGTGTATATAACTCAAGAGGTGGCGCTGTTATACAAAATTTGTAAAGGATTTTTAAAATAATGATCTTAAAAATAATGATAACAAAAATAATAATAAAATAAAACTTCAGATTCGGTCAGAAATTGATGTAGGTTGTTATTGATTAGATTTTTATGTAAAACTCCTAACCGGTAGCGCTGCTATCTGCATTTTTTAAGAAGTATTAACCTGTATAAGATCGCAAAAAAGTTTTAGTAAGTTTTAGTGACTAGTATTCTAATTATAGAATTGTTTTAAAAGCAATATCTATGTTTCCTATTTTATTTAAAAAGTGTTTAAAGTTATTTTACAAGATATATAAATACATAAAAAATCTATCAATCGTTTTATTATTAAAATTTAAACCAAAGATACAGAAATCTCCCCCTTCCTAAAAAATATTTATTAAATAAAGAAAAAAAGAAAGAAATAAACAAATCTTATACTATAATGCGAGCAAAAATTGTGTGTGTGTGGGGGGGTAAATTTTATCTCAAAAACGGCTCTAACGATTTTCGAAAAAATTTGGATTTTAACATTTTCGGGCACGAGAAGACCATTGGGCTAGGTCCCATGTTCGGGAAAATTCGATTACTGGGTCATTTTGGGTCACAATGGGTCAGGATCAAGCTATTTATATCTAGAGAACGGCTGGATGGATTTTAAGGCAATTTTGTATCCAATCGTTTTTTGGCACGAGAAAACTATTGGGCTGGGTCACATGTTCGAAAAATTTCGATTAGTGGGTCATTTTGGGGTCATTATGGGTCAAGCCATTTTTATCTAAAAAACGGCTCTAACGATTTTGACCAAATTTTATATTGTATCGCTTTGGATTACAAGAAGACCATTGGGTTAGGTAACATGTTCGTGAAAATTCGGTTAGTGGGTCATTTTTGGGGTCATTGTGGGTCATGCTATTTTTATCTAGAGCTCTTCTGACGCAATTTTGACTAAAAATTGCATTCTATGGTTTTCGGGCACGAGAAAAACATTGGGCTAGGTTACATGTTCGAGAAAAAAATTTAATGGGTCATACAGGGTCATTAAGGGTCTGGGTCAAGCTATTTATATTTAACGAACGGTGTGATAGATTTTAAAGAAATTTTGTATGTAACAGTTTTTTGACATGAGAAAACTAATGGGCTAAATCACATGTTTGAGAGATTTCGACTATAAGGGTCATTCGTGGGTCATTATGGGTCAAGCCATTTTTTTCTAAAAAACGGCTCTAACGATTTTGACCAAATTTTATATTTTATCTTTTTGGATTACAAGAAGACCATTGGGTTAGGTAACATGTTCGAGAAAATTCAGTTAGTGGGTTATTTTTGGGGTCATTGTGGGTCATGCTATTTTTATCTAGAGATTTTCCCGCGCAGTTTTGACTAAAATTTCCATTCTGTGGTTTTCGGGCACGGGAAAAACATTGTGCTAGGTTACATATTCGAGAAAAAAATTTAATGGGTCATATTGGGTCATTAAGAGTCTGGGTCAAGCTATTTATATTTAAAGAACGGCAGAATCAATTTCATCGAAATTTTGCCTGTAACAGTTTTTTGACATGAGAAAGCTAATGGGCTAAGTCACACGATCGAGAGATTTCGATTATAAGAGTCATTTGTGGGTCATGATGGGTCATAATGGGTCATGGTCAAGCTATATCTAAAGAACAGGTGGATCGATTTTAACAAAATTTTGTATACAACATTTTTTTGGCGCGAAAAAATTATTGGGTAGGTCTCAGTTCAAGAAATTTCGATTAATGGGTCATTTTGGGTCATAAAAGGTCTGGGTCAAGCTTTTTATATTTAAAGTGCGACAATATCAAATTTAATGAAATTTTGTATGTAACAGTTTTTTGACACGAGAAAACTAATGGGCTATCTCACATGTTTGAGATATTTCGATTATAAGAGTCATTTATCGGTCATGATGAGTCATAATGGGCCATGTCAAGCTATATCTAAAGAACATGTGGATCAATTTTAACGAAATTTTGTATACAACTTTTTTTGACACGAGAAAATCATTGGGCTGGGTCATATGATCGAGAAATTTCGATTAATGAGTCATAAAGGGTCTGGGTCAAGCTATTATACTTAAACAACGGCAGGATCGATTTTGACAAAATTTTGTGTGTAACAATATTTATACACGAGAAAACTAATGGGCTAAGTCACATTTTCGGGAGATTTCGATTGTAAGGTTCATTTGTGGGTCATAATGGGTCATGGTCAAGCTACATCTAAAGAACGGGTGAATCGACTTTAACGAAATTTTGTATACAGCATATTTTTGGCACGAGAAAATCATTGGGCTAGGTCACATGTTCGAGAAATTTCGATCAGTGGGTCACTTTTGGGTTATTCTAATTTTATCTTGACAATGTCTCGCACAATTTTGACTAAATTATATATTCTATCGTTTTCGGACACAAGAAAATCATTGGGTTAGGTCATATGTTTGAGAAAATTCGATTAATCAGTCATTTTGGGTCATAATTGATCAAGTTCAAACTATTTATACCTAAAAATTGGCTCAATCGATTTTATCTAAATTTTGTATCTAACGTTTCTCGGCACACTAAAATTAGTGAGCACACATGTTCGCGAGATTTCGATATAAGGGTCATTTGTGGGTCATGCTAATTTTATCTAGAAAATCGTTCTCACCATTTTGAGTATACTTTCTATTATATCGTTTTAGGGCAAGAGAAAACCATTGAGCTAGGACACATGCTCGTAAAAATTCAATTAGTGGGTAGTTTTAGATCGTAATGGGTTCTGGTTATTTTAATTATATATATCAACAACTCAATCAATTTTATCTAAATTTTGCAACGAAACGTCTTTTGTCACGAGAAGACTATTGGACTGAGTTGCATATTAAACAAAAATATATTAGTGGGTCATATCGCTTCATTGCTGAATGCTGTCAAGCTAATTTTACTTAAGAAATGGCTTACACGATTTTGATTCATTTTATACTCTACTGTTTTTGATTACCTGAAGACTATTGAGCTAAGTCACATGTTTGATCACATTTGATTAGTGGATCATTTCGGTAATAAGGGTCAGGATCACGAGAATATGGCAAAAGCCAATAAGTTGGCGAGATTTGACAAAATACTGGCGAAATTTGGCCGAAAAATCAACTATTAAGATTACGAAACCAAAACACGTATTTGGCACCAAATGAAAGAATGTGTCCAAATTTGGCTATATCTGGCAAAAAATATTGTGTTTCAGAATGTGAAGAAATTTCTTATACATTCTTACTAGCATTGAAGATGCATAGTTAAACTAATCAGAGTCGAGCTAAAAAAGTGATTTGGATTGATGTCCTTTCGTTGTAAAATTTATGAATATGTGCATAGAAACATAGTTTTCTTATTGATTGTTTTTGTAAATAATACTATTATTAATAACATGTTTTACAGCAATAATGCAGAGTGCATGATACAGTGAAAATACTATATCGAGTTGAACACAATTTTGACCGAGCTGAGCTCGATCACTCCTGCTAGTCTTATACTATAATGCGAGCAAAAATTGTGTGTGTGTGTGTGTAAATTTTATCTCAAAAATGGCTCTAACGATTTTCGCAAAAATTTGGATTTTACCATTTTCGGGCACGAGAAGACCATTGGGCTAGGTCACATGTTCGAGAAAATTCGATTATTGGGTCATTTTGGGTCATCGTGGGTCAGGATCAAGCTATTTATATCTAGAGAACGGCTGGATCGATTTTAAGGAAATTTTGTATCCAATCGTTTTTTGGCACGAAAAAACTATAGGGCTGGGTCACATGTTCGAAAAATTTTGATTAGTGGGTCATTTTTGGGTCATTGTGGGTCAAGCCATTTTTATTTAAAAAACGGCTCTAACGATTTCGACCAAATTTTATATTTTATCGTTTTGGATTAAAAGAAGGCCATTGGGTTAGGTAACATGTTCGAGAAAATTCTGTTAGTGGGTCATTTTTGGGGTCATTGTGGGTCATGCAGTGGGTCATGCTATTTTTATCTAGAGATTTTCTCACGCAATTTTGACTAAAAATTGCATTCTATGGTTTTCGGTCACGAGAAAAATATTGGGCTAGGTTACATGTTCAAAAAAAATTTTAATGGGTCATATTGGGTCATTAAGGGTCTGGGTCAAGCTATTTATATTTAAAGAACCGCAGAATCAATTTCATCGAAATTTTGCCTGTAATAGTTTTTTGACACGAGAAAGCTAATGGGCTAAGTCACACGATCGAGAGATTTTGATTATAAGAGTCATTTGTGGGTCATGATGGGTCATAATGGGTCATGGTCAAGCCAGAGCTAAAGAACAGGTGGATCGATTTTAACGAAATTTTGTATACAACATTTTTTTGGCACGAGAAAACTATTGGGCTAGGTCTCAGTTCGAGAAATTTCGATTACTGGGTCATTTTGGGTCATAAAAGGTCTGGGTCAAGCTATTTATATCTAAAGTACTACAGTATCAAATTTAATGAAATTTTGTATGTAAGTTTTTTGACACGAGAAAATTTATGGGCTATCTCACATGTTTGAGAGATTTCGATTGTAAGAGTCATTTGTGATCATGATGGGTCATAATGGGTCATTTCAAGCTATATCTAAAGAACACGTGGATCAGTTTTAACGAAATTTTGTATACAACATTTTTTCGGCACAAGAAAATCATTGGGCTGGGTCACATGATCGAGAAATTTCCATTAATGGGTCATTTTGGGTCATAAAGGGTCTGGGTCAAGCTATTTATATTTAAATAACGGCAGGATCGAGTTTAACGAAATTTTGTGTGTAACAATATTTATACACGAGAAAACTAATGGACTAAGTCACATGTTCGAGAGATTTCGATTATAAGGGTCATTTGTGGGTCATGATGGGTCATGGTCAAATTATGTATAAAGAACAAGTGAATCGATTTTCACGAAATTTTGTATACAGCATATTTTTGGCACGAGAAAATCATTGGGCTATGTCACATGTTCGAGAAATTTTGATCAAGACATTTTATCAAGATCATTTTACCAAGACAAAATAAGAAAATTCGATTAATGAGTCATTTTGGGTCATAATGGGTCAAGGTCAAACTATTTATACCTAAAAATTGGCTCAATCGATTTTATCTAAATTTTGTATCTAACGTTTTTCGGCATACAAAAATTAAAGAGCTAGGTCACATTTTCGAGAGTTTTCGATATAAGGGTCATTTGTGAGTCATGTTAATTGCACATGCTCGTAACAATTCAATTAGTGGGTCGTTTTAGGTCTTAATGGGTTCGGGTCTCATTCTAATTACGACTCAATCAATTTTACCTAAATTTTGCAACAAAACGTCTTTTGTCACGAGAAGACCATTGGGATGAGTTGCATATTAAACAAAATTTTATTAGTGGGTCATATCGTTTCATTGCTAAATGCTGTCAAGCTAATTTTACTTAAGAAATGTCTTGAACGATTTTAATTCATTTTATACTCTACTGTTTTTAATTATCAATAAGTTGGCGATATTTGAGAAAATACTGGTTAAATTTGGCCGAAAAATCGAATATTAAGATTACGAAACCAAAACACGTATTTGGCACCAAATGAAAGAATGTGTTTTAATTTGGCTATATCTGGCAAAAAATATTATCTTTCAGAATGTGAAGAAATTTCTTATACATTCTTAATGGTATTCGAGATGCATAGTTAAACTAATCAGAGTCGAGATGAAAAAGTGATTTGGACTGATGTCTTTTCGTTGTAAATTTTAAAATAAAGTAAAATTTATGAACATGTGCATACAAACACAGTTTTCTTATTGATTGTTTTTGTAAGTAATACTGTTATTAATAACATGTTTTACAGTAATGATACAGAGTAAATAATACAGGGAAAATACTATATCGAGTTGAACACAAAGTTAATTTTGACCGAGCTGAGCTCGGTCACCCCTGCTAGTAAATAAATAAATAAACAAAATACTACAAATATTGCTACATAATCATTGAAAATGTATGTTATATTAAATCATACAATGACATAAAACATTTTTTTTTATTTAAACTGATTATTACCACCTTTTTTTTTTTATTAAAATTTGATTTTATGTGTTACAAATATATATTTCTTATATTAATATATATGATTATATTATAAAACATAGAACGAAAATTGTATTAACAGAAAGATCTCTATAATGCCCTTATTTTTTTTTAATTTTTAAGCATTTTTAAATTTATAAGAATAATCAGAAATATTCCGCATATAAAATTTATTTTCCAAAAGAAAAAAAAATAGATGTATATAATTTAACATTTTTTATTTTTTTTAAATTAAAAATATTGGTAATTAACGAAATAATATTGCAATATAATCATTAAAAACATGGTAAAACATGGTCTAATTTAAATCATTAAATGACATAATGTTTGTTCTAATTAAAAGTTATTAATTGCCAAATTATTTTTTATTAAAATAAGCTTATCCATGTTAAAAATATATAATTTATAAATAAAAGCGACGAATGTAATTACATTATAATTCCTAATAAGAAAATTTTATTAAAGGAACGAAACCTCTAAAAATATTTTATTTTATTAAATACATAGCGATTCTTAAATTTATATATATATATATATATATATATATATATATATATATATATATATATAACAATTCGTTTGCTTTAACTATTTTTATAAAATATTTATTTCATTCATTTAAATATTAAAATAACTTTTAAATTCGCGCTCATAAGACAATTAAAAATAAATTTATTAAAAAGTAAGTACATCAATAAAAACACTTCAAATTAGCAATTATATCAACTTCCATTTATCTTGAACGACAAACCATCTCTCAGGGAAATGCCTTCCTCTTATTACAAAATAAAATCAATCATTCTTCAACAAGCCTCAATGGCCAATTGGTTAAAGCGCTTACCTTCCGTATTTGGGGCATCATATCGAACCCAACCTCTTCGAAATACGTTCATTTGGAATATTAACAAAAAGTCCTTCTGGCAGTACCGGGAGGAATAAGTAGCTTTTATATACCTTATTTATTTATTTTAAATTAAATTATATTATTCAAACATACGAAGCTCAAATTAGTGGAAACCGATTATATAACATTAAATATTATATAACATGAATTATATAACATGACATACTAGTTTTTGTCAATAATGAATATTAATAGGGATTTTTTAGAAAATAGTTCTGTTTTAATCAAGCTGGTTTTAGTTTAGGCGATTTTTAAAGTCGCCAAATTCCATGATATCATGAAGCGTATTCCATTTTAAAACAACATGATGGATAAAACAAACCATTGAGCTTGGTCGAAATCTTAATTCATGTGCACATGCACATGCACACTTACATCCAAGTCGATTAATATCTACGAGTGCTGTCGCGGCAAATTGATTTTTTTTAATGTTACCCACATTAGAAATTTAAACTGCTATATCTCAAGTATTTTTTAAGGTAAAGATGAAAGAAAAAATACTCCTGATTTCATGTATTAAGACCAGACTCTTCAGAAAGACCCTTTTTTCAATTTCTAATTTTTTGTTTGTACATCACTATACATTTAAAAGATTTTTGACAAACTTAAATAACCGCCATTTGTATGAAGTTGGCCAATGAACTCGGTACATTGTTATATACTATGTACACAAGCGGTTTTAATCCAAATCAGTTTATAAATATGCTTGTTATCATGTGACAAATTTCAGACCGTTTCAAAATATCAACCACACTGGAAATTGAAAGTGCTATAACTCAGCCATTTTTCTAGATATAGATGAAACAAAAAATGCTCTGTAATCTTTGTATCAAGGTCAAACACACAAAATAAAAATTCTGTTTCTTATATTTTTTTTTGTAACTAATATTAAAATTTATTTAGAAAAATTTAATATTCTGTCATTTTGAAAAAAAGATAGAGAAGAAAACTGGCTAATGAACTCAGTCTAAGCATCGGTATGTACTATGTACATACCAAGTTATATCCAAATCGGTTTATAAATACGCATGTTATCATGTGACGAAAATCGGATCATTTGAAAATGTGAGCAACACTAGATATTAAAAATGCGATAACTTAGCTATATTTAAAGATACAGACAAAATTAAAAATGCTTTGGAATCTTTGTATCAAGATCAAATGAATAGAAGAAAAACTTTTTTTTCAGTTTCTTTCGTTTTTATACCAAATTTAAATTTTAAATAAAAAAAATTAAATGGCCGCCATTTTGAAACGGATGGAACTGACTAACGAACTCGGTCCAGACCTTAGTATGTACTATGTACACAACAAGTTAAATCTAAATCGGTTCATAAATAAGCATACTATTACGTGACAAAAATCAGATCGTTTCAAAATGTTAGCCACACTAGAAATTCAAAGCTCTATACCTCAGTCATTTTTTTAAGATATAGACTAAATAAAAAGTGTTCTGAAACCTTTGTTATAACACGTAAAGGAAAAGTATTTTTAAATTTTTAAATTTTTCGCCTTAAATTTTAAATTTTAAATTAAAAAAAATAATGGCTGCCATATGAACCGAATGGCGGATGATGCTGGCCAACGAACTCGGTCGAGATATTTGTATGAACTATGTATATGCCAAGTGTTATTCAAATCGGTTCATAAATAGGATAGTTACAGCATGACAAAAATCACACATACATATACATATATACAGAGTGTTTCTAAACTCATGGTACAAATTTTAAGGGGTGATAGTGCACATCAAGACACACAATATTAAATAGGAAACTAAGGGTCCCAAACGTCTTTTGCGGAAGATAGGCGCCATTAAAGTTTAGGGCCCAAAAATTCAAATGATTATAAAAAACAGACAAATTGGTCGATTCTTTTGCGATTTTCATTAAAACTATTCTTTATGTCAGTACTGTCTTGAAAATAAATTATGAATATAAATTTTCAAAAAATGCCAATAAAGGGCGCTTTAGACTTTGGAGTAACGAACAATTATTTTTTAACATTATTTTTTGCATCTCATTAAATTTTTTAGAAGCTTAGACAAATTTAAATTTTGAGCTCAAAATCTAAATCGTTGGGAGTGGTTAAGTAGCGCAAAACTGAGCTGTGGGGGCAGGTTCAAATTTCAAATGATTATAAAAAACGGAAAAATTGGTCAATAGATTTGCGATTTTCACTAAAATTATTCTTTATGTCAGTGTTATCTTGAAAATAAATTATAAAGATAAAATTATAAAAAAAATGCCGATAGAGGGCACTTTAGACTTTGGAGTAGCGAACAACTGTTTTTACCGTTATTTTTAGCATCTCATAATTTTTTTAGAAGCTTAGATATAAACTAAAATTTTGAGACGAAAATCTTAATCGTTGGGAGTGATTAAGTAGCTCTAACTGAACTGTGTTCAATGGGGGTGGGGAGGTTTAAATTTCGAATGATTATAAAAAACAGAAAAATTGGTTGGTTTTCGCTAAAACTATTCTTTATGTGAATATTTCTTTGAAAATAAATTTTAAATTTATCTTTCAACAAATTCCGTTTGAGGACGCCTTAAAACTTTAGAGTAACCAACAACTATTTTTAACCGTTATTTTTTGTATCTCATTAAATGCTTGCAAATGGTTAGATTTAAATTTTGAGCTCAAATTCTAAATCGATGGGATGGCTTAAGAAGCGCAAACTGAACTGTGTTCAGGAGTTGAAATGTTACCCTCCCCATCCCTCGAACACAGTTCAATTTTCGCTACTTAATTACTCACAACGATCAGATTTTGAGCTCAAAATTTAAGTTTGAACATTTACAAGAATTTAATTTGATATAAAAAAATAACGGTTAAAAATAGTTGCTGGTTACTCTAAGATTTAAGGCGCCCTCTGACGGAATTTTTTGAAAGATATCTTTAAAATTTATTTTAAAGGAAATATTAACATAGAGAATAGTTTTAGTGATAACCGACCAATTTTTCCGTTTTTTATAATCAAAAACGGAGAAAATTGAAAATTTTGAAATTTCAACCTCCCCACCCCCACTGAGCACAGTTTAGTTTGCACTACTTAACCACTCCCAGCGATTCAGATTTTCATCTCAAACTTTAAGTTTATGCCTAAGCTTCTAAAAAAATTTTTATGAGATGCAAAAAATAATGGTAAAAAATAGTTGTTCGTTACTCCAAAGTCTAAAGTGCCCTCTATCGGCATTTTTTGAAAATTATCTTTATAATTTATTTTCAAGACAATACTGACATAAAGAATGGTTTTAGTGAAAACCGCAAACGAACCGCAGTTTGTCTTTTTTTTATTCATTTGAATTTTTGGACCCTAAACTTTAGTGGAGCCTATCTCCTGCCGAAGACGTTTGGGACCCTTAGTTTCCTGTTTAATATTGTTTGTTTTGATGTGTACTATCACCCCTTAAAGTTTGTACCATGAGTTTTGAAACACCCTGTATGCATATATATATATATATCAACATTTGAACGGAAGGTGGTTTGGGGTCTGGGGGTTACGATCGGTGAAAATATACCAAAATTTTCTGGAAGTGTTTTCCTCCGGACGCCGGACGGCTGCAATAGGTAGCTTTTTACTTTTTTGTAATGGAAGCTACCTAATATACGTCTAAAAATGATTCATAGGTGGCGCCGATTGCTTCAGATACCTCTGTGATTTTCGAGATGATAGTACAGAAGTGTTCATCAGAACAACAGAGATTTAAAAAGGTATTACCAAATCATTAGAAAGTACAGATCCCTTTTAATAAACAATTTTTTGCAATGACAGTTTTATTGTAAAAAAATCTTATTTCATCTTTTATTAATATCTTATCAAAGGGGATTTAAGGAAATGAAGTGACAAAATGAAAAAAAAAAATTAAACACAAAATCATTCAACGTTAGCAAAGCGGTAGTATATAAAACTTTTTTTTAGTGAAGAACTTATTCAAATAAATAAAAAAGGCTGTAACGTTTGAGATATTGAAGCATTTTCTTTGCTAATTATTGTGCGTAAATCACGTTTTCATATTGATTATCGTGCGTAAATAAAATATTTCTATCTTTCAAAAGACTTTCATTTAACCCTTCACTGCATGGTGTGCCATATATGGAACATACCGATAAAAACCCTTCTATTTTCCTAAGGATCTTAAATTTTGGTTATCTGAGCTTTGTGGCATATGTAAAATATTCGAAGGAAGAGTTTTATACCAGTTTTTTTCTCACTTGTGGGCAGTACATTATTAGTTATAAGGCTTTTATTTCAAAAAATAAATTTCCAGTCTGCATTGTACACAACAGTTGAATTTGCTTCAACTTTTTCGAAAGTATCGCAAGATAAAATTTTAGACATTCGAGTATATCATATATTTGTAATTAAGGTTTCTTAAAACTAAAATATTTCAGTACATTAGCTTGAAATCTTGTTTTTGAGTTTTAGCCAGATTTGCAACATAGAGCATAACGCTCATAAAACATTCTAATAAAAAATCGAGCGCAAAGGGCTAACGCAAGTTTATATCAATGCAATATTATTTGCATCTTATAATAATGATCAGTCTTTTGGAGCTTCTGATGATAGTTGGGTGATTCAACACACATTCCAGCAAAAAACAATTGAAAATGCTATTTCTTCATATGAATCAGACAATGACTGCAACAAATATGATCCAAGAAATTGGTTCAACTGCCACAAGAAATAAATTTTTGTAATTAATATTAAAGTAATTTTAAATTTCATTAAAATTACTATATAAAAGCTAAAATCAACAAGTGAAATTCGACAATATTGAATTCAGACGTTTTTCCGCTTTCCAGACATTGTTGTGTACCGGGAGTGTATATTGGGGGGGAGGGGGGGATTGAATTTCTAAACTAAACAAATTTTCAAGTTATCAGTGTAGTTACATATAAATGTTCTACGAATGCTCCTCTCTCCCTGACACTGAATTCAATACTGAATGTATATAATGAGAAGCATTAATTTAGAGAAAGCTTGTTTATTCTTTAGTGCTGCAGGTAAAAATGCTGGACCTTTAAATCTCTCAAACTTTACAAGTTTCCATTACGGATATTGGAGTGATGTTTTAGAGAGACGATTAAAGAGACAATGCCTGTTATTGAATTTGAAAAATATATCCGACACTTTTCACTTTAAATGACAATACTAAAGAAATTCCCAAAGGCGTGAAAGTCCGTGATAGATTTTTTTGAATTAAGGTCTCTAATATAGTGCATCAGGGCAGTGGGATATGTTACATATCACCTGATTTGAATCAAGATTCACAGCAGAAACTTTTAATTAAGTTTTATATTTCTAACTTAGGAGAAAAAAAAGTTTCAAAAATGATTTCTTCGTTTTAATATTTTTTCGAATATTCTCGTGTGAATACAACATTTTAAAAAAATAATTTCTTACCCCTCATAGGGTTAAATACCTCCAATAAATTTTTTATACACATTATACTATTTTTTATATGCAATATACCAGTATTGTGAGCTTGATGCCACATTTGGTACAAAAATGAAAATATCTCATTGTGTGCTTTGGGACACATATGGCACATACCACAAAAATCCACATTAAAAATATATATATGAAGTCAGAATTTTTTTATTGTTTTTCCTGCATTTGTTACTACTTAAATTAATCAAAATAATTTTTTCATGCAGAAAGAAAAATTCATGCAATGAAGGGTTAATTTGTTACTTTTAAATGAGCTTACGAGCTTTTTTTTCTGTATAACATATTTCCAAATATTCATCATCTTTGTTTTTATTTTTCTCTATTTGTTTTGAGATGTATGTTAGTGATGTTTTTTTTATTAGTTTTTCAGATTATATCACTTTTTCTGATACTTTTTAAATATGTCTTCTAATATCTAAAAATTTCACATTTGTAATTTTGTTGTGATGTTTTTTAACAGCTAATAAAATTTTAATTAGGAACAGCCAAAACTATAAGATGAAAAATGAACTCTGTAGAATGTATGATTAAAGATTTCTAATAATATTTTTTTTTTTTTTTTGCTTCAATATATTTCTTGTGACATTTAATAAATATATTGTCACGTGCACGAAAGTACTACTTCTAAATTTTTATATGGAAACACTTTCCCTATAAGTTTTTATAAATACATTGCGTAGTTTCTTGAGTTATGTTATAAACAGATCAAACAAATTTCTGCTTTATTGAAGACAAAATAATATTTCCAAAAGGAAGTATTGTTTTCTGTTTTTTATTAATATGTACCGAAGAGGCTGAAACCTTTCTTTTTTGAGGAAAAGTTACAAAAAGATGTTATGAAATTTCTTATTTTTTAAAATACATGAACTAAAATGCTTTGTTTCTCATCTTGTTTTATTTTCCTTTATTATCCAAACGCTTTGTTTCAGAGTAATATATATACGTGTTAATGTCTCTAATATATAAAAAATATTATTTAATAAAGGACTATAATGGAAATAATTAAATATATAAAATATATATGAGGGCATGTGTTTCGCAATATAATTCGCAATAGAAAGAAAATAAAATTTTGCAAAATCGCAAAAAACTTACCTATGCATCCTTTGATTTTTCTATTAAACCAATATTTTACAATGACAAAAATACAAGTAATATTATTTCGATTCAAATTCATGAATGAAATAAACTGACAGAAAAAAATCTATTTTTAAATATTTGAATACAACGAAATTCGAAACTTTCGTCCTGATATAAAAAGCATAAAGTTAATAAATTTCACGGAAAAAGTTAATAAATTTCGCGGTTTCTTAAAAATTATATACGTCAGTTTGGGAACATGCACAAATCAATCGCGCAATTTTGAAAATTGTATTTATGTTTAATAAAATTTATAAATTTACAAAGCATTAAATCTAAATTTGTTTTTATAAGAACTATTGGAAATAGTCCCAAAACTACCAAACTATAGGAACCAAAACTATAGTAAATAACCCAGTAAACACACAAGTATCGGTAAACAAATGGTCCACAACCGCTTTGCCGTTACGATCGGTTTCAGCACGATACCGTCCGCCGTATCGGTTCTCTCTTCCTTTTTCGAAAGGCCGGGCGCATGTCGTCCGACACGTAGGCCCACAGGCGGCCCGGTAACCCAACGTCTGCATAATTAAAAAAAAAAACAGCGTTAGTGGCGCCTTCTATGAAACTATATTTGGTAAAATTCCAAAAATAGTACTTCAGCGTAGGAACACGTTGGAGTCGATCTCAGGACCATAAGAACAGAAGGTGAGTGCTTTAACTACCTGACCAGTGAGTCTTGCTCTGATTAGGATTTTATGGGATAATAAGTGGAAGGCATTTCGTAAAGGGAAGTGTTTGTCGTTGATGGCAATTAGTTTATTTAAAAATTGAAATTTTGATTTTTTTATATTATTTTTTATTTGTGTATTATTAATTAGCGTATTATTATTATTATTATTATTATTATTATTATTATTATTATTATTATTTTGCAATTGTCTTGTGCTGGTGTATTGAAAAATTTTAATGAATGAAATAAATATCTTAGCGAATTACATAAAGCAAACGAAATTGTTTTTCTTAGAAATTTAAGAATCATTATATACTTAATAAAGTGAATTAGTTTTATAGTTTTTGTATTTGTTAATAAAATTTTTCTATTAGAATTTATAATACAATTACATGAATTGCATTAGTTTATAAATTATGTCTTGTTAAGATGGAAAAACTTTTAACAAATAAGTTGATAATTAATAATTTTTGATTAGAATAAGGATTCATTTTATGTCATTTGTTATTTATCGATATTTTTAAATTTAAAAATAAACAAAAATTATGATTTATATCTATATTTTTTTTTCTTTCGGTTGATAAATTTTACATGGGGGATTTTTCTCAATTTTTCTGTAAATTTAAAATTATTTTAGTATTTAATAAAATCTGTGAATTTAGAAATTTTCTGTGAGTGCAGTTTTTTTTTTTTTTTTTTTTTTTTAGGAATTACAATGCAATTAAATGTGTTAGATTAAGAAATATATATTTGTAACACACACACACACACAAAAAAAAAAAAAAATTCAATAAGAAAATAAGTTGTTAATTAATCACTTTTAATTACAGTAAAAAATATCGTAAATCATTTATTGATTTACTGTAGAATATATTTTTATTAATTATTATTATTATTATTATTATTATTATTATTATTACTGCATTTAAAAATATTTTTTAATCTTTCGTTTAAATTTTAAGGCCAAAACGCTGGGTAGAATTGTTATATTTTTATAGCTTGTAAAATAGTTTTAAATTTTTTGTCAGTTGTGCTTTTTTTAATAAAATAAAAAAACAGCTATATTTTTGAAAATTAATATAATTAGAAAATAAGTTAAATTAACTTATGAAGAATTTATTACTATTATTATTATTATTTACGATAAAATTTATAAGGAATAATACTTTTAATAAGCGATAAAAATAAATGTTTCTTGCTGATTCAAATACGTTTTTTTTAATCAATTAAATTAAATAAATAATTGACTATTTATTTAAATAGTCAGATAATTTATTTAAATAAAGTCAAACTATTTATTTATATAGTTAGATAAATATTGACTATTTTTGACAATTTTTCTGTTTATAAATAATGAAATACATGAAATTAGTTCTATTGTCAAAACTTAAATTAAAAAAAATAAGTAAATAAATGCTGGTTAAAATAAAAAAAAATTCAACTTCGGACCGATGTTGGCAAATCTAATCGGACCACTATCAGAAATCACATATCAGTTCTGCATCACGTGCCACCATAGGTAGTTTACCAATATATAACTATAAAAGGACCGATTACGATAACCGGCCACTGAAAAATCAGATTCTTAAGTTTCAGTTGCCGACAGGCTGCAGAAACTTCACCGAAACGCCTGTGTACATGCCGACACATAACCGACACTGCCGGCTATGGTCCGATCGAGTGCCGAAAGATATGGGTTTGCTGGGAAGCCAAGAAAACTTTTTGTAAATAATGGTGGACAACAATTTCGCAGTTATAACCTTCGTGACATGACCTTTAGCTGTTTTGAAATATATAAAATGTAAACATTCACAAAATATAATTTTGTATTTTATAAAAGTTATATTTGTAGTTTTTTTTTTTTTTTTTTTTTTTTTAAATTAAAATATATTGAATGATTTAAAGTTGTTGCACTTAGGTATGTTTGAGAACATGCACTTGTAAGCTTGATATATGCAAGCAAATAAATTAATATTTAAGTATAGTAGAATCCCGCTAATTCGTACCCCGTTAATTCGGATCGCCGGATAATCCGGATTGGTTTGGTCGATTTTATTTTCAAGTTTGAGAAGTTATCGGCAAATTCCCATAACATAAATTTATTTCAGCGTCATATTCTGAATGAATAAGTATTTTCTGAAATCTTTTCGGAAGAAAAGCTGAAGGTTTCTTATTTAAACTCTTTATAATGTTATCTATAAAAGGAACAACAATATATCATTTAAGCTTTGCCAGTTCCAGTTTTCACAGTACACCAAAAGGTAAATTGACCTTGTTATTTTAGGACATACATATTTTGTACTAATATCTGTAAATCTAAGGCTTTATGACATACAGGAATATTTTGTTCTAATAAAGTCAAAGCATGAGGTTTTTTAACAATTGTAACTATTTTATGTCGGTTTTGTTCACGAAAAGACTTTTGTTTTTGTATAGAAAAAAGTTTAAAACAATCCCTCTTTTCAACCCACTATCTAAAAAAATAAAAAAATAAATGGAGACCCCTAAGTCACCTTAAGCAGCAAAAGCCACCATTCTATATAAGCAACGAGTAATAGAAAGTTCTAACCCACTTTTTCTATTTAAAACCGGAAAAAAATAAAATAAAGCAATCGAAAGAGATTGTCAATATTTGTTTCTTTGCTGAAACAGCATAAAATAATTATATGATGAATTGATTATAAAAAAATGTAAGAATATATTTCAAAGGCAGTAGTGACGATATTCCTACTTTACTTGAATTTCCAATTGCTAGAAATGTACTTTAAGAAACTTTTTGTTTTACAATTTAGTTAGGGAAAACCATATATGAATTTTTAATGAACGTGTTCTTAAATACTAATTTATTCAGTTTTTAATTTCAAAACTTTAAAAGTAGTATTATGTTGTTCTTGAAAATGTAAACTGATTAAGTCGATATGGTTACTTCTAAATAATGCATAATTATAGAAACCTTAAAGCGAAAATTTACGTTAATTTATAAAACTCCATTTTGAAAAAGTAAATTTCTGTTTTATTTTAAGATTCTTGTGCACAATTTCATTTCAGTATTCAATTTCAGACAATCAGTTAGAACCTATTTCTTTATTGATGATTTTTTTCTAAATTCCATTCATTCGTTCATTTTTTTCTTCTGGAGAATTCATATAATATTAATTAAAAAATATTTATTTTACACAATTACCTGACAGTAAGAGAGGTGATTCAAGACAAAGAAAAGAATAATAATAACTTAATTTCGTTTTTCTTTTCCTTTTTTAACTATGTTTTCGAAACAGTTCAAGCTGTTTGATATTAAATAAGAGAATAAAATAGTTAAAAAAAAACTGATATTTTTGTAAACATTGTGTTTTCTCTATTCTCAGTTGTAGACGATTGAGTACATTCTAATTAGTGTAAATTGTTTATTACTTAATACAATTCAATTTGATGTTAAACTTGAAAATTGAAATTTGAACTATATACACCTATTTTAAATTAATAATATTTTAGGCAACATCTTATAAGAACTCAGATTTTTCAATATGATTGATTTAAAATTTTCAGGTTTTATTAAAAATTTTTTCTAAAAAACAAGGACTATACTTGATTAAACAATTCAAATATTTCATTTTCATTAAAAGCAGGAGACTTATTTTTCCTATGATATAACAAAAATTAAATAAATATTTATGTGCAATATATATTTCACTTTTTTCATTGTAGATTTTATAAAGTTTTTCAGGCAATACAGCTTGTAGTATAATTTTTAAAATCTTAAAATATATATCAAAATTTAAATTAAAATTAAAATAAGAATTAGAACCCTGACATCTCCGTTACCTGCCTCCCTAATAATTTATAATATTTTTTGAAATTTTATCAAGTTTCAATTTTTTATTAGCATTTTTTGCAATGAATTGTTTAAAAAAATCTATCTCTTATGAAACGATTCCATCTATTTTAAGAAGGATGGAAGAAAATTTATTTTCTTCTAATAATTTCGTTTTTTTAGTTCGTTTACTTCAACACTTCACACGTGTTATTTGCTTAATTCATGTTCTGGAGTGAATGCAATCGGAGAAAAAATAAACAACGTAGAAATGTTTATTTTTGTAATACCTGAATATATCCTGAAAATAATTAATTTATAATATTATTTGAAATTGTATAGAGGTTCAAATTTTTTTAATAGCATTTTTACAATGAAATGCTAGATTAGAAAATATAACGCTTTTGAAAAAATTCCATCTCCTTTATGAAGGATAGTAGAAGATTTATCTTCTTCTTAATAGTTTCACTTCTTCCCTTTCTTCTTTTTATTTTTTTAATAGTTCGTTTACTTTAGTATTTTATACGCGTTATATCCTATAAAGAATGCAAAAGTAGAGAGAGAAAAAACATATTTTTTTATTATTATCTAAATATTAATTGATAATTATTAATTCATAATATTTTTTTTTTAATTTTTTCAAGGTTTAATTTTTAATAGCATTTTTTACAATAAATTGTTAAATTAGAAAAGCTATTCCATATTCATTATAAATGATGGCATAGTATTTATATTCTTCTAATTTTATCACATTTTACTTGCATCACTTTTATTTTAATAGTACGTAAACTTGAGTGCTTTACACGCGTCATTTCCTTAATTCATGTCCTGGAATGAATAGAAAATAGAGAGAATAACTAACTTAGAAATCTTCATTATATTTATTATCTAAATATTTATTTATTTATTATTGCAATACCAAAATATATCCTGGTAATAATTAATTTCTAATATTTTCTATTTTATTTTATCTCGGTTAAAAAATTTTGAACAGCATTTTTTATAAGGAAATGTTATATAACAAAAAATAACGCTTCTGAAAAAATTCCATGTTCTTTATAAATCATGGCATAGTATTTATGTTCTTGTAATTTTATCAAATTCTATACGTATCACATTTATTTTAATATTACGTGAACTTGAGTGCTTTACACGCGTCATTTTCTTAATTCATGTCCTGGAATGAATAGAAAATTGAGAGAATAACTGACTTAGAAATCTTTATTATCTTTGTTATCTAAATATTTATTTATTTAGTTTTGTAATACCAAAATATATCCGGATAATAATTAATTTCTATTTTTTTTAATTTTATCAAGGTTTAAAATTTTTGAACAGAATTTTTTATAAGGAAATGTTATATTGGAAAATATAATGCTTTTGAAACAATTCCATCTCTTTTATGAAGGATTGCAGAAGATTTATCTTTTTCTCAGCAGTTTCTCTTCTTCTTCTTTTAATTTTTTTTTTAATAATTCGTTTACTTCAGTACTTTATACGCGTCAATTGCTTAAGTCATATTCTGTCAAGAATGTAAAACTAAAGAGAAAAACATTTTTTTTATTTAAATATTTATTGATAACAATTAATTTTTATATTTGTATATATACGTTTTTAAATATTTAAAAAGATAAAATTTTTAATTACACTTTTTTACAATAAGTTTTTAGATTACAAAAGCCAACGCTTCTGGAGCAATTCCATCTCCTTTATAGGGTATGACAGAAGATTTATGTTCTTCTAATTCTTTCACTTCATTTTTTTTTCAAAGTGCGTTTACTTCAGTACATTACACGCGTCATTTGCTTAAGTCATATTCGGTCCAAAATGCAAACGTCATGAGAAAATATTATTTAAAAAAGTTTTATCATTATTATTACCTAAACATTTATTGATAATTATTAATTTCCAATATTTTTTTAAGTTTTACCAAGGTTTAATTTTATTTTATTTTTAAATAATATATTAGAATAGATAAGCTAACGCTTTTGAAAATATTCCATCTCCATTATAAAGGATGGTGGAAAGTTTATTTTCTTCTAATAGTTTCACTTCATTTTTTAAATAGTACATTGACTTCAGGGCTTTACCCGAGTCATTTGCTTAATTCATATCCTGTAAAGAATGCAAAAGTAGACAGAAAAAAATTAAAAAAGTTTTTTGTATTATTATTTTAATATTAGTTGATAATTATTAATTTATAATATTTTTTGAAATTTTATCAAGGCTATTTTTTTAAATATAATTTTTAATAATAAATTGTTAGATTAGAAAAGCTAGCGCTTCTGAAACAATTCCTTCTCTTTTATAAGGAATGGCAGATGTTTTATGTTTTTCTAATTTTTTTCACTTCATTTTTTTTAATAGTGTGTTAACTTCAGTGCTTTACACGCGTCATTTGCTTAAATCATGTCCTCAAACGTATGGAAAATAGAGAGAATAACTGACTCAGAAATGTTTATTAATTTCACTATCTAAATGTATCCTGTTAATAATTAATTTGTTATATTTTTTTGAAATTGTATCAAGGTAAAAAAAAATTTGAATAGAATTTTTGACAATGAAATGTTAGATTAAAAAATATAACGCTTTTCAAACAATCCCATCTCCTTCATGAAGGATAGCCAAAGATTTATCTTCTTCTTAATAGTTTCATTTCTTCTTCTTTTTCTTTTTCTTTTTTTTAATAGTTCCATTACTTCAGTACTTTATGCGCGTCTTTTGATTAAGTTATATTCTGTAAAGAATAAAACAAAACAAAAAAAAACAAAACAAAAAAAAATAGAGAGAGAGAAAATTAAAAAAAGTTTTTTTTAGTATTATTATCTAAATATTAATAGATAATTATTAATTTATATATACACTGGTGTCCAAAAGATAAGCATAATTGTATCAAGTAAGTAATGAAAGAAATAATAATCGGAATGTGGTGGTGATATGCGAGTGTAAAACGGTTATAAAATAAGGAAACAATTCAAAAGAACGATAACATTTACTTTTATTATCCAAAGTAGCAGTTAGAAAGAAAACTCAGCATAGTAAGGGTTCACACTTTAAAGAAAAAATGAAAGAAAATATTAAATAAAATAGTGATGCTGCAGTTTAATAAGGCGTGTGGACAGCCAGACATGCTGCACAGCGATTTCCTATACCTGCAACGAGATTATGAATGAGTCGTGAGCTCAAACAGTTCCAGTCTTCTTTGAGAACACTTTTCAGTACTGGAACGGGGCGTGGTGGGTATGAAAGGGCTGCAAGTTGTCACCCGAGCATATCCCATACATGCTCGATAGGATTTAAATCCGAGGAGTTTGCAGGCCACGATATGCGCTGGATGTTTTCTATTTTAAGGAAGTCGTCAACCAGTAACGCACGGTGACAAAGCACATTTTTATGGACCGACAGCATCTTGAAACAAGCGAACATAAGGCTCAAGAACTTCGTCTCTGTATTTTTTACGAATCACAGACCCCGTGTCAAAGATATGGAGGTCTGTGCGGCCGTCAAACATGATGCCTGCTCATACTATTACTCCCCCTGATGAAAAAAGGTATCTTACCATTGTGTTTCTTGATTCAAAACGTGTTGAATGTTCTCTCCATATCGTTACACGACGAGAATCACTACTCAGTCTAAATCGGGACTCGTCTCTGGACATCACATTGGCCCGCCCTCCCTCACTCCAATCTTGATGTATCAAACTCGAGTTTAAACGAGCGCATTTATCCTCAGACGTGAGTGGAATTCAAACTGCTGGTCTTCTGACAAACAAGACCGGATTCCAGCATTCCAACGATTCTTCTTTTCGCAAACATGCCCAGTTGACGTCTTTGTGCCATCATTAATCCTGTTTGATCGTAACAATGTTCCTTGGCACATCAGTTGTACGAAATTCGTCTGAACTGCCTATACCGCGTGAACCGTTTTATAAGTGTTCCGACATGCGCAGGTATTTCGCGCATGATGTAGTCGACTGAAAAGTTTTGCATAAACCCAATGTTTCTTCTTCAACCTATTAATCTCTGCAAATAATTTTGAATAATTTTACGAATATTTACTTTACGTTTTTAGCATTTTACGAATGATGCTTAACTTTTGGACACCAGTGTATATATATACATATATATTGAAATTTTATCAACGTTCAATTTTTAGTAGCATTTTTTACAATAAATTGTTACATTTAAAAAGCTAACGCTTCTAAAACAATTCCACCTTCTATATAAAGGATGACAGAATATTTATGTTCTTCTAATACTTTCACTTCATTTCTTAATAGTACATTTATTTCAGTGTTTTACACGCGTTATTTGCTTAATTCAAGTGCTGGAATCAATTCAAAAGTAAAAAGAATAAATAAATTAGGAAGGTTTATTAAATTCATTATTTAAATATATCTTCATAATAATTAAGTTGTAACATTTTTTTATATAATTTATCAATGCTAAAATTTTTATAGCTTTTTTTACAATGAAATGTTAGATTAGAAAACTTAAAATTTTCACAATTCGATTTCTTTCATACAAAATGGCAGAATATTTATCTTCATCCAAAACTTTGTCTTTTTCACTTAATTTTTTTTTCTTCATTGCTTTACACACATCATTTACTTAATTAATGTCTTTGAAACAATGCGAAAGGTAGAGAAAGTAAATAATTTTTAATAGATTATGTTTTTTATATTTTAATATTTCTTGATAATAATTAATTTAAAGTACATTTTTAAATTTTTTGAAGGTAAAAAGAAATTAACAGCATTCTTTACAATGAAATGTTATGTTGGAGAACCTATGCCTTTTACACGAATTCCATTCCCATCATACAGAATGACAAAAAGATTTATCTTCATCTCAGACTTACAGTCCTTTTCACTTTAGTTTTCTTTCAGTGCATTACACGCGTCATTTACTTAATTCCTGCACTCAAAACACTGCAAAAGGTAGAGAGAGTAAATAATTTTTAATAGCTTATGTGTTTTATATTTAAATATTTCTGAATAATATTTTTTTTAAAATTTTTTTTCAAGGCTAAAATAAAATAAAGTAACAGCATTTTTTATAATGAAATGTTATGTTGGAGAACCTATTCCTTTCACACAAATTCCACTCCCATCATACAGAATGACAAAAAGATTTATCTTCATCTCAAACTTGCAGTCTTTTTCGTTTTAGTTCGTTTACTTTAGTGATTTACACGCATCATTCACTTAATTCCTATCCTCGAAACATTGCATACGGTAGAAGGAGTAAATAATTATTGAAAGATTTTGTTTTATTATATATAAATATTTCTTGATAATAAATAATTTATAATATTTTTTGCAATTTTATCAAGACTCAAAATTGTATAATAGCATTTTTTACAATGGAAGCTTTACAACTTACAACTTTCACAACAATTCCATTGTCATAATAAAGAAACCCAGATGATTTATCACCATCTAAAAGCTGTCAACTTTTCCAGTTTAGTTCGTTTTCTTCAGTGCTTTGCACGAGTCATTCACTTAATTCCTTACCTTGAAAAAATGCAAAAGTACAAAGAGTAAATGATATAGAATACTTATGTTTTTTACCTAAATATTTCTTGATAATAATTAATTTATAATGTTTTTCAATTTTATCATGGCTCGAAATTTCTTGTAGCATATTTTAAAAAGAAAGATTTAGTTAAAATAACCCAACGCTTTTGCAATAATTACATTCCCATCATACAGAATGACAGAACATTTTTCTTCATCTGCAAATTGCGGTCTTTTTAATTTTAGTTAATCTTCTTCAGTGCATTTACATGCATCATCTACTTAATTGCTTTCCTCAAAACACTGCGAAAGTTAGAGAGAGTAAATTATTTTTAAAAGTTTATCTTTTTATAATTAAATATTTCTTGATAATAATGAATTTATAATAAATTTTGCAATTTTATCAAAACTAAAAAAAAAAAAAAAAAAAAAAAAAAAAAAAAAAAAAATTCAATGAAATGTTATGTCAGAAAATCTATCCCTTTCACACGAATTCCATTCCCGTCATACAAAATGATAAAAAGATTTATCTTCATCTAAAACTTGCAATCTATTTTTTTTTCGTTTTCTTCAGTGACACGGGTCAATTATTTAATTCCTGTCCTCAAAACACTACGAAAGGTTGATAGATTAAATAATTTTTAAAAATTTATGTTTTTTGTATTTAAATATTTCTATATAATAAACAATTTATAATAAATTTTGCAATTTTGTCAAGGGTAAAAAAAAAAATAAATAACCGATTTTTTTACAATGAAATGTTATGTTGGATGACCTATCTCTTTCACATGAATTTCATTCCTTTCGTGCAGACTAAATAAAGTAATTAATGTAAATCAATTTGTAAAATCACCATAAAATGCAAACTAAAGTAGGATGCGTTACGAGCTACAAGAATAACAGCTTGTCATCAGCTAAACCAACACGTGTTCGTAAGGGCACAGAGTCATGATAAAGTGAAAGAAAGAGGGAAGAGATTACCGGCGTAGTATTAAAATGTTTTACTTTATTTACTTTATTTAATTTTTGTGATAGGAATGGAATTCATGTAAAAGTGATAGGTTCGCCAACATAACATTTCTTTGTAAAAAATGCTGTTATTTTTTTTAGCCTTGATAAAATGATAGCCTTTTTTTCACTATAATACAGAATGACAAAAGATTTATATTTATCTCATACTTGCAGTCTAAGAAGTTTAATTTGTTTTCTTCAGTGCATTACACGCGTCATTTACTTAATTCTTGTCCTCAAAACACTGCGAGAGGTAGAGGGAGTATATAATTTAGAAAGTTTATGTTTTATATACAAATATTTCTTAAAAATAAACAATTAATAATAGTTTTTGCAATTTTATCAAGGATCAAAATTGATTAACAGCGTATTTTACAATGAAATGTTTACAACTTACTAGTTTCACAACAATTCCATTGCCATAACATAGAAAGACAAGATTTATCATCATTTAAAACCAGCTGACTTTTTCATTTTTGTTCCTTTTCTTCAATGCATTACACGCGTCATTTATTTAATTCCTTTCCTCGAAACAATGCAAAAATATAGAGAGTAAATGATGTAATTTTTTTTTTTAATCTAAATTAAATATTTCTTGATAATAATTAATTTATATTAGGTTTGAAATTTTATCTTGGCGCAAAATTCTTAATAGTATTTTTTACAATAAAATGTTAGATTAAAATAACGATTAAGATAAAATGATGCTTCCACAATGTTTATCTTCATCTCAAACTTGTAGTCTTTTTTTATTTTAGTCTGTTTTCTTCAGGGCATTACACGGGTCATTTACTTAATTCCTGTTTTTAAAACAATGCTAAAGATAGAGAGAGTAAACAATTTTTTAAAGTTTTTTATATTTAAATATTTCATGATAATAATTAATTTATAATATTTTTTTCAATTTTATCAAAGCTGAAAAAAAATTAATAGCATTTTTTACAAAGAAATATTAGATTAAAAAAAGCAATGCTTTCACAAAAATACATTCTAATCATATAGAATAACAGAAGATTTCTCTGCGTCTGAAACCTGCTGACATTTCCATTTTAGTTCGTTTTCTTCAGTGCATTACACGTGTCATTTACTTAATTCCTATCTTCAAAACAATGCGAAAGGCAGAGAGAGTAAATGACTTAGAAAGTTTACCTTTTTTATATTTAAATATTTTTCGAAAATTATTAATTTATAAGAAATTTTGCAATTTTATCAAGACTAAAAAATTCAACAGCATTTTTTTACAGTGGAATGTTATGTTGGAGAACCTATCTCTTTCCCATGAATTCCATCCCTAACATACAGAATGACAAAAAGATTTATCTCCATCTGAAACTTGGAGTCTTTTTTATTTTAGTTCGTTTTCTTCAGTGCATTACATGCATAATTTATTTAATTTCTATCCTCATAACACTGCGAAAGGTAGAGAGAGTGAATAATTTTTGAAAGTTTATATTTTATATATTTAAATATTTCTTGATAATAAATGATTTATAATAAATTTTGCAATTTTAATGAAAGCTAAAAAAATTAAATTAATAGCATTCTTTACAATGAAATGTTTTGTGGAGAACCTACCTCTTTCCTATGAGTTCTATTCCCATCATACAGAATGACAAAAAGATTTATCTTCATCTTAAACTTGCAGTCTTTTTTTTATTTTAATTCGTTTTCTTCAATGCATTACACGCGTCCTTTACTTAATTCCTGTCCTCAAAACAATGCAAAAAGTAGAGAATGTAAATAATTTTTGAAAGTTTTTGTTTTTTAAATTTAAATATTTCTCGATAATACCGTAATTACGCGTGTATAACGCGCACATTTTTTCAAAAAAATTAGAGCAAAAGTCCTAGATGCGTGATATACACGACACACTTTTTTACTGTTTGATGTAATCACTCAATTTATAAATGAATCAAGAGATGTATTTAAAGAAGAAATTAAAACACAGAAAACGTAAAGTACTATTGGATCTTTATTTCATCCCTTGTATTTTTTTATACAACAGTTCTTGTAACATTAGTTAAACGCTAATTAGCAATTCTCATTGCCGTCACTCACTGCTACCCGCAGTCATTCAATCCATATCTGAAGTTTAAAAATATATGTTCGGTTTGTCTTTTGGCTTGATGTAATGTTTGTTTCGACTTTCCTAACTGAAATTCATTTGGTCATCTATTCACTTGCATATCAGAGTTTCGGTGCGCGTTATGTACGAGATATTTAAAAATCGCAACTTTTTCTTGTAAAATACGGGGTGCGCGTTATACACGAGTAAATGCGGTAATTATTTTTTAATAAATTTTGCAATTTTATCAAGGCAAAAAAAAAAAAATAAATAAATAAATAAATTAATTAATTAATAGCATTCTTTACAATTATACGTTATGTTGGAGAGCCTATCGCTTTCACACAAATTCCATTCGCATCATACAGAATGACAAAAATATTTATCTTTATCTAAGACTTGCAGTTTTTTTTATTTAGTTTGTTTTCTTCAGTGTATTACACGAGTCATTTACTTAATTCCTGTCCTCAAAACACTCCGAAAGGCGGACAGAGTAAATAATTTTGAAAGTGTATGTTTCTTACATATAACTATTCCTTGATAATAATTATTTCATAATAAATTTTGCAATTTTTTTTTTAAGATAAAAGAAAATTAAACAGCATTCTTTATGATGAAATGTTGTTTTGGAGAACCTATCCCTATCACATGTTCCTTATCACATGTTGTTTAGTACAGTACATTACATGCGTCATTTACATAATTCCTGTCCTCAAAACACTGCGAAAGGTAGAGAGTGTAAATAATTTTAAAAGATGTTTTTTATATTTAAATATTTTTTTATAATAATTAATTTTCTAATGCATTTTAAAATTTTATCAGTGGTCAAAAAATTCAACCGCATTCTTTTCAACGAAATGTTATATTGGAGAACCTATTCCTTTCACATGAATTCCATTCCCATCATAAGGAAAGACAAAAAGATTTTTATTCATCTCAAACTTAGTCTTTTTTATTTTAGTTAATTTTCTTCAGTGCATTACACGCGTACTTTACTTAATTCCTGTCCTCAAAGCTTTGCAAAAGATAGAGAGAGTAAATATTTTGTAAAGGTTTATGTTTTTTATTTATAAATATTTGCTGATAACAAATAATTTATATTAATGTTTGCAATTTTATCAAGACTCAAAATTGTTTAATAGTCTTTTGTACAATGAAAAATTTACAACTTACTGCTTTCACAGTAATTCCATTGTCATCATAAAGATTGACAAAAGATTTATCACCATCTAAAACCTGCTGACTTTTCCGTTTTTGTTCCTTTTTTCAGTGCATTATACGCGTCATTTATTTAATTCCTTTCCTCGAAACAATCCAAAACTACAAAGAGAAAATACTGTAGAATATTTATATTTTTTTAATCCAAATATATTTTGATAATACTAAATTTATAATAGTTTTGTAATTGTATTATGGCTATAAATTTTAATAACATTTTTTTACAATGAAATGTTAGATTAAAATAACCCAACGCTTTCACAATAATTACTGACTTTTCCATTTTTGTACGTTTTTTTCAGTGCATTACAGGCGTCGTTTATTTAATTCCTTTCCTTAAAACAATAAAAAAAAACCCTTACAGAGTAAATGATGTAGAATATTTATGTTTTTATTTTTATCTAAATCTATTTTGATCCTAATTAATTTATAATAGTTTTTGCAATGTTATTTTGACTATAAATTTTTTATAGCATTTTTTGCAATGAAATTTTAGATCAAAATAACTCAACGCTTTTTCAATAATTGCATTCCCATCATACAGAATGACAGAAGATTTATCTTCATCTGCAACTTGCGTTCTTTTTTCATTTTAGTTCATTTTCTTCAGTGCATTACCAGCGTCATTTACTGAATTTCTTTCCGCGAAACAATGCAAAGTAGAGAGAGTAAATTATTTAGAAAATCTACTTTTATTAATCAAAAATATTTCTTGATAAAATTATAATAATTTTTGCAATTTTATCAAGGCTCAAAATTGTTTAATCGCATTTTTTTACCATGAAATGTTTACAGCTTACTGTTTTCACAACAATTCCATTACCATCATAAAGAAAGACAAAAGATTTATCACCATCTAAAACCTGATGAATAATCCATTTTTGTTCATTTTCTTCAGTGCATTACAGGCATCATTTATTTAATTCCTTTCCTGGAAACAATGCAAAAGTACACAGAATAAGTGATTCAGAATGTTTAATTTTTTTATATAAATATTTCTTGATAATAATTAATTTATAGTCGTTTTTTTTTCAATTTTATGAAGGATTAAAAAAAAAAATTAATAGCACTTTTTACATGAAATATTAGGTTAGAAAACCCAATACGTTTAAGAACAATTCCATTCCTATCATACAAAAGTTAAAAGATTTATCATCATCTCAAACTTGCAGTCTTTTCCATTTTAGTTCATTTTCTTTAGTGCTTTACATGCGTCATTCACTTAATTCCTCTCCTCGAAACATTGCAAAGTTAGAGAGAGTAAATGATTTAGGATGTTTTTGTTATATCAAAATATTTCTTGATAATAATTAATTTATAAGAACTTTTTACAATTTTAACCTGGCTTAAAAATGTTTAATAGCATTTTTTATAATGAAATGTTAGTTTAGAAAACCCAACGCTTTCCAACAATTCTTTTCCTATCATATAAAATGGCAGAAAATTTTTCTTAATCTAAATCTTGCAGTCTTTTTCATTTTAGTTCGGTTTCTTCGATGCATTACACCCTTCATTTATTTAATTTCTAACCCTCCTGCAAAAATTTTTTAAATAGCTGTCACCGTTTGCAAGTTATTCAATTTTTAAATCCATCAGTCATTTTTGGGACACCCGGTATATATATATGTATGTGTGTATGTATTTTTAATCGTAATTTTTTGTATTTTACTGGCAAAAACCGTTAATGTAATCGCAAAGTCCGTTTAAATATGTATAAAGTTCGTTTTTTTACGCACATTGTCTAGAATCTCTGCTGCAGCTTTTTTTCAGTGTTTGGAAATGTTTTTCGTTTTTATCTGGATATATTTTGACATTAAATAATTTATAATAGTTTTTGAAATTTTATCAATATTCGCATTTTTTAATGGTGTTTTATACAATGAAATATTATATCAGAAATTATAATGCCTTCACAATAATTCCATTTCCATCATACAAAATGACAGGAAATAGAAAGATTAATTCCCATCGTAAACATTGTTTTCTTCAGTGCATTACACGCGTCATTTACTTAATTTCTCTCCTGGAAAGAATGCAAAAGTAGAAAAAGTAAATGATTGGGAAATGTTTATATTTTTTGTTATTTAAATATTTCTTCATAATAGTCAATGAATAATGAGTTATTCTATGATATTAGAGTTCATTTAATTTTAGAACCAGGATCTTTTAACGGGCTTTTTCGTCCTATTTAATGAACAAAATTATTAAAACTTCTATAATGAATCGCAGAAAATAAAAAATACTGCGAGTAAAGTAATACATAAAAAATTTAAATCAGAAATTGTGGTATTTTAGACACATTGGAACTTCATAGACTCTAGAAATTTGGAATTATGCACCGTGATTATGATATATTCACCAAATGTTAAACATATTTCAGTATAAAGATCTAAATTTCAATTTTTGTAACTGCCATATGATATTTAGAAATTGATATTTAAATTGAAATATAAAACATCTAAATCATATATTTTCATAATAGTCGATTCCAATAATTCTAAATATTCCGATTAGAACGAAATTTAGATTTGTTTTCAGATCGTTTTTAAAAAAATGTGCGGATTAGTTGGTGAAATTCTTGGTGTTTTCTTTGGTTATTCAAATATTGTTTATTCAAATATTTCAATCTGTTATACATATATGTGTATATAGAGAGAATATTTATAAACTTTTAATTTTTTATTGAATGTAAAAGGCTGTGAATATTTATCTTTAGATCTAAATTCTAAAATTTCTCATGAACCCATGGTACATATAATGACTCAGTTTTTTATGCGTTAGAATATAGCTGAACAATTATATGCTACATGATTATGGACTTAAAAAATTAAGGTACGGAAAGTTTTTCAAAATATCTTAAGCGCAGCATGTGTTTTTATGCATTTTTTCTATAATGTAATTTTTATGATTTTGTACGTTTTTGTACAATTCCATTTTAAATAAACTGTTCAAGCTTTCAGAATTTTTTTTTACTAACTGGTTTCTTTAAACTTATATATTATAGGTCTGGTAGGAAAAATGTAAAAGAATGAAGAACATACCTATAAAATTATTAGAATTTTCTAAGTGTTTTATTATTTATTTATTTATTTTAAGCGAAAATATAAATTTCTTCTTATTTTTCAAAAATAGCATGTTTTCTGCTAAAGCATCAAATTTTAAGACGATGTATTTAATAGTTTTTTAGAAATAGTCAAATAGATATTTTGTTAAAAAAATGTAAAAAATAAATTAATTATTGAAAGCTAATTTAAGCATGTTTTTTTAATCTAATTTATATATGTGCTGTAATGTGTATAGTTACTGTAAAAAAACATTTTCAATATCTAAGTCAAACCTCATGTAAAAATTTTTTATGTTAAAAATTGATGATTATAAATTACATGATGTTAATATTTCCAAAATCTACTTCATCTTTCTACTCGAGATGTTTTATATGCCCTTAACCTTCCTACTCTGAATGGGTCTAATCGACCCATATCTATAATTTACTTTATACGATTCGAACCATAAATTTTTCCATAAAGAAAGTTAAATAACAGATTTAGAAATTTAAGTCAATTAGATATATTAATATGTTTTAAATAGCAATTCTGGTGTGAAATGTTTTCATCAAGATTGAGTAAAATTTGAACAGGGTAGGAAGTTTAAATGTAGCGGTCGATGTATCCATGCTTTTTTAAAATACACATACTCATCAATTCTAGTAATTTAAGGAGTTTTAGTGGCTGATACTTTTCTCGTTTTTCTTAAGATTATAGGAAACACTGTCATAGAATAAAAACAGACCAATAACAATGTAATGCATACGTTTGTTTAGATGAAACAAAAACCAGGGTAATCTTTAATTAGTAATTCTAATATTACCCTGGCTTCCAAAAGTTAAGGTTCAACTGTTTTTTCTGCGTTTACTTTGCAAATGTATGAATATACAAACAACAAATCTGATGAAATTGTGCGCTAAAAAAGTTATCTATTAAATGCGACATACAAATTTACTTAACCCTTCACTGCACGGTGTGCCATATATGGAACATACCGATAAAACCTTCTATTTTCCTAAGAATCTTAAATTTAGGTTATCTGAGCTTTGTGGCATATGTAAAACATTCAACCAAATAGTTTTGTACCAGTTTTTCTCACTTGATGGGAGAACTTCAATAGTTAATAAGTTTTTATTAAAAAAAAAATAAAAATCCAGTCTGCATCGTACACAACAGTAGAATTTGCTTCAACCCTTTTCATACAAAAATATTGAAAGTATCACAAGGTAAAATTTTAGACATTCGATTATATCACATATTTATAATTAAGGTTGCTTAAAGCTAAAATATTTCACTACATCAGATTGAAATCTTGTTTTTGTGTTTGTGCCAGACATGGAACATAGAGCATTAATCCCATAAAACATTCTAATGAAAAATTGCGCACAAAGGGATAACGCAAGATTAAATCAATCCAATATTATTTGTATCGATAATGATGATCAGTCTTTTATAGTTTCTGAAGATAGCTGGGATAATTCAACATAAATTCAGCTAAAAGTAACTGAAAACGCTATTTCTTCATATGAATCAGACGTTGACTCGGAAATGCAATCCAAGAAATTGATTCAACTGCCGCAAAAGATAAATTTTTGTAATTAATATTAAAATAAATTTAAATTTCATTAAAAGTACTATATAAAAGTTAAAATCAACAAGTGAAATTCAACAGTATTGAAGTCAGATGTTTTTCTGCTGGCGGGATAATGTTATATGAAGGTAATGTATGTGGGGGGGGGGAGGATTGAATTTCTAAACTAAACAAATTTTCAAATTATCAGTGTAGTTACATGCAAATGTTCACGACGAATGCTCCCCTTTCCTTGACACTCTTTATCAATAATGAATACATATAATGAGAAGCATCAATTTAGAGAAATATTGTTTATTCTTCAAGATGTTGCAGATATCCCTGCTGGATCTATTGTTGATAGAAAAAATTGAAAAGGAAACACAAAGATTTGTAGCACAAATAAAAATATAGAGGAAGCAATTCCTTAAGTGCTTAAATTATGGCTCTGGAGACTCCCTATCAATTTTTGCCTTTTTTGTAAACTTGAACTTTTGAATCTTATTTCAGAAGAGAGACGTAGATATCCTTCTATCCTTCTATAGTAAAAAAAAAACTAGCCTTAAAAGGAATGACTCCTGGAATGATGCTGATGTGGAAGATTTCCGGAACTAACGAATCCGGGTTGTCCACTCCTTCCATAAGTCGAATAGACCAATCAGGAAAGGGCTCCGTCTATGCATCGCCATATGGGTTACCATAAAGAGAGGAAAGGTTACCATCGCCAACAATCGCCAAGTTTGTCGTCAACTTGGCGATATATCGCCAAATTTGGCGACCAAAATTAGTTGTCAAAAGTGACGCCAATTTGGCGATAACTGTAATATTTCGCTAAATTTTTAATTTCTTTACAACACCAGTCGTTTGATACATCATTTGAGAGGTTTGCAACTGCTTATTCATATAATGGATGTCTTGTGTGTTATCCCCCATTCTGCTCCCCAGGGGGGACACATTTTTATTTTCTTTACAACACCAGCCGTGTTACACAAGATTTGAAAGGTCTGCAACTGCTTATTCATATTATGGATGTCTTGAGTGTCACCCCCACATTCTGCTCTCCCCAGGGGGGGTCACATTTTTAATTTCTTTACAACACCAGTTGAGTGAATCATCATTTGAAAGGTCTGCAACTGCTCATTCATATTATGGATGTGTTGTGTGTCATCCCCCACTCTGCCCCGCAGGGGGGGGCACATTTTTAATTTCTTTACAACACCAATTGTGTGACACATCATTTGAGAGGTCTGCAACTGCTTATTCATATTATGGATACGTTGTGTGTAACCCCCCCCCCTCTGTCCTCAGAGGGGGCGCATTTTGTAATTTCTTTACAACACCAATTGTGTCACACATCATTTGAAAGATCTGCATCTGCTTATTCATACCATGGGTTATTGGCGAGCGCAGCAAGCAGGGGTAGACAATAATTTGGAATCGCGAAGTGATTACGCGGGGGGTTGGCGAGCATAGCGAGCAGGGGGGGGGCGGGGCCCCCCTAGTAGTAAAAAAAAAACTAGCCTTAAAAGGAATGACTCCTGGAATGATGCTGATGTGGAAGATTTCCGGAACTAACGAATCCGGGTTGTCCACTCGTTCCATGAGTCGAATAGTCCAATCAGGAAAGGGCTCCGTCTATGCATCGCCGTATGGGTTACCATAAAGAGAGGAAAGGTTACCATCGCCAACAATCGCCAAGTTTGTCGCCAACTTGGCGATATATCGCCAAATTTGGCGACCAAAATTATTTGTCAAAAGTGACGCCAACTTGGCGATAACAGTAATTTTTCGCCAAATATTTTATTTCTTTACAACACCAGTCGTTTGATACATCATTTGAGAGGTTTGCAACTGCTTATTCATATACTGATGAACCACGTTTCATAGAGACCTGGTCAGAAATGCGCATGGGCGAAAAGAGCGAGTCCATTTCGAAAATGGGCAAGTTCGTATTATCTCGAGATGAGTTTGTTCATTAAACATTCTGGATATGTCGATTTTTTTTCTGGCAAATATATTTTTGTTTTTATAATTGAATTATCTGTTTTTAAATATTACACTGTAATTCTGCTACACTAAAATAAGTTATAAACAGACAAATATAATAAAAAAGATGATTTAAAGGTATGATTATTAAACTTAGCTTAATACATTTTTCCCTCGCAATTTAGCGTAACTTAATCGTTTTAGAATTAACGGCTTCATGGCATGATTTTAAAACTTGCCAGATTAGCAATTTTTTTTAAAAATTTCTTTACATTATTGTGTACATTATTTATTTATATTATTTGCATGCATTGGATATGAATATGGCGCAGATATCATATATGCACAAGTTTTGGTACAATTTTTTCCACCGTCAATTTGGCGATAACCTTATTTTTGAATACTGGTTAAATATACATTTTTTAATTATTTTCTATTATTTTTAAAAATAACAACAAATAAAACAATTTTTAAATATATTAAATTTTAAAAACTAATAACTATAGAACAAAAATTTTTTTTTATATAATTTGAAAAGAGAAAAATTAAGGTAAATAAACAGTTTATCAAAAAATAAACAACAATATCAGGGTTACCATATTAGGCAAAATAACGCCATTTTGGCGACAAATAAATCCTAGGGCGTATATAACATACATATGTTCTGAATATTTAGGCTGTTAGAATTGACAAATTTCTCGCATAGCCGCAGAGTCAGATGCCAAGCAATCGTTAAAACTGTGTTCTAGCCATAAATATAAATGCTAAAAAAATGAAGAAAAAAACAAACATACATTTATTAAAATTCACAAAAATGTAGGAGAAAATATATATTTTAGAAAGTTTATTCCGAGGACTGTTAGAAGGTGCGCAATCTATTTAATTTAAAATAAAATTTTACTCAGAACAAAAAATAGAGAACAATATTATATCATTTCCATGAATACGTAGAAGTAATCTGGGCCTCATAGGTTATTCCCCCTAAAGTCTCAATGGAATCGGCTTGACATTTTGCCAAGTAAGGACCTTACAAAGGTGGCATATCAGTAATGGATGTCTTGTGTGTTATCCCCCATTCTGCTCCCCAGGGGGGACACATTTTTATTTTCTTTACAACACCAATCGTGTTACACAAGATTTGAAAGGTCTGCAACTGCTTATTCATATTATGGATGTCTTGTGTGTCACCCCCACACTCTGCTCTCCCCAGGGGAGGGGTCACATTTTTAATTTCTTTACAACACCAGTTGTGTGACACATCATTTGAAAGGTCTGGAACTGCTTATTCATATTATGGATGTGTTGTGTGTCATCCCCCACTCTGCCCCCGAGGGGGGCACATTTTTAATTTCTTTACAACACCAGTCGTGTGACACATAATTTGAGAGGTCTGCAGCTGCTTATTCATATTATGGATGTCTTTTGTGTCGCCTCCCACTCTGCCTCCCAGGGGGGGGGCACATTTTTAATTTCTTTACAACACCAGTCGTGTGACATCATTTGAAAGGTCTGTAACTGCTTATTCACACCATGGGGCATTGGCGAGCGCAGCAAGCAGGGGTAGCCAATAATTTGGAATCGCGAAGCGATTACGCGGGGGGTTGGCGAGCATAGCGAGCAGGGGGGCGGGGCCCCCCTAGTAGTATAAAAAAAAGGATTCTTCTCAACCTTTAAAAGTTTCCATTACGGATATTACTGGAGTGATGTTTTAGGCAACGTAACAATTAAGGAGACAATGTCTGTCAATAAATTTGAAAAAAATCCAACAATTTTCACATTTTAATGACAATACTAAAGAAATTCCTACAGACAAAAAAGGCCATGATAGACTTTTTTAATTAAGGTCTCAATAGTGTGTATCAGGTTTTTCGAGAATATTATATACCGCCTGATTTGAATCAAGATTCACGGCAGAAGCTTTTAATTAAATTTTATACTTCTAACTTTGGAGGAAAAAAAGTTTCAAAATTGATTTCTTCATATAATTTTTTTCAGATAGTCTAGTGTGAATTCAATATTATAGAAAAACAATTGCTTACCTTTCAAAGGGTTAAATACGTGCAATAAAATTTTAATACATATTATACTATTTTTGTATATATAATACACCAGTATTGTGAGCTTCATGCCACATTTGGCGCAAAAATGAAAATATCTCATTGAGTGCTTTGGGCCACATATGGTACATACGACAAAAACCGATATTAAATATATATATACATGAAGTCAGAATTTTTTTTATTATTTTTCCCGGATTTGTGACTGCCTAAAGTAATCAAAATATTTTTTTCATACAAAAACGAATAATCGTGCACTAAAGGGTTAAGTTAAACGTATAAATGAAAATACGACAGAAAAGCACTCACGGTGGAAAATTCCATTCTTGGAGAAATCAGTAAATTGCAGTAAATCGCAGTAAATCGCATTAAAATGTGACAGAAATATTGAAAACCTTGTTCTAATACGGACTTGAATGCATTGGCGGCATTGACTTTTCATGCCCTCAATAAATTATAAGACACCGAAATAGGTAGTCTGACTAGACATGGAGTAAGCCTTGTTCCAGCTCATTTAATGTCATTGGAGGATGTCTTAAATCTATAACCTGTCTTGCAAGATAGTACCAAAGATGTTCTATCGGATTAAAGTCTGAAGAGTGAGCTGACCATTCCGTTTTCTCCAAACAGTGATCCTGAACAGAATCTTCAACAACCACAGCTCGGTATGGTCTCGCATTTTCCTCCAGTAGAATCAATTCATTGTCAATATCACCTGCTTATGGTTGCACATTTTAATCAAAGATCTCATACCGATATCTCTCACCAGTCAAAAATCCTCCATGGAACACAGTCAGGTCAGTGCGGCTTCCGAGTAAGATCCCTGCCCAAACCATGATTCCACCGTTTCTGTACACGTGAGTTTAGACAGCGTTTGATTGATGGTATCGAGTGAATTTTTCTCTCTAGATCAGATTGCGTCCTGAATCGCTCTCCAGTGTGATTCTGGATTCATCTTTCAAAAATACAGAAGCCCACTTTTGTGTAATCTAGGAAACATGTTCTTTTCCGAATATAAGTGGACATTTCTCTGTCGTCTGTTGAGGAGGAGACACACAACGGGTCGCCTTGCATAAAGACCTGTATTGTGAAGACATATTCGCGCCGTATTGGCGGAGATTCTTCTTCCTGATGTTGCAAAGTGGTCTTCAATCAGTAGTGAATCATCTCCTTCGGGCCGAAAGAGCTAGGAAGAGGTCTTCTGCATTGTTGTAACACGTGGGTGGCCTGGAACATGACTTCTGGGCACAGAATCTTCGGATTCATATTGATCCTGGAGTCGTTGGACTAACTGCGAGACATATTAAGCCGTCTAGCAGTATCGGCGTGTGACAACGCCATTCTTATCCATCTTAACGCCCGCCACCTGAATGAATCGGGCAAACAATTTCTTGACATTTCAGGACTCTATTGGTTGTTGCGACCAAAACTGACAACAATAGTTCAAAATTATAATAATATTACACACGAAAATGCCAAAGCTTCGTAATTGCATTATTTTCTCTCAGTCAAAAATACCTATTCTTTTCAATAAAATGAAGCATTAATAGCATTAATTTTTGCGCAACTATTTTTAAAGCTTATTGTTGTCATTCATATAAACTGTGAAGTTTATTCTCACTACCATTTTTTTTCCTGTGAGCTTCAAAACATATATTATACCTTCACTTTTGGAGGCCAGTGTCAATGCAATGTGTTATTCAATGCAAGATATTTAAAAGTCATTATCAACCACAGACATGTTAAGGAGACAGATCATTTTACGTTATGTTGAACTATTTTATACTTTATATTGTATATACATACATGTCATGTGTTAGTAAATTAGAATGTTGTAAATTACATATCACGCATTGAGAGAAAATGCTGATTTTACGGTATAACATTGGCAATTGGGGTGACAGTATTATACTGTACAATTATGACTAATAAGCCGAAATTGGCAGAACAAGAATAAGCAGTAGGTTCTCGTTTTATTTATGTACTTGCAGTAATATTCCTTGCATTTCTACCTAACGTATGATACAGCACTATTTATTTTGCGATTTACTATTGTTTGATTTAGGATATAATATTAATATCTAGAGTGCCTGCATTATACTTTTTTTGTGCTGCAGCCTTTTTATGAGTTTTAGCTAGATTTCTGTCTCTTTACCAATTTTTTTGTACTTCTCATTTTAAGAAAAATGTAAACTGTTTAATTTAAATGAGAGATGGAAAACATTTATTCATCCCAAAACTAAAAAATGCAGATGGTAGGTTTTGACTATTTTTTCTTTTCTTAGAAAAATTCATAATAATAATTTAATAAGAAGTTTTTTTTTACATTTCATTTAAATAACCATTTCATGTATTTATTTCGCTTGTCTAGCAATTATTGATTAATTAATTACTACTAAATTACTTCATAAAAAAATAACAAACTCGAAACACTAAGAATTTCACAATAATTTCATTTTCTTTTTTGAGAAAGATTTATCTTCGTCTAAAAGACTGTCCCCTTTATTTCGTTTACTTCGGCGCATTACACGCACCATTTACTTAATTACCAATCTCAACAGAATGCAAAAACAGGCAGAAATAAATGGTTCAGAAAACCTTAAGTGCATTTTTTACTATATGAACCTATGTTAGTAGTTATTATTTAAAATAGTTAGTAGATATTATTTATTTTGCGACCACACTAAATTTATATGCATCAATAGATTCTAATTATTTATATATGTATATTTTCATGCTACATTTAGTTTTAATCCCATTTTATAAGAGTCATCAAGTCTATAATTTAAAACCAATCTTTAATTTATAAATATTAGTACTTTCTAAATGCAAAAACTATAATGTGTTTAAACTACATTTTAAATTTAACCTTTCGAACATACACCAATTATACATATGTTTAATTTATGACTTACATATTTATGAGTGAGATGCCATCCCAGATATAATATATCAGTTTTATACAGATACGTTAAAATTAATAAAACGAAAGAGGACAAGGATTACACTGTTAAAATTTTGAAACATTGGCTGCATCCCCATTCCATCGCTTTTATAGAAAACGATTACTCCACTATGTTATCGAGCATTTTTGTTGGTCAAAATAGAGATAGTCTTTGAAAGAATGAAGTAACGATGCAGCAAAAGTTTAGAATTTTTAACAATGAAGAAAAATATTGAATGAAAACTGCATAATTATCTTTCTCATGAATCGGTCTCGGAGTGCACAAATTTATAGGTCAATTTGTAAATTATTTTCTTCCAAATAAAAATTCAAACTATAATTTCTTATTCCTTCATTGATAAATTCAAGTAATGACTTCATGATCTTTAGAAACATGGTCAACTGTTTCGTTTGTTCGGCTTTTGACAATTTAGAGATTAGAGGAATTTCATTGGAATTAAGACTCTCTTCATGACCATTAGCACGAGGAACGCCAGTAACTGTGTCTTGTTTTACATTTTCAACGTGGCTATAATCAACAAATACTTTACTTATAAAGGCAACACCTTTATCGCTAATGTCGGGGGGAAGGAATTTATAAAGTACAAATTTGTAGACATAATTTTGATATACTTTCGGTTCCAGAAGTAGTTTTACAGGGATACGGCCAGATTAATTTAGTAAATGCATCTCTTAAAGAAAAAAAAATGTTTATAATTTTTCTTAGGGACCATGTATATTGGACTTCTACATATAGTTTTGTCATGGCACAAACATGCACCTTGTTTGTGTTCGACTGTATAGTTATAATGAGCTAACATGACAGACAATGAAACTAAATTGGTGCAATGATCTTTTTTATTCAGAGTAAGTGCAAATGTGTTGTATTAGTTTATATATTCAAAGAAATGACTAGAACGTAAGTACAAAAATTTTTTAGTTCTTCTATAAGAGTGTTAATTTCTCATGTATATCTTGCGTATTTACGTTCGGCATTTGTGTTTTTTAACTTTTAAAGTAGAAAGAATGACACTGCTTCTAAGCAGGAGACGTTTAAAAGAGGCCTGGTCTGACCCGTAATTAAATGCTTTGTAGTGAACTTCTCTTTCACTACTAGGAGATAAATGCTTAAAACAGTACCTGATGAAAGTTTGTCTTTCAAAAGATTAAAAGCATTTCGTTTTATGCCACAGAATTGAAATTTAGTGTTCTTTTTTAAGAAGATCTGTTAAAGCCTGAGCTATCAAAGATTAATATTGGAGGAATTTACGAAAATATGAAATAAGACCAGGAAATTAATGGACGTATTTTACATTTTTAGTTTTCTAGAGAATTTAGATGTTAGTGTTAATATTTTTATTATGGCTCCTTATCTAATCTATGGATATGATCCCAAATGACATGCGCTCTTTCGAGTTCTTTAGAAAGAAACCTAATCTGTATTTAGGCAAAGTTCAAAGATCGAAAACTCTGACTTATTAAGTCGAAGTGTGCAAAGAGTTCCTACCCAGAAACGCCCATCTAATAGTTTTGATAGTAAAACCTCTGAGCCACTAGTAAGACAAGAAATTTAAAGATAGCTTTAATTTTTAAGGAAGATGGATGCAGTTGACCATTTTTAATGTAATGACCCAAAAAATGAATTTCTCACAGTAAAAAGTAGCCTTTTTTAATGATTTAATTTTAATGAATTAATGAAAACTCATACGTCGATGCAGTGTTACGAACATGTTACAATTCTTGGTTCCTACGACTTCGTTTTCAATGGGTGCTGAGAAGTCCTCCATGAGAATACAAAGTCATTTTTATTAATCTGATCTCGAAAAGTATTATGAATAAGTCTTTGAAATATTAAAGGTGTATGGCTAAGGCCTTTAAACTGACCAGCATGTATAACCAAAGTACTGTACTTTGTAATTCGACAAAAAAAAGCATTTTAAAAATGAAGAATAGTAAATAATTTTCAAGAATGTCTTGAATGATGCCACATTTTAAACTCATCAATAAGTTCTTCAATTATTGCGAGCTAAAAACTTTGTAGTATGCTTTAGAATTTAGCTTCTTTTGGTCGACCGTCAATCTATTTGGCAAATCTTTCTTCTTTACTAGGACATTAGATGATTAATCGCTCCGGAGAGACAGTTCAGAACTAGATGGAACGATTGCTAAGAGTTTGAATGTCTGCTCTAAAAATAAACAAGTGAAAAATATTTCTAGTCCTTTTACGAATAATTTATTTTCATAAGCCACTCAGAAATAATTTTTTCGATGTAATCCTTCTCTATTATCACCAGGCATCTGGCAGGACTAGAGGTAGATGTTTCGTTTAGTGGATGCAATGCAAAATTAACACCACTTAATATAATTTACTATATAACATCTGTACAGATAATAAATTCAAAAGATGTGGAACAATCTGGGACTATTGGAAATTATTGGTATAGGTACAATAATCATAAAATGCAGTGCCCGTAGAAAAACCCAAAAGTATAGTATTAGTTGTAGTATGAGCTAATGAAATTATTTTGTATATATAATACACCAGTATTGTGAGATTCATGCCACATTTGTCACAAAATGAATATATCTAACTGTGTGCTTTGGGACACATATGGCACATACCACAAAAACCCATATTAAAAATATATATATGAAGTCAGAATTTTTTTGTTATTTTTCCCGCATTTGTGACTACCTGAAATAATCAAAATAATTTTTTCATACAGAAACAAAAAATTGTGCAGTGAAGAGTTAAGTTAAACGTATAAATGAAAATACGACAGCGTTGAATGTTTAAATTTCGAAATTGTAGGGAGTTTCTATAACACTTTCTTTTAGCAAACGTTTTTCATTTCCAGTATTTAACAGTGATATAACATGTACAGATTAATTTGTGACTTGTTTAGTCATAAAAATGTTTCACGTAATAATGGAAATACAGAAAGTTCGGACTTTGTGTCTAGATTGGTTTTTCTTATATTTTGCTAAACCAAATTTGAAGCAAAGAAGGTCAGATTTTGATCCAAAAGATTTCTCCTTCACATCATTTCTAGTTTCACGTTAAAAAATTTAATGTTTTCATAGTGAAGTCGAATTTTTTCATACATTGTGAGCTTTTGTTTGAATTCCACAAGGGATTTACAGGTAAGATTGATTTTCAAGTGACAATGTAATGCATTAATTTCCAATGCTTGATGTTACCACTCAAACAAAATTGCTTCATAGTAAGATACTATTCTTCAACTGATTCGCTTCTTCTAATTTTCGTTTATTTACTACATCATGCAACTTAGTTGAATCATATGTGGTGATAAATTATGATATTAAAAGTTATCTCAGTCTGTCGTGTTAATTGATCTGAATTTCTGTTCGTACAGAGAACAGGGCTTTTTCTCGTAAGTATATTTTAGCAAATATGAATTTAAAAAAATCAAATGTTATAAATACACTTGTAACATTACCAAAATTGCTTATCAATCCATTAATATCTTGAAAAGAGCTACCATCAAAAATAGGTGTAGAACTTTCGCAATCACTCATAGGAGAAGTCATAGGAGTCTCAAGTCATAGGAGAAGCCAAAAATCTTTGAACTGGTAATTGTTTGTTTTTATCAAAATATGATAATTCAGTGTCATTATTACACTGTAAAAATTATGACTATTTTGCTGCATCGTCATTCCCCAGCTTTTATAGAATATCACTTTTTTGGCCAATAAGAATGCTCCATGATAGCCTGAAGTATTCGTTTTGTATAAAAGCGTTGGAGTGACGATGCAGGAAAATAGTCATATTTTTTACAGTGTAATTGATGTATTATTATTTGATGGCATTTCAAATCCGACTCGGCGTCATTGTGAATTTGAATACTATAATCTAAGTTTAAATCTGATAAATATGTAATTGGGTTATAAAAGCAGTTAAAGAACTCTCATTCGAAATACAAAGCACATTGCAAAGTGTAATTCAAATTGCTTAAGGAAAAATTTGTTTGAACTTTAGTTCTTTTATTTTTGTAAGGAGTGTAGTCTGTTCGAAATCTTAAATCAGAAAAATTAGTATATTATTTTTTTATCGGATCGATCGTTTTAAGCATCAAATAAGAATTTATATAACAATTTAATTTTATCTGTTCGTTCATTTTCAAACATAAGTTCTAGTTCGGGGGTGTCTACTAGCATCATAATAAAATAGAAAATATATAACAATGTACACACCGTTAAGAACAATATCAGGCATCAATGAAGAAAATATCCACATGAATAAATATCGATATATTTGTGAGTCAACTGCAATTTTGACACCACTTTATGGAGTGAAAAATTTCATACCATGTGTAGACAGATATTTCGCATTTATTGAGATTAAACAGGACAAAACAAGAAAAATCTTCTCTGAAAATTACATTAATAATCTTTCTTGCTGATCTATCACATGAAAGCATGCTGCGTTTCATTTAAAAAATAATTCACGGTTCTCACATTGTTTCAAATTTTTAAAAATCGTCATAAATCGTCGAAAACGTTCCTTTCAAAACATCGTTCGTTCTATATCAACCTACTGTGCTCTATGTACTTTGTCCTTTTTCCCTTCACACTAATATCTCCAACGCTTATAATCTCAAAACGGAGTTGTTCAAGCATTGCGTGCAGTGCAGCGGCTGGAAAATTCAATCGAAAAGCACATGTAACTTACAAAAATTTCCCCATATGAAAATTGATTTAATCACTGGTTTTTTCAAATAAAGTTTTTTTGTTTTCATTTCCTTTGCTTTGATTTAATTTCTAAAGTTTTATTTGTCTTAGTTTGCTTTTATTAATTTCTTTTAATTTTGCCAATTAAATATGGTAAAAATTACTTTTCCAAATATAATGTTCATAATAGACAATTCAAAAAATCGAAATTGTCAAATGTGAAACACTTTTCCAATAATCACAGATTATACACATGTCATTGTATTTAGAAATATCCATGAACATTTTAGTTTTAAAATTTTCTTCTTGGAAGTTATTATTTGCTTTCACAGAAAGTAATGTATTATGCTTAACTTGTTAAAAATATTACCTTTTTTATGAGTAGATACGAACCTTTTGGCTAATAGACATTTCGGGATTTCTTTTAAATTCTGTGCACTTTAGTAAATTATAAGAGTATAATGAGTTTATGAAAGTAAACAAAAACAGTTATGCTTAATCTTTCAGAATTTTTTATTATTTTTACCATAAAAATGATTTCTTTATATAAAAGATATCAAAAATATACTGGATAATTTTAAATACAAAATGATTTAACATTTCCATTGAGAATATTTACTGATTATTCTTTTGATAGACATTGTAAAATGTTTTAATTGCGTTTTGAATGCTTTTTTATTTTATAGAATAATAATTTATTTTCAATTCAGATGAAAAAGATTCATAATTTATGCATCATTTTTATTATGATTTATTAATGTTTAATTGTTATATTCTTCAGCTTCAATTTTTATTGAAGAATTATTGGCCCGTAGATGACAAAATGGCAGAATTAAATAAACTTTTTTATTCAATACAAACTGTTTTAATTTTTCATCGCACGATTATAATATAGGATTTTTGATTCACTTTAAAAGGTTAAAACTTAAAATTGAAAATTTTTTTAGGGTTTTGTGCTATTGTTCTTATAGGTATTAAATTAAAATTAGTTATTTTTTATCAAGTTTTTAATTAAAATATTACCTATACCACTACTACAATTATAAAAGTACAATAATCCCAAGATAAAAGCATCAGAAGTTTCAAATTATTAAGAAGATATTATCGAAAGATATTATTATTAAGGAGAATTTCGTATTATCGGGTATAGTTATTATAAATATAATTTTATGAGTTTATGACTATTTCGAAACCACTATGCGACCTGCAGAAAAAATATAGACGTTCGTCAGAAACATTGAGTTTTGAAAGTAATAGAACGGTTCAACCTTTCATATGTCATCGAATCATCCATGATATCATCGTTCATATCATTGAATCCTAAAATACCTTTACTCACCACTTTTTAAATACATAATTATTTTGGTAATAATGTTTTTTAAAGGAAATTATCTTTATGAAATACTCAAAAAATTATGTTTATGCAAAATATTATAAGATTTATTTCATTTTAATAAATACTTTTTAAATCATTGATTTGTTTATTTCGATCGATACACATAAGTTATTTTACTGATTCTTTAAAAAAAATACACTTATGTTTAGTTGTTATGATAAAAAACCTCTGCATTATGAAATGGCTGTAAATAACTATGTTTTTATCCATTAAGTACAATTTGTGAAGTATTTTAGAAACATTTTCATTTATTATTATTATTTAAACAGTAATGTGTTCGTCATATAACTAATTATTAGTGTATTTCTCTTAGTTTTCTTCAAAGTGTTTTCTTATTTTTTTCTTTTATTTCTACATCATTTAGCGTAACATTGCATAATTTTTTAATATATATTAAACAAATGTTTTCTGATTTTTTTCCTTTTATCGTAATAGTGCATTAACTATTAATATAACTATAACTTCTTATAATTAGCGTACATTTAAAATTTTTACATCTTTCATTCTAATGAATGCTGTCTCTCAAATTTCCAATTTCGAGAAATTACATTCTTTATATTTTTTAATGAGCTAAAAAACTATTTAAAACATAACTTATTATATTTTATTTTACTTAGTCTTTTCGTTTACCTTTTGAAAAATGTTTGAGATTTTTTTGCGAAATAGTTACATTTTATTTTTTCTTTATATGCTGGATGGGCACTCACAATGGTGTCCAATATTGAATTCCTAAAGTGATAGTCATAGACATATAGTTTCAGTTTGAGTAGTGCAATATTTTAAAAACGCTTTGTGCTAATAAAATTATTTCTTAAAAAAAGAAATTTAAATTTTTATACGGTCCCCTGGTCCTATAAGTTACATTTAGTATAATTTTCTTTCTGCACTAGATGAAAAAAAATCCGGTTCATTAATTCCGGTTCATTCATTACCAGGTTCCGGTTCTTAAAATTGACTTAGTTTTGAAACTTAAAATGCATGACGTAACCACTTTTCTACATCTGAGCAAAAATGAGTTCAGCTATACTTTGAGAAGCAATATACCAAGTGCTTAAACCGAAGAACTTATTTCATGTGTATCTGAGCTTAGCAAAAACTGGTACAAGTTTTATTATTGCGTTAACATTAGTTGCTTATCAGATTAGATAAAATTAACCTGTACTAAATTAACTTTAACCTGTTTTATTTTAAAGAAAATTGTAACTCTTTCCTTTTATGGTTTTTTTTAACAAAAATTGGATTATTTTTATGTAATTAAAATATTTATAATAGGTTATTTTTATTTAAATTCAAAGATTGTATGTATGATTGTCCGGTTCGAAATTTGTACTAGAATTTTAACTCACTTTCAAAAATGCGATCGAGATTAAATTTTACATACTGACCTAAATGACAAACAAACAAGCAGCAGCACAGACAATCAACTCATTGAGTTCACGACTGAAATTCCAGACCTAATTAAAACTTGATTCGCATATTAAAATGCAATCAATCGTTAAAGTCAAATTTTGGTGAGAAAAAGCCCAAAAACCCATATTTTAGTGGCTCACAAGTACGTTTTAGAACTTTTGTTTTAGGCATTCTTTTAGAACTATTGTCTATGGTATCAGAATAGCATCTAATAAACTTCCGAAATATTTCTTATTCCATATTTGTCTCTCTAGCAGAAATTGTTTTACTTTTAATGGTTCTCTTGAATTTGTTCACCGCTTTAAGGCACAGATGATTTCTATTGATGTTTTTTCAATATTTGTTAACATTCCAGTCGAAGAAACTTTAAATTGCTGTAACATACTTTGCAAATTTAAATTCTCTTTTTTTTTGTATCAGGAGCACATTTATGCATACGTCTTTGAAAATACTTTTGTTTTTAATGGGAATTTCTTTCATATGACTGATGACTTGGCTATAGGTAACCCTCTTATTACGATTTTATCCAATTCATATATGTGCACCATTTTGAAGTGTAAATAAAATCTCCAAATTTCAGTTCTACATTCATTAGGCTGATGATATTTATATCTTACTTTAAAGAAATTCAGATATTAATCATATTTTCTCTTATATGGATTCCATTGTTTCTTGCATACGATTTACTATTGAAGTTAAATCCAACACCTGCATTTATTTCCTGGATGGATGACCTTGTTATTCTTAATGAAGTTCCATGAAGTCCTGCATTCGCAAACATTTTTCTCTCAGTCTTCCACCTCACAGGTATTCATCTCATCCTCCTAACTAGAAATTAGAGACTTTTAAAACTTTTTTTACCGGAGATCCGTTCAACTATTCAGTTAATCAGTGATGAACATAAGTGGCTAAAAGCTATTGCGGTTGATAGTGATTATTTCTATAATAATTCCATTCATAGAAAATTGACGAAACCCGACAGTTCTTAGGAAAATAAAATAATTCCAACTACAACTCTTCGGTTGTTTCATCATTTTTTCTAAAATCAGCCAGCATGTTACTAATATTTCAAGAAAATACGAATTCAATGTTGTCTTTTTTCCTGTCAATAAAATCTTTTTTTAAGCTCAAACACCTAATTGATTGCTTAAATAACTGGAGTATGTACCAGAATTATTGAAAATGTGGTAATTTTTTATGTTGGCCAGACTAAATGGGATCTTAGATTTTGTTTAAAGAAACATAACGGATGTGTTAAATATCAAGAGCCTGAACGCTGTTCTGTTACTCAACGTTTTTGGACTTCACAACTTACATTCAATGTTTCCTCACGCAGCATTCTCCGAAAGTGACTTTCTAACCTTGATCTTATTTTCTGGAAAGCTTTCTAAATTTTATCTTTGGTATTAAAAATTCTCACTCTTTAGATAGTGACCTATCTAATCTTGTAATTTTGCAAGCTTTCGGAAGTCATAAATTATTTTCTCCGCTTCATTTTGTTAGTTTTACGATAGATTTCTCTACTTGTCCAGTCAATTTTAATACTACTTTCTTCTGCTTGATTGTTTTTTGGCGCTTTTGATCCCATAATAGATATATAAGCCAGTGCTTCTTTGTCGCTTTACCCGGCTTAGCACACTGTGACTTGCATTTATGATGAATCCAGGTAGTAAATTCGAAACGGCTGTTAGCTTTTTTTTGAGGCATTTTTGCGCATTTCTAATTATTTTTTTTTTAAATTCTATACATTTTTGAACAATGGCATTTTTATATGACTATGCAATTTCAATATGATTTTTAAGGACATAAGATAGTTCATAAGGAAGGCCTGTTCCAATGATATCCTAAAATTACAAATAGTTGATGCATAGTTATGTGCTGCTGACAAAAAATTAAGGAAATAGAAAATGAAACTCTTTGTAAATTAACCGAGTGCGAAATGCGTATAAAACAGTGAACGTTGACGAGAATAACACTTCAAAATATTAAAAATACTTCTTAAAAAGTACATGCGGTAATTCATATTAATATCTCCTCTAATTTATTTCCTTGCAATTTGCTTTCTCTTGAAAACAAAGAATTTTTTCGAACAATCTTTTCCCCAAAACATTGTATTCCCTTTATTAAATAAATGAGAAATTTTATCTTAATAGGTAATTCAGAAATTTATTTTCAGTTCGTTAATTTAATGCTGACTTTTGCGCTATTAATTTAATGTTTGTCCTCCAAAGAATCATCTTGTTCTTGACCTCAATGCTCAAAAATATATTTTCATTATATTCAAAACATTTCTACTTGATAATAATTATGGAATGCAGTAATTGAAATGTATTTCTCATAAAGAATTCTATATGTCAGTTTTTCATTTTTTTTGATGAACATATCCATCAAATTCAATTTTAAAAGAAGTATTATCTGAAAGATTTAAAGAAGAATTAGAGAATGGGTAGTTTAAAAAATTAGCATAAAAGTATTCTTAAAAAGTACAAAATACACTATTAAAAGCATTTTATTATTAATATAGAAAATTAAATGTATTTATACTTTATCTAAAATAACAGTAATTTTGCAAAACAAAATTAAATTTCAAACTATGTAAGAACATAAAAGTAAAAAAATCAAAATTATGATTTTTTTTTTTTACTAAAAAACTGCTAAAAATGCGTTAAACGAGTTTTAAACACAAAAAAAAACCCCATTAAATATAGTAAAAGGTCACTTTCTAGGGCTATCAAATGCTTCACCCAATCATTTCCATAAAAAATTAACATATCATAAGGATATTTTCCCTTGATAATGAATGTTGGAATGTCAGTCACAAGTGCTTGTTTGCCACCTTTTTAACATCTTTTTTTATTTTTAAAAACGTAACGTTGTTTCACGTTTCTTAACATGTTTTTAATAAATCTTAATTTGAATTTTTGTACATTTAAATGCTTTTAATATTAATAAATATTTTGCAATTTTTAATTAAAAAATATCGACTTTTATTACTAGATTTTAAAAGATATAAAATTAATTTGCCCAACGCTGTATTAAAACATAAATTCCTTCAACTTATGTTCATTTAATGACTTCAGTATAACATGGAAAAAATCCCTTTATAATTTTGATTTTTTTTTTACAAGTTTTTAAAATTGATGAAAACGTCACTTTTTTTTCTTTTCATACAGCCACCGTAGAAGCAAAGCCCATACAAAGTTTGGGCGGGTGGAAACAATTTTCCTAACAAAGATATAGCACTGCGTCACTTGGTGAAAATTGTTGAAAATGACATTTTTTTAACTATGTTTCTGTATTTATTTGTTTTTAATTACTTCTAAAAAGAAGAGAAATAACTTTGATGAAATTTAAATTGGACAAATTTGTGTTTTTAGGTGTGTGCAAAATTATATAAATGCGTAGCACCTATAGTCGTCGTTCAGACCGTCCGTCTGTCGGTCCGCATATAACAACGCAAAAACTGCAGAACTGAATTGTTTGAAATTTAAAATATATAATTATTACATAATTTTGTTCACTCATTTAATGAAAATTGGATGTATAGTTTAATTACAGGGACAATCAAAAGTGTTTCGTTCCCTTAAAACCAATGAGAAAAATAATTTCAAGTTTAATGATAATAATAAAAAATATACACGCGTCGAATCAAGCAACATTCTTCCTTAGTGGTCTGTTTTAAACAAATAGACTAGAAAAAATAATAACAGAAGCATATATTTCAAGAGCCTGGCTTAAAAAGATCTAAGTTCATAACGAAAATGAATCATTTCATAAATCTTTTAGTACACATCATACGCATTTAATTATTAGAATCATACACTTCTTACGGTATAAATCTTAAATATGTTTCTTTGGAAGTATTATATGTGCATAAATTTCAACATCATTGAAAACTTTAAATACTTAAATCCATTTCGTAGACCTAATTACGCAATATATCTTACATTACAGAATAGCCTACATGAAAAACTCAAATACCGTTAAAAAAAAAGATAAATTACATTTTGTTTTTCTTTATATATTTTTTAATATAATTGCAAAAAATATTTGACAATTGGAAATTTTGTGAATGAAATATTTGTTTTTGAAATATTAAATAAATGCTTTATCAATGTACGATAAGATATAAATTCATATTTTCAAACAAATATATTTACTTATCCAAATACTTGATGCATATTAAAGGAACAGTGCACTTTTATGCATATTTTTAAAACTATTGTCACACAGATACGATTTTTGTAAAAGTATATATTTCATCATAAATATGTAAAATACTGTAAAAAAAATTCCAATCGGATTATAATGTAAAGATAAAAATAATAACACAAAATATTAAAATACGTCTTGTGTTATAATTTGTAAAAAATTTTTTTCGATTTCGCATTTTGCTTCACTTAACACTCTATTATAAATAAATTTGTTTATTAATTTGTTATTATCTTGAAAAGTTATTTTTATTAGTTTTTAAAAAAAATTCTGAATCGATTTTTATCAAACTTTTACTCTTTAAGTTTAAAATCAATTGCCATTTTTATCTTAACGAAGTCGAATTTTAAAATGCATGTACAGTTTCTTTATGAGCCAAATAAGTATTCTGTGTTATCCATTTTATGAATTTTAATAAAAATATATCACGCATCATTTCAAATATCTAAATTATTGAAAAATCAATTAAAAAAACGGATTTAATGTATATTAAAGGACCAAAAAAGGCAAGAAAGTTCAAATGCTTGTAACTTGAAAAATAACCGCAATTTCATGTTTATTATTATTATTATTATTATTATTTTAAATGGCTCAAAGTAAACTAGTGAATAATATTATGGACAAAAATATTTTTTTGAGTTTTCAATCGATCCCTGCTCAAATAAATTTCAACAGCCCCCTTAAGTGAAAAAATTGTTATTTCACTTTTTAGTATTTAATAATTTCTAAATTATTTAATTATTTAAAAGTGGTAATTCTGATGAAAAATACATTTTAAGAAGTTTTAATATTAGGTGTATTACGTTTTCCTTCAAATTCAGAAGGAGTTCATATATCTGATTTGCGGATGTAAAATGTTTTTTAATTCAATGTCCAAACAAGCTTATTCAATTTAAAATTTTTAAAAATTTGTAGATCCTACATACTCTTTGATAAAGGGTATTTAATTTTTTTGCCATATAACTTTTCTATCCATAGATTGACTCAAATGTATTGTAAGGATTTAACTGCTGTAAGAATCTAATTTGGCTAATTAAAGCTAGACAATGGACTGGTACATAGAAGTCTGGCGATTGTGGAAGCACTTAAAAGGATTAAGGTCCTTTTTTTCCCTGTTGACAGCAAGTCTAGCGCGGCCTTTTTCATGTGACGTTAGCATATTAGTTACGGCTACTATTGATTAATCGCCAAACCACCCTGAGAACTAAAAGTCGGTTGAAATAGTTTCACTATGCCCAGACGGACGATGGCAATCTGTCGCCAAGGCGTATCCCAGCTGAACCAATAACTTTGATCTGGGAGGGGCCCGAAAGAGTTGCTCTCCTGATGGGAATGAGAGAGAGATGATTCTCGATGAGGGAGCTCGCTGTAAAAGGCGTGTGGTAGTTTTTTCATACAGAACCCTGAGTTCTTAGAACTGTATATTATTTTGTCATATCTTGAATAAAGTTATTTAACATGGAAAAGGATTTGCATCACTTCGTCGCTACCAAATATTTACTGAACCATATATAGTAATGCAAAATCCTCACAGTATGTTTAATATAATTCTTACATAATGACTTACTGTCTTTCCTATCTTTACTTGTATTCTTACAAAGAATAGAAAACGTCTGAGCTATCTTTTTCACAAACATTCATTCCTTTTATTAAGGGTAGAAGAAACTTTATCGAGTTGCAATAGGTAGTTTAGAAATTTCTTTTCAGATGGTTTAATGCTGCAGACTATACCCGCCATTAACCTAATGTTTGTTTTGAAAGATATTCTCTATTCTTGAACTTAATGCTTAACAAAATTTTTGGTCAAACGGAAAACATTTTTGCGTAAGTTTTTTTTCAGCACTTTCTTCGTAAAAAATTACATGAATTGAATAATTTTTTCCTTAGGAATATTTCATATGGGTTTCTGGTCTATGAATTATTATTAAGTTTTATGGGTTATGGCACAAGTTAACAAATGAATGAAAATAAATATGATATTTTTTCAGCATGTGGACCTTGACGAAAATCAGAAAATGGTCTTGCAGAGTGAAGGAAATCTGCAACGTATTTCTTTGAAACCTACTTATTATTTTCTAACAACATGGAAATAACAATCATGTTACTTATATATATAATATATATATATATATATATATATACATATATGTATTATATTTACATAATTATACATTATTTTTTTAAATAAACTATTTATCGATTTTTATGTATAAACAGAAAGAAAGTGCATACAAAAACTTCAGAGGGAATACTGAACTGAAACATTTCAATCGTAATGATTTTAAATTCATTTAGGAATTATGATGTATTTCTTCATAAAGTAATTAATACTTCTTACATTAAGAATGTTTCATATGGGTTCATGCGATATGAATTATTGCATGAAATTTGTTAGGATGATGCTTCTGATGTTACAAATGTTTGTAGTTGACGCTAAAAATGTAGTTTTTGAAGCATTTATAAAAATATTATTTTACTTCTTAATCATAAAATAAAATAAATTTGTGTGCATTAAATGCAGCTTGCAGTTGTATATTCATTTAAATATAAAAAATTTGTTTAACTAAAAAATATTCAATTGCAGAAAAAAAAAAAATTCTAAACTACTAAATTTCAAATTCAGCATTTTTCTTTTACGGATAAAGACATTTTTCAAAATCTCAATATTATTATTTACTGTCTAATTAACTTTTTTAGGTCGAGTTTAATTTTGTATCATTATTTTATGTCTTATATTTCGAATTTCACATTTAGATTCATGGATTCCAATAACGTGATTTTATAGAACTAAGTTCCAATATCAATTTTATTAGACACGGTAAAAGACAAAATATTTTTCCTTAATATGTGGATTTTTATATTCCAGAGGGAAAATTTGCCTTGAATACAATATTTCAAATTGCTCTATCAAATGTTAACCTCGTGAAAAAGTTTCAATGCCGGGGATGGAACCTGGATTATCAGTACAGCTCACTGACATTCTTCCGTTTAAGCCACATGAAACACACCCAGTCTGTAAATTCTCACTATTATCGGCATGGAAACATTTTAGCTAGGTTGGCATTTGCGCCTATCAAGCAATTTAAAATTTGATTTCCATTTGAATTTTTAGCATTTTTACTTTTAAAAGAACGAATGAAAATAATTATCACTTTCTAGGTTCGAAAAAATAAATATAAAATAATATACATGACCTTGGATTCAAGAGGATAAGATCCTAGAAGGACCTTGAAGAAAAGGATGTAATAGATACATATTATATATATATATATATATATATTAACAGATTTGAGAAAACTATATTACGGATAATTTTATTAAGTTAAATCAGAAAATTTATTTTAATATTATGTTTAATTAAGTGCATCATAGAGAACACAATATTTAAATTATCTTTTTTACGTAATTCTTACACTTAAAGTATAAAAAATAATAATAATTATCTGTAACTTTCTTTGTCATCCCTTTTCTAGTAAAACCAAAGATCGTTTTTGATGCTAAATATTTTCCATTATTAAGTGATGTAAAAAGTATTTTATTATTCTACGTAATTTAGGACATTCATCACAGTCAATTTGTTTTTACAGTATGGAACATTAACTTCATTTTTTCCGTGGAAGAAACTATACTACTCTGGATCTTTAACCATTAAAAATATGTTTTCTTCTTTATACATAGTATTAAATTATTTTAAAACTTTTAATTATGCTTGATAATTGGTATATAGAAAATGAAATTGTAAGAAACAGGATAACAATAAAGATAATTCGGCATAAAAAATTTCTTAGCATAGAGTAATTGTGATGTATTTTCCTCTTATATATTTACATGTCTTTTCCACTTTTTACATAAAAAAATACTTGACTCTTATTTTAAAACAACATTAATAGAATAATATGCAGAATTTATGATTTAATGTTTTAAAATCATTTTGTAGCAGTTTTTTTGGTTTTACAGTTTTTTTAGTAAAGATAATAACTTTATCAGAGTTGAACAATATACAAAAATAAAAAATATTTTCCCTCTATATAGAGATTTTTCTAAAAAAAAGTTTACAGATCAGAACATTTTTTATACTAGGCGGTATAACTACTGTCAGCTACTATAACTTTATGTTAGCTGTTAATTGATACCCTAAAAGCTACATTTGTGCAAACTATTATATTGGGACATACTAGGAGATACACATTCGTAAATTTATCATTTCAATTAAAAAAAACTCCCATAGTTATAAGTTACCTCTATGCCAAGAACTGACAGTAGAAAAACCAATGTTATTTACTAATGTTATAGTAAAAAACATTTAAAAAAAGAGAAAATAACGGAATCTAATGATCCATTACTCCCGGAAGATGAGTGGTGCATAATCCAAAAATTAGTACTACAAGTGGTTGACTCAAAGATTTATCATTGTTCTTCCCTGCTCCCCGTCTTCTATTTTTCATACATTTGAAGAAAGGACAAGCAAATTATAACTCCACGAGTCAAACACTGGTAGTATTATTTTTGACTTACGCTTCACGTCACTTCCAGCAGACATGGATCATTAGATTCCCCTTTTTCTACTCTTCAATAAAATAAAGGTACTTTTCTTGTGCTTTATAACATAGTTTTTTGTACTGTCGGCTCTTAGACTAATAAAGATTGAAATAAAAGAACATAAAGTATGGAACACAATAGAAGTAAAAAGCAATTAAATAATGATAACCAAAAATGAAAATATCTTTCAAGTAATTTAATGATAAAAAAAACGTTATTCCTTAGTATTTTTTGTCTACATTTGACAGCAATAATATAATTATCAGTTCCATCGCACCAAAGATAAATATCATTCATAATTACCATACGCTTAGCATTTACAAATATCTGTCTTTCAAATTCTTTCTTAAACTTTGGATTATTTGCATTTGTTTACGTTTTCCGTCACTTAAATCAATAATGATTTATTAAAAACTGCCTCCATCTCAATCTAAAAAAATCCTGTTATCTTACAAAAAACACATTTCAAAAGAAATAATCTTAAAATGTAAAACAGATGTTAAATAAAATAAATAGTTCCTACAGATGTATTATAATCTTTTCCATAATATACAGTTTAAAAATTAAGTTGAGAAACTTTTCTACAAGAATAAATGTAAAGGTAATTATTTATTCATGGAATGTGAAAACAAAAATGTTTACAATTCTCTCATGCATCTAAATTCCAATTATTCTTGGTAGTTTACCAAATAAAACTTGCTGTTTATTTTTATCACGTTAGATTCACTGAGCTTCAAATGCACTTTAAAATGTGCGAGTATTTATTTAAAATAACATCGGAATAAAAATTTAAGTATGTTTATATTCAGTCTGTTTTTAAGCGGCAGGAGGGCTGAATTGAAATTATGAAAATTTGTTAAACTGTGCATCAAAACTATATAAATAATTTTAACTTTTTTATTATACTTCAAAAAAAGTATTCTGCAAAAATGTTGTTTTATGATATTGTTTTTTTTTATTATGAAGAACTAAAATTTAGGGATTTTACTATTTTATTTAAAACTGACTTTTTAAAGTGATTTTAGTATTTATGATGTAAATGTTTTATATATATCTCATAATGGATCATTATCTTTCATCATAAGTTAGGTGAAACTTATAAATTTATGTAAACATAAAACTAAAATTATAAATCCATTAGTTGTACTAAATTTTAAATATATAATTTATAAAAGATTGTACATTGAAAACACTATAACATGTATCAGTTTCATAACGTATTCAAACTCTACTTATATGAGAAAACATGAAATAATAAACAAAAGTGATAAAATACACTGGTAAAAAGACTGTCGATCCGTAAACTACGAAAAAACTTTATAATCACGAATGAAAATATTCAATAGCTGTCTCCAAGTCATCCAAAATTCCTAAAAGCATTCCTTTACCTTTAGAAACTTGAGAAAACTGTTTATGTTTTAAATTTAATGTAGACTTTAAAAATAAATTTTTTATTAGCTTTCGGTAATTTTAAGAAAAGTTTTAGAAAAGCTTTTACAATGTAATATACTGGACAAAAACATCTGTAATCCTAGAGATGTAAAGTTGCCTAAATCATTGTGGTTATTAATATTTTATCTGAATACTGTACACGAAAAGATACAAATCTACAGAACTAATTTTTGTAAAATTTTAGAATTCTGTAACTTTACAAACGTGTCTACTAAAATTACAGTTAACTTACTAAAATTTCATCTGGAACCTGGGTTCTACTTACAAGGAAAATTATTGCAATCCCAGTTTCCTAAAAAATTCTTAGTAACCTATTTTTTTTTTTTTTTCAGTGCAAATCTGTATCTATTAGATGATTTTTTGCTGTTGCCATTACATAAAAAGTTCTAGGAATCTCGATTTCCTAGAAAACTTTAAGTAATAGAAGTACAGACTTTTTTTTACAGTGTAATCAGTTCTCTCATTTTGAAAATTGATTTTTGCTATCATACCTCAAGTAAATTTATTCAGCTACTTAACTTAAACTGTGCATGTAATTCTATTTTAAAAATACTATTTTTAAATTTAATGTTAATGCTTCAGTTTATTATGTTTTGGTAAATAAATTTTTAGCATAATATTCTTGCTGAACATTGAACTATTTATTAAACAACTCGTAGAATCTGGTTTTCTATGAAGAGATTCTCTACCCAGTAAAGCATTGTAACTTTTTCGGAATATGGGGCAGTTGATAAAAATTATAATTTTATAAATTTCTGCATCAAATTTCAAAGATAAATTCTTTTGAAAGTTTATTAAAGATAAAGAAACACTGTTTGGAATCTTGGATCACGCGAAAGAGGTTATCATTTATGGTTACATTTTCGTAACATAAGTAACACATTTTTGCAGTACATGGGAACTAATTAATAAAAACCTCGAGTGAATAACTACAATCATTAAAACCAACGTTTGAACACACAATAATTAAAAATACATTAACTTTTGTGTATTCAAACGTTGGTTTTAAATCCTTCTATAGCAAAAAAAAACTAGCCTTAAAAGGAATGACTGCTGGAATGATGCTGATGTGGAATATTTCCGGAACTAACGAATCCGGGTTGTCCATTCCTTCCATGAGTCGAATGGACCAATCAGGAAAGGGCCCCGTCAATGCATCGCCGTATGGGTTACCATAAAGAGAGGAAAGGTTACCATCGCCAACAATCGCCAAGTTTGTCGCCAACTTGGCGATATATCGCCAAATTCGTCGACCAAAATTAGTTGTCAAAAGTGACGCCAACTTGGCGATAACTGTAATATTTCGCCAAATTTTTTATTTCTTTACAACACCAGTCTTTTGATACATCATTTGAGAGGTTTGCAACTACTTATTCATATAATGGATGTCTTGTGTGTTATCCTCCATTCTGCTCCCCAGGGGGGGAACACATTTTTAATTTCTTTACAACACCAGTCGTGTTACACAAGATTTGAAAGATCTGCAACTGCTTATTCATATTATGGATGTCTTGTGTGTCACCCCCACAATCTGCTCTCCCCAGGGGGGGTCACATTTTTAATTTCTTTACAACACCAGTTGTGTGACACATCTTTTGAAAGGTCTACAACTGCTTATTCATATTATGGATGTGTTGAGTGTCATCCCCCACTCTGCCCCCCAGGGGGGCACATTTTTAATTTCTTTACAACACCAATTGTGTGACACATCATTTGAGAGGTCTGCAACTGCTTATTCATATTATGGATATCTTGTGTGTAACCCCCTCCCTCTGCCCTCAGAGGGGCGCATTTTGTAATTTCTTTACAACACCAGTCGTGTTACACAAGATTTGAAAGGTCTGCAACTGCTTATTCATATTATGGATGCCTTGTGTGTCACCCCCACACTCTGCTCTCCCCAGGGGGGGTCACGTTTTTAATTTCTTTACAACACCAGTTGTGTGACACATCATTTGAAAGGTCTGCAACTGCTTATTCATATTATGGATGTCTTGTGTGTCACTCCCACTCTGCCCCCCAGTTGTGCACATTTTTAATTTCTTTACAACACCAGTCGTTTGACATATCATTTGAGAGGTCTGCAGCTGCTCATTCATATTATGGATGTCTTTTGTGTCGCCTCCCACTCTGCCCCCCAGGGGGGCATATTTTTAATTTCTTAACAACACCAGTCGTGTGACACATCATTTGAAAGGTCTGCAACTGCTTATTCACACCATGGGGTATTGGCGAGCGCAGCAAGAAGATGTAGCCAATAATTTGGAATCGCGAAGCGATTACGCGGGGGGTTGGCGAGCATAGCGAGCAGGGGGGCGGGGCCCCCTAGTATTGTATATAGGAACTGTTTCATTGTGTAATACATAATGAAATAGACAAAACTTTCATTTAAATTTACTTATACACTGTAAAATAATCTGTAAACCTACAAAACTAGTTTTTGTAAAGCTACAGAAATCTGCATGTTTACAAAAATTTTATCTGTAACTGGTATAATATTTACCCCTCGCATAGTACAAATACATGAAATATCTCAGTTTCACCGGTTAGCCAATCAGTAAGGGCTTTAGTGGTGACGTAATGACTATTCACGCAGCCACAGAGGCGTGAAATGCATCCATTTTGAATCCGGAGCTGATAAAAATTTCTAGATACTGAGTAAGTAAATTATTATCCTTTATGAGTTGAATATAGCCATTCTACTTAATTAATAAATAAAAATTAATGACTCTAAAAGGACTATTTGATTTTTTGTTATTAGCAAGCTAATATTCCAATTATTTTCTGTTAATTGCATATTTATACTTTGGTCAAATAACTATTCTTTGCGTCTTAGTTCATTACAAGTACGAAATTTCAAAAGTTTTACGTAATAAATCAAATTTACCTGATCTTTTTTCTGAAAATTTCTGAAAATTCACTTTTCTTTTTTGCCCTCATTTCCACAATAACAAAATTTAAAGTGTTTAAAACTTACTTTAAAAAATGTTTTACTATTTGTTTCTTAATAGTGAATAAAATGTATTAACCATTCGTTACATCACATTCATTTCATTATAACTTCATATGAATGTCGCCCTTAAAATTTTGCTTCCGAATTTTCTTCACACAGTAACAGTACTCAAAATTTAAAAACTCTTTAAAACTGTCTTATTTAAAATAATATCAAATAAAATACAATCTGTGCTCTATGCGTTATTTTATTGTTATAATTTGTGAAGGAGTGAACTTTGTAATAAAGGCACTCTAGCATTTTTGAGATCGTGACGTCAATGATTTAACATGTGTAAGCGTAAAAGCGACATCTATCCTCTCTTTTACTTTAACATTCTACAGCGTGTGTGTCTTTCTCGGATTCTACAGTTATGTCGCGGTTACAAGTAATATGTAAATTTGTAGTATCTCAGTTTGCAGCGTATAAAAGCTTGGAGTTTGAGTGTGTTTGGCGTGTCTAGCGGCGTTAGCCTGCTAGTAGTGACTAGAAGCTAGCTAGGTGGTGACGACAAGCAGTGGGATTGATCTAAAGCGAGTGATATCAAGTATTATCGAGCCTTCAGTGAGTTGACAAGGAGTTTTGGAAGGCGATTCGAGAAGTTGGCCGGTGATAAGAGTTAATATTAATTACGTTGACTATTACAAAGTTAATAAAGAATATATATACAGCTACGAGCTGTCTAATAAAGTTTTATCTAGCAGCCTAGCCAAAATATAGCTGAAAAGGAATCTGAAGTGCCCCGATTGAGTTAGTGCCGGAGCTGTGAGTATAAGTTTAATCTTTTAGTATTGTTATCAGTTATTAAAATTACAGAACTGCTCCACTGCCCTTCAGCCCTAACCGTTTTAAATAAACGGTTTTTATCTTATGTTCTGAGTTATGTCTCCATTCCACCCCCACGCTGAGTGTCCAACCGTTACAAATAGTGCCCAACAAAAAGTCGGACATTGTGAGATTGTGCCACGTTTTTATTTTACAGGTGAAGGTGACATTAATGAATTTTTAGCAAAATTGGATGATTATATTTTGTTCAATAATATATCTGAGAAAAATAGATATAAAGGGCTTAAATGCCTTCTCAAGGGCGAAGCACTTTTGTGGTTAGAAAATATAGGAAAATTTTTGATTAATGATGAAGCTAAAAGATTTGAGCAGACTGTGATTGAGTTAAAAAAGGCGTTTCCTAGCGTTAAAGATAAGAGTATTTTGAGGAAAAAAATTTACTGCAATAAGCAGAATATTTACGAATCGACATCAAAGTTTTACTTACGTAAGCTTCAACTGAAAAATAAATTGGATTTAGATATCACACTTGAGGAATTATTGGACATAGTTCTTCCTCTCTTTAATACGAATATAAAAGGCTATATCGAGATTAGAGCATCCAAGGACTTTGCTGAAATGCATCAAATTTTATCGAAGTATGAGACTCGGCATAGCTCGGATCAACGGGATTCGCGTAGCCCTCGACAGAGTCCTGTCACGGGAAATAATTTGAGAAATGAGGGGGAGCGAAATTTTTTGAGAGGGGGACAGCGATTTCTGGATAATAATTTGAGTAATGGAAATTATGGATTTGGTCGTAATGTGTCAAATACTGGTAATGGTAAGAGGAATTTTGGTGGTGCTAGTAATTTTAGAAGTGTTGATAGATATATGTATGGAAATAGGCAGAATAGTGATTATGGTCGGAAAAGGGGAGTATGGGGCAAGACTGTTTCTTCGCAAGTAAGGAGATTAACTTCTGATGATAATTCTGTGGGTAGATTAATGCAAAAGAGATGTGTTTAGAGGCTGGAAAAGTCTTCTGTGAGTTTGAATAAAGTTACTATTAATCCGGTTGAGTTACCTGAAGTGTTAATTGTGTTGGATGGTATTGTCGTTAAGAGTGTCTTCGATACAGGGGCAGATAAGTCGTTCATTTCTTATGATTGTTATCGTAAAAATTTTTCATATAAGAAGTTGAAGAGGTTAAGTCTGGTAGTTCAATTTGCGCAAGGAGTAGCTTGTGATAATAAGGGTTCAGTAGATTTAGAAGTTGAAATTCGTTCGGTTAAGACAAGTTGGGAGTTTTGTGTGTTAGATGGATTAACAGTGCATTGTATAATTGGTGTGGATTATATGGAGGATAGAAAAATTAGTCTGAATTTCTTTAAAGAGCCGTTAATCCTGAATAATGATGAGAATGTGAGTAAGAAAGGGCCAATTCTAGTGTCAGTTGATTTAGGGGAGTCTGGTTTGAGTGAAGTTGAAAAAGAGAAGTTTAATAAGACTTTGGTCGATTTTGGTGAAGTCTTTTCAGATAAACCGAGTTTAACGAATGAAATTAATATTGGTTTTGACGCATTCGTTGCTGGTAAACCATTTCGTTAAGATTTTATTTCTGATATATTTATGGCTTTGTGTGAAAAGTTAGAGATTGATCATTCTTTTACTGTTCAGTATCGTCCACAATCTAATATGGCTGAGCGTGTAAATCGTACATTAATTCAATGATTTCTTCTTATGTTGGTTCGCATTATTCGAATTGGGACCTGTTTCTGCAGCATTTTGCGTATGCACTTCGTACGGCAGTTCACGAGTCGACGGGGAAAACGCCGGCTGAGTTAATTTTGGGTAGAAAGGTGATTACTCAATTTCAGAGGTTAATTATGGTATCGGATGCGGAAAGTCGGTTTATGTGCCAGGATATTGAGAGGTTGGTTAAGGAGGCTCATGTTCAGATGGGAAAAGCGCAGGAGAAGCAAGCCCAATATTATAATATGCGTAGGAAAGAGTTAGAAGTGAAATTTGTAGATTTTGTTTTAGTAGAAAAGCATTGGTTAAGTTCAAGTCGTTAAAAGAGGGTAGCTAAGTTTGGTCCAAAGTTTGTGGGTACGTTTGAAGTTCTGGAAGTTCGGAATAATAATTTGGTTGTTAATGTCAATGGTGAAAGAATGACAGTTAATTTAGATCACGTTCGAGTTTATAAGTTTAGAGAAAATGGTAGTGAAAGTTCTCAGGTGTCGCGTGGTGTTTCGCAATATTCCTGATCCAATGAGTGTCCCGAATCCAGCACTTCTTCATCGAATTGTTTTCACCAATATATAAAAAGAAAATCCGGTCAAACAGCTCCAAAAACTGTTATTGAAAGTAGAAAGTCTATTAAACCGAGAGCAAAGTGTGATAATAAAAATAAAAGAGCAATATCAAATATGTCAGACTCAGTGTGCCATAAAAGGCAAAGGATCATAAACTGTCCCGTTCCTCCACTTATTAGACAACAAACTCAAAAACATATGTTATCCAATAGTTCAACGTCTTCGGTACTTAATCCTCGAAAAAAAAACTTTATATGGACACTCGTCAAACTGAGAAAAGAACTTTTAAATCTGATTTTTTGCCAAATAAGAGACAGCGTAGTTCCGGAAACAAACGTGGCCTAGGATCTTTAGTAACTTCGGGTGCGTTTAGAAAGAAGAGACAACATTCAGAGTACCAGCGTCAGCAGTTTGAATCTAGCCATGGAATGACCCCAGCGAACCGATCAGAGTGGAGTCGTCGAGAGGAATCTACAAGTGTCCTACGGCATCCATTCAGGCAGGCTGCAGGCACACTGTTGCGTCACCGTACAATTCTGATGACGAAAGATCCTTCGTGCAAGATTTTGGGTCAAGAGGAGAAAGCCATCCTGTAGTATGAAGCCGGCTAGCAGCGAATTATCTCTATAGTTGGGTGATCATGTTCTTTATTAAATTTCTATTAGAGTGCATATATGTGGTATCAATGTGAAGGAATGAAAAACAGATAGACTGTTTTGTACTTTTGGCCATTTCTGGAAATTTTTGACGGACTCACGAATGGTGCTTAATTGTGTTCAAAATTTGTTTTCAAATTTGTTACTTTTATGTATGTTTGAAATTTTGGTCTTAACTGCTTTTAAAAATTCTGGATCTATTGTTAAGTTGTTATGTTAGTTGTTAAAATGTTATTATATTGTTATACTGTTCATGTGTTATAAAATGTATGTTAATGTATGTTTAATTTTCAGAAAGGTATAGATAGTAATTTGGGTTATTTTGTACACGCGCCACGAATCAGGCGGGCACGTGTTTTGCGGTCAAAATGTCCTTGACACCTGTTTATATCTCTTGTACTAACATTTAATGAATTAAATTTCTTCTTATCGTTCGGAGTTTATGCTTCGCGTTTGTACTTGAGTTGGGAGTGGTTTCCGCAAGTTGCGAAGTTTTATGTTACATTTGAATATGAAATTGTATTGTATTAAAATTGAATGTTAATGTGATTTTCTTGCAGGGAAGTATACCTGTGTTATATATTGATACTGCTATTTTTCTTTTAGTTAATACAGATGAAGAATTACATGTGATGACGTCACTTTGTAAATTTGATCTTTTAGATTATTGCATAAGCACAGCTATGTGAAGCTGAACGTATGTTACCCCAAATATTGTTGAAGTGGAGCTAGTTCTGACGAATTTTTGGGAGTTAGTTCATTGGCTTATGGGTATTAGGTATTACTTAGTAGCACAGTTATTGTAGTATGAAGTAAATTTAATTTTATATGAGTTCTGAATTTTGCTGAGGAAAATTTTGCGCATTGGGTGCGTCTTGGACTTGGTGCAAATTCTAGTGTTAGGAAAGTTTTATTTAGAAATTTTTGGTAAAGTTACAGTTGTATTTCAGTATTGGGGAAAATTTCGTAAGGTCAATGTTTTGATGAATTTTAGCTCTCCCAGTGGAGTGGGTTATTCTTAAAAAGAAGTAGTTGGTTTTGGAAGTTTTAAAAGTTTTGAAAGTTTTATGGAGGTTATTTTTAAGATAGAAGCATGATTGGATTGAATATGTGAATATTTGATGCAAACTGATATTTTTGTAGTGGTGGGCTAAAGTTCCTTTTTCTCGGTAGAGTCCGACGGGGGGATGTGAGGGAGTGACCTTTGTAATAAAGGCACTCTAGCATTTTTGTGATCGTGACGTCAATGATTTAACATGTGTAAGCGTAAAAGCGACATCTATCCTCTCTTTTACTTTAACTTTCTAGAGCGTGTGTGCCTTTCTCGGATTCTACAGTTATGTCGCGGTTAGAAGTAATATGTAAATGTGAAGTATCTCAGTTTGCAGCATATAAAAGCTTGGAGTTTGAGTGTGTGTGGCGTGTCTAGCGGCGTTAGCCAGCTAGTAGTGACTAGAAGCTAGTTAGGTGGTGACGACAAGCAGTGGTATTGATCTAGTGCGACTGATATCAAGTATTATCGAGCTTTCAGTGAGTTGACAAGGAGTTTTGGAAGGCGATTCGAGAAGTTGACAGGTGGCAAGAGTTAATATTAATTACGTTGACTATTTTAAAGTTAATAAAGAATATATATACATTCACGGGCTGTCTAATAAAGTTTTATCTAGCAGCCTAGACAAAATATAGCTGAGAAGTAATCTGAAGTGCCCCGATTAAGTTAGTGCCGGTGCTGTGAGTATGAGTTTAATCTTTTAGCATTGTTATCAGTTATTAAAATTACAGAACTGCTCCACTGCCCTTCAGCCCTAACCGTTTTAAATAAACTGTTTTTATCTTATGTTCTGAGTTATGTCTCCATTCCACCCTCACGCTGAGTGTCCAACCGTTACAAATAAACTATCAAGACTTTTCTTCCAATCCAAAAATGTCATTTTCTTGTTCCTCTCCCATCCCTTTTACAACTTAAAGAACACATAAAATTACACATAGAAAGTTTTTAAAACTCTTTCTTGCCCAGTGGTAGCAAAGGGGGGAAAATCGAACTCTGAATTAGTTAGAGAAAGCTGGAAATTATTTAAGTTCATTAGTTTAGGTCTAGGGGAGAAAGAATGTAGTAAGTTTTCCTACTCTTGTTAGGCGTGCATTAAAAAATATGTACAAATTTATAATTGAGAAAAACGTTTTGATTAATTTCAATAAAAATAAACGAAAAAGTTAATCTCATCAAAAACATTGCCAATGCAAATTTTGTAGAACTTAAAATTCTGAATAAATTAATAACCAATATTTAACATTTTTGTTGAATTTTCACAAATTTACTTCAAAGTATTGCCTAAATCGCTAAACAAGGGCTTGAACTGTTAACAAACGAGGTTATCAGTTTACAGTGCTTGTTATTATTATGTACATGTAATTTTTAGTTATTTGTGCACTGCTTAGGATGGATATTTTGCGAAATGTGGCATAACCTCTTATTATAGTTTATAGCCCAGTGGTAGGGTATGAAAGACAGGCTAAAGTCTGATTTAATTGCAGGAAATCCGCAAATTGTTTTAATCCCTTCGATGTAGATTCGAAATTTATGTAGTATGTTTTTTCCTTTTGCTAGGTGAGCTTTTGCCGCTATGAACAAATTAGTTTAAAAAGTACATATTTTCATAATTTTTAGAAATTTTCAAAAGTGATTTGTAAATGATGGGAAATATTTTATTATTTCTTGTATGAAATGTGTATAGCAATTAATGTGATGTATATAGAGTGAACAACAGTGCGCATTTATTAGAATTAAGAAATTGAAAATAAAGTTTAAGGGTTGGAGGGGGGGGGGGGTAAAGCGAACAAATGAGTGTGCATAAGACTTTCCCCTAGAGAAGTTCAAGGTCAATCAATAGCGCGATATTAAATTTCCATATTTTGTGTAAAGGACAAAGATCGTTCTAATAAAAGGATTTTTGACTAGTATACAAGAATCTTCATTTAAATTCATAAAAGTTTAAAATCTTAGGAATATTGAAAAAAATTAGTCTTTAAATAAAAAATCTTTCATTTAAACCAATGGTTTAATTAGTGGTGTCAATTGCAAAATGAAATGTAAAACAACTATCATTGAAGCACCACTTTCTCAATAACTGCTAAATCATAATTTTCAAAATATGCAAAATAAAATCTTAACATAGTTACAAAAATATTGTGAAGGCCTCAACAATTTAAAAAAATGTTCACGTATGTAACAAATGGAGACAAAGCGGATGGATAACTTAATCTCTCTTAGTTCAGAGCTTTGGATTAGCGATTAAGATAAATTTTTTGAAATAGAACAAAAATATGTTCATTTTATTGCGAATTTGAAACTGTAAGACATTTGTATTCACAATGGTTTCTATACAATTAGTTATTTTGAAATACTGTTTCAAAAGTTAAAATTTTTATTATGAACATATTTCTAACGTTCATTCTTCACTAGTTATTATATGTTTTCTTATTTCAAAAAATTACCAAAGATGGGAGCACCTATAGACATATGGAAATTTTTTTTGAAATTCTTCAACATTTTTTGTCTCCAGGTGCCAAAATACTGCTTACTGAACTCAAAAGTAAAATCTCCAGCTATTGATAAAAGAATAATTTTATTTATTTATTCTTTTTTTTCTTTATTTAACGTATACTATGGTTACTAATAAATATTTATGATATTTTTTATTTTCACAATTGAGAAATGCTAATGATTTGTCATTTTAACTCTTGTGGAAATGTGGGACACTTATGAAGAGTTTAGTTGGGGCAGATGTGAATACGTCATTAAATTGCCCAATAATCATTCAGTGATTCTATTCCTTTTAGTTAATTTCGTGAAAATAATGCCAGCTCCATTATCTATATTTTTATAGAAATAGAAGATATTATATAAAGTTGATTTTGTGTAATAGAATCTTCTACAAACACAACTGTCAGCAAATACATAAAAAACAACAAGCTCTTTACGTTCAATTGGTAATTTAAATAAATTTCATGTTTTCTAAATTGCAATAAATGTTATACATTATTTTATTTAACTCTTTTCAATATCATTTTTTATGCATCATTAATGCAAAAAATATTATGTTTAACAACTTTGCAAATTTTTCTGTTTCATTTGTTGCAAACTTGTAGTATTAGTTTACTTCCATTTCTAAAACAGCTATTTCATTAGATGTTTTGAAAATAAATATATATATAAAGAAAATAAAATTTTTAAACTTATAACTACCGTGAAATCTCTATTATTGACTCCCCCCTTTTTTTAAAGCAAAATAAATTAAATTTGGAGGAAGCTTGTAAATGTAAAACAATTTTTTATACTTAATTTATAGGCAAATAAGACAAATATAGGAATGAGAATCTTTCACCTTTTGGTAATTTTCTTATAAATATTATCCATATGACCCCTCTCTAAAATCTCCCTCAAACAAAAAGCCCTGAGTAAAATTTAAATTCTTTAATTATTTTCTCAAGTTTACTTCTTTATTTTTTTGTTATATTGCAACAATATTTTATCAATTATCAAAGCCTCCTCTAAATCTATACTTATTTTTATTTTATAATATTTTGCTTAAACATATCACTCAGAAACTAAATGAATCTTTATATATATAAATCTTCTGTGCGTGTGTTTGTCACTGAACTCCTCCTAAATGACTGGACCGATTTAAACGAAATTCTGTGTGTGTGTTACAGTGGATTCAAGAATGGTTTAGATTTACATTTCATCGAAATTTATTCAGTACTTTTTTAGTAATTAGGCAAAAACTAATAGTTTTTGGATAATTAAAAGTGTTGAATAAATTCGACGAAAAGAGTGTGGACGGAATGTCTGAGAGGTCTAAGGCGCGAGATTTAAGCTACACGTCTTGAAGAAAGAAATCGCGTGTTCGAACCCCACTCCTGGCAAACGTGTATGTTTTACAATAATATTTCCTGTATAATATTTTTGATTAACCGATTTCAGAAAATCGTTAACTTTTAACTAAAAAGAGAAAAATAAACTTTTCTATCAAAAATTAAACCGACTTCAAAAAAGACTGAAGAGTGAAAAATAATTTCCTTACATAATTGTAATAAGAAATTAAATTAAGAGCGTAGTGTGTATCGTGCGTATTACTATATTTACGTACATTTATTTGATTTTCTAGAGTCGGTGCCAGGAAGGACAACGTCTGTCGGGTCCGCTAATATACATATATTTTTCTTTATGGTGAATTTAATAACTAGTACAACTAATGATTAAGATAACATATGAAAAAGACAATAAAATACATAATTTTTTTTCCTTGTGTTCACATGTTACCCTTATGTGTTTACAACGGCTCTTTTGTTGGGGCACATATAAACTTTTTTTTTAATTCAATAAACTATTAAGAAAAGTAAGAAGAACTGTAAAGTTAATTAAAAAAATACCACGCATAAAAAATGTTCTGTTTACTATATAGAGTAGTTTTGCTTATAGAAATTAACCCAGATATGACAAAAAGATATGTTTATGTGAACTGTTCACATGCATCCCAGTCTCCCCTATATATTCAGGTAGTCCCTGGTAGAAATTGTTTCTGACTAGTTTTGTATGTAAATCGTTCAACAGGTGGCTCTACTGCTTGCTGTATTTTATTTACGTTTTCTGCAATAGCTCTATCTCTAGATTTAATGCACGGATTTTCATCAAACTACAAATTCAGTTAATGCTTGATATGAAGTGATTCTATGTATGTTTTGGTGAGAATGTCAAGGTTAAAAAAATGAAATTTCATTATACATTAACAGAGTTAGAAAATATTAGCACCATGGAAAGAATAGGATTTACGCTCGGGTGCAATCTTGAGTGTAAAACAATAAGTGAATAAAGAATTTTTAAATAATTAAACAGAAAAAACTAAATTTAACAAGCATTCACAATAAATCTGAAACATTTATACTCCCATTCTTTCCTCAAAAAGTGTTTAATTTTGCTGATTATTTATAATGAATACACTTTGTATACATTACCTACACAAAACGTAAAATAAAGGGGTATCTGAGCTCATTACCATGAGATGAGCAAAAAAAAAAAAAAAATCTAAATAAATTCAAAGTACAATGTTGCAAAATACTTTTGCAATTCACGGTAATAACTCGATATTTTGAAAATAGTTATTTCACTGTTAGTGAAACGAGATTGGCCAATCAGGAGTCTGATATTTTGTGAAATTTTTGCAAACTGTTTAAAAAAAATACGCCTTTCATGGCTTGATTTGTATATGTAATACATACTATACGGATTCCTTTCGTAACGCCACCAATTTCCAAATTATTCTTCCTTCAGTGACATAAGACTGATGAAGTCCAATATTTAAATTAGATACGATACGTGGAATATACATATACATTAAATATGCGTATTCTAAAATATATGTTTAACTGATACGCCTTATACGTATCCGGATACGTTTAAACGTATATTTTAAGGTATCCGTATAGCGGAAAAACGTATTATACGGATATACGTATATCGTTTAAACGTATAGCTGCTATACGTATCCTATCGCGAGCACTAATTAATTCTAAGTTTGACATTAATTTCAAGTTTTTTCCTAATTAATTTTAAGATAAACCTCCTGACCACTACGGTTAAACATTAAAATAGAATTGTGATGGCATTAATGTTCAGCATAAATATTAAATGTAAGTGTTAATTTCCTCGGAATTTTAAGCGTTACAACACCTATATTGACAATGTTTTTGTTAGTTAATTCTTTTGAGATATGATTATGGTATTGAACTGTACATCTAATATATTTCTAATGCTCCCGTAGTATGAGAAGAAAACTTAATATATTCATTGTAGATCTAAATTGAAGGGATTAAACTAATTTCCTATTTTCCCTTAAATTCGAATTCTACCAAATAATCATTGGGTTATTAGTACTTTACTTATTTGTAAATTTTTATTAATGTAAATAAGTCATCTAATACTCCCCCTTTCTAAAATGAAAAATAAATCGCTACTTTCTTTGCCCCCTCAATATATAAATTTTAAAACCTTAAGTCATTCTTTAAAAAAAAATTCCTGATCCGTTGCTTTATTATAAGAATAAATAATAGATCATATCCATAAAATCCAAATAATCATCACCCCCCCTCCTCGACTTACAAGCAAACAAAATTTAGTCTTTCACCCGAATTATTTTTCTTCTTTTGTTTTTCGCTAATTGTAAGTCTTTAATAAGTTATATTATCAATCGTTTGAAATATCCCTCTCCCTTCCTTTAATAAAAAAGAATATACAGTTGGCAAAAAAAGTATTTGTACACTCTAAAATGTTTAATTTTAACTAAATAAAAACAGATATTTTGGCGAAAATAATTTTAATACAGTCTGTTTACCGCGCGTTTTACATTACACAACAGAAAATTTCGATAAAGATGTAAAATATTTTTCTAATAAGAAAAGTTTATCAAATTTCTTGCAAAAGAAAGTATGTTCACAGTACATCCTGATATGTACTGTGTTTTATAATGTTTATGGTTCAAAGGAATACTTATACAGAAGCTCTTAATAATTTTTCGCTTCATACTATATTTGTCTGACATTTAATTCAATTTGCACTCGAAGTAATTGAGAATAGAACCTAAAACTAGAGAGGTACATCTAGATATATGAAATCCTATAATTGAGCATAATAAAAATTTAAACTCGCATCAAGAATTTGTAAAAGATTAAATTTCTTAACATTAACTTGAATTTAGTTAGCTTCCCATCAAAAGTAACAGTCAACAATGATAATAAGTCTGTCCTAACTTGGTTGATTCATATCCGAACGGTGTGATTTATCCAATGGGTCATTCCACGTGAAATCAACCAATTTAAGGAAAACTTGTTGCATCATAGTCACAGATTTTTTTTTTAATTTTTATCATAGACAGACATAGTACTGAAACCCTCAAATCTGAAATTTAAAAGTAATTTTCACAATATTGGCCGAGATATGGCCATTTGAAAACTGGCCATTTTTACAAAATGGCGGCCATCTTGGAATTGTATCTCTGTCTAAATATGGCCATAACTTGACAACTAATGGCTCAAAGTTTATATATCTGGTACCAATTTGAAGCTATTTGTACAAAGAATGAATATTTTACATCAAAACAATAATAAATTTTCATTTTTTTACTTTTTATTATGTGCAAAGTGAAAATTTCACCCCAAAAAAGGCAGATTGTAATGGCTCATAAAAAAAATGAATCATCATGAATTTTTCTGAAACTTGGTAAAAACGTTGCTCCATCTGTGTGCTTTAAATAAAAAAAATTGGAAAGGTAAAATTTGTTGTTTTAAAATAAATGGTTTTTTACAGATAAGGTGTCATTAACCAAATAATGATATTTTTAGAATCTGTGAGCATTCCTGATTCAAAAAATAATGGTTAAAATAAAATTTTCTAACATCTAAATTAATGTAAAAGTATAATCAAAACCTCATTTGTACTAATTTTGTAGAAATCTGCCTCCAGCCCCCCTCCCCCCCACCCAAAAAAAAAAAAAAAAAAAAAAAAATTAGACAATTTAAAAAATTTTACACTGAAAAAGATAAGATAATAATTAAGGAATATAATGTATAATTATAAAATACCTATAAATGCAATGCATACATATGGTGATTTACTTCACATATAGGGGCAAGTGGGGTAGAATGGGACAGTAGGTTTTTCTCTTTATGTATCATTCTAAATATTTCATCAATCACATATTAGATGAAGTAATGGTACCCCAATCTTCAGTTGAAAAAAGTAGCTAATTTACACAAGCTTGCAATTATATAAAGAAAAAGATTATTTCAAGAATCAAAACATGAATTCAAAATTTTAAATTTTGAATTCAAAACATGATGTAAAAATTTCATTATGTTTCTATAAGCTGATGTAATATTGCATCATGTTCTATATAAGCTGATGCAATTTAAAGAAAAGATTGCTACTGTACCTTCATCTGCTTCTTAATTGGCTATAATCAAAGTATGATGCTACCTTGCATCATGTTCTATATGAGCTGATGCAATTTAAAGAAAAGATTGCTGCTTTACTTCATCTGCTTCTTAATTGGCTATAATTAAAGTATGATGTAATCTTGCATCATAATGTCCAAGAAACTTGAGTAATTCCTTTTAAATATCATATACCACTTCTAAAGTTTTCAATGAAGTGTATTTAGACATACAATAATTATTTTGTACTTATTATACAGTGGAGATGGAGTGTTTTGTATGTAAAAAACTCAATGTTTCTCTGAGTACTGATGTTATTTCTGTTCTTCAATTATCCCCACGGGATTTACATTTATTAAAAAAAAGGTTACATTATATAATCCCAGATGAAAAAAGTTTTTTGCATGCGAATATATGCAAGGTTCACAAGGATAAATTTCTAAAATTTTATAGTTTAAATCAGAGACAGTGTTGTGATCCATTTAATAAACATCCAAAGAGTAACAGAGCAAAATCACTGAAAACAATTTCTTTAGATATGTCTATGACAAATCCAGACATCCTCATTCCATGAAAAAAATTATGTACTTCCTGCTATTCATCAATAAATAAGATGATTTCTATTGTTGACATGAAAAGCATCTCTGATCCAGAATTTAGTGAACCCACAGTAGTAATGGAACAATTAAACAAAAGCTGTGAAATGTTAGAGTTATCGCCAATAAAAATGAATAGGCGTAGCTCAAAGAGGAAACTTGGTTATTTGCAGACAAAAGTTACAAAAATTTTGAATGAAATGAAATAAAAAGTACTGTAAAAATAAATATTTAGTGTAAATAACTGCAAATTGATATTTCTTTATTGAATTATATAATATAAACACAATACTTTAATTTAGATGCTAGAAAATTTCATTTTAACCAATATTTTTTAAATTAAGAATACTTACAGATTTTAAAATAATCATTATTTGGATCAATGACATCTTATATGTAGAAAACCATTTTTAAAACAACAAATTTTACCTCTCTAATTTTACAGTATAATGTTCCATATATAGAGAAACTGTTACATCTATGCATAATCAAATCATTATACAGAAAGCGTAAAAAGTATATGAACTAAATTTACTTTTCATTTTTGAAATAATCTTTTTCTTTATATAATTGCAAGCTTATGTAAATCAGCTACTTTTTTCAACTGAAGATTGGGGTACCATTACTTCACCTAATGTGTGATTGATGAAATATTTAGAATGATACTTAAAGAGAAAAACCTACTGTCCCATTCCACCCCACTCGCCCCTATATGTGAAGTAAATTATCATATATATATATGCACTGCATTTATAGGTATTTTATAATTATACATTATATTCCTTAATTATTTTCTTATCTTTTTCAGTGTAAAATTTTTTGAATTGTCTAATTTTTTTTGGGGGGGGGGTGGGGGGAGGGGGGCTGAGGGCAGATTTCTACAAAATTAGTACAAATGAGGTTTTGATTATACTTTTACATTAATTTAGATGTTAGAAAATTTTATTTTAACCATTATTTTTTGAATCAGGAATGCTTACAGATTCTAAAAATATCATTATTTGGTTAATGACACCTTATGTGTAAAAAAACCATTTATTTTAAAACAACAAATTTTACCTTTCCAATTTTTTTTTATTTAAAGCACACAGATGGAGCAACGTTTTTACCAAGTTTCAGAAAAATTCATGATGATTCATTTTTTTTATGAGCCATTACAATCTGCCCTTTTTTGCGGTGAAATTTTCACTTTGCACTTAATAAAAAGTAAAAAAATGAAATTTTATTATTGTTTTGATGTTAAATATTCATTCTTTGTACAAATAGCTTCAAATTGGTACCAGATATATAAAATTTGAGCCATTAGTTGTCAAGTTATGGCCATATTTAGACAGTGATACAATTCCAAGATGGCCGCCATTTTGTAAAAATGGCCAGTTTTCAAATGGCCATATCTCGGCCAATATTGTGAAAATTACTTTTAAATTTCAGATTTGAGGGTTTCAGTACTATGTCTGTCTATGATAAAAATTAAAAAAAAATCTGTGACTATGATGCAACACCCATTGGTTGAATTCATGTGGAATGACCCCAATATAATAAATACCAGACACAAAATAAATCCACTGCGTTGAGCATAGTCCTTTGAAAATTCTATAATTTTCTTTACACGCTACATTCAAAAGATATTAAACAAAAGTTAGAAAAATACAGTTAAATTTTTACAGAGAACAATTTTTGCTACGTGTTTACTTATACAAATAAAATAGAAGACTGACAAAGAATTGAACTTTAGCACTGACGACACATCGATTGCATCACAACCTTGAAATATATAATTATAGGAAAAACAGTCATTATTATTGTTATATTCTCCGCCGTTATCTGTGTGAAATTCTTTGATCGTGTACCCGAATTTGTTTTTAGTAAATGCTACATATTCCTTCAATTTCTCAATTACTTCGCTTTTCTTTGATAAAAGATATATCATTGTAAATCTACTGAAGTCATCGGTAAATGTGAGAAAAAATTTCTTTCCTCCTATGCTTTCTGTTGGCATCGGCCCACAGATATCTGAATGTACCAGGTCTAGGACCTTCTGAGCTTTGTTTGTTGCTTGTTTTGGATACGGTGCATCTGTTAATTTACATTTTATGCAACTTTCGCAAATTATATCGTGTTTACACTCTTTTATTTCTATTCCTGTTGCTAAATTCTTAGATATTAGCTGCAATGGATTTATGTTCCTGTGTCCAAGTCTTTTATGCCAAAGCTCAATGCAGTTTTTATTCTTGCATTGATGAGCTAGATTTGCATAGTTATCTTGTTTAGGTTTATACAGATCTATTTCATACAAATTATTTTCAATTTTTCCTTCTAAGAATGTTTTCCCATTTTGAGTTAATTTACATGTTTTGTTTTCAAATGTGAGCTTACAACCATGTTTAACAGCTTTGCTAACGGACATTAGATTTGATTGTAAATCCGGCACATACAAAACATCCTTCAAAGTTATGTCGTTATTTTTTGTTTGTAGTTTTATAGTTACTTTATCTTCAGACTCGAGAGTTTTCCCGTTCGCTATCGTAAAAGCATTTTTATTATTTGTGTTAATGTCAACGAATAAATTTATATCATTACACAAGTGTGAGCTGCTCCCTGAGTCAATAATCCAGGTAGATTTATAATCATTTTGTTCGAGAAAAGATATTTGTTTTTTTTCGCTATTATTTTTCAGAATCTGTGTTTTTCTTTCTATTTTTGTTTCCGGAGTAATTTTATTTACTTCAAAACATAAAGATGAATTTTGTTTATTTTTATCATTTGTTTGGTTTTTAGAATTTTTATTCTTAAGAAACCAAAAATTTTGTTCCACTTTTTTTTTTTTTTTTTTTTTTTTTTTTTTTTTTTTTTTTTTTTTACAGTACGTGCAAAAATGTTTTGCTCGCGCTTTGGAAATGGTTTTTGATTAAATTTTATAGCCTTGTACGCGTTTTCATTCGACGAATTGGAGCTATCTTCTCTCCTTTGAAATTCGTCTGTTAATTTCCCTTTAATAAAATTAGAATTTAACTCCTCCTCAGATTTAGATTCTGACGCAGTAATAAGAGTATCATAACTCGGTGAGAGAGAGCATAACCTGAGTGCTGATAGATGAGAATCTTTTATCTCTTCACCTATTGCCTTCAATTTATCAGCGGTTTCTAAGATCTTTACAATATGATCATTCATGTTGCCGTTTTCGGCAAGTTTTATGCTGTATAATTTACGCAGTAAATATAATTTACTTGATAAGTTAGCGCGCTCATGTATTCCTTTTAAATCTAACCAAGTAGCCTTAGCTGTTTCATTTTTTACGTAAATGAGTTGCGAGTCTTCTAATGTTAAATTAATCGTAGCTCTAGCTTTAATATCTTTCCAAGTCCACTCATTATTTAATGGAGTTGGTGGATCGTCTGTTATATAACTAAATAAATCTTCCTTCATAAGAAGCATTTGGAGTTTAAAACTCCATATTGCATAGTTATTTGAGTTTAGTTTTTCTATACTAAAACTTTCTTTTGAAGAAGAAGCCATATTCTTTATTTTTGTTTCTGCCTTAATTCAAATTTTATAACTATAACTTTTACTAATTTTCAACTTTATTTTAATTATTTTCAACTATAGTTTAATGTAATTCAATTTTGTTGTTGTTCCTTTAGAAGAGAGCAATATTGCTAAAAGTTCAGTTTTTGTCTTTCTCATAATCTCTTAATATTAACTTGAACTTACAAGGAAGGTCTCCATACGGGCATATTCAGAAAAATCTGAAAAAATTACAGAATGTTCTTCTCATATAGTTATATATGTTTATAAAAAAAAATTCGGCGGAATCTCCTTATAACGTCCGTAAAAAATAATAAAAATTTCGTTTATTTGGCGATTTATCTCCGGTTGGCGAAAAAACGAAATTTTGAAAAATACGCTTTTACGCTTCGAATACTTTTTAAAGAAAAAACTTTCTATGTTCAATTTATTTAAATAAGTTTAGTTTAAGTAATTTTAGTTTTGCATTTTTACTTTACTTTAAGTGTAATTTTGTCATATACGTTTATATGTACTTATAACAAAATGAAATTAATATATTTTATCATTTAAAACACAATTTAAATTGATTAAAATTGTTCCAAATTGAAAAATACACTGTTAAAAATCTGCTGCATTTTGTTGCAACGCACTCCCTTGCTTGTATAGAAAACGGTTACTTGGCCGTAAAATGGGGCTTTCTCATTGGTTGGAATAGAGATATTATATACAAGCGGAGGAGTGCGTTGCAAGAAAATGCCGCAGATTTTTAACAGTGTATGACATGGTCAATTCAGCGTGCTATGGAGCATTCTCATTGGTTAGAAGAGAGATATTCTATAACAGTAGTGGAATGACGTTGCAGTAAATGCTGCAGATTTTTAACAGTGAAGTCAATTAAAATCAATTTTCAAATTCGTTAAAATCGTCTGCTTTTGGCGAGGAAATTGCACTGCTCGCCAAATCCCGCGTCGCTTTCAGCTTTTCACGCCAATTATTCCAAACTATTTTATTTTTTTACATATCTAATAATGTAATTCCGCCGCTAATTTTCACTGATCCTTTATTACCTACATGAGTAGTTTAATTCGTATTTTTTTCAAAAAATTCTGAGTATGCCCCCAATGGAGACCTTCCTTGTTAGTTAGATTCCCTTCAAAAATAACAGTAAACAATAATAATAAAGTCTGTCCTACCTTGGTTGATTCATATCCGAACGGCGTGATTTATCCAATATAATAAATACCAGACGCAAAATAAAACCACTGCGCTGAGCATAGTCCTTTGAAAATTCTATAATTTTTCTTTACACTCTACATTCAAAAGATATTAAACAAAAGTTAGAAAAATACAGTTAAATTTTTACAGAGGACAATTTTTGCTACGTGTTTACTTATACAAATAAAATAGAAGACTGACAAAGAATTGAACTTTAGCACTGACGACACATCGATTGCATCACAACCTTGAAATATATAATTATAGGAAAAACAGTCATTATTACTGCGAAATATCTCGATTACAATTTGAAAATAAAAGTACTTGATTAAATGAAATAAGATAAATGTTTATAGTTTCAGAAAATCATCATAAATCTATCAAAATTACCATCTACAACTATTGGATGCATAGTGAGAGACTATGAATAAATTAGATGCATCGAAATTCAATGAAAACCAGGACTTCTCAGCAAACTAAGAATGAGATAAAAAGGGAGTGTTGTTAAAAAAGCTTTAAAATATCCTATGCGTTCGGTTCAAAAATTTGCTGGATGCTTTGCAACACCTTCTCGCATCAGAGTAATACCTCAAACAATAAGAAATATTCTTCTCAATGCAGACTTAAAAGGAAGAACCTCAAGGAAAAATCCATTCATCAGCGAAACAAATAGGCGAAAACGCATAGTATTCGCTTTCGTATGCATATATCATTGGATTTTTGGAAAACAGTAATTTTTTCTGATGAGGGAAAATTCGGAATTTTCTTACCACCAAGCATTCGAAAAAATTGGCGTGATAATAAAACTGTTCTAGATCCAAAACGTATACTTCAAACTATCAAGCATGGTGGAGGGAATATTATGGTTTTGGGGTGTATAGTTTCTAATGGAGCAGGACATTTAAAATTTATTGACAATGGAAGGACAAGTTTAACATACATTTATGTGTCGCGGCATAATTTATTAAACCGTGCTAAGAAATTAGGCGTAGAGAAAGCTTTTCACTTTCTGCAGGATAACGACCAAAGCACATTGCTGTGATTACCGGCACATGGTTACTACAATACTCGAAGACGACTGGCAACTCCTCTAAAATCTCAAGACTTGAATCCAATAGAAAATTTGTGCATGCTATTTTATGCAAAAATCCGAAAAAAAATATGTATCAGTAAAAAACATTTTTAAAGAAGCTCTTATTGTGTCATGGAATAACATTAATCAGACTGCTACAAAAAAGTTGGTGGAATCTATGTCACACCATCTAGAAGTAGTCATAATCGCTAAATGAATTCACACAAAATATTAATTTGTATCATTTTACTAAAATTTAATTAATTATATTACATTAATACAGTATACAAATACTTTTTTTGCATTATATTTTTGTATATTTGTTTATTATAATGTAAAAAGTCGATCCGTTTAATTTTGTTTTTGCTTCTATAATATTATAATGCATTAAATTAATGTATTACATTATTTTTTGCTTAAAACTTTTGTTTAATTTCATTATAATTTAAAAAAATGAAGTGTACAAATACTTTTTTTGCCAATTGTATGTTTATCTTTCTCTCTATTCTTACTCGTTAAGTTAAAAATCTTTAAATGTCTATTTTTCTTTTTGCTGTATTTCTTACTTTATCATGATAGAAGTTAAACACCTGAAATTTTCCCTAAAACCCTTAACCCAAGATTTTGTTGCTTAATAAGGGAGAGTAGGGTGGAATGGGATAACGGGTATACTTTTTCCTCTTTATATTCCATTAATAAACATTTCATCAGTCACATATTCCATTAAGAAAAAGTATCTCCAATATTCTGTTGAATAAAATAGCTGATTTACATAAGCTTGCAATTGTAAAAAGGAAAGAATATTTCAAGAACTAAAAGTAAGTTTGCTTTATATATTTTTATGCTTTCTGCATATCAATGACTTGTCTTTGTATATATGTAATTGTTTCTCTATCTATAGAACATTATACTGTATATCATCCATAATTTAATTTATGTCTAAAAGCAGCATTTATGTCGATACAAGCAGTTTAACATAGAATACCGGGAGGAATGGGACATACCAAAAAAGGAAGAAATGAGACAATTCCAATTTTTTTCACTCTTTTTTTACCTTTTAGTTACAATTTCGTTAATTATAAAATTGTTTAGGAAAACTGTTTCTCCCATAATTTCTTTTATATTGTGATAATTTCAGAGCTTTGTGTAAATATCTCAATTGCATGTCTGTTAAAACTGTTTTATTAGATTTTAATTATTCATTGAAGTTTTTATTTTTATGTAAAATTACCCGTAAAAAAAGGTTGAACTCTTTATGTTGTTTTAAGAACAAACAAATTAATATTAGGGGCTGTGTAAATATAATGTTATCATTTCAGGAGGGAGGAGGTTTGTCTTTTGAAATAAATATCATTTCTGATCATAAAGCGTTCCTCTTTTTATTTGTAACGTTGTTTTTAGTTACAAAATAGTACGTTATTTTTATAGCCTGTTATTACTATAGCCTGTTACTAAATTATTTTGAAATTATTGAACTCTAAAATATAGTGTACTCCAGCGTTTAAAATTCTTATTTTCCTTCATTTGTGTTTGCAAATATAATCACAGTTCGAGAAACCGTATGTAAAGGGTATTTGAAATGTAGCTTATGTTTGCCAATAAATAAAGAAAAAGAGAAAGAATGGTGTCTTCGTTTTGTTGATATGAATTTCTATCTGCTCCCCACCCCTCTCCGTTCGGTGCAAGTACAATAATTCTTTATTATTGTCAAATGCATTATGTAACAAAAAGGTATCAGAAGATTCATTTAAATAGTATTTCCTTTAATTGTTATGTGATATAAAGGTTTTTTTCATATGAAAAATGATATTTTATTAACTTCTCATCATTTGAATCATAAAAATATGCAAAATATAAATGAAACAAGTTTATATGTCTTTTCGAGCAAAATAAATTATATAAATAAATTTTCTACAGTTTGATAACGATATCATTAACGGGGGTGGAGTGTTCAAGGGATAATAACGTATGATTTGGAAGGTGGGAGGGGGGTGTTCAAGGGATGATAACGTATGAATCGGAAGGGGAGAGGGGGTCCAAAATTAACAAAAAGTTGATAAAATTATATTTGCACAGCCCCTTTCGTAATCGAGCTCTACGCGATACGGAATAATTAAAAAATGCTTCAAAATTCTTTTTAAACCTTAGACAATCAGTAAGGGCCTATGCTACTATAATTATAGTTATATTGCATAAAATCAAGTATACGTATTTATTAAAAATATACGGAATATGAATTGTACAGTAAAATACACAAAAAAGAGAGATACTTTTAAGAATTAATTTTTTCGAAGATAATTTTTGTATTTCTTATTTCTTATATCATTACGAAAAGAAAGTATAGGATTAGTAAAAAGTTTCGACACATTTAGACGTTTTAGGGGCCAGAGATCCCGTTTTTATAAAATGTGAGTTTGTGACACTATTTGCATGGGACACATATTTCGTGGGTACTCTGTCACAAGAACTAATGCACAGAATTTGATATTTAAGATATATATGTTTAATGTAGAGATTATATCTAGTCTGTCTCTAACATAAAATGGCGATTATTTTTTAATGTCAATTCCAGTTTTCCACGGATTTACACGTTTTAGGGATCAGATATACCAAAAAACTTGTATTTACAAAACGGATGTGTGTATGCGACCTAAATTTTGTGGGCGCTCTGTCTCAAGAACTAATGCACAGATTTTCATAAAAAATATATTCAGATAGTTCTTGTTATAAATTGATTCAGATTTTTTTTTTTTTTTTTTTTTTGGCGTAAATCGCTCAATAAATGGTGCTCTGTTCTACATTTTTTTTAGATTTCTGAAAAAACTTTATCTGAATGCTTAATGGACGGATTTTCATCAAATTTCACATTTAATTTGTCTTTAATATAATTTAGTGTTTTTTTATATTTTGGCGTAAATCGTCCAGCATATGGCGCTGCTGTGTTGCATTTTTCATAATTTGCACAATAGAGGGAAGGTAGGATCTGCATAATTTCCGCAAATTCCAATCAAATGTACTAAAGCAAGTATTTTCATCGAACATCAGATTCAGTTACATGCTGACACCAGCTAATGTATTGCCACCGTTGCAGGTTTCGGTTTAGATCACTAAACAAGAAACGCGGTATTTGATATTGTTTTACTGAATTTTTACAAAATGTTAACATATAGGGGAGAGTGGTGTGAGACAGTGGGAGGAATGGGACAGTAGGTTTTTCTCTTTATGTATCATTCTAAACATTTCATCAATCGCACGCTAGATGAAGCAATGGTAACCAAATCTTTAGTTGAAAAAAAATTCTTGGTCTGTATAAGCTTACAATTGATTAAAAGATTATTTCCAGAATTAAATGTAAATTTACTTTTTATGCTTTCTGTATATTAATGATTTGTTATTCATAGGTGTAATAGTTTCACTATTTATGAACATTATACTGTATATTATTAGTTATTTAAAACAAGTGTAAAAGCAGCAGTTTTTTTATACAAGAAATTTAACGCAAAAAAGAAAATGGGGAGGAATGGGATATGTCTTTCTTTTTTTTAATGATATGAATGTAAATTCCTAACATGCAAACATATTTAGAGGGTAATATATTAATTATAACATTGATAATATATTCATTTACTTCAAAATGTAAATAATTTGAATTGATAATTTTTTAATATTATCTATGACTAAAAATCCTGAATTTCCATTTAATTTATGAAAATCTTGGAATTCTATATTGTGCCACATACATTATATCAATCTACAATCTTTATTAGATAATATATATCTAGTCGACACTAGATTATTTGTGCCTTATAGCTTTATTTTATTGCAATTAGATATATCTCTCTTGGTGGTGAGTTATGGGGCTGATTTTGAAAATAACAATTTCCTTAATTATAAAATATATTTTGTATGTTTTGTTTCTATATTGTCCAAGAACATTAAAAAGTGTTTCACCTTGCAATCTTAAAGTTGAAATTTTTATTTAATGTTAAGCAAAGTTGATTTTCTAAGTTTTGTAAAAAGTGTCGCAGCCCACCCTAATTTCCTGTATAATAACAAAAATTGTAAGTATCCAAATACCCTAATAAATGGGCCTGTCAAATGACGGCTCTTTGCATATATTCGAAGGTTAAGCTTTTGTATTACAATCCATGCCTATAGGCATTATTTATTGGATAAAAAGGCGAATTGTGTTTCAGCATTATTTACTTATAAGACATGCCATCAAAGGACAATGACAACAAACAATACTGATTATTATTATTATTATTATTATTATTAATATTATTATTATTATTTAATCCACAACGTCAACATTACGGATGCTTTTAGAACATCATTTTAAAAACAGTTGAGCAGATTCATTGATACATATTTAGCATTTATAAAGCATATTCAATATTTTTTATGTGTTACAATTCCATCGATAAATGGATTTTTGGATTTTTATTTCATAAGTTACAAGAATGCCAAGCCTTTATAAAAAAAGAAATTTTTAATATGGTTTTACGAGTTCATTTTAGATGAAATTAGTAATGAATAATGAGAGCATTTTACGATTTATTGATGCTATGTCAGTAAATGGCAAAACCTCAGATGAGAAAATCCTATTACTAAATATGCCACTTAAATTTTGCCAAAATGCCATTCATCAGCTTGAATTTCGAATGCATAGTTTTTCTTCATCTAGGTAATTTTTAAATAGTTGTAATATTCAATTATTCAATACGAAGATGAATATTGGCTTTTCTATAATATTATATTCATTATTAATTTTGCTAAATTTTTCTTTCTTTTTTTATGTTAACATCTAACTTATCATTTTAGGTGCAGGAAGAAACTGAAGTTCAATTCAAAAACAATGCGAGCCTCCTTGACGACGAAAGTAGAGGAAAAAACCCTATTATGACTGCGAAAAATCTTGCGAACCTCATTCTGCAGTACTGAAATTTTCCAATTATTTTATTGCAATACATCTTTAAACTCATTTTTTGATATTATCTCCAATATAATCTTTAAAAAGTATGCAATTCATAGGCATTTGAATAAATAATAATTATGTAATATTTGCAAAATGTGAGTTACATTAAAAATATATTTTTTATATTATTGTAGTGAATTAAATAGTTATTTAATAAAATTTATTCATATTTCATTGTATTTTGTTATTTAATCATATTACATTTGTTGGTAGTACAGCATTTATTGGTAGTATATTACATTTATATCAAAGACAACAGCTCATAATATTTTCCAAATCAATATGTATTTCTTTTTGTTTCCATTATAGTTTTCTACTTTTAGAAACATTGCTTAGTAAACTCTGATTATAACATACTGATAAACATTAAAAAGTGCGAAACCTGCCCACAATTACAGTTGATAAGTCAAAGATGCATTTTTGTGTACATATGTTAAGGTGTGTATATTATCTCTCCTATATGTAACTATTTGAGTTAAAGATTCTAATTCCAGAGCAATGTTAACCACAGAGGAACACTAATAAATTCATACATGTTCGACCAATTCTTTCGGATCTTTAAGCCAGTGTAGAATTTTAAATTTGCGATCTTGTCAATAATTAAATTTTTCCTCTCTTATATTTTAATTTGAAACAAAACTATCAAGCAAATTAAGTATTAAAAATGCATAATGTATTAAACGTAGGGGTGAAAGAAATTTGTGAGGAATAAGTCGAGAATAAAGACAATAAAAAATTAAATGGAAAAAGATTCTAGTAATTAGTAAGAATTGTACGACGCATCCACCTGAAATAAGAATAAGGTTTAAAAAACTTTTTAAATGACATTCAGATAAAGACATTACATTTTTTGCAGATCTCTTATCTGTTTTCAACCATTGAATTAGTTATTGTGTAGTGTTTCAAAAACATGTAACAGAAGACACTTGTTAATGAAATTCATATGACATTGGAACTGAATGAAACACTTTAAATACAAGACTACTCTATTTTCACTTCTACCATTCCAGTTTAGAACCATATTCGCATAAAATGAACGGACAATGTTTTTTCATGGTATAAAGATTTTCAAATCATGTATTGGATTAGGTGAGGCTCAGTGCTTTATATGTATAAATTAAGCACTGTCTTTCATCTAAAATCATAATATTTCTTTTAGGCATATTATAAATCTCAGTTATGATACTTTATTTACATTATTGTATCTATTTGCTTTTTTTAGTTTAACTAAAGACCGTAAGATCTGCTTCAGCTTATCTTCTCATTTAGTGCTGTTGTTATAAAGCTCATTTAATAAAAAAAGGATTTTGCACCTATTTAAATATCTACAGTGAAATTTCAGTGAATTTTCTCATGCGTAACATTTATGTCAATTGCTGTTATAATACTGAAAACACATGTTAGACCATATTGCTTATTTTACATCAAAATATTTTGATACATGAGGAAAAGTCCACTCTCTATATTTAAAACTCTAGAAATTTAACTTCATATTGAGAAAATAATATAATAACTCCAAATAATTTAAGTATTAATATAAAAAACAATTACGTAATACAATACTAAAAAAGCATTTACAAATTTACTGTATTAACACTTGTACTGTTGCAAAGAGCTTTCTGGCGTGAGTACAAAATGTCGCTTAAATACAATACTAAAAAAATTTGGTAATGTTTCGAACGGTGCATCATTAAAGTTACTTTTTTTTATAAAGTACATAAAAGGTTTAAGATTCAAGCATAAAAAACCCATAGAAAATGTGCCATAAAGTCTCTTGGAAATGTACAACAAAATTCGCAATAAATATACTACAAAATGTTTATTATGAATACTAAAAATCATTAGAAAACTCACAAAATAATGTACAGAAAATTTCCTAAAAATTAATAAGTACGTTTACTAAATAATCCTCAGAAAATTTACCAAAATATATATAGTGATCACACTAAAATATCGCTAGTACTAAATAATGTTTAGTACATTTATAAAAACTAATATGAGAACCTCCCTTACAAATCATTAGTAAATTTACTGAATAATTAGAGTAAGTTTACAAAAAGTTCTTTAGAAAACTCCCTAACAAATCGTTACTGCATATAACAACATAATCACTGGTAAATATATGAAAATTTCCTTGCTAAACTCCCTGCATAATCATTAGTAAGTTTACTAAATAATATTTAGTAATTCACTAAACAATCGTTAGTATGTTTACTAAATAATATTCAGAAAATTCACAGACGATTCATTAGGAAACTCACTAAAAATCGTTAGTATGTTTACTAAACAATATTTAGTAACAGCAACTAAAACAACTTTTGTAATTGTACATGATTTTCTTCTGTTGCGGTTACATGAAAAGATCTAGGCATCCCAGTTTCCTAGAAAATTCTTAGTAACCTTACAGTACTTTTTTTACTGTGTAGATAAACTTTGATCTATTTCAAAGCGTAAATTTTTTAAATAAAACCTTTCAACATTTGAAAATGAATAAATTTAAATGTTGATGCTTAAAAAGTAATAAAAAAGTATCTAGAATCACATCATGTTTTTAAGTATAGTTATAATTGGTAACTTCTAAAGATAGCAGCTTATTTTTATTACTTTAGTTTGAACACGTTTGAAGCGTAGATTATCATGCTTCGATGAAGATAAATTACATGCGAAAATTTAAAACACATTTCTTTACAGACTGTTTAGAAACTAAATTATTAGACTAAGTTTGTATATTTTTTTAAGTGTACGCACTATATCATGGATTAAAAATTAAATTCATGAACTCTTTTGGATAAGAATCTTTTTTATTGAATAATAAAAAAGATTCTTATCCAAAAATTACATTGTATTTCATGTTTTCTTTATAATAAATATTGATTATTTTCGAAATTAAACTTCAAAACTGAATAGAAAAAAATTCGACAAGAATTAATTTAAATGCTGTATTGCTTCATAAGAATAAACAACATATGTTTAAACTCCTGGATTTAAGTCTTGATTCTTATTTAAATGTTAATACATATAAAATAAATAAATTAATTAATTAATTAATAAATACATAAGATATATACATATATATATATATATATAGAGAGAGAGAGATTAAAAGTTTAAAAAACAAGTTTTATTACTTTCCATTCTTAGGGTTTAGAAAGTACAAAAAATTATGCTGTTATTTTCACATAAAAATACAAAATCTAGTATTTTTTAAATACTTTTTGTATACAGATAATCAGAACAACTTTTGTAGTATACGTACATTTGTCAAAAAATTCTTACAATATTATGAACCTAGAAAACAATAATCTGTATTTAAAATTATCTCTAAGGTAAATTTTCATTTTTTTTAAATTATATAATTTAAAAATATAATCCAGACTTTTTCACATGAATAATCTTACATTATTTTTTATTTTACAAGAGAAAAATAAAATTACTCAGAATTAATTCATGCATTTATTTTCCATATATTTCTGGGAATTTTATAAAATATAACCAGCAGTTCATTTTTTCTACATCGCATTCCTTAATTTTAGATGTACTTTAAAACAGAATTACTTATGTAATAATAGCATACATATGAAGAACTCAATGACATTTCTTTGAAAAACATTTATATATAGAAAGAGGAGTAGCACTAATTTGTGTTAAAAACTTTATTTAATACTTAATAAAGTATACAAAATGTATTTCCTACTTTGAATTAAATGCTAATATATATACATTTGATTTTTCATATAGAAATGAAAAATATTTTAGATCTAGTGTTTTAAAAATTCAATCATGTAAGATATATTTATTTTTATTTTCTTAATTTTTTACAGTAAATTCTGTTTTTCTTATTTTTCTTATCATAAGGTTATTTATTATTTAATTTATAACATTTCTTAATAAAAATTATACATCATGTCTTTATCTGGAATTGTATTTTTTAATGCGAGATGTATTTTTTAAACAAAATACATTTATTTAGAAATTTATTAAAAAATAAGAAATATTATTGTTAATTTATGAGATTAAACTTTATTTTTCAAATATTTATTTAAAAATTATCTTATAAAATAACATTCAATTGGGACTTATCCTGGAAAAAAACTAACTTCTCCCGAAAGCAAAATGTAAAGATGCAATTGCAAGAGAAATATAGGGATATAGCGGAGAAGGGGGAATCCTTGAAATTTTTTTTTAGAAAATCAATATATTTCTTACTTGAATTATATTTACTGAGTTTTAAACAATACATAATAAAAACAACGCATTTCTACATCGTATGAACAATAAATTAAACATTCTCCAAAAAAAATTAGATAAGTTGTGGGAATTTAAAAAGTTAAATTAAAGTTAAAAAGTTAAATTTAAAAAGTTAAATTTTTGTTCAAACCTACCCCATGTAGGGGTATCTTTGAACAAGCAAGGGGCATCTTTGAACAAATGAAAAAAATATGAAAATATTGATAGTTTTTATAAAAAGTTGCATATCTTACAGAAATATAAAGTAATATGATAAAATTAAATAACTAGATTTTGTTGAAATTACTATTTTTTTTTTTGTTATTTAACTAAACCATCATCCATCATGACATCAACTTTGATCCATCAAAGTTGATGTCAAAATTCCTTTTTTGCTAAAACACAAAGTGTCCCCCCAGTTGTGTTTGGTTGTGAAAACTTTTTTACAATATCCTCACGAATGTGATATCTGATGCTTCAGGAAAATAAAGATTTTTCATTCGTTATTTTTTTATAAGAGAGACCTAATATACAATACCGTTTTATCCGTTACGGAAACCAGAAATAATGTTTCGAAAGCTATTGCATTATTGAATTATTATTATGTATCCATTGTTTGCAATTATCCAATAAATGAATTTAGATCTGATTAAATTTAAATTTGAAACCTCCCATCACTGATATATACAGAGGATGGAACCTATGTGTACAGTAAAGGACATTATTAGCAGTATAAATCCATGTTCTTTAAAATTTTTAGTTAACCTCCTTTCACATAAAAAAAAAATCAGAAACAATAATATTTAGATGCATCAACAACTCTTTACTTCATAGTTTTAAGTGTTGTCATTAAATTATTTCAATTAGTACTTATCATAATTTATTCGGTGTTTTTTGCTATTCAGTGGTGGCCCATCACATGGAAGTCAACATTGCAACAGTTTACTCAATTCGGGTGAAAAATTTGAATAAAACAAAGCTTTTAAACTAAAGCTAACATCTTTACACAATGAACAATAAATTTGAATTTTCGGGATAGAAATAAAAATCTTACATCTTTATTTTCTTAAGTTTAGATTTAAGAGGGAGAAAAAGACATATCTTGTTTAGACAGTACTGTTCATAAAAAATGGTACAACTTTGTATAAATATTCTCTTGAAGCAGCAGTAATGTATTGCCATATGCATTTTTTTAAAATAACTTATTTGAAGGAAAATATTTAGAGTGTTCAAATGTGCCCCCAGTTCAAATATACCCCCTCTTCCCTGCTAAATTTAAAGAAATATTTTTTTAGTATATTTTTCTTATAAAAATATATATTTAAAAGTTTTCATGCAATTAAATTGCAATTATTATTCGTGTGTTAAAGAAAAAAAACCCTTTCTATTTATTTTTCTCATGTTAAGTTCAGCATGTTTTAAATATACTCTCAAATGTTCAAATAGAAAAATAGCATGCGTAAAAAAATCTATTTTTTTATAGTTTTTCTCAAAAACGGGAAAAGGAAAAATTATTGTTTATAAGGGGTTTGTTGCTAAATCACCATGAAATAAATTCTAATTTCTAATTAATTCACTCAAAAAGAAGCAAACGTAAAAGTATTATTTTAAGATATTTTACTTTTTCAACAAGTATTAAAGTACTTTTTGGTACAGAATTAAAAAATAACTTTCATGAGTAATCTTATTTTTATTGTCATATATTTCTTACAGTGCAAATAGACTGTGCATCAATAAATATTTTATTGCATTGTTTTAACTCGTTATTGCACCATTGTACGTTATTTGACCCATTTACTGCAGCGTCACTCCACAGCTTTTATAGAATGTCTCTTTTATGACCAATGAGAATGCTCATTGATTAATAACGTACTCGTTGCATTGATTAATTCACTCAAAAAGAAGCAAACGTAAAAATATTGTTTTAAGATATTTTAGTTTTTCAACAAGTATTAAAGTACTTTTTTGTACAGAATTAAAAAATAACTTTCATGAGTAATCTTATTTTCATTGTCGTATATTTCTTACAGTGCAAATAGACTGTGCATCAATAAATATTTTATTGCATTGTTTATATTATATTATTACATTTGGTTTCTCTACATTCAAAAAACCCTACATTGTCGAAATAAAAATAAAACGTCTTTTAACATTTGCAAAAAGAGATAGTTTAATTATTTGAAACCCTAGAAACCAATGTTTTTTTAAGATTCAAATACAATGTATAAATATGTATAAATATACAATGTATAAATCTTTTGTCATAAAATTACTCTCAAAATCAAGTCTGAGTTAGCTTTGTCGTATCAAAATTTGAATCACTTATCTTAACCCATCATATAGATTTCTCGGATGTCATCAATTCTCAATTAAGTATTTTTAGCTGCTGAATTAAATCTTTACTTGCAAAAGAAATTGAAAAATATTAATTTAAATGCTAATGCTAATATTAATGTTAATGTTAATGTTAAATGTTTATGGAGTCAATTTACCATATCTATCTATAAAGTTTACTTTTAAACATTAATAATTTTGAATAAGAAATAATACAAGCTAAACAACGCATGCAGACATTCAACATGCCCAGTGGCTAAATTGTAACCTCCTGAGTTCCGGAATCCATTAAAGTTGATGTTTTGCTTTCTTCTTCTGTTGTTTTAAATTCCATTGTAGTTATCTAAAAACAATTTGGCATCACAATGTTTGAATCAGAAATCAACATCCAGCTTTTGAATTTTGGCAATAGTTACTGCATAGTTTACAAAATGGCGTAATGGCTAAAGTTATTCATGCTGGAATTCGACGCTCTAATGTCAAGTTTAGCTTTTTACATTATTTTTAATAGTTTGATTTTTTGCCCGTAATTTTAATAGCAAAGAACAATATTTGTCTGATGTCCCTTATGAAAATTCTATTATTTTCCATACTTTTAGTAATTGTATATATAAAATCCCTCCGTGTATAACGATTCCGTGGTCAATCTATCCACGAGAAAAAACACTTATTGTGACAAATTCCATTGTGAAAAGTTTTCTCCGATTTTAAAGGCTATCAAATTTTTGTCCAATGCAAACGTTCCAGAGTCGTAATGGAGCGTTCTCATTTGTCAGATTTACAGTTTGAGCTGTAAATGACGTCACTACATTTTACTGTGCTTTGAAATCTTTTCCCTTTTTCAAACACAATATTCACACTGTTAAAAATTTGACTCATTTGCTGCAGTATCACTCCACCGCTTTTATAGAAAACGATTACTTTGCTGTGTTATGGAGCATTCTCATTGGTCATAAAAGAGACATTCTATAAAAGCTGTGGAGTCACGCTGCAGTAAATGGGTCAAATTTTTAGCAGTACGCTGTTAAAAATTTGACCCTTTTGCTGCATCATCACTCCCCAGCTTTTATAGAATACACTGTAAGACACACAAAGTAACCGTTTTCTATAAAAGCGTTGGAGTGATGTTGCACAAACTGTTAAAAATTTGACCCATTTGCTGCAGCATCACTCCACTGCTTTTATATAAAGTGCTTGCTTTTACTATGATATGGAGCATTCTCATTGGTCATAAAAGAGATATTCTATAAAAGCTGTGGAGTGACGCTGCAACAAATGGGTCAAATTTTTAACAGTGTAATACGGTAAAGTAATCATTTTCTATAAAAGCTGTGTAATGATGATGCAGCAAAACAGTCAAAATTTTAACAGTGTTTAATTAAATTTTTTTATTTAAGAAAAGCGAAGGTGTGTTTTAAACACAATATTGTTAAAATTTTTATATTCGTGTTGCTTTATATATTTATTTTATTTCTATTTTATTTTATTTTTTACAGCCGTTTGTTTGAGTTTGAGTGAACAGTGCTTTGAAGTCTCTAGCTACAATGGCTGTTACCTCGATTGATCCAGAAAACACAGAAACAAATACAGAACACTTTAATATTACAGAAAAACCAGTACATACATTTTAGTACACATCACAGGGCAACACAGACACCCATGCCGCTAGCTGGACTCGAACCAGGGACCAGCGATGTGGAAGCAGCTGCCGCTGCCAACCACGCCACTGGGTTGTCTTTTATAGCCGTGAATGACTTCATTGTCACATAACGAATCACGATTGTTTACTCTTTATTGTTGACATTTGTGCCGACCCAGTGGCCTGGATGGTAGTGGCAGCTGCTGCCACACCGCTGGTCCCTGGTTCGAGTCCAGCTAGCGACATGGGTATCTGTGTTGTCCCTGTGATAATGTATGTACTGGATATTCTGTAATAAAGTGTTCTGTGTGGTTTTTTGTGATCATTGGAGGTTATGCCGGCGAATAGTTGTAGCGCCTACCTCAAAGCAAATAAATAAATTGACATTTGTTTTCGATCTTATAAAGTATTTTCTTTTAACTATTAGCTAATGGTATAAAATAGTTAATTCACAAATGTTTTAAAATAGCATTATTAGTACATGTTTTGCATTATTATTGCATGTTAATTTGCATGTTTTTTTGTGAAATAATTACTGTAATTTTGTGAGTGAAATTCATTAGCGGCATATTCTATGTCATTACTTTACCCACTCAATTAATAATTTAGCTACCGTTTCATAATCGTCTGGAAATGGCAAAAATGGGAAACATTTTTATACATTTTGGATACTTTTATTATTTTCTCTCAGTATTTTAAAATATTTTTGGCTGTAGTTTCACAATGTATTCTTTTATAGTTGATATTTTACCTTACTTTATTCTTTTAAAATTTATGCATTTACCATTTGTTCATTACAATCCCTTCCTATCCACCAGATAGTTTTGTTATAGTTTTAAATGCAGATTTCTATTGAATTTTTTTTATTTATTTAATTTTTTTTTTAGATTTTCCTTCAGGTTTAATCTTTGTATTTTTCAAAATTGTTTAAGCGTAAAATGGTTATGACTGACCAAAGTTGTTATAATGTTTTATCATCCTTTCAAAAATGGAAACACGTCGTTTTGACAGGCTATCTTCTAGTTTTTAATAATATTTTAAAGAGACTATGACCTGAACATCTTTTTAAAATTATGTTCGATGCAGCAAAATAAAAAATACCCGAAATTTATTAATTCCTCTAAAACTCTCATATTTGATGACTATATGTCGAAAAAAAAGATATTAATTATACATACGTATGTGTCTTATTTTAGTGTGTTTGTAGGGTAATAAAACGTTAGACATAGACATAAGATCAAATTACAGAAATATCCTAAATGAGTTAAATAAGCATTGTTAAAGAAATTCGAATCAGTACAGAAAAAAAACATTTATCAAAAAATAACTAAATTTGAATTTTTGCACTGTTTCTAAGTATTATACACGATAAGTAGTAAAAATATTCTGTTACATTAAGAAGTAAGATAAATAAAAAAAATTCTGATTCTTCTACTTTTAAATAATATACAAGAAAATTGGAATTTTTGTACTGTTTCCCGGCTCTATACACGATATTTAGTAAAAATATCGTGTTAGACTAAGAAGTAAGACAAAATAAAAAATTCTTATTCTTCAACAATTAAATGTAACTACACAGTAGCTGTTTAAAGTTGAAGCATCTTTCTTGATGCGAAATACGAGTGATTAATAAACATACTAGAAATATGAAAGATCATTATGTATATAAAAAAGTAACAGCTGAGAGTAAAATTAACACTATGCTATAAATTTGGCATTAATTTTACTTTTGACGTGATAAAGGAAAATAAAAAACTTCTATTTTCTTACTTTCAAAGATTTGAAATTAAATATGTTCAAAGAAGAAACCTGTAATTAAATATATAAAGATTCATGGAAAACATTTTCTGGTTCGAAATGAGGTTAACCTGGATAAAGCTAATCTATGTATTACGGAATATTAGTTTAAAGTTGGTAGCTATGCATTAAATTGCATAATCTAAAATTTTATTGATGAAAATTATCTTAAAACTTGGTTTCATTAACTCTTTAGGCTGCAGTGGAGAAATGCACGTGCGAAATAAATCAGACTAACACATTAATCACTTTGTGTACGATCCCTTGAACTTTTCCCAAATCATCTGTGCTCAGTTGAAGAACATTTGTTTAAGAAGCGAAGTTAAATATTTTTTAACCTGGTCAATTTTAGTGTTAGATGAATGGGATTTTCTTTTCTCTTACTTTAGTGTAATATAAAATTTGTGCTACATATAACTCATAAAGATATTGGGACCGTATATAAATTTAAATTTCGTAAGTTGTTTCAATATATTTTTTTACAAAATCACTTGAAAAATACTTCTTTACTTCCTTTAACATATTTTTGTAATTGTAATTATATGTTTATGATTAACGGTTTATGGATTAACCGCTGAACGTCTTTGAGAGTAGACATTTTGTTTTTGTAGTTAAATAAACAATTTACTGTATAATAAGTAAGAAAAATCATACAATAAGTATAGATTATGAAACACTTTCCAACACTTCTTGAAATCTTTAACAAAACTTCGTTATTTAGGAAAATATGGTCTCTGTTTTAAATAAATAATAGTCAAATATGTATTCCAATTCTTTTGAACAACCCTGTATTTTACTTGTCGGTTGATATATGTACTATATAATGGAGTGATTTAGTTTTTCAAGGAAATATCTAGCAGGTTGCAGTTTCTTTTTCGACATTTTATACTAATAAATAGAAACATTACTTGAATACTTTTGTTCAGTCTTGTAGTTTTCTAAGTTCCTTGTTTAGTCTACAGTGTTTAGCTATTTTATTAAACTAAAACACTATTAAATTACTGAAATCACATTCTCAGAAGTTATCATTCATAAGAATCCGCGTATAGAAATCTCCGCGTGTCCCTTCATACCATTTTATCTATATTCTGCAAACATCTCTTAGTAAACATAATGCAGTGCAGCTCAAAAATGCATAACTTATTTAAAAATCACCTTTAAGAAATTTACGCTCATATTTAGTAACATATGCAAGCTTTTTTGTGTAACCCTGTATATCAACTAGATAGTTCATACACACCATATAATATGCATAAATTTAGTGAAAATAGAAGTGCATATCATAATTAAAATGCATTTTATCCAGCCATAAGCCACCATTGGATACATATACAGTATTTAACCCTTTGAGCTCTGGGGTGTAAATTTCTTCAAAATTCCGAATGTCACATTGACATCAGCATTTTGAACCGGTTAACTATAAACATGAAAAAATGCATTAAACCTTTTTCAAATAAATTTGGTCAAATATTTTGGTGCAATGTGACATTTCGATATTAAAATTATGTGGTAGAAAATTCCACCATCAGAGCTCAACGGGTTAAGAAAGAATATAATATTTGAAATATGTTGTGTGTCCCTGTAAATGCTATGCGTATCATATTATGCATATACATGGATATATGGTATAACTTATTTTAAGCCTCAGCAAAATACATCAATTTTATTATATATAAAAGAGTCTAATACAGTTAAAATATTTCGCGGACAATTCCCTTGTTTATCATTATGTAATGGAATACTTTGTGGTGGACTTGCAAAAGAATAATAGATATTTTTTTCACCGCCTATTTTACAGAATGCACATTTTAGTGCTCTTCGTAAATGCATATAATTTTTAATGCGTTCGACCATGTGTAACATCTTTAAAATTTATTTTGAACGATTTTTCTACATCAGCGTAATGTAACAGTAATCTTTTGACGGTCCGTGTAAATAAACTAATCGGGCTTGCAACTTCATTTGAAATAGGGTTCGTGGTAGGATAATCATCAATAATGATCAATCAAATGTTTCAGGTCAATCAGAGTATATTTGTGGGAGTTACAACACGTAAAGGCGGACAGACAAACTCAAATCATAAACACTTTTCAACTTTGTGGGAAAACGTTAAAAGCTACTCAAAAAAGTGGCAACAAAGGAATTTGCTTATATAAATGTTTTTTTTATTTTATATGCAGAATAATATAGAATTTTTTTTAAATATAGAAAAAAAACTGTTTCTGATGTTTGCAATATTAAAAAAAAACCCTTTTTGAAATTTCGTGTTTTTTTAACTGGACAGAGTTTTTTATACATTTTTGATAAGAGTTATTATATAGATTTCTTGGCAATTTGTAAAGTTTGTCAGCGCTCTCAAATTCCTTTGTTGAACGCCCGCAAGTCAAAATTTTTGTGTAATGTAAAATGCTTTTTCACAAAAAGTATGTGATCTAACTAACGATGTCATGTTAGTTCAAAGTCATGTTAGTGATGCCATGTTAGTTAGTAGTCAAAGGTTCCTCAGAAAGTTTTCGTAAATATATGCATACAAATGTTTTTGCAGGGCGATTAAAAAATGTAACCAGAATGAAAGGTTCAAATGTCACATGAAAAGAACCAAAAGTAATAGAATAACATCCAGTCACAATCACCGTAAACTGGGCAAAGAAAAACGCATCTGTATTATGAGCTGAGCAAACTGACTGATTTAACCTGTAGAACTTCAGCAGTACGAAGCTTCTGCACATTTCAGCGGACAAAACAGAACACATCTTCTGGCCAGCTTTTTCAGGCATTATATTCGTCAATGTAGACCAATCGCATGGCTGCCGCGATCACCTACTTTACCATCAGTAGATTTTTACTTATGTTTTTAAAGTTGATTTATTTATGGACGGTTTGTTTCATCGTAGTTAGAGATATGGAGGACATGTTTGCGAAGATGTGTCAGTGCAATCTAGCAAAGAGGAAATTGCTGGCCAGTAGCAAGATAAGTGTTGGCAATGATGGATAAGTGCTGGCTAATTGTCTGCCAGTGTATGGTCACTGCTAGACAGCTTCAGTCAACTTTGCTGTTGGAGATCATAAATTAAATTCTGATCGGCCTCCGTTTTATTTCATGCGCTGGCACGATGGAAGTGCAAGAATGTTTGCAGTAATATTGCTGGGAAACTTTAAAATAGGTGGCGTTGCGAATATCGAAGACATTAAGTATTTCGGAATTCAATATTCACGATATTTGGAATTTCATTCTGGAATTTTTAATCTTTTATTAGAGACCATTACCTGCGTTGTGATTGTAATCAAGAACAATAACAAAAATTAATAATAAAATAAATCGGTAAAACAATAAATATATTATTTATTTTATGGGAATAATTTTTTTTCTTCTTAAATCTTATTTTCCAAGTTACAAATCGGCTAAGGATCACCATCGGCTTTCATAATTCACACATTTGAGAATCAGCGTACAAAATGTATATGATTTATATATGGCTTTAAGATTGAGAACGCAAAACACAAAAAAAAAATCAAACTTAAAAAAATCTGATAAGAACAGGTGAGGTGTAAATAGCCATAGTATACGCTGAAGGCACCAATGTTCATCGGTTTACAAAATCCAGACAACATTGAACGCGGTTAGTACTTAGGAGGTCCAATGCATGTTGGCGAAATCTGAATATATTCCAATGTTTCTATATGTTACATATTTTCGATATAGCTATTTCTATATACTGTTTTCGGTTAAACTAGCTAATAGAAAAAAGGTCCAGAATTCTATAACACTTTTTTAATAGAATTCTATAAGAATTTTTTATTAGTGTGCTGGATGGGTGTCTGCTCATAGTTTATAATAAAAGTTGTTTGATGATTTACCGTTGTATAAACACCGCAGGATAAATGATGGCGTTGGATTAAGAGTGCTGGCCCAGAAAAGGTATAGCAGTAGGATAGGTGCTAGCATAGATAGGAAAAATTTCGGTTAGAAGTAATTTGATGGCATACTAATGCTGGCCTGCTGTTTGTCATCACCGATGGTCCAGCTGCATTCCGCACGTACACTTTTGTACTAATATAAGTAATGACACCATTGCACTCTATCGCGTATGGAAGTGTTTTCTGCCATCTTTTTTTCCAGTTGTTGGCCCACTGTTTCTTATTTTGCTGGGATGCAGCTTCGATGTAATATGCGTGTCTACAGGAATAAAGGAAAGCTTTATGTAGTAATATTAATCTTACATTTGTGACAAGAGTAGACATTAAATATAAATAAAAATATTTAGAATGATTTTTGTGTATTATTATTCTACTACGTTTAATTTCTAAATCCATCAAAGAACAGGGGATGTATCCCCACATATCCATATATCCATAGTGGCATACAGCATACATAATATTGCACTTAATGCTATATTTGGACACAATCCCTCATCTTTTTTAATCCTTTTCACAACAATTGCTTCATTTTCAGGATTTTGAGTTTATTCTATCCATAATAATTTTTAGAATTTTCAAGCTATGTTTTTTAAATTTTCACAAAAGTTGATCTAAACATTTAGCTAACACATTATGTAAATCATATTCTGATTGCCTCCACGCATGTGCAATGAAAAATTATATAGGAGATCTGCTCATTTTTTATACATTTTTTTATTATTTTTTAGATCCGATTACAGGATATTATGTACAATATTGTTTGTCATGTTTTCTAAAAAGAACATTTTTTGTATTATGAATTCTGCAAATTAAAGCCACAAAAATTGGCAAAATTTGAGGACCAAAAAAAAAAAACTTAATTTCTCTACGAATATACAATATATATGCTATCATCATAAAAATAATCATCATAATTTATCACAATAAGCCACTTAATGATAATCTACGGTTTGAACGATTTTGCTATATTAGTTTTGACTGGGTTATCTAAAATATATTCATTCTTTTTTATTTTGTTGACTTTCCGCTATGAAGTTTCGGGAAAATTTCTTCGCGAAAATATATGACCTAGAATATTATTTTCATACACGTGCAGTTTCAGGATAATTCCTTATGTTTTTTTTTCTAATTATTTAACAAAACGTCAAAAATCGCAAGTGGCCAGTCGCCTTTGACCATATGTCGTATATGACACTTCATGAGAATTGTAATTCAGTATAGAATCGTGGGTAGAAATCCAACTCTTCATTCAAAATCATAGGTATTTTTAATTTATCATTTATTCAATTAGTAAATATTTAGAAAAATGCATATACAAGTACTTACAATGGCCATGTAATGCGTATCTCCAGGTATCGCCAGGCCAGGTTGAGCATCTTCTCTGTGGAAATTAATTAGATTTGCATAATTGTATATTCTGAGAGTGTCTAAAAATAAAACGTTTTCGTAACATAGATATTTTTTAACTAACTAAAATTCGAAAATAGAATGATTTTTCACGGATTTAAATAAATCCCATAAATAATCTGAAATATTGCAGAAAGAATGAATGAAAAATTAACAAATTTCTTTTAAACAAAAAAAAAATGAAAAGAAAGAAAGAAAAGAAAATTAGTAAAAAGAAAAAAAAGGAAAAATCTACATGAAAACGAACAGGGTCGTGTTGGGAAAATATATAGAAATTTATTCGAATATTAATGTTTAATTTATCGTAAAAGTAAATAAAACATCGTCAAAGTAACCCATAATTAATATATTGCTGCAACACATTCAAAATATTACAATTTTTAAAGAAAATTATAAAACAAATATGAAACACATCTAAAGCTTATCTATTAAGTTCCCAATGTTATAACTATATGGGAAAAAAAACGGAGTTTATTTTCAAAAAGATATAAAATAAAAAAACAATTACTGTAGATAAAAAGTCTAAAATGCCGAGGAAAAAAGTGATAAATTGTTTTTCTTAAGCAGTAGGCTTCTGTAAGTTTTAAAATTTTTAAGTAGTTTGCTGACATGGAATCTTTATCATTTTTAGATTATTTATCTGCTCTAAAAAAAAATAAGTTTTTGTAGTCTTTCTTTGCTGCTTCTTTCTATTTTTCTGACTAAAATATTGGGAGCCATGAAAAAAAAAAAAATGTTTATTCTCTATCTATGCGGTTCTTTTGAAATAATTTTTAGAAATGATTATTATTTTAGCATTCTGAAAAAAAAAAAGACATTTTAACAACATCACTTTGAAATATTTATTTAAAATCGCAGGGGTTCTTTGTATATAAAAGCGATGTTTTCAAGCAAAAGTTTTTTCTTTTTGGTAAGAACAATGAAATGCGTGTCTACAATTATATTACTCCATTAAATGGTCAAAGGTGGCCGGTCACTCTCGCTTTTACACATTTTGTTAAATATCTAGAAACATACAAGAGGAATTGTCCAGAAACACTAAGTATATAAACATAATAGTACAATTCATACATTCTCGAGAAGATTTTATACCGAAACTCTATAAGGGAAGTCAACAAATTAAAACAGAATGAATATGTTTTGGATAATACTGTTAAAAGTAATCTACCAAAAGCGTTCAAGCTGTAGATTATGAGTACCTTATCGTAGCAAACTGTGTTGATTTTTCTGCGGATATTCGGTATACTCGTAGAAAAAATAAGGTTTTTATAAAATCGGCTCAAATTTTCCAAAGTTTTTTGCTTATAATTTGCAAAGTTTTTAATATAAAATAATGTTCTTTTCTTAAAATATGACAAACAACATTATACATAATACCCTGTAATCAGAATTAAAAAAATAGTAAAAATTGTATGAAAAGTGGGCAAGAGTACTAAATACTTTTTATTGCGCATGCGTCAGCGCTTTTAAAATTTCATTTGCATATTGCATCAGCTAAGTGTATAGAGCAACTTTTTTAATACTCTGAAAAATATAGCTCGGAAGTTCTGAAAGTGCTCGTTGATAAGATTTAAGCGAAAAATCTGTTATTCCCAAAATTAAGCAAAAAGATGAGGGGCTATATCCATTTATTCATTGAATAGTGTTAATATAGAACACACGTATTTATAGCACTTAATACTATGTTTGAATAGAACCTCTCCTTTTTTTGGCTTCGTTTTGGGAACAACGGATTTTGAGCTTTTTCTTTCGATGATCACTTTCAGAATTTTCAAGCTTTGTTTTTGAGACTTCCAGAAACATCAAGTGTTCATCATGGAACATCGATGCTAATCAGGTTAAAGCAGGAAAAAAGTACTATTTGCCAATGAATGAAAATTAAATTTTTTAGGCATGATGGCAAATACCACGCTCGGCATCTTAAAAACAGAATATATATATATATATAAATTTGAGATATGTTATTCCTACAATGAAGCATGGCGCAGGGCCCATTCTGCTGAGGGAAGCTTTTTCTGGAGAAGGTGTCAGTTGAAATCTGTGGCAAAATTAATCATGCGATGTATAATAATACCTTGCAACATTTTTTTTTTTTTTTTTTGCTGCCTTATTGAAGAAAAAATGGTGGTCGCGACTGTGTGTTTTGACATGTTTCTCTGATACTTACATACAAGCACGTCAAAGAGTAACTTTCGCGAAAAAAGCTACTCTTTTGAATCAACCAACTTATATACCTGATCTGAACCTAATAGAAAATCATTGGAACGAACATAAGAAACGTGTTTGGAATTGTAAATATTGCAGTTCAGAAAGATTTTCCCAAATAATGCTAGAAAGAGTGGAACAAAATTTACTACTGACGATCATCAACAGTTTATTAAATCAATGACACGTCACTGAAATATTCGTTTCTAAATTTATGATAACAAATAAGTAGTTTTGTTGTTGATCACTGTTATTTTCTATTATAAGACCATTTTTTCAAAACTTGCTAAGATATCCAAAAAGTGTTTGAGAACATACGTTCTCCGATGCAAATAAATTTGTGAATTAAATTTATTCCAATTTTCAATAAATCATTCTATAAATTAGTTATTTCATAATTCATAAATTAGTTCCTAAATGTTGTGTCAATAGTTGATAAGTATCGCTTTTAGAATCCTCTTCATTTAGGTAAACTTATAAATTTGCTAAAAAAAAAATATGCTGATCGGAAACTTTGGACCGCCATTGTATAAAATGGGTTTGAAAATATGTAATGATAGATTGTCATTTTGTTCTCCGAATATTTGAGTACAATGGCTTAACAACTTTTGGAAATAGAAAAATAGATAGAGAAACAGACAATATAAAAAATATATTTGGGGTTATATCTTGAGATAATGAAGACTGATCTCGCATTCCAATGTCATGAATATTATCCATACTATTATTTTTTTTTTATTCTGATGATGTTTTAGAAAATTCATCGGAACACGTCATCATATTTTAATGTTATTTTTATTATTATTATTTATATCTGACATCTGTTAAGCAAGGGAATTAAGTGTTTTTTCTTAAATATTTTTATTTTATACTATACATTTTATTAATATTAGTTAAATACAATAACTTCTCGAAATAAATAAATTAAAGTTTAGTAAAAATTACAACAGATTACATTTTATTGACGTCAATGAATATTTCTAATTTCAGATCTACAATATGCACCTGCATTGCAATAATTTTAAGTTTAATTATGCTTTTAGCATTTTATATGGAATGTGCATCATTTACATCATTAAAATGCTGCATAAAATAATAAAAACCTATTGAAATTATATAATTAGTGACAAAATGAATAGAACATTAATCACTTTAGCAGATTAATCGTATTCAATATTCTCTCGAAAAACCTTCTTACAATGTTCAATTAGTGAAAAATTGAATGTAGTCTTCATAGATATAAAATCATTACTTCTGAGTTTTCCACTTATTCTAATTAAAATACTGCGCAATCAATATTTAATCCAATATAAAGTAATGGCTTTTGTTATAGATAAATAATTTTAAAGTTAATAAGTTCTTTTTTACATTACTTTATAAACAAACTGAAAAAAATTCAAAGCGAAATTATATTTTTATAAGTTGAGTATGTAGAAAAATTACAAAATATATTTCCTCGGCTATGTTACTTGTTTTTAGCAAATTTTACCCTATTATATTCAATTATTTTGCTTAGAAAATTTTTTTTCTATATTTTCATAATTAAAAACTACTTCTATTTAGAAATGAAAATGTTTATATTACTAATTAGAATTAACGTACACTCTAACATGAAATTAAATGCGTTGTTACAATAATTTTAGACAGAATTTAATAATTCATAAATTTGTTTTTAAGTAATATTTCGCTAATATTATTCAAAATAAAATTGTTCCTCATTTATTTGTAACAAGCAATTAAAAAATATTTTATTTTATAACACGAATATTTTGATAATTAGCCTTAAAATTAAGAAAAATAAATATTTTTAAGTGCTAATGGTCATGGACATTATATATAAATAGTTCCTGATCTCAAAATATTCAGATTTAATCATTCTCAGCATTGTTTCTACTGAGAGGTTTACAGGTACAACTAACCCCGTTTCCAACTGTAAAAAAACATTCTAGATTAAGACATATGGACGAGTCTTGCATGCTGAAAATATAAATGAGAAGTATACAGATAAATACTGAAAACATTCATTTTTTTAAAGTAATCAAAACTAGAGATTAAAATTTAGTAGCAATTTTTTAAGAATAAAACAAAGTTATATAAATTAAACTGACTGTTAAATTATAATGAATATTAATGGACCCAACCGGGCTCCATCCATGCCTACAGGAAAAGGAATACGCATTAGAATAGCAAAGCAGCTATTTTGACTATGTGTTTCCGTCAGCAGATAATCAAATATATATTGAGCAGAGAAAATCAGCTATAAAGAATGCTATCAAATGCAAAATGCAACGCAAACAATTAAAATCTATTAAGGTAAATGCACCAGTATTGGGTCACTTAATAACATTTATCTAATTATAATTAAAGTATTTGTGAATTAAAAATATATATATACTTTTTAGTCTAGTCCTTACCTTTTTGTGTAAGAATAAAAATTCGATTTTTTTTAAAATATATTCTCTAGAAAAAATGTTACCTTCCTCTATGCTCCAGTAGTGGGCCATAGTAACTTTCTGCTGCTCTAGTAGGCCCTCGTAGGATGGGCCACTCTGGAATTTAATACCTACTGTACAGATTTTTTTTTCTTTTTTTTTCTTTTTTTTTTTTTTTTTTTACATTTCTACACTTAAATATACACAATAACGAAATCATATTTAGAAGTTTTGATGATTACGTCAAATGATTTTAGCTTCTCTTTAGTTTTTCTCGTAAAGTGTGTAAAAACATAATTCGAGCTCAAAAACTATCAGAACACTGAAGTTGTCCTTTGCCTGATAAATTGTTCCGGATAATTAACATCCGGATAAATAAATCCGGATAATTCGGATAATTGTAACAGACAAGGGTTCCAGCCAATCAGCAATTAGTTTATTAACTGATAGGGGTGACTAGAAAACTTGTTTTTCAACTTTGAAAAATGGTGGCCCACTATTGGTACGTGGCTTACTCCTGGTACACTTACCCTAAGTGTTTCACTTTTTGTTACTTTAACTGCGGATCTTTAGAGCTTTTCAGAGAAATTGTTTTGAAGATTTTTTTAAATAATAGAAATAAAAAATAATATAAAACTTATAGCTATAAGGTATGTCTGGTCATTGATAAATTTCAATGCGAAAAAATTTTCAATCATATCTCATCATCATAGTTTTTTTTTTTTTTCAAAAATCTCATCTTTGATTTATTTCTTTGAAAAACTCCATACTCTATGGAATTGAATAAAACAGAATATCTACTACTACACATTACGCTGATTGAAGGAAGAAGAGCAAAGGTAGAATAGAGATACATTTTGTAATTAAAGTCAAAAATTTATGTCTGATTTATACATTTTAAAAATATATTTTTGTGATATTTTTTGTATTTCTTAGGTGTATTTTAAGTTCTATGAAGTTTGTGAACTTTAACACACATTTTTTAAAACAGAATTTTCTATCTATAAGTTCCAATTATAGAAATAAAAAAATACACTCATTCTTAATTCAAATGCTAAAAGACGTAAATTAAAATTTTAAAACCTATAAAAATACATTATTTTCGAATATTTACATGTTTCGTCCCCACCCAAGTATTTTTCAAGGAAAATAAAAAATATCTTAACAAATTTCATGATCTAAAAAACGCCACCATTCAATTTCTCACGTAAAATATTCATATTATATTATCGCTTATTTTCGTCATTCAGTCCGTCCGTCCTTCTGTCTGTCCGTGTATAAAGCAAAAAACTACCCTACCAAATCATTTGAAATTTAAAATATATGATTTTTGTATAATATTGTCAAGTCATTTCAAATTTTATGAAAGTCGGATGAATACTTTAATTACAGCAACAATTAAAATTATTCCATTGCATTGCCTTCCGTCCTTTCGTCAAATATGTCCTTGCATCTGTCCGCGTATAATAAGGCAAAAAACTACTCTACCAAATCGTTTGAAATTTAAAATATATGATTGTTGCATAACTTTGTCGAGTCATTTCAAAATTTATGAAAGTCGGTTGAATAGTTTTGTTACAGGAACAATTAAAAATATTTTATTATATTGCAGTCAGTGGGAAAACAATAATTCCAAGTACATTTTTAAAATGCTAAACTCTTTCAATCATAAAATAATTGATGTGTGACTAAGTATGTTCTAAAATATATATTATATGTACAAACTTTGGTGCGAAGAATATATTTATTAATTTGCAGGATACACAAATATATTTCATTACACAATAGTATAGTGGGAAATATTGTTTGGGACGCATTTTAATTATATTAAAATATACCTCATTTTATAAAAATGTTATAAACTTTTGAGGTTTACTACAAGTAATTTTCTGTATAGAAATCAGATTATACATAAAAAGGCATACAAAAGATTTCGGATACTATACGCTATCCTATGTACTGTGTACTATTACAGCAAGATCTAAGTAATTTTAAAACTTCGCTATAGTACGAATGCAACTCATTTGCTACGTTTTCTGTGCAATTTTCTACTTGTTTATTTTCGTGCATGTTTATTTTATTTTGACGAAATATAATTTTCACGAAAATTTATATGTAATTAAAAAAAAGCCTCGAAATAATTTAAAAATCGATACACAAATTTTATAGTAACAAAGTTGATGGATTAAAATATCATTAGAAGAAAGATCTTAAAAATTCAGATGCATGGTACCTTTTAAATTATTTTTTTTTAAACATCGATATTGCAATAAGACAGTATTTTTCTAAATGTTCTATACACTTATCTTGAAATTCATATTTGCACAATATTTGATATAGTTTTGATAACTATTAAAATAATAATAATAATAATAATAATAATAATAATAATAATAATAATAATAATAATAATAATAATAACGTCTACTGTTTCGTTAATCCGTCATTTGTAAGATATTCACATTCTGTCTGATTATATTACGAATCTATTTTTGTGTCTGCAAATATATTTTACGGTCATTATTATCGTTGTGAATATTTCATATAAGTGTCCTTTGCTTCCATTCAAAGGTTTTGTTATATAAAATATACAATATGAAATCTAAAAAGTCCTCTGTTTAACTTAAAAGACGAATAAATTAATGAAAGAGATGTTACAAGTAATAAACATGCACTTTATTTAATGCATCTTAGTACTTCCAAGCTCTTCATAAAAATATTTTTACTGACTATTTGTTTTTTATTTATACAAATACATTACTTTGTTTTGAGAATAACAAAGGCAATAATTTAAGTATTGAAAGTAGAAGTAGCCGTTTCTTGGATAAAACTATATATAACGATCTGTATTATTTTCAAGCAGTTGCATTTATTTTCTTATACCAATCTGTTCTTATACGCCAATTTTGATATTGCATGCGTTATTGGAAATTCACAGTACCAGTGTGTTACATTTGATATGAATAGAAAAAACTTGAATGTCATAAAATTTAAAAATGAATGCCTTTTCCGTGTCATAAATTTAATTACGTAATTTTGCTTTAGTTTTCGGGATTTATTTTCAGGATATTGAACCATAAACTGGTGATATCTTTCAATAAATTGCCGTTACATCCTTCATTGTTTTCACGCAGGATTTCTGTAGATTTCTGTGGTTTTGTTGCATTTTAGAGACAACTTTTTATGTTACCTTGAAGTAGCTAACATATTCTAAGTTAATCTACTTTTCTAATCTCAATATGTAAAACATTTAACATAATATTAATATACATCAATTTAAACATTTATTAATAATATGTAAATAGTATCAAAGTATCAATGCATTCGAAATACATATATTGTGAAAATTTTAAATAATGAATCATAATTTTTTTAACATAAACAATATTTAATGGGAACAATAACTTCTCTCGGATATATTTTAAATTCTTATATAAAACCAATTTAGTACATTTTGTTAAACATATAGTTAAACAAACTGCATGTGTTTTTTCTAGATGATATCTTTTTTAAAATATTTCCAGTTATACAATATTTCAAAACTATATTCATGAATGTTTTGGCCTTTTTCCAGTTTCATGCAGTACTATTGAAAGAAAAGTTCAGAAAAAAATCTACGACCTATTTTGTATCTCGACTGACAAGGAAAAGAATAAAGTGTAAGTTTGTGAAGATTTATTCCGTTTACATTGGCAAAATTGTTAAAATTCTTATTATACTGTATTCCCAGGAGACATTTTATTAAACATTTTTGAGAAAAGCATACGTATGTCAGAAGAATAAAAGTTTTACAAAACGAGCAAAGCTGTCAAAGTTCGTTTGTAAATCTCCATTTGTATCATGTTATATTAACAAAAGTATATAAACTTGTATTTTATGAATAATTGTAAGTTTAGGCGAATTTTTTGATACGAATACTTGTGTCGACCCAAAACTGAATAAAAAGATATGAGATAAGTTTTAATATGATATAGATGCTATTTTAAATTGTTTGTTACATAACCATGATATAAAATTCACCGAACGACTTGTATTGGTTTCAGTGGCATACAAATAAAACAGACTTTTATATAAACAATGTACTGCATTTTGTTATTCATATAGTTAAACAAACCGAATTTTTTTTTTCTGTTGCTATTTTATACTGGACGATAATTTAAAAAAAATCGATTTATATAACATTTCAAAACCGCATTCATGAGTCTTTTTGCCTATTTTTAGTTTTATTGAATATAATTAATAGAAAAGTTTTAAAAAAAATGCGACCTATTTTCTATCTTGACTGACAACGCAAAGAATAATGAGTAAATTTGTGAAGATTTATTCAGTTTATATTTGCAAAATTGTTAATTTTTTTCTTATAAAGTATTCCCGATAAACACTTTATTAAAGATTTTTGAGAAAAGCATACGTATCAGTTAAATGCAAGTTTCACAAAACTTGCAAAATTGTCACAGTTTGTGTGTAAAACTCCAGTTGTATCATGTTATATTAACATAAGCATAATAACTAATATTTTGAGAATAAATGTAACTTTAGACGAATTTGTTTATACGAATACTTGTGTCGAACCAAAACTGGATAAAAAGAAATAAGACTTAATATAATGTAGACGCTATTTTAAACTTTTTGTCACTTTACCTTGACAAAAAAATCACATAACAAATTACATTGCTTTCAGTGGCACACAAGATAAAAAGACTTATATATAAACAATGTATTGCATTTTGTTAAACATATAGTTTAAAAAACACAGATTTGTTTTAGCAATTTTATGCTAAAACTATTTCAATTTATATAAGTTTCCAAAACCGTATTCATCAGTGTTTTTGCCTTTTTCCAGTTTTATACATTACTACTGAAAGAAAAGTTAAAAGATTAAATTAAATTAAATTAAATTAAATTAAATTAAACAAATATGGCCTATTTTCTATGTTGACTAATAAGGAAAAGAATAATGTGTAACTTTATGAAGATTTATTCCGTTTATATTTGCAAAATTGTTAAAACTCTTATTATACAGTTTTCCCAAGAAACATTTTTTTAAAGATTTTTAAGAAAAGCATACGTGTGTCAGTTGAATGAAGGTTTTAGAAAATGAGTAAAACTGTCAAAGTTCATCTGTAAATATCCTTTTCTCTTTTGTTATATTAACAAAAATATAATAACTTGCATTTTAAGAATAAATGAATTTTTCGATACGAATACTTGTGTTGATCCAATGAATAAAAAGAAATAAGATTTAATATAATATAGACGCTATTTTAAAATTTTTGTCACTTCACCATGATAAAAAATCTCCTAACAACATGTATTGGTTTCAGTGGCATAAAAGTTTAAAAGACTTATATATGGACAATTTATTGCATTTTGTCAAACATATAGTTAAACAAACCGAATGATTTTTTTCTATTTTATCCAGAAAATAATAAAAGAAATATTTCAGTTTATATAAGATTTTAAAACGATATTCATAACTGTTTGGGCCTGTTTACAGTTTTATACAATACCACTGATAGAAAAAAATGCGACCTATTTTCTATGTTGACTGACAAGGAAATGAATAATGTGTAACTTTGGGAAGATGTATTCTGTTTATATTTGCAAAACTGTAAAAATTCTTACCATACAGCATTTCCCAAGAAACATTTTATTAAAGATTTTTGAGAAATGCATACATATGTCAGTTGAATAAAAGTTATACAAAATGTAAACAAACTGTCAAAGTTTCTCTGTAAATCTCCATTTATATTATGTTAGATTAACAAAAGTATAAAAACTTGTATTTTAAGAATAAATGTAACTTTAGACAATTTTTTTGATACGAGTAACTTATATCGACATAAAACTGAATCAAAAGAAATCATATAGAACTTAACATAATATAGACGCTACTTTAAATTTGTTGCCACTTCACTATGAAAAAAAAATTCTCTTTACAACTTGTGTTGGTTTCAGTGGCATATAAGTTAAAATGTCTTATATATAAATAATTTATTGCATTTTGTTAAACATATAGTTAAACAAACTTAATGTTTTTTTTTTCATTTTGCTATTTTATTTTAGACGATAATTAAAAAAAAAAAATCAACTTATACAAGATTTCAAAACCGTATTCATGAGTGTTTTGGGATTTTTCCAGTTTCATACTATTGAAAGAGTACTATTGAAAGAGAAGTTAAAAATAAAATAAAAATACGACCTATTTTCTATGTTGACTGACAAGGTAAAGAATAATGTAACTTTATGCAGATTTATTTCATTTATATTTGCAAAACTGAAAAAAAATTCTTACTATACATAACAGCTTACATAACACTTCTCATACATAACAGCATTCAGAAGCATTTTATTAAGGATTTTTGAGAAAAATATACGTATGTCAGTTGAAAGGAAGTTTTACAAAACAAGCAAAACTGTAACTTTAGACGAATTTTTGATATGAATGCTAGTGTAGACCCGAAACTGAATAAAAATAAAGTAGATAAAACTTAACATGATACAGATGCAGAAGTAATAAAATATTCATTTAATAATTTGTATTGGTTTCAGTAGCATATTTTTAAAAAGACTTTGTACAAAAAAAAAAAAAAAAAAAAAAATATTTTGTATTTTTTTTTACAGTTGCAAAATATAGAATATAATATATTACATTTTTAAATAATTTATAATATATATTTTTAAAAGTATATATTGTATTTTTAGGTTCTAGTTTCAATAAAACATAATCATTATAGATCATAAAAGTGTTAATTATTTAATATAGTAAAAAATGAATTTGCAAGAAAATGAAATAAGTAATTCAATAATTATTAAATTTAAGTATTTATTAAAAAAATAAATGTTGGAAAATGTAAAAAGTTGTGAACTGAGAAAAATAAGTTTAAATTTTTTACTTAGAAGAACATTGAACGGAAAAGCTTAAAGTATGTTCCTTTCTTCGGGATACTTAAAAAAAACAAGAGATTTTTATTTAACACATATTTCTTTAGTTAGGGAATAAAACTATGAAATCAAATATTTTTAATGGAAATTCAATTAACGTATTAAGATTAGGCAATATTAATACAATTTTTGCAAAGAATTAAATTTGTTCAAAATTGTGTCTCTAAATACCTCTGAAATTTATTGACATATACTAAATTTTGTATATAAAACACGACTTCCTCTTTAAAAAAATATTTTTTCTAGTAAAAACTGCTCTTACTTTAATGTATACGCACTTAAAAGCTATATTTTGATTTATATAATACCAAAAGATGAGCAGAATCTTGTTTCCAAATTTTATTTTAGTAATTTAAAACATTTTAAGTATTGGTGTTTGTTGTAAATGTAAACACTCATCAATATTGTTTCCAGAAAACAATAGCATAGCACAAAAACATGTGTATATATGTTTATTTTTCCATCTATAACATTGTTTCTAACTATCACTGACCTAAAAGTAAGGCATTTTGGATAAACAAGTGTTTGAACATCAATTTAAAATAATAAAAACTGAAAATAAAAATTTTCTCAAAAATGGCAAATTGAGGGTAGACACGTAATTTAAGTAAATAAAGTATATCTCTATTATTATTTGTTGAATTCTTCTGAGATTTGGACAGAATGTTAAAATAAAACTAAGGTTCATCTTCTATCATATATAAAATAGTTTGTCTTGACTGAGTTTTAACAACGCACAGCCCAAACTACTGAACAAATCATGAAAATGTGGAAAATTATATTTCTTATGATATAAGCATGAATTAACATTGGATTTTGAAAATTATCCTCTAAATTGGGACAAACGGGGGGAGGCAAATGTCCTGGAATATCTTCCTATATCTCAGGACCCATTTAAGATAGCGGCATGAAATTACAGAAAAAAAAATAGTTAACCGAACATTTGATCGATTTTATAAATCGTTCTCATAGAGGTTTTAAAGTGAGGTCAAACAATTTAGAACGTCAGGCACATCTCAGCAGTCGTTTTAAATAGAAGAATCCAACAGGAGAAAATAAATTTATTAAAAAATAGTGAATGACGTGTTTCAGTGATTATAAAATTTTCATCCACGAGAGCGATTGGAGATCTAAAACCATGCCTAGAAATCATGCATATCACACCTCATGTGATATATCGTTGGAAAGCTCTCTCACCATTGTTTCAAATGACATACGTCTAACGTCTCTCCCATCCCTACTTTTCCCCCTCAATTGGGGGGGGGCCCTTTTTAATTTGGCCGAAACCTGTCATGTGATACATTGTAGAAAATCCCTGTAGTCACTTATTCATATTAAGCACTTCTCGAGCTCTTTCCCATTATTTGCGCCTCTTGCGAGTTGCAGGCGTCCTATTCGATAGGAGGATTTTTAATAATGGAAAAATTTCGAACTGATTTCAATGATGTAGGAAAATCAATAAAATCTGATCTTTTTTCAAATTGATCTTTTTTACCATCTATTTAGGGTTTTTTTTTTTTTTTTCTTCAAGTGTTTCTTTATTTTTATTTTTGACATTTCGTTGCTAACTATCGATAAAATCTAATGCCTTAAATTTTCTTTTTTTTACATTTGCTCACGTCTTCAATTTTTTTACAGTCAGCGGATATTGTCATATGACAATTCGACTGTTGTGGCTTTCTTTTAGCTCTTCTTCGTCTTCTTGTTTGACACGTATTAACTAAAGTCCTTTATACACAATTGAAACACTTACTTTAATGATTGTAGAACATCTTAATTGTAGATTCTCGTAAATAATCGATGACTGTATCAATTGTTGTCTTAGGTCGAAGCATGCAATTCAAGATAACAATCTTTAAAAAAAATATTAAACATTTATTGTCATCATTAACATTAGGGTGTATCACAAAATAGTTTTTTTGAAATTCAAATTCCCAAGTTGATAAAAAGTTGTTACTATGATCACATATTTATCCCCAAAAATATTTTTGAAATTGAGAAATATATAGGTCTCCCGGAATGAGGATGAAGTTTGCATTTTTTGGCATAAAATATACTTTTTTCATACTTTTTAGCTCACAGGCTATCATAGCCTGAGAGCTTATGTGCCCGTCCGTTCTGTATGTATGTTCGTATGTACGTAACGCGATAACTCATGATAAAAATATCCGATCCACTTGAAATTTTGTAAGTAGGTATATCCTGACAAAGCGCTTCCCTGATTAGTTTTTGGAGTTCATTCGATATGTATAAGAGGGGGAACGGGGGGCTCATGCCCCCCGTTAGTTGATATAGATGGGATTTTCATGCAGAATTAAGTTTTCAAAATTTAGATTAGGATCATTCTGATGAGGCGATTCCGTGACTGTTATTAGGTGTCCATTGATTAAGTATAAATAGGGGGAACAGGGGTTCTAATGCCCCCTCCCGTTAGTTGATATAAATGGGATTTTCATGCAGAATTAAGTTTTCAAAATTTAGATTAGGATCATTCTGATGAGGCGATTCCGTGACTGTTATTAGGTGTTCATTGAATAAGTATAAATAGGGGGAACAGGGGTTCTAATGCCCCCCCCCCGTTAGTTGATATAAATGAAATTTTCATGCAGAATTAAGTTTTCGTTCAAAATTTAGATTAGGATCATTCTGATGAGGCGATTCAGTGACTGTTATTAGTTGTTCATTGAATAAGTATAAATAGGGGGAACAGGGGTGCTAATGCCCCCCCCTCCGTTAGTTGATATAAATGGGATTTTCATGCAGAATTAAGTTTTCGTTCAAAATTTAGATTAGGATCATTCTGATGAGGCGATTCCGTGACTGTTATTAGGTGTTCATTGAATAAGTATAAATAGGGGGAACAGGGGTTCTAATGCCCCCCCCCGTTAGTTGATATAAATGGGATTTTCATGCAGAATTAAGTTTTCGTTCAAAATTTAGATTAGGATCATTCTGATGAGGCGATTCCGTGACTGTTATTAGGTGTTCATTGAATAAGTATAAATAGGGGGAACAGGGGCTCTAATGCCCCCCCCCCGTTAGTTGATATAAATGGGATTTTCATGCAGAATTAAGTTTTCGTTCAAAATTTAGATTAGGATCATTCTGATGAGGCGATTCCGTGACTGTTATTAGGTGTTCATTGAATAAGTATAAATAGGGGGAACAGGGGCTCTAATGCCCCCCCCCCCGTTAGTTGATATAAATGGGATTTTCATGCAGAATTAATTTGCGTTCAAAATTTAGATTAGGATCATTCTGATGAGGCGATTCCGTGACTGTTATTAGGTGTTCATTGAATAAGGGGAACAGGGGTTCTAATGTACCCCCCCCCCCTTAATTTATATAAATGGGTTTTTCAAGCAGAATTTTCAGATTTCGTTCAAATCTCTGAATAGTTTTGGAAGTTTAATGGTTAAGTATAAAAGAGGGGGATAACTCTTTTTAAATTATATAAATGCTAAATGGGTTTTTATTAAGAATTATCTAATTTGCTCTGAATTTTGGATATAGATTTTTTATATGATAAAGCATGTCTTTGATAGTATAGGAGGTTCAATGATTAAGTATAAAAAAAGAGAAAAGGGGAGAGCTGTTTCCCCTTCTTAATTTTTTTTTTCGAACGGAATTAACCCTTGAAAATATAAAGCTTTAATGTGCAATTAGTATTTGTAGCCTGTGAGCTCAATGCCTTCAGTTTAACTGGGCAGTATTCTTTTTTATTAAATATATGAATGTAAAGTAGTTGTATTTTGTAAAGTTCCAAAACATAAAGTTTAGATAGGCATTTGACAAAAAATTTCGTTTTTTGTCATTAATTTTAAAAGTTTCCCGGAATCAAATTAAAAATCTCATTAATTTACCAAATATCTAAGATTTTCAATTTATTTTGTTGATGGTTTTAAATTTGTTACATGTAATTTTTACATCTGCAAACCTCTAGATATATGCAAATAAAATGTAAATTAATTTTTAATTAGTTCATTAGTCTAATTTGTTTTGGCTCATGATATTAGAAACAATTTTTAAAATATAACACACACACACACAAATAAAAGTAAAAATTAAAATCATCTCTCCAAAATTTCGGACATCTTGCAAATAAAATGCATTTGAATTTTTAATTAGTTTACTAGTCTAATTTATTTTGGCTCATGACAATAGAAACATTTTTTAAAATATCACACACAAAGTAAAAGTTTAATTAAAAGTTTAAAAGTTTAATTTTTAAATGAAAAAGGTTACAAATACAATAACTAAACATTGAATTTGAAAAGCATTACTGAAAATAAAGCTCTATTTCACTGTATGAAGTAATACTAGGCTAACTTTATATGTAAAACCATGAAGGGAATTAGCGGTCATGACAAGTTGAACTAGCTTTTTCAATTGTGGAGTTTGAATAATTGGTGTAATCAATAAACGCAAGATTCTGTTTGCCATTGTCAGGCACCTTGCATGGGAAAAGTTTCGAGGTTTTCCGATTGCCAATTTTGGTAATTATGCAGTCTGTAAGGTTTGGTTGCTTATTTATGATCCGTTTTCAAATCTTTCTTATTAACTTCTGGAAAAAAAATATCTATTTTGATATATTTATCAATAGGTAATTTTTCACAATATATTAAACTTTTACTTATAGGACAACTGAAATACATTGGACCAACTACGACAACAAAACTTCTCTAAGAGGGAATTCATTTAAATGAAAAATACAAGTCGCTACTTTTACTGTGTGCTAAGGCACACTAATTCAATACAAATTTTATCCATTAGAGACACCAGTACTTGTTGTCTATGCTACACCTAAGAGTCTTAATAGTTATTGTCACATGAATGCAGTAACATTTCATGTATTTTAGCATTGATGATACTATATCTTTCCCAGAAACACAGCCTGAAGTTACAAAACCAAAATATGTTGAACATGGTTCTTTTATATCCATTAAGATAACTTATCAAGATAAACAGATAATGAAATCGAGATTTTCTTTCAATATTAATTTTCTAATTTAATGTTGAACTCTTGTATTTGTAACCTTTTTCATTTAAATATTATATTTTTTTAAGTTTTACTTTTATTTGTGTTTGTGTGTGTGTCATATTTTAAAAACTGTTTCTAATATCATGAGCCAAAACAGATTAGACTAATAAAATAATTAAAAATTAATTTACATTATAGTTGCATGGTATCTAGAGGTTTGCAGATGTAAAAATTACATGTAAAAAATTTAAAACCACCAACAAAATCAATTGAAAATCTTGGATATTTGGTAAATTAATGAGATTTTTAATTCGATTCCGGGAAACTTTTAAAATTAATGACATAAACGAAATTTTTTAAATGTCAAATGCCTATTAAACTTTGTTTTTGTACTTTACAAAAAACAATTACTTTATATTCATATATTTAAAAAATGTGAAAGAAAGTATATTTTATGCCAAAAAGTTTAAACTTCATCCTCATTTCGGGAGACCTAAACATTTTTCAATTTCAAAAATATTTTTGGGAGTAAATATGTGATCATAGTAACAACTTTTTATCAAAATATTGATAAAAAGTTGATATTTGGAATTGGAGTTGATATTTGGAATGATTTGGAATTCAAAATTTCAAATTGAAATTTTGAATTCCAAAAGAAAGTTTTTCGTGATACACCCTAATCAACATCATATTAACATTCATTTATATATTTTTTTTCAACATTATTTTTCAAGGTTTTCGTAGCTATTGAGATATAGTTACGAAAATTTAGGCCATTCTGCCATATCTCAGCAGCAGTTTTAGTTAGATACATGAATTTGAGGTTATTTAGTCTACTAAAGTAAGCTGATTTATGTATTTTATCTATTTTAGAAGTTCCCACCTAAGCGGTTTTAATAGAATTGTCGTATTTTTAGGATAGTTTGCCATAGCAGTAGGTTTAGGTAGAAGCCAGAGATTCGAGGTAACACACCTACTAAAATAAACATAGGTACTTCAGTCATTTTAGAGTTATTCGTCTATTATGTAGTCAGCATTGACATTGAACAGAGTATCGTAGATTATAGAGATAAGACAAAAATTATAAATGTTTGAATATGAACATATTAAGTTATCTTTTTAAATATTTACTTGACGTATTTCGTTTGATTGAGGATTCCTTTAGAGAAACCGATCAGCGTAGCAGGCGAAGACTGCTAGTTTTAAAATAAAAATCTGAAATTAGACATCTTTGTCATTTTTTATCAAAATGAAAATAAGGTTTGTAGGCTTCAAGAACTTTCAAAGACCTTTTACCAGAGTTTTCGTAAAATAATATCTTTCATATTTAATGAATAAAGAAATTTTTTCGGACATACCGTCCGTTTTTTTCGATATTTCTGGTACTAAAGCACCTAATATCCCCTGAATCGTTTGATGTGTTCCGACACTGAATGGGTACGCAGACTCCTTATATCAACATTATAAAAAAATTTAAAAAAATTGTCTGAATTATACACTGTAACAATAAAAATCGTTACATTTACGGAAACACTGCTGGAAGCAATGTTGCCAGCTGTTTTTATCATGAAAACGGCTGTAAATTTACATGTATTGTTGTTATTACATCTAATTTTACTGATTTTTTATGGCAAAACTGCTGGAAAGAAAGCTGCTTTTAATGGATTTTTTTTTCAGTGTAGCGAAAAAAGACACTAGATATTTCTCTTTGACAAATAAAATTACTGAAACTGCACTGATCATTCTTTACTAATACTTATGTGAAAAAAAGTAGTAGTAAGAAGTTACAAAAACTTCAAAAGAATAATTATTCATATGAGCTCTAACTCTGAAAAAATACTGGATACTGGAGGACCCGACAGACATTGTCCTAGCACCGATTCCAAAAAATCAAATAAATGTACATACATATAATAATACGCATGATAAATACTACGCTCTTAATTTAATTTCTTATTACAATTATATAAGGAAATTATTATTTTATTTTGCAGTAGTTTTTGATGTTGGTTCAATTTTTGACAGAAAAGTTTTTTTTTCTCTTTTTCAAGTTAAAGAAAATCGTTAAAAGTTAACGATTTTAAAGAAAATCGTTAAAAGTAACCGATTTTCTGAAGTCGGTTAAATTCAAATTATAATACAGGAAAAATTACACTAGTTTACAAATTTCAACTTTTTTTTATACTCCGAAAAAATGTATATAAATGTATTAGTCTACTTTCCTTAAACCTAAACGTGTTAGCAGAAGTAATCTATCACGTTACAATTTTCTTTCTGCAGTCAATTATTTTTTTCAACTACCCAACGTGGTGACGACAGTTTAATCTTCTTCGTTCGCTTCAAACAACAAATATTTTGATTCGAATGGAATTAAAATGTCGAATAGAAAGTACAAAGAAAGTTTGATCGTTTTTCTACGTCTGTGGACAGTTTATATATATATATATATATATATATATATATATATATATATTAAAGAAGACCCATTGTAGATTCGTTAAAAAGTGCATATCTTCATTATTTTGGATTTTCTCTTGCAAACCAAAGTAAAAAGTGGGTGCCTCATGTGTTTTGCGAAAGCTGAAGAATCGTTTTACTCTAGTGGTCATCAGGAGAAAACGCACACCTTCCATTTGATTCACGAATGCTATGGAGAGAACGTAGTAATCATGAAAATGACTGTTACTTTTGTGTTACGAATACAGTGGGATATAAAACAAAATATAAGGCGAGTATTTATATATGCCGAAGTTCCGTCTGTTTCTAAGTCCGTTTTACACTTGAAAGATCTGTCACGTTCAGGTTGTCCCGATAATTTGAGTGTAAATACATCAGGAGATGACAATGAAAGTGATGTTGAATTCAAATCGATTTCTAGTGATTCTGACAAGTTCTCTCTTGAAGAAAAGACTCGACATTTTATTAACCAAGCCGAATTGAATGATCTTGTAAGATATTTACAATTATCAAAATCTAAAGCAGAGCTTTTTGATTCTCGCCTACAACAATGGAACTTATTAACACCAATCACAAAAGTTACATTGTCTAGAAATAGAAACAAAGTTTACTCAGAATTTTTCAAAAAAGAAGGTGAATATTGTTATTGTACTGATATCCCGAGAATGTTTGAAGCAATAAATCAAAATTATGATATAACAGAGTGGCGCATATCGTAGATTCTTCGAAATATAGTCTAAACGCTGTTTTATTACATAATGGAAATAAAAAGCCATCTATACGAATAGGACACTCAGTGAATTGTAAAGAGAGCTATGAAACGATGTGCAGTCATCGGTTTGTTATTGGGATTGCAGGGTGGTCAAACAAAATACTCTTATTTCCTTTGTTTGTGGGACCACCGAGCAAAACAACATCATTATGTAAGAAAAGAATGGCCAATTCGGAATGAGTATATTCCGGGAAAAATAAACATCAAACACGAACTATTGATAGATCCAAATAACATTATTCTCCTCCCTTTACACATGAAATTGGGACTAAAGAAAAACTTTGTGAAGGAGTTTGACAAAAACAGTGATGCTTTCCGGTATTTACAAAAACATTTTCCAAGCATTACAGAGGCAAAACTGAAAGAAGGAATTTTTGTTGGCCCACACATCCGTAAAATATGAAAGATTCTCAGTTTGAAAGTTTTTTATGTGTTAATGAAAAATCTGCATGGAAGTCATTCAAAATGGTTTTTGAAGAATTTTTGGCAAATAAAAGAAATGAAAATTACAAAGAAATTGTTGCTGATTTATTGAAAATTTTTCAACAGATGGGAGTAAACATATCATTAAAGATTCATTTCCTGTATTCGCATCTGAGTTTTTTCCCTCAAAACTTAGGCAATATGAGTGATGAACAAGTGGAACGTTTTCACCAAGATTTAAAGGTTTTTGAAGAATGACATCGGGGATTTTAGGGTGAAAACCTTCTAGGAGATTATTGTTGGTCCTTTATAAGAAAAACTGATTTAAAATAACTATAAAAAAGAAAAATTAGCCATTTTTGATTTTTTCAAATATGAATATCAAAATTATGTAATCCAGTGAAGTAAGTAAATATTTCTTAATTCAGATGTGAAAGAATTTTATTATTTTTTTCTGGATAACTCTATCTAAATAAACAATAAATTAACAACTTTCAGCCGGGGTATAAAAACCGTGTAAACTAGTGTTATTGTAAATCATATACGTACGAGGGGTTAGAACACACTATCTCTTTCAGCGAGAACCAGAGCTTAAATCTGGCGCCTTAGATCACTCAGCCATTCTGTCCGCACTCTATTCAGTGAACTCATTCAACACTTTTATTAGCCAAAAATCACTAACTTTATTAGTTTTTGCCTAATTACTAAAAAATTACTGAATCAATTTCGATGAAAGGTGAATCTAAACCATTCTCAAATCCACTAGAACACACTCACAAAATTTCATTAAAATCGGTCCAGTCGTTTAGGAGCTGTTTAGTGACATACACACGCACAGAAGATTTATATATATAAAGATTTAAATTGGATACTTAATTTGAATTTTAAAATTGGTTTGGCTGCCACCGACTCCAAAAATTCAAATAAATGTACATAAATATAATAATACGCACGATATATACTACGCTCCTAATTTCATTTATTATAATTATATAAGGAAATTGTTTCTCACTTTGCAGCAGTTTTTGAAGTCGGTTCAATTCTTGATAGAAAAGTTTATTTTTCTCTCTTTAGTTAAAAGTTAACGATTTTCTGAAGTCGGTGAATTAAAATTATAATATAGAAAAATACATTGTGTATCATACACGTATGCCTGGAGTGGGGTTCGAGCACACGATCTCTTTCTGTGAGAACAAAAGCTTAAATCTGTCGGCTTAGATCCTGCTCGGCCTTCTGTCCGCACTCTATTCAGCGAACTTATTCAATGTTTTTAATTAGAGAAAAATCACTAACTTTGTTAGTTATTGCCTAATCACTATAAAATAACTGAATCAATTTTGATGAAATGTGAATCCAAACCATTCTAGAATCCACTGGAACACACACAAAAAATTTCATTAAAATAGGTCCACTCGTTTAGGAGGATTTTAGTCACATACACACGCACAGAAGAATTAAATGTGTAAAGTTTTGCATTGGATACTTAATTTTAATTTTGAAATTGATTTGGCTGGCACCGAATCCAAAAAATTAAATAAATGTACATAAATATAATAATACACATGATAAATACTTTGCTCTTACTTTAATTTCTTATTAAAATTATATAAGGAAATTATTTTTCACTTTGCAGTAGTTTTTGAAGTCGGCTCAGTTTTTGATAAAAAAAGTTTATTTTTCACATTTTAGTTAAAAGTTAATGATTTTCTAAAGTCGGACAGTTAAAATTTTAATACAGAGAAAAAAATTGTAAATCATACACACTGGAGTGGGGTTCAAACACACGATCTGTTTCTGCGAGAACCAGAGCCTAAATCTGGCGCCCACACTTTATTCAGCGAACTTATTCAACAATTTTAATTAACCAAAAATCACTAACAATTATTTTTTGCCTAATTACTAAAAAAGTACTGAATCAATTTTTGAAATGTGAATCTAAACCAGTCTCAAATACACTGAAACACACACAAAAAATTTCATTACAATCGGTTCAGTCGTTTAGGAGGAATAATTCAGTGACATACACACACACAGAAGATTTATATATATAAAGATAAAATCTGAAATGAGACTTAATATATGAGTTCATATTGAGATGCGATTAAAAAATTTAAATGCGGTACTAAGTGTAAAAAATATTGTTCTAATTTTAAACAAAATATTTGTACTCAGTATCTGTCACCATAAGATAGTAGAATATCGTACCAACTATATGAACTATGTTTCATCAGTAGCTCCAAATATTGGTTCAAGATTTCACCATCTTACAGTGGCAGCTATTGTGCACAAAAAAAATTGGTTCGAACTACCACAAGATTTTTAGCAGTATAGATGTAACAAAATTATACACTGGTAATCAATAATATCGACTTCTTTTAAATAATTCTACTATATTTTCAAATAATAATAATTTCAGTTTCATCTAATAAAGTAAAATGTTTGTTTCCGTGATTCTGTATAAATATTGTATTATTATAAATTGTGATAAATTATTTCAAATGAATATTAGAAATAGTAGCATTGTACCCCATATTTTGATGATCACTAGTATTGTCATTATTTAAATATTTTTATTATATTTTCACCAAAAATATTTTGTACACATTAATACAATTTGTACATTTTTGTAGAGTTATTTGAAGTATTTTCTAATGCTATTAATCTTAGTTTCATCTTATAAAATACGAAATTGCTTATTTTTACTAAATATTGTGCATAGTGATTCAAAATTACATGGACAAACTTTACCTATATGTAGAGCATACCACAACAAATATTTTTGTACAATAAAACAATGTTTAAATAAAAAATTCGCAATTGTATACATTTCTTATTTTTATTCTTAAAAAAAGCATTTCATGTATCATTCTTGTATTTATAGCATTTCATATATTTATTTTAAAAAAATATATTCCATTTAATTAAAAATTATTATGTTATGTATAAATCCATATCTATATCTATATCTATTTATCTATCACTATATGAATTAGTGGTGGAAAATATAAGCTATTAAAGGTATTTCTTTCAAAGATCTTAAACATTCAATAAGTTTAATTTCCTTTTTTTTCATTTGAGGGTTCTCATGATTTACTTTAAAACCAATAACGCATTTTTCTCTTGGGAAATAATAACTGTTCTTGATGAACTTTTTCGCCTTTAGGGATAATAGAAAAACTGTCAGTACATACTGTGACGTGATTGATAACCTCAAATACAATATTAGAAACGAGGACATTAAACGCTTTATGCAGGTGATGAGAAGTTTTTTTTCACGATTTGAAACTTTCCGCTATATTTTCAAACTCTAATAAATTATGTTCATTTTAATAGAGTATTGTTTTAATAGTAAAATATTGTTTCGATGATTTTGAATAATTATTGCTTTTAGTTAACAGAACGAATCAAAATTCCACGTAAAGATTTTTATGGATAATAGTGAATTTTATAACGAACACTTTTCGGAAAAAGATATCGAGATCATACACTTTTTTCATTCAAAAATAGAAGGTTTTTTATTACAATTAAAGAGATGAGTGTTTTTCAATAAAATAACAAAAATGAAGCCTTTATATAAAACTTTTAAAACACTTTAATATTTTTTATGTTATTTGAGAGAAATGTTTAAAAAAATTATAAATAAATATCACTAACATGTTTCGGCTCCAATCTAATAAAAACCATAATCATAATAATAATTTTAAAGAATGAGTCTCAGGGTTAGCACAAAGGACAAACACGATGTAAATAAAATTCATGTGCTCTATTGTAAAAAAAAAAAAAAAAAAAAAAAAAAAAAAGACCATGATTCAAAATTAATTTCATCCCATTCAACCTTTAATTTATAGATTAACTCTAATCATAACTTAGGAATAATAAAAGAAACAGTATCATTGCAAACAAAACTTTTGCTCATATGAATTTCAATGGATTCTCTTAAAATGGACTTATGACAACAATTTTATATAAAACATATTTTGCTTCCATTAAACGCATTTTTATTCCTTCTCCATGTTAATATCATCTAGACAAAGCAAGCTTTCCAATGTTCTTCGAAGATTTTCTAGTGAAACCGCAAAGTACGTGTACATGTGTGTTAACATTTATATTTGCGGATTTCGTTTGGCCTTCCAAAGAATTTTATTTTTTATTTTTTGTTAGAAGAAATAAAGAATCTCTTTATGTAAATATCTTTAATTAAATAATTATAATAATATTTTTTGACAGAATGAGAATAATTCAAGTTTAAGTTCGGTTCATGAACACTGCAAGATATGTTGAAGAATGTTATATAAAAAGTTTTTAGCATGATTTCCCAATTTCCTCTAGATTCTAAAGTTTTCTGCTGTTCTACTAGTGAACGTAGCTTCGTATGAGAGGTTTCAGATCTGACATCGAACTCGAGACTTTATACAGAGAGTCTCTCAAGACTGAGACAAAGAATGAGTCATTAATTTTTTAGTTGCGTTCGTAATTATGTAAATATGCAGCACCTACAGATGTCGTTCAGTCCGTCCGACTGCCCGCATATAACGATGCAAAAACCACCCAAGCAAATCGTTTGAAAATTAAAATATAAAATTATTACGTAATTTTGTCGAGTCATTTCAATGTTTTTGAAAAACGAAAGCATAGATCGATTACAGGGAAGATCAAGAACATTACTTTGCATTACAGTCAATGCTGAAAAAAAATTCCAAATCATTTTAATCATTCAAAATTTAAAATATAAAATCATTCAAAATTTAAAATATAAAATTATTACATAATTTTGACTCATTTCAAATTACATGAAAATCAGTTGCATAGATTAATTAAAGAGACAAACAAAAGTATTCCGTTACATTACGGTCAAAGGGGAAAAAAATTCAAATGTATTTTATTGCTGTTACATTCCTTCGAACAGAACAAAATTGAAATGTATCTATGAAACATATACTAAAATATACATTCTATAGAATCCGTGGTTCAAAGAATATTTGTTATTAACTTACAGGGCCACACAAAAGTATTCCATGACATAAAATGCTATACTGGAAAACGATGTTTGAGGCGTGTTTTAGTTATATTATAAACTATAGTATAAACTATTTCACATTTTATGAATATGATATAGTTGATGAGGTGTAATAAAAGTTATTTCTTGTATTTTTACAAGAACACAAAAAAGATTTCGACAACTTACTGTATCCGAAATACTGTATACTATAATAGCAATATCTGAATATTTTTAAAACTTCGTTATCGTACGAAAGCCATATTTACTACCACATTTGGCACGCTTCACGTGCAATTTTCAACTTGCTTATTTATGGATCTACCTTGACAGAATTTGATCCTACAACTGCAAGTGGTATTTCAGAGCAGAAAAGCAACGCTATACAGACATGAAGAGCTAAAAGTACAGGGACTTTTCCTTTCATTGCTTTTTTGTAAACTATCACAATTTCTGGAACCCCTAAAACCTTATGGCAACCTAATTTTGAAAAAAATATTTTTTTTATTTTGCAGTACACATGTGTCGTTTTTTCAATTTCTGCATTTTGTCATAATTTTGCTCACAGTAAACTTCTTCATACTACATCTGTTAATACTTGTTCAATCGTTCATACTTCATAATGATGTAAAATATTCTTGATTTAAAATACAATTTATTCTAGCAACGACCAAGTTAAATCCAGTTTTTATTAAATAGTTCCTTTTGTAGTCAATCATAGTGACCAAAGTTGCTGTCAGAATAAATATAATATTCTGACTATAAAAAATTTTAGTCTAACGAGCATCTTTTTAACTGAAACTTCATGCCCTTACCTAAATACTCAAAAAACGCGGCTGTGCTGTATTTAGAACCATTTGAACTGAAAATTTGCAAAATTTCTTGTATTAACTTGATTGTATATCACATTAGATATATTAGGTTGTTAGATTTTATATTATTGATTAGGTGTTTGTCGTGTTATAAAAGGTCTTTTCATCGAGCATATGTAATTGAAAAAAAAATTAATACAGTGGACTTCCTTAAATCCGCCCATAATTTACATATTTAAAATTTTCTTTTGTTTATTATTTTAGTTTATTACTTAATTTAATTATTTTAATATTTTACTATATTATAATCTCAATTACATTAAAATTACTGTTTTAAAAATCCAATCAATGTAATGACCAGAAATCCACTAAATTCTAAAATCCGCACAAGATCTGGTCTTAAATTGTGAGGATATATGGAGGTGTACTGTATTTATATAATGAATACTTTTTACGGCTGTATTTCATCTAATGTAATCTGGATATTAGTTACAAAAATAAAATAAAAACATCTGGTCATTTTATGATAACCGCTTTTTTTCTGCATGCAGAAACTTATGCTTTATGTCCCGATAATATGGGTAGTATTAATTTCTAGTTAATTTTAATTCAATAAATGTCGTTAATTTTCCAATTACAATAAGAATATTAGAAATAATATTAAGTATGATTCGCATCCCTAGGCTTGCAATTGCATGTTAAAGAATAGAAACATAATAACTGATATATGTAATGTCAATAAAAATAAATAAAGAGCTTTCAAAGATATTTAGTTTAATTACATTTTATAAAAAATCACAAAAACTCACTTCAGTATTTCCAAATGCAAAATCTGTATCACTACATTTTCATGGAATCTAAAGATAAATTATATTCTAAGTTAAATACATTTTTTAACTTAAAATTGTAAAATCGTCTGTTTATTTTTATTTCTTTAATTTTTTTTTATGAATTTGGTTTCAGAAAGATAATTTTTAATTGCCATATTCTTTTCCGATTTTTCATATATTTTATAAAAATGAGATAAATATTTCATAAAATAATTCTTAAAAAATGCATTTTAAATATTACGTATAAAATACAATGCCACATATCCATATATTCTTAGAGTCATTTTCTGATGTTTTTTTTCTTTTAGATTCTATTTATCTATCTTTCGTTTTTTGTAAATAGTTCTATGTTCTCCTTCACGTAATAATTTTAATTATTGTACTAAAAGGACCAGTATAAAATGATACTTGATCATTCTCTTAAAGTTTTTCTTTAAAAGAATTTATATAATAAGGAAACACATATGACATTAAGAATGAAATAGTCTCATAAATTTTTATGGCAATGGTATTATTTCTTTAAAGGTAATGACCATTTGATTCAAGCGGGTTATGTAGAATGAAGTGGTATTAAATTTTATATCGACGTTTATAACCGTGCTATAAAAAATCCTCTTTTAATATTATAAAAACTTTATACAGATAAATAAAATGAATGTTTGAAAACATATTAGTGTATTCTTAAAGATTTTTTCAAGACAAAAATTGGTACTTAAGCTTTTAAACGAGCATTATATTTTGGAGGTATTTTCTTAACTGACTGTACAATTATAACATCTTACACTTGAAACTAGCCATGGATCTTATAAACTGAAGGATGTAAAGAACATCAACAAAAAATATTTAAAATCTATATTCATCTTTAAAAAAGTTAAACTTAAAACTACACTATGTGTAAATTACTTAAATATGACAAAAAATATTTTGAAAGGTGTTAAATTACTTTTAATCCTTCGTACTTTCAACTGTAAATACAACCATTGACCAAGATAATAAAATAAAATAATAAAGATAATTAAATAAAAATAATAGATAATAAAATAAAATTTTTAAAATAAAATAAAATACAAATTTTAACATATTAATTTTCAAATGTCGCATAATAAGAGTGTAAGTTACAGCCAATTTTTAGATCCAGAAAGTAAAATGTTGATATTCAGGTACATGGACTATTACATTATTATGTTTCTTTAAGCAAATTGATCCAAATTCTTGGTATGTTGTAGGAAAAAACGTCGTTACAAACAAAATTTCTTTTAGTAGTAATTTCTATTGATTCTCGTATCATTAATTCACGGAAATTCTTCAAGGAACGTATAATTTTTACATCTTCGAAATTAACTTGAATATTTTGCTTTTGGTTGAGTCTTGATAAGGCTGTTGTTGGACGATTATACTTTAAATTTCGCAAATGTTCTTTGATAGATCTTTAAATTTACGAGAAGACATTTCTATGTATTCAAGATAAATATTCTCAGTTTTATAAGGAATTAGATATACACCAGAAATTTCCTCTTTCGGAATTGGGTCTATTTCGGCACTACTTTGATATTATAGTTTTATTGGAGGGGTGTCGGTTAAATTTACTCCGAAGCGAAAACCCGTATTTCAGGATGTAAATCACATTCGGCAGTCGGTCGTCAAAGAAGAAGTAGTTTGAAATGAATAGCGATGGTATTGTAGGTTATGAGAAAAAGCATGTTGCCGCAAACTACTCAATGAAATCTTTTGCAGTCAAAGTGTTAAGAATAATAGAATTATTTCATATAGGTTAAAAATCTGTTACAGACTCGAAAAATGTATTGTGCAATTTGATAGAAATATTAAATATATGCAACAATTATTTTAAAAAGTTACTTCTTTATTATTACTTGTTATCTTCCAATTTTAGGTAGCTTTCATTACAAAAAGTAAAAAGCTACCTATTGCAGCCGTCCGGAGGAAAGCACTTCCGGAAAATTTTGGTATATTTTCACCGATCATGACCCCCAGACCCCAAAACCACCCTCCGTTCAAATGTTGACATATATATATATATATATATATATATATATATATATATATATATAACCATATATATATATATATATCTGATTTTTGTCATGCGATAACTAACGTATTTATGAACCGATTTGAATGAAACTTGGTATGTACATAGTACATACAAATGTCTCGACCGAGTTCGTTGGTCAGCATCATCCGCCATTTTGTTTCAAAATGGTGGCCATTTTAAATTTTTAAAAATTTTTAAAATTTAAAATTAAATGCAAAAAAAATCAAAATTTGAAAATATTTTTCTTTTACGTGTTAGAACTTAAAACAACGATTCCAGAACACTTTTTATTTTGTCTATATCTTACAAAATGATTGAGTTATAGCACTTTGAATTTTTCTTATGTTTGACATTTTGAAACGATCTGATTTTTGTCACGTGATAACACGCGTATTTATGAACCGATTTCAATGAAACTTGGTATGTACATAGTGCATACAAATGTCTCGACCGAGTTCGTTGGCCAGCATCATCCGCCATCTTGTTTCAAAATGGTGGCCATTTTAAAATTTTTAAAAAATTTAAAATTTAAAATTAAATGCAAAAAAAAAAATAAAAATTGAAAAATATTTTTCTTTTACGTGTTAGACCTTAAAACAACGATTCCAGAACTCTTTATTTTGTCTATATATTAAAAAATGACTGAGTTATAGCATTTTGAATTTTGCTTATGGCTGACATTTTGAAACGGTCTGATCTGAACGATCCACAATGTTGCTTTAAAATGGCATACACTTTATGATATCGTGGAATTTGGTGACTCTCTAAATCGCTTAAAATAAAACCAGGTTGAATAAAAGATGACTAATTTCTAAAAATTCCTATTAATATTCAGTCTTGACAAAAACTAGTTTCAATCTTATAAAATCACTAATTTTGTAAGATTATTGAGTACTATTATGACTAATTTGAGCTTAGTATTTTTGAAAAATGTAACTTACCTTAAAATAAATAAATAAATATATAAGTATATGAAAGCTACCTCTTCCTCCCGGCATTGCCGGAAGGACTTTTTTACTTTCTTCTATCTTCAATAGAAGAAAGTATTGTATATTTTTCGGCGGAATTACACGTTTTAGAGGTCAGAGATTCCAAAAAAATGTTTTTACAATATGCCTGTCTGCCCGTGTACCTGAGTGTGTTTATGTATGTGTGTGTGTATGTTTGTGTGTCCGTTTGTCGCCATTCTACCATCAAAAAGTGCATGAAGTTATGCATAGAATTGAACCAATTTTTTTGTGTAAGTGTATGTCTATGGCTAGTTGCTCCTCCCTGAATTTGAAAAAATTCCGCCAGAAGGGGACGCTGCAATCGCAAATTTTATGCCATTTTCAATATTGCACCACCTAAAAGTGTATGAAGTTAGTTCTAGAACTAGAACTAAATTTCTTGTATATGATTATTTTTTGGTAAGGCAAGTAGATCCTCCCTGAATTTGAAAAAAAAAATATCTGCCTATCATTCTATTCGCTATAGGCTCGTGCAGAGAAGGAAATATGTTATGATTCCGATTAATTGACTGAAGCAGAAATTTAAGATGGAAATCAAAGTTGGTATGGTATTGAATTCAAATGATTAAGAGGGTAGTAAAGTATTTTTTTTTTTTGCATTTTCTTTTATATTAATGTACAACATCTTAAGATTATTCTGTGAAAATTTGAAAGCAATTGAAGTAAAACTGACGGAGATATAAACTTGTAAGTCTCCGCCCTCCGATTTCTCACTGAGGAATGGGACCGCAACAATCAGCTACCAAGTAGCTAACTACTGCTTGACCAGGTTTCAAAGGCCTGTCCTGGCATACTGCCAAAATAATGGACCTTTCCGAAGGTACACGTACACGTGTGCCGTAATTTTGTGTTGTGATTTTGAGTTTTTTAAGCGCAAAATGCCAAAAAATTACCCGAGAAGATCGGAAAAATACCGGTTTAAAGTTAAATAAACCTAGAAAAATTGTACCGCCACATAAACGCAAGAAAGACAATGTCGGAGCTAACAGTGCGTCAGCAAAAAAAAATAAAAATGAACACTTCTACAGATGTGCCGGAGAATTTCGAAAAACATTATCGGATCATGGATTTTGTGTTTGTTTTTTCAATTATTTCTACTTTAGTTAAGTGTGTGAAGTGCGATGGAAAAATTAGTTTTCATTCGTGCAGAAAAGAAGGCCTTGGATTCAATATTAAAGTTACGTGTGAAAATGTAAAGAAGCTTGTTTTGTTCCGTCTGCTGAAAGAATTCAATCTGGTGTGCACGAAATTAATTATAGATTTACTTTTGTGATCCGAATCTTAGGATTAGGATTAGCTGGCTGTGAAAAATTTTGTGCCCTGATGGATTTGTCAAGTACTTTTTTGTCAAAACCAACGTATAGCTTACATATTAAGAAAATGTGCTCCAGTATAGCAGATGTCGCAAGTAGATTTTTTTCTTCTGCTGTAAATGAAGAAAAAGAAGTAACATCTGAAGCACATAAGATCGAAAATACATCGGAGTTGACTGTATCAGGAGACGGAATCTGGAAAAAACGAGGATTCTCTTCGTTATATGGCGTGGCTTCGTTGTTCGGACATTATACTGGAAAAGTATTAGACATTTGTGTCAAAAGCCTTTATTGTCATGAATGTAAAATTTGGGAAAACAAGCTTGATTCTGTGCAATATGAAGAGCGGCATAAAGCTCATGTAAATGAAGGCAAATGCCATGCTAATCATATTGGACCATCTGGGAACATGGAAGTCGATGCGATCAAAATCATGTTTCAACGTTCAATGGACAACGGAGTAAAGTATCGCAATTACATCGGAGACGGAGACTCAAAAACTTATACCGGTGTTTTAAATTCAAAACCTTACGGTGAAAATTTTATAATAAATAAAAAAGAATGTGTCGGACACGTTCAGAAGAGAATGGGTACACGTCTAAGAGAGTTAGTGAAAAAAAGTGTTGTTGATCATAAAACTGCGGCTGGAAAAATAGTGAAAAGAAAAAGTCTTTCTGGCAAAGGTAACCTTACAGCTAAAATGATTGACAAATTAACTGTATATTATTGTCTGGCTATTCGACGCAATCACGATTCAGTCGAAAACATAAGAGATGCCATTTGGTCAACTTATTTACTTATTTAACTACTACACAGATGATAATTCGAACACCAAAAATGTCCGAGCGGTGCTGATTCATTGTGTGAATGTTAGAAGGCTGCAGCTACAGAATATCTGGAGTCATTCAAACATAGTTACACCGCACTTCCGAGTTATGTGCTAGAAGCCATCAAACCTAGTTATGAGGATTTAAGCAAAGATGCACTTCTGGAACGATGTGTTGGATGTTTCACTCAGAACAATAATGAAAGCCTTAATGAACTTATTTGGAAAATTAATCCAAAAACAGTGAATGGCACCTCCAACGTCGTCGTTAAAATTGCAGCTAATGTTGCAGCATGTACATTTAATGAAGGCTGTTTTTCTCTGCTGTCATTTTTGCAAGAAATGGGCATAAAAACTGGAACAAGTTCTCATGAATGGGCGCGAACAACATATAGTCTTCGAGTATGTAAAGCGGAGCGAGAGGCTGCAAAAGAGAGCAAAGAAGGCAGGATTCGCCGTAGACAAGAGCAACAAGACGCTCTGGACATCATCTACGACAGCTTTTCGCTTTATGTGCCTGGCATTGATGATTCTGTGTAAGTATATGAAAAAAGCAGTAATTTACAAATATCTGTTTCGACAAAAACGTCTGTGAAACTTTAAACGTGTTTTTCTAACACTTCACTTTTTCGAAGCCGGTGAACACTGTAGCTCAAAATCTACTGAACCGATCTTTTTAAAATTTCACACACGCTTTTTATATAAATTACGAGATAATGCTGTCCAGTTTTTTTTTAATTTTAACTTACTTTTAAAAAACAAAATATCAGATTTTTTTTTACGAAAAATCAGTATTTTGAGTTCCGAGCCTTGTAAAAAATTGAAAAATCAATAAAAAAAAAAACTCGACTGCGTTCCCTGAGGAAACTTATCAACTAATTAAATCAATTTGGTTTTTTAATTTCAGTTGATCCAGTCTTGAATTATGCGGTTCACCGCGAATCAACTCTTTTTTGGGACGTCTTTGAAGATTCGCTGTCATCGGCTCATTTTTTAATATTTCTTAATGAAAGTTTCACAGAATACTCTTTAAATGACATATAAGTATACTATAACTATACAAATAAATAAATATTAATTGTATCCTTACAAAAAATGATAGAAAATATTTTTTTTCCCTCGAATTAATCTTACTAACCACTTAAAGCATTAAAATGAGTAACTTTTTTTTTAATATTCAAACGTACGTATGAGAAAGAAGAAAGTTTTGGTATTGGCACATCCAACTAGTTTTTATTGTTCATAATGCTGTTTTATATAATTTCGTTTTTTTTTTTTATAGTAAGACATGTGTTTATGCAACTACAATTTTATGCTCTGTATCTCCATAGCACCTTTTTTTTAAAATATTGATATAACAAAAAAAAAAAAAAAAAAAAAAAAAAAGATTCAACACGAAAATGGTTTGTATAAAGTTTCTGCTTCATATTAATATTCATTCGCATAATGTTTATAACTTATTCATTGCCTTGTTTATTTATTGTTTACTTATATTGACATTTGAATCGCTTCTCATTAAACTATTTGAATATAAAACATTTTCCGTTGCGTTTGTATAAGTATTAATTAGCGTGGATATACATGGTTATGCTTTTCTGGCTTCCATAATACTTAAATGGCTAGATATTCACTAATTAATTTTATTTTATTTACACAGTATTATTTTTTAAAAAAGGCAAAACCGTTTTATGGTATATAGAGCAACATAGAAATCGTTTAATGTTTAACAAACATACAAATATTCAATAAATTGTCATTTTATGATATCACCACTAGTACTAGTACGCAGAATAAAATTAATTCATATCGAGTATTTTATGCATATGTATCAATATACATTGTTGTTTATGATATTCCTGTACACTCTTAAAAATATATAAATGGTTATATTTTAAACAATTAAATTTGACGAATTAAAGAAAGAACACTGAGTAAATAATTACATTTCTTTCCGAAAAAATTGAAAGTAATGACATGTTTATTCCAATATCAATTTCTTCTATTTTTCGATGCTCTAACTGTCATTTTGCTACATTTTATGTATCGAATATTATGTTATTCTCTCACATTTTCTTGTTGAAACATAGTATTGTTTAAGAAATATATATTTTTGAGTTTTGCAATATCTTAAGATACAGAAAGGAAATTTGCAGTATTCAAGAAATATTCGATTATTATCGCACATCATTATTCGATTGGAAAGATAGACATTTTCTGTCTCCTGAGAATAGACAATCCATTATTGAAAAACTGCAAAATAAGAGAATTTTTTATAGGTTGTCTCGTCTGAATCTTGTGTAATAATTTATTTATGGTATTTATTAAGATATCTGTAACTTAGAATATTGCAAGACTAATAAAAAATATTTCACAAACAGTATTGGATTTGTTGTAATTTCATTCTAATTTGAAGTAATGTATATATAAGTCTATACATGAATTCTTTTTTTCATTGAATAAATACATTATCGACAAGATATTTAACTATCCAATAAGAGATGAAAAGAACATTGCGAAAAAAGAAACATTTAACATATAGACTTAAAACTGCAAGTAAATTTATTAATTAAAAGAAACCCCCAAAACAATCTATTTCTCTAAAAAAAAATTGTTAACAGCATATTATTTTCTGTATAAAACTTTCCTTTTTTTCTTAATACTTGTAGTTTTCAAAAATCTTTAATTTTTATAAAAGACTAATTTCATGTATTTGCTTATTAGGCATTCTAATTTATGCATACCTAACAAAATAAAATTTTCGTAAGGATATTTCTGTATACTCTTAAAATATATATGAGTGATTACGTTTAAAACAAATATATTTGATGTATCAAGGAAAGAACACGGACAAAAAAAGCATATTTTTCTCGAAAAAATGAAGGTAATGACATGTTATTTCCAGTATCAATTTCTCCTCTTTTTCGTTGCTCTACCTGTCATTCTACTGTTATCTATAGAATATTACGTTATTCTCTCACGTTTTGATCTTGAATATATAATAATACAACTTAAGATATATATTTCTGAGTTTTTTGATAATCTTAAGATATAGAAAGGATATTTGCAGTAGTCAAGAAATATTTGATTAATATCAAACAGTATTTTAGGATTGGAAAGATAGACATTTTGTAACTCCTGAGATTAGACTTTCCATTATTGAAAAACTGTCAAATAAATTGAACAAGTTTTTATGCTTGTCCGTTTTTTTTTTTTTGTTTATTTCTTTATGTATGAGAAATCAATTTTGTTATTCATTAATATATTTGTTACTCGGAATAATACAAGAGGAAAATTAATAGACAATAGTTTAAAGAACATTATTCGATAAGTTGTAATTTCATTCTAATTTCTGGTAATAGATGCGAGTGTACATATGGATTTTTTTCCACTGATTAAAGACATTATTGGCGACATCTTTGAATATTCAATAATACACGAATGAAACATTAAAAAAAATCTTTTAACATATGGACGTAAAACTATAAGTAATTTTATTGATTGAAAGAAAAAAATGTATTTCTCTAAATAAATTATTGTTAACAGCATATTATTTTCTGTGTCATATTTTCCTTTTTTCCCTACATACTTGTATTTTTCATACATTTTTATTTTAAAAAAGGGCTAATTTTAAATTTTCCTTATTTAGTCATTGCATGGTAGACGTTGCATATGTATCGAAATAAAATTTTGTAAAGATAATCCTGTACTCTCTTTCATAACATAAAAATGACTGTATTTAAAACAGACGTATTTGATCTATCAAGGAAAGAAAACAGAGAATAAAACGATATTTTTCTCGAAAAAATTAAAGTAATGACATGTCATTATCAGTATCAATTCCTTCTCATTTTCTTTCTTCCACGAGTCATTTTGAAACATGTTATATACCTAACATTATGTTATTTTCTCACATTTTCTTGTTGAAACATAGTATAGCTTAAGATATATATGTTTTGAGTTTTGCAATAATCTTAAGATACAGAAAATATGCAATATTCAAGAAATATTTGATTAATATCACACATCATTTTTGGATTGGAAACATGGACATTTTCAATCTCCCGAGATTTTTCATTCTCTTATTGAAAAACTCTCAAATAAAGTGAGCATGTTTTTATTTTATATGCTGTCTTGTTTTATTTTTTCTGTATTTATTTATCTATGCGAAATCAATTATATTATTTCTGTGGCTCCCGATAATAACCAGTTAAGGTACATTTTGAAAAAATTGAGATAATTTGGGAAAATGTAACTTTAAAATAGTACTTTCATCTGCCATAGTACTGAAAAATGAAAATTGAATACTTCCCGTCAAAGGGCGACTATAGTTTTTCATTTAAAAATTGAAAAAATAAAAATTGGTTATCAATAAATAAAAACCATTTTTATATAATTATTTTGTCAAAAAAGAGAGGTCCTTATATCCTTATTGAATGTAGAGAAAATTATTAAGTTCTAATCTATTTTATAAAAGTAATGATAAAAAGATATTTGAAAACTTTAAACATTAATTACTCGAAATATTAAAAATGTGCCTTACTTGGTTATAATTGGAAGCCACAGATTTATTAAGCTATTTTTATTTGGAATATTGTACGATGGAAATTAATAGACAATGCTTTCACAAGCAGCATTGGATTAGCTATAATTTCATTTTAATTTCTGGTAATAGATGTGAGTATATCAATGAATTATTTTTTCACTGAACAAAGACTTATCGTCAAGATATTTAAATAACCAATAGCACACGAATATAATATGGAAAAAAAGCAAATATTTAACATATGGACGTAAAACTACAAGAAATTTTATCGACTGAAAAAAAATATTTCTCAAAAGAGTATTGTTAACAGCATCCCAGACAACCACAACTGTCCTTCGGACGTCATACAATGATTATATAGATCCTGTGGGTGTCATATCCTATGCGAACTATCCAGTGAATGCGCTGAGGATAGTAAGGAATGGACGGTCCAATCACATTGTCCGCTGAACAGCCTCTGAACAACTGTGAACGGACCATCCAACCGAATTGTCCCCAAAACGGCCGATGGATGTTCTATAACCGTCAGTCCTTTTTAGTAGCTGTGGAGCGCCTTTTTTGAACTCCTCAACTCGTCGGCCACAGAGGAATCCAATGTTTATGTTTCAATCAGCGCATGGCGAATTCGAATTAATAGAGAAAATGGATGTTGATATACGGTAAGAACTTTCTTTTATTTTTATTTGCAATGCATTTCTTTATAATTATTCTGCCTCTATATTTTTTTAATGTTGGCAAAATTTTATTAAAATGCAAAACAAAAAAATAGGCCTAGTCATCGCCCGAATAAGAAATAATTTTATAAAACAATGTCTATATTTACTGTAAAAAATAAATTTGTTTTATAAAATTGAAAATTTTGTGTTTTGTCCTGAAGTAAATGTGCGTGTGTTTTATAATAAAATAAACATGTTATAAATATAATAAAACTACATTTTGTTTTGCCACGGTATGCCTAACAAGTATTTCAAAACAGTGTTTTCTCGCAAAAATCAAAAAAGAAAAAACACCGATACCCTGATATGACAGCAGCATCTTTTCCATTTTAATGCTTTTTTGTAACAAAGCTGTTTAATATACTCAGAAAACAAGATCATTTTAACAAAATGATTTTATTTAACAGCTTTGAAAAATCAAAATTTGAATATTTACAATTGATGTAACAAGCTCTTTTAAAAATTTGAGTTGACTTGGATTATCCATTTTCTATTAATTATATGTTGTGCACAGTTAATTTTTTTACTTTATTTTGTTTTAAGCATTAAGATATTCTTTTCTGTGTTTCATTTATAGGTCATTCAAAAAGTAAAGCACCTCAGTGGAACATTTTACATTATATTTCAGTCAAACTTAAATATTGTTAAAATATGTATTGCAGAAACATTTTTCTTCAATGTAATTATGAAATTTTAGATGATTTTTAAATTAATTCTAGGAAAAAAAAAAAAAAAAATCTAATGGCATTTGTGCAACAAGTAAAATTTTGAATTGCAATTAAACATTTTATTTGTGGGTTGAAAGTGTTCTTATTCAGAAACGTGATTGAAAAGTGTTTTTCATTTTTAAATAAAAGCAGATTTTAAAGAAAAAAGAAAAACTTTCAAAAAATTCCATGATTTAACATTTTAAACTTTATTTCCAGACGCGACTGCTAATTGCTCCCTCGTGACGACATTTCTGTAGCTGTCAAATCCTAAAACTATCATAAAATGCTAACTTAACAGCATTTCTGAATGAAATATATCACTTCATATCTGAATGAAATCTGTGTAAATATTCATTTTTAGAAATACTAATGCAAATATTTGTATTTATGAATGAAAATGAATTAGCGAAAGTAAAGAAAAATAGTCACTCTAATTTAAGAATAACCTTCAATATAATAATTAATTATGAAGTGATGTGACCAGTATTGAATTCAGGGGGTGCCTGGGGGGGGGGGGGACATTCCCCTCCCAAAGCAACGAAATGTTTCCCCTGATAATTTTGAGATTTTGTTTTTAACAGTCAAAAATTGCAATTTCCCCTCCGCGGAACTCTATAATTGCCCCCTCCCCTCCAACCGGAGCCGCAAAAGTCCCTCTTGGAGAAAAGTGTCTGTTAATTCCATACTGGATGTGATTTCTCCCCCCCCCCCCCCCCCTCCTCTAACTTGAAGACTGGATCTGCCATTATATATGACGGATGATGTTTTGCCAACAAATGTTTCTTAATTCGTTGTTGAACCACCTTTAACTGAATATATCGCTTGGCATACATATAATTAACAGCTCTATCATTTGATGCTTTAGAAAAATGTCTACAGTTTACTTCTTTTTCTGTCCCATAATAAAAGAATCAACAAACCCATACGTGGTTCATATGAATATTTTCCTTGTAAACTATCAGTATTTTTTTTTTTTTTTTAACAGGGCTTGAAATTTGATTTTTCCCAGGAGGTGAGTCTCCCTCCCAACATTTATAAATGAAGGGAAGTTTATCAGTCTGGGAGGGAGGAAAAAAAATCTTTAAAATGCATTATTATTTTATGTGCTATTTAAAGAATTACAAGAATTCAGATTTGACAAAATAATGCACAATTTTTATTAATAACTCAGAATAATTATGCAAAATATATTAGAGTACAAAATAACAGAGTTTCCCCCAGAGGGTTTCAGGTGGGCGCTCCGCCCCTCCTGCCCTTTAGTTTAAAAAATAGCGCCCCTCTTGCCCCTCATCCAGAAACTTGCGCCCCTCTTGTCATTCATTCAAAAAAAAAAGCCCTTCTTGCCCCTCATTTGAAAAAACACAGCCCTCCAGCAGTGATCCGAACGCACTATAGCGCATAAATTATGCAAAAATCAGCGACGGAATGCAAAAAATAGCCTCATACGTGTGCCATTAGACGGGTAATTTCGTCAAAAAGTCGCTAAAAAACAGCAAGTTTCGTTAAAAATCTCGAAGTAACGACTAATTTCCGGCGAGATTCGAAAAAAAAAAAAAAAGTAATTCCGTCACAAAATTTCACAAAACGGCAGATTTCTACAAAAGATCGTGGAAAAACGAAAAATTTCTCCCAAAAATCGCGATAAAATGGAAAATTTTGTCGAATGAGTTGTAAAAAATGACAACTTTCGTCAAAAAGTAGCGCTAACAGAATTCTTCAAAAGATTTGCGAAAAAAACGACAAATTTCGTCTAAAATCGCAACAAGACAGAAAAATTTGTGAAAAGTTACGTTTTTTTTTTTTTTTTGCGATATTTCACGATATTTTTTGTTTTTTCACGCTTTTTTTAAGCAAAATATGCCATTTTTCGCGATTTTTTCACGAAATTTGACGTTTTTTCGCAAAATATGCTGTTATTTGCTATCTTTTAACAAAATCTGCTGTTTTTTAAGATCTTTTAACAAAATTGACCGATTTATTGTGATCTTTTAACAATATTTGCTGTTTTTTTCGCGATCTTTTAACAAAATTTGCCGTTTTTCAATTTTTTGATGAATTTTCTGTTTTTTCACGACGTTTTGAACTGTTAGATAAGTGTCCTTAAAAATGAAAAAGTGCCCTGAAAAATGTAAAATTGCCCTTTTCAGAACAGTAACGCCCTGCCCTTTTTTAAACCTGGGGGAAACTCTGAAAATAAAAAAAATGAAGCTTTATTATTTTTGTTACAGGTCTAGTTAACTCTGTTTTTGGTTAGCCTCGATTTTAGATTGAGTGTAATTTCCTGCAAGTTGAGTTTGACAAGTTTGGTCCTGCAAGTCCTATTTAATGCTAGATTTTCTAAGAGAAAATACTGGTACAAAAAAATTTCCTGGTCATGAAATTCCATGTTCCATACTAACCCTGCCATACGAAATCCAAAGCATTGAAGATTTGAGAATAATTAATACATACAGAATAATAATGCCGAATTGTCTGAGTTCGAACACAATTTCGCATCTTCTACTGCACTTGACTATCTGGCTGTATACAAATTATACTTAAATTATACAAGTTTAAGTTGCGTTTGAAGTTAGTTTCACTTTGTTCGGCTGCGTTTTGACATATACAATTAACGAGTCTTATTTTTAAGTAACAGTTCGGTATTGTGTATCTTAAAAAATACCTGTTTCTTAGAAACAAATATATGTAGTTTGCAGCAGCTCTATCCTTGAAGGACCGAAGATTAATTCAGAATTTTTAAATTTATATTGTCATTTTTAAGCTTCCTATCATTCGTAATGTTTTTCAAAAATAGAATAAAATCATAATGTTTAAAGGACAGCCTTGCAAGGCATTGGTACTTGATCTCTACTACACATTCAATGTTCTTTTAAATGTTTAAAATTCTGTAATTTTAATGTAGGTTTTTTAAATTTAGGGGGTTGGGAGGGGGGTATATAGATAAAAATACTGATTTTTAAAATGTCATTAAGTGTTGAAAATGTTTGATCTCAGAAAATATTTTGTATTAGTTCAGACCATACTTAATTTTATCTATTCTCTTTCAGCTTCTGTTTCCACTGCCACTGGCAGTTCAAGTGCACCTGCGTTTGAAGATTTCCTGTTAATGGATGAGTGCGGTCTGCAGTTCTTAGAAGAAAAACACTCAGTACCGGAAAATCAAGTATATATGGTATGCTTTTCAAAAAAATTTTCGTTTATCTTAATGTTTAAAGATTAGTCATAATTTTTAAAGATTTTATTTTTCCTCTCAAGAAGCTTTTCTTTATAGTACGAATTTAATATTTCCAACTGAGCGAGAAATTGACCAGGCCATGAATCAAACCCAGATACTTGGCTTACAAGACCAATGCTTTACTTGTTAAGCTAACTGGGTGATAGCCGGTTGGGATTTCTCACTCAGATAACCTTATTGGTCATAACATCTGGACATAACTCCATCTTAATATGGAGTTCCAATACTTGCGGTTCATTCTGCCGAGTTGTCTAAATGACAGACCAGATACTATGACCAATAAGGTTATCTGAGCGAGAAATCCCAGCCGACTATCGCCCAGTTAGCTTAACAGGTAAAGAATTGGCCTTGTAAGCCAAGTATCTGGATTTGATTCCCGACCTGGTCAATTTTTTGCTCAGTTGGAAGTATTCAATTTGTATGATAAATTTATAATATATATTTTTAATTGCTTGAATTTAATTTTGCATTTTTAAAATATTAAGCCATAGATATAAAGGCAGCTTCTTTTGTAATTTCATCTATAGTTATACTTTACTTTCTGACACATATAAATGGTCTGAAAATATAACAAATTATAGATCTGCTCATTTTATTTGATTAATGGAGTAACTTCAAAATTTTCCTTTTCACTTTTATATTGAAAAACACAAAAAATCAAGAAAATTGATAGTATTTTTATGTATATTTGAAGTTTTAATAATTCACCAAATGAATTTTAAAACGACAGTTTTTGTTTTGGCGGCAAAACGCTGCATCACGGACGAAAGCGCTGTGACGTCATTTGCCATGTTAATACCATCGTGCTATGAGCTTAAGTGTTTGACATATTTCTGATAGTGTTTAAATTTTTTATATCAAAAATGTGTTATAAATTTGTACAGTACTATGTTGCACAAATATTACAGTAAATTCCCTGCTAATAAGCACTTTTTTAGTGTTCCTAAAGATTATAATAAAGATAATTTATTCTGATGTTAACATGATAGAAATGTTTTTGTAAACTTATCTGCTATTCTTCATTTTTATTTGTATGTGTATTTATTGATTGAATCTAAATATTTTTTGAATATGTGAATGGGAATAATTGCATATGAAACAAAAAAAAAATATATATATATATATATATTTATGTATTATATATTTATGTATTATATACAGGGTGTCCGAAAAGTCTGGAAACGGTCGAATAACTCGAAAAATACATATGAGATTGAAAAACGTAAATATACATGTTAAATATTTTTAAATAAGCTACTCAGTGATACCAAATTTGACCTTCGTAACCGACCCCCTGGGGGTCAGAGGGGGTCCTACACTGAAATCTTAAATTATAACCTCCATTTTTTATTGCAGATTCGGATTCTACGGACAAAAATACGTAACTTTTGTATTTGATGTTTATTTCGAATCCTTGTTTATCATGGTGTAATTGAGCATGTTAAATCGATACATATTTCGGCTTTTCCAACGGGATTTTTCCTAATTGAAACTAATTGGGGAGAATTTATGACATCAAATTCCTCGTCTTTTGCAATAATAGCATTTGCTGAAAATCACCTGTGCCGATTATTTCGGTAGTGCTACACAGTTAAAAATTTGATCCATTTGCTGTAGCGTCACTCCACAGCTTTTATAGAATATCTCTTTCATGACCAATGAGAATGTTCCATAACACAGTAAAGTACACTGTAAAAAAATTGACCCTTTTGCTGCATCGTCACTCCACCGCTTTTATAGAAAACGATTACTTTAGTGTGTTATGGAGCATTCTCATTGGTCTCAAAAGAGATATTCTATAATAGCTGTGGAGTGACGCTGCAGCAAATGGGTCAAATTTTTAACAGTGTAGCACTATTGAAATAATCGCCACGGGTGATTTTCAGGAAACGCTATTCCTACAAAAGACGAGGAATTTGACGTCAAATATTCTGCCCAATCAGTTTCGATTAGGGAAAATCCCGTCGGAAAAGCGGGAATATGTATCGATTTAATATGCTCGATTACACCGTGATAAACGAAGATTTGAAATAAACATCAAATACAAAAGTTACGTATTTTTATCCATAGAATCCGAATCTGCAATAAAAAATGGGGGTTATAATTTAAGATTTCAAAGTTGGACCCCCTCTGACCCCCAGGGGGTCGGTTTCGAAGGTCAAATTTGGTATCACAGAGTAGCTTATTTAAAAATATTTAACACGTATATTTACGTTTTTCAATCTCATATGTATTTCTCGAGTTATTCGGCCGTTTCCAGACTTTTCGGACACCCTGTATATATAGTTGTTCAGTTTTATTTATACATATTAAGAAATACCAAGTAACCGATAGTTTATTTGAAATATATGGATTAGGGATGTACCAAACATTTGGTATCTATTCGGTATTCGGCCATGTTACCGAATATTCAGTTAGACCAAATATCAAACTATTCGGTTAAGCCGAATATCAAAGTATTCGGTCGAATCCAAAGGCTTTTAAAATACATTTTAAAAAACTTTTCACAATTTCTACTTTTAACTGTCAATTTATTAATATATTTAAAATAATAAGAAATAAAAACATTTAAATAATATAGAGTGTTTTTACATTATTTATTTGCTGTTTGTAAAGTTTAACTTAAGAAAATTAAGCATGAAAAGGATTAAAATTAAGATTTATTAGGATTCTCCTTAGGAATAAATGATGCGAATGCCTAAATTCTATTTAGTAAATAATCTGTTTCTTGCTTTTCCCAAAAGTCCTTAAACAAGAACGGAAAACTTTTGAGATTAGTAATAGCTATCAAGGCAGACAATTTTTTGTTTATGAAACCATAATCGTAATCAACTTATTGAATCATAAATGCGTTATATTTCATCTCACTCTAGGTCAAACTTGTGCTTTCGTTTGTTGCATTAACAATAAATAAGATATCATAACTATATTTTCAACTCACATGCTTTGATTTCTGTAAAATATGATATGATGGGAAGGATGGAAAATGCCACTATTGATAAGAAAAGAACTATGAGCTGGACATTCCTTTATTCAGAATTAAGTTAAAAGTATTTATACTTAATACTGAAAAAAATCTGTCTTGAGTTATTTAAAAAGAACAAATATGAGACACTACAGTTTTTCTTCAACTATTTTTTCATTATTTTTCTTTGATTTCAAAATGTTTGTTTCAATTTGTAGAAGAAATGAAATTTAAAATTTTACTAATTGAAAAAGTCTCATAATTATGCTTCTTAAATAAAAAAAAAGGCAGATTTTTTTCAATACTGAATGTTCTTATAAAAAGCTCTTGTTTATCAAAATATAAGTTTCTCTTACTAAATATTATGTAAAATTGTTTCAAATAGTAACATTTTAATACTTTAAACTTTGAAAAATAAAAAGCATTTGGAAAGCTGAATATTTGGTATTCGGCCGATTAGTTACTATTCGGCTGGATGAATATTCGGTATTCAGCCCAACAATTACTATTCGGCAAGCTGGATATTCAGTATTGGGTTTAGCTGTCGGCCGAATATTCGGTATTCGGCCATAATCAGTATTCGGTGCATCCCTAATATGGATATATATATATTATTATTCAATAATCATAATGCAATTTTTGGAAGCCTTTAATTTTTATATCCATCTTTAATGTATAATTCTATTCATTAAAAAAATAAATAATATATCACTTATGAAAAAAAAAAAAAAAAAAAAAAACACTGAAACCATACATTTTGAGTGAAGCATATTCAGTCTTTTTAATAAACATTTTTGCATTAATAGCATATCCAGAAGATAAAAAAATGGTGGAGGGGGGGGGGGATAAGAAAAGGTTTGTTCTCAGAGGTTTTAATTCAGGGGATAATTCAAAGTTTAGGGGATTTTTAAGGGAGATTTTAACCCCATAAATAACACTTTTGTCTTCAGAAATGTTTTGAAAATATATATATACATACAATATCATAGCTACCAACTCTTCTGATTTTTTTGCCGAAAAAATTCATTACAAATTTTTGCATTGTTCAGTCGATAATTTGCGGCGATTTGAAGTGGTAAAGTTTACTGTAATTTTCTTCCAGGTGTAAAAAGTGGAGGATGTTGGCAGCTATGCAATATTTTGTTTGTTATGTGCATACAATTAAGCTTTTTTTTTTTTTTCTTTCCATGAAAATTTATATTTTATTTCATCTGTAAAATAACATTTCTACTACCGAAAATCTAAGTTATTTTATGCCTAGAATTTTATTCATTTTTTTTATTTGTAATTATTAGTTACCATTATATATTTTTAATGCATTTATGTACTTTATAGAATTAAGTAAAAATTTATTATTTCCTGTAAATTATAAATAATTTTGATGCCAAATGCCCAAATGTATTTAACTTTAGATGAATAACAAGTTATATTACTTTTTTTTTTTTTTTTACTCTAACAAAAAATAAAGCAATAATTTTCAATTTGAAATTTAAAAATTGTCTGCCGATCCCACTTGACATGTAATCTATGATACATACACATATAATTATATTTTTTTATAAGAAATCATTAGCTAAACTTACATAATAAATCAGAATAAATAAATAAAAAAAATTATATCTTTTACTTTCTTTTGAAGGCAAATACTAGCTGAGAAGCTATGCTCTGTATACGAAAAATTTCCAAATTAATATTCTGTTTTAAATATTTTTGATATGTCACCGATTAATTGCTTATTTAATAAACTTCAAAGTTAGTATACTAAACATTTTTCTACTTCATTATTTGACATGTATTAATATTTAAAATAAACCAAATATTAAAAAGTTATTCATTTTGTTAATGCTTTTTTCTAATAAATTATCATGCATTATTTGAGGCAAGTAATAAGCACTTTTTTAAATATTAAAAAGTGAAAATAAACAGACTTGTTTTATAAATAGCTAAATTTTCTGATGTTCATTTGTTTGTGTTTTAGATGCAGTTTGTGAAGAGCAATCCATTACCAAGTCTGCTGTTGAAGACATAATCAAAATATGGCTAAGACATGCTAAGAGAGAAAAGTTAAGAGAAAAGATAATGTTAAGAGAAAAAATAAAACAGTGTAGATTAATAAGAGACGGATAAAATAAAAATTGGTGTACAGATCTAGAATTCTCCTTTTCATATTTTTCTTTCAGATCACATTTTTAGACCATCCCTCCCTCCCAATGAAAAAGACAAACAAATAAATATTACAACTCAGCTTATAAAGCTTATGCCCTATTGGAAATTGTCCAAGGTCATTCAAAAAGAAATATTTAATTGAACAAATTTAATTATGTAATATTTAAAAATTTATTTTACTTTTTTATCAAATTTAAAAAAAAAAAGAAAAAAAATTTGTTTAATCGCTTATTTTCTTTGTTCAAAAACCAAATTAATTTCTTGGTAATTGCTGTTCTAAAAGAAATCATTACTTTTATTTAAATAATAACCTTGATTTCTTCTGGTCTACATACAAAAGAGGAAAAATAATTTGCATTTTTATCTTTGATTTTATTTTTATTAAGTTTCCGTTTCCAAATCTCAAAGATATATAAATTTGAATGACTAATGTAGACCTTTAAGTATAATTACAAAATTCAACAGCAATTTCAAGGATTACCAGATGAAAATTAATCGATGTTTTCGCTCTAGCTCCCAACACACAATTGATCCGGTTGTTATTCATCTCAAAGGTCTCGACACCTTTCATAAACTATATTGGAGTGGCTAGAAATGGAGGTTTGTAAAATATTCTAAAATCATACAAATTTGTCTGCTTGTAGAAATATTAGTGCTTTCCTTTGCAGATGAAACATATTGGCAAGATTATCTTATTCATAAACTATAATGTGCCATGCTTAACATTTTGTGATACAGGCAGAATATATTGCAAAAAATGTTATTGAAATGGATATTTTAAACGAAATTTCTCAAAGCAAGAGAATAATAATGAAAATAATGGCCATACTAATAAAACAACTGTTTACAAGAGTGAAAAATGAAAACATACAACTGCTTATAAATCTCTTCAAACATTATGTCAGCGAGTTTCATGCTTTTACTTTTAAAAATGAATCTGAAAATGTGTCATAAAACTTTATCTTTTCAGAAAAAGTATTTTTTGAAGAAGATTTCCTTAAAAAGGGATTTTTTTTTTTTTTTTTTTTTTTTTTTTTTTTTTGTAGTTATTTTGGACATCTTACAAGAAGGTCTTAACTCTGTTAGTACCATTTTGGTTCTTCATTGACACCATTATTATTTTTTTTTTAAGATTTTGTTTAAAACCAAAAAGAAAATTACAAATTGAACTTCATAAAATAAACTTGATACCTTCTAAGAAACTTCATTAAATTTCTCGTTCAGATAATAGAAAAACAAGAATGCTCATCCAGAATTAAAATCTCTGCTAGAAGGATTAAAAGTGGATTCTGTGAATATTTCAAAAAATATTATTGAAACTACTAATGTATTTAATAAAGTGTGCATCATAATGTAATGGGAAACTTGTCTCTCTGTAAATGATCTGACAATTTTTTATGTTTGATTAATATTGAAGATTAAGATGACTTCACTTAAAAACACCTGCTCGATAATGCTAAACATTTAGGTAGGTTCTTGTTTCAATTCCAAAATTTTTACACTTATTTTTCATTCCACAGCAAAGATCTATTTTTAATAAGAGTATTTTGTACTTTTCCAATTTTGGTTGCAGTTTTTTAAATGCAGGTACTTTTGTTTAACCAATTCTGAAAGTTAAAATAGCTTCATTTAAAAAAAAATAAATGTTATTGCATAATAGCTTCAGCTATCCTAAATTTTTAAAAAATATTTAAATTTAACACATTGCTATCCATGGTGACGACATTGAACTTTGCTTCGGCCACTGGTGACTGACAATGTAAAATATGATATAAAATAAAAATAATTTAGTGTTTAAATAATTAAGAAAGTAAAATCTTATAATTTTAAGTTTAATTAAGTTCAGAAAATTTTAAATAGATCTTAAGTGATTGCTTAAAATAATATATTTTTAAACTTGGTGACTGACATAGCACGTGTTAATAGAAAAATTCAAAAACCTGTGCAATTCGGAATTGTGTTTGCTAGAAGACAGTCATGGATGTCTTCGGATGGAGAGTCCTTTTGAGATATAGATGCATCACTACAAAGTTAATTATAAAAAGCCAGAAAAATTTATTTTACAATGAAAGAATATAAATGCTGAAGCTCTTCGATACTTTTTTATGCATTTGTAAAGAAAAAAAGCTATATATGTGCATGAAATAATGCTGAAGATCATACTTTTTTATACACATGCAGAGGTCGATCCAGGCAAAATTTGAGGCCTATTTATTGTTCCTTCAAAAAAAAAAAAAAAAAAAAAAAAAAAAAATAATAAAATGGGCCTATTCACAAAAATAAGTTTAATATAAGAGACCCCTTCACGAAATTCCTTTTAATAAAATAGGCTCTTTTATAAAATTCTTTTTCATAAAAAATGTGTAATTTGTAAACATAATCAGTTTATGAAAAAGAAAACCTTTAGCAAATGAATTTAAAGATGTTTTTGTTAATAAATGCTTGGTTTGAATTTGCATAACTGGGTTTGAAGTTTCATTACAACCCCCCCCCCCCCCCGCCACAAAAACAATATTACTTTTCCAAGAATAAAAATCTGGATCAACCCCTGACATCTCAAAAAAGAAAATTATAGGCTGCAGGTTGAATTTGAGTGATTCAGGGGGGTGGGTATCTGCAACTGTCCTATTACTGTACGAAATGTGTAGTAAAATGTTGTCCACAGGACATTGGCAGGTTTCACATTTCAAACTTCAGGGGATGTCCTACAACTGTCCACAAGACTAATTTACCCATCCGTAGGATATCAGTTTATCTGGAATATGACATTATTAGGATGATTTTAGGACCGTCCAGAGGGTATAATATAAGCGTCCTATAACCATCCCTAAAGTGTCATGAAGTGACATCCACAGGATGTTGACAGGTGTGACATTTCGAAACCCAGCGGATGTTCTGTAACTGTCTACAGGACCAATTCATCGGTCCACAGGATATCACGCATATCCGAAACGTGACATCTTCTGGATGTTTTTAGGATGTATTTGTGTTGTCTGGGATATTATTTTCTGTACAATTTTTTTTTCCTTGATACTTCTATTTTTCTATGATCTTTCAATTTTCATATAAGGATAATTTCAAGCATTTGCTTATTTAGACATTGTAGGATAGATATTGTATTTTAGGCATATTTATGGAAATAATATGTTGGTTAAGATAATCATGTACGTTCTTAAAACATATACAGTAGACAAATATATTTTATGTATCATGGAAAGAACACTGAAAACAAGCACAAAAAAATTTTCACGGAAAAAACGAGAGTAATAGCATATTATTTCCAGTATCACTTTTTTCTCATTTTCGTTGTTCTGCCTGTCATTCTGCAACATGTTATATGAAGAATATTATGTTTTTTCTCACATTTTCTTTTGAAATACATTATAGTTTAAGATATATATATATTTGAGTTTTGCAATAATCTTATGACACATAAAGAGTATTTTCAGTAGTCAAGTAATATTTCCTTAATATCACACATCATTTTTGTGTCGGAAAGATAGACATTTTCTAAATCATGAGATTAGACATTCCATTATTGAAAGACTGCCAAAAAAATTTATTTTATACTTTTATTTTATGTTTTCGCGTCTGTTTTTTCTGCATTTCTTTATGTATGGGAAATCAATTTTATTATTCATTAAAGTATTCGTTATTTGGAATAATGCAAGATGAAAATTAAAAGACAATAGTTTCTAGAACAGCATTGGATTAGTTGTAATTTCATTCTAATTTCTCGTAATAGATGTGAGTATACATATGGATTTTTTTTTCACCGAATAAAAATATTATCGGCGATATATTTCATTATCCAATAATACACGAATGGAACATTTTTTAAAAAAATCATTTAACCCGCGAGTAGTCGCAACTTTTTTCACAACGTCATTAGTCGCGCTCGGTCTTTTCGCGGCTGGCCCCCCACATACCAAAAATGTAAAATAAGAAATATTTTTCACCTAATATACGAAAATAACATTTCAATGAAGATATAAATTTGCAGTTTTCTAAAATTATGCATTTTATTTATGAGATCTGGAGTAATTGGAAAATGTAAAATGAACTGACATTAGTGATTGTTCCATAGACTTTTTCGCCAATTTCAACTTTTTTCTAAAAATGTACCTGATAGAAAATCAGAGGTGTCCTGTTGTGAGGGAGTGACCTTTAGTCATAAAGGCACTCTAGTGTTTCTGAGATCGTGACGTCAATGATTTAACATTTTGTAGGCGTAAAAGTGACATCTATCCTCTCTTTTACTTTAACTTTCTAGAGTGTGTGTGCTCTTTCGAATTCCGCAGTTAGCTCGCGGTTATTAGTGTTATGTTAATGAGAAGTATCTCAGTTTGTCGCGTATAAAAGCTTGGGTGTGAGTTTGTGGTCTGTGTGTTTCTGGCCTCAGCCAGCAGCCAGCGTCTGTGTGTTTCTGGTAGTAGCCAGCAGCCTCTGTGTGTATTCCGCCATTAGACAACGAAGTTGATGATTGTTTAGTAAGGTGCTGACGATTAGAAAATAGCTACGGCCTCCAGTAAAGCGAAAAGGAGTTCAGATAGTGGATTAAAGATTCGGCCTTGGTAAGAAAGTTTAGTTTTGATTATTTGGGAAATAAAGAAATATCCACAGCCACGGGCTGTGAAATTAAGATTTGTTTAGTAGATCAGCCAGGAAATAGTGTCAGGTGTTAGACGGTGCCCCGACTGAGCTAGACCAAAGCCTGTGAGTATGATTTAGCTTTTCATAGTGTTCTCAGTGAGTGAAATTATAGACTGGCTCCACTTTCCTTTAGCCCTTATCATTTTAATAAACTGTGTTGTTTTAACCTAAATTAATGAGTATGTCTGCATATAACGTGACAAACGACACCCAGCATGAGTATACCGTCACAAATGGCGCCCAACGAAATGTCGGACATTTTGAGATTGTGCCACGGGTGTATTTCACCGGTGAGGGTGATATTAGTGAATTTTTAGTGAAATTAAATGATTATATTTTGTTCAATAATATACCTGAAAAAAGTAGATACGTAGTGCTTAAATGCTCGTTAAAGGGCGAAGCACTTTTGTGGTTAGAAAATATAGGAAAGTTTTTGATTACTGAGGAAGCGAAAAGATTTGAACAAACTGTAATTGAGTTAAAGAAGGCATTTCCTCCCGTTAAAGATAAAAGTATTTTGAGAAAAGAGTTCTATTGTAATAAGCAGAATATATATGAGTCGGCGTCAAAATTTTATCTTCGTAAGCTGGAACTAAAAAATAAATTAGATTTAGATATTACATTTGAGGAGTTGTTGGACATTGTTTTTCCTCTTTTTAATCCAAATATACAGGACTTTATTGAAGTTAGAGCACCGAAGAATTTTGCAGAAATGCACCAGATATTATCGAAGTATGAGTCTCGGCATAGCTCGGATCAACGGGATTTGCGTAACCCTCGGCAGAGACCTGTCACGGATGGTAATTTGAGAAATGAGGGGGAACGTAATTTTGTGAGAGGGGGACAGCGATTTCCGGATAGTAATGTGCGTAATAGAAGTGATGGATTTGGTCGTAATATGTCGAATACGAGTAATGGTAATAGGAATGGTGGTGGTGCTAATAATTTTAGAAGTGGTGAGAGAAATATGCATGGAAATGGACAGAATAGTGGTTATGATCGTAGTGGGGGAGTACGGGACAGGAATGTTTCTTCGCAAGTAAGGAGATTAACTTCGGATGAGAATTTTGAAGGTAGATCAGTGCAAAGGAGAGGTGTGAGGAGGTCGGGTCAGTTAAACTGGTAAGTGACTGTATTTCGGAAGGTATGCAGTCACAGGTCAAATCGAAAAAGCCTTCTGTGAGTTTAAATAAAATAACTATTAATCCGGTTGAGTTACCTGAAGTGTTAATTGTGTTAGATGGTATTGTCGTTAAAAGTGTCTTCGATACAGGGGCAGATAAGTCGTTCATTTCTTTTGATTGTTATCGGAAATATTTTTCGTATAAGAAGTTGAAAAGGTCAAGTCTTGTGGTTCAGTCAGCACAGGGAGTAGCTTGCGATAATAAAGGTTCAGTAGAATTGGAAGTTGAAATTCGTTCGGTTAAGACATGTTGGGAGTTTTGTGTGTTGGATGGATTAACAGTGCATTGTATAGTTGGTGTGGATTATATGAGGGATAGAGGAATTAGTTTGGATTTCTTTAAAAAGTCGTTAATCGTGAATAATGATGGGAATGTGAGTAAGAAAGAGCCTGTTTCAGTGTCAGTTAATTTGGAGGAGTCGGGGTTAAGTGAAATGGAGAGGGAGGAATTTAATAAGTTTTTAAATGAATTTGGAGAGGTTTTTTCTGATAAACCGGGTTTAACGCATGTTGCGTGGCATGAGATTGATACTGGTTTAAAAGCACCTGTTGCTAGTAAACCATATCGTTATGATAAAGTTAAACAAGGTATAATTGATTATCATATTCAAAAAATGTTAGCGGACGATATTATAATGCCAATTGAGTCGCCTTTTGCATCTCCAGTAGTGTTATGTCGTAAAAATAATGGGAAAAGTTTAGATAATCCAGAGGCATATAGGTTTGCAGTAGATTATAGAAAGTTAAATGCGATAACGCAATACCCTCAGTATCCTATTCCAGTTATTGATGACATTTTGGCTAATATAACGAGTACGAATTATATGTCAACGTTAGATCTTACGTCGGGTTATTTTCAGATTGCAATGAAGCCGGAGGACATACCTAAGACTGCGTTTATTACTCGGGACGGTTGTTTTGCTTTTAAGAGAATGAGTTTTGGTTTATCGGGAGCGCCGGCAACGTTTCAGAAGGCCATGAATAATATCCTTAAACCTTTGCTTGGTAAGGGTGTCTTGGTCTATCTGGACGACATAATTATAATGGCAGCTACTTTTGAAGAGCATTTAAGATTATTGAGGGAAGTATTTACGTTGTTAAGAGATGCTGGGTTAACGGTTAAGTTAGAAAAATGTAAATTTTTGAGAAAAGAGATAAAGTATTTAGGAGTTAAAATTACGCGTGATGGTATTAATATAGATAATGAGAAAATTGAGGCAATTACGTCAATGAATCCCCCCAAAAATAGTAAGGAAGTGGCGACATTTTTAGGGATGGTGGCTTGGTTTGCCAAGTTCATTCCACGTTTTTCGGAGTTATGTGAACCGTTGTATAATTTAAAAAGGAAAAGGGTTAAGTTTGTATGGTCATCAGCAGCTCAGAGATCGTTTGAATTATTAAAAGAGGCAGTAGTTTCCCCTCCTGTTTTGGCTCACCCCGATTATTCGTCTCAGTTTGAAGTGTATTGCGATGCGAGTGCTGTGGGGGTTGGAGCGATGTTAGCACAGAAAGGTCGACCTATAGCGTTTGCGTCAAGAATTTTAAATGCGGCGGAAAGGAATTATTCAATTACGGAAAGGGAGTGTCTTGCAGTAATTTGGGCTTTGAATAAATTTCGTTGTTTTTTCACTAATATACCGGTTAAAGTCATTACGGACCATCCAGCTTTGACAAAGTTAACTAATGGAAAGGGTTTGTCGTCTCGTATGGTCAGGTGGTGTTTGAAGTTAGCAGAGTATAATGTTGTTATAGAACATAGGGCTGGCAAGGAGAATGCTGTAGCGGATGCTTTGTCACGAAACCCGCATGGTGGTTTAGAGGTCACGGAGGAAGTTAAGTGTTGTGCATTGTCGTCGTTGGTGTTAAGGTCACGAAAGCAGTTAATAAGGGAACAGAAGCAAGATGAAGAATTTGGTAGCTTGTATCGATATTTGGAAAATCCTGATGATGTCCCGAGCGCAGATGTGCCTATGTTTGAGAAGTGGTCCCAATCTTTTAAGCTTATCGATGGTCTTCTTTTTTATTCTAAAATTGTAAATTCACGTGGAGAATTAAGAGTTTTTATTCCGGCTAGTCTTCGTAAGGCCATCTTGAAAGAATTTCATGATAATCCATTAGCAGGTCACTTAGGAATCAGGAAAACTTATGCTCGAATTTGTGAATCCTGCTACTTCCCTAAAATGCGGGAAGCAGTGCGCGCTTATGTCTCCAGCTGTAGCACATGCCAACGTTATAATTATAAAAATGTAAGTCCAGCTGGCAAATTAATTCCTATTAAAGTAAATTTTCCTAATGAATGTGTAGGTGTAGATTTAATCGGTCCTTATCCATTGTCTAATCCTAAAAGATATAGATTTGTTTTAGTTATAGTTGATTATTTCAGTAAATGGGTAGAGTTAGTCCCCCTCAGGAAGGCGTCTGCACCTGCAGTTGCCGATGCATTTTTCGATAATTATATTTCTAAATATGGTGCACCAATTAGGGTAGTGAGCGATCATGGCCCTTGTTTCATTTCTGATATATTTAAGGCCCTGTGTGAAAAGCTGGAGATCGATCATTCTTTTACTGTTCCGTATCGTCCTCAGTCTAATATGGCTGAACGTGTAAATCGTACATTAATTCAAATGATTTCTTCTTATGTTGGTTCTCATCATGCAAATTGGGACCAGTTTCCTCAGCATTTTGCGTACGCACTTCGTACGGCAGTTCACGAGTCAACGGGGAAAACGCCTGCTGAATTGTTTTTGGGTAGAAAAGTTATTACTCCATTCCAAAGGTTAGTTATGGTGTCAGATGCGGAAAGTCAGTACATGTGTCAGGATATTGAGAGGTTGGTTAAGGAAGCTCAGGTTCAAATGGGAAAAGCGCAAGAAAAACAAGCTCAGTATTATAATATGCGTAGAAGGGAGTTAGAAGTGAAAGTTGGAGATTTTGTGTTAGTAGAAAAGCATTGGTTAAGTTCAAGTCGTCAAAAGAGAGTAGCTAAGTTTGGTCCGAAGTTTGTAGGTCCGTTCGAGGTTTTGGAAGTTCGAAATAATAATTTGGTTGTTGATGTCAATGGTGAAAGAATGACTGTTAATCTGGATCAGGTTAGAGTGTATAAGTTTAGAGAAAATGGTAGTGAAGGTTCTCATATGTCGAGTGGTGTTTCGCGAAATTCCCGATCCAATGAGTGTCCCGAGTCCAGCACTTCTTCGTCTAATTCTTTTCATCAATATTCAAGAAGAAAATTTGGTCAAACAGCTCCAAAGACTGTTATTGAAAGTCGAAAGCCTAGCAATCCGAGAGCAAAGTATAATAAAAATAAGAGAACTGTGTCAAATACATCGGACTCTGTGTGTCATAAAAGACAAAAAATTATAAATTGTCCAGTTCCTCCATCTATTAGACAACAACCTCACAAGCATAAATTAACTAATAGTTCACCATCTTCAGTGATTAATCCCCAGAAAAGATTTCGTTTGGACACTCGTAAAACTGTTAAGCGAAGTTTAAATTCTGAATTTTTGCCTAACAAGAAACTACATAGGTCCGGAAAGAAACGTGGCCTAGGATCTTCGGTAACTTCGGGTGCGTCTAGAAAGAGGAGACAACTCTCAGATTACCGGCAACAACAGTGTGAACCTCGCCATGGAGTGAACCCAGCGAACCGGCCAGAGCAGAGTCGTCGAGTGGAACCTACGAGTATTCCACGGCATCCATTCAGAACCAGGCTGCAGGCACGACAGTCAACTGTGGCGTCACCGTACAGTTCTGATGACGAGAGATCCTTCGTACAAGCCTTTTGGGACAGGAGGAGAAAGCCATCTTGCAGTATGAAGCCTGCCAGCAGCGAATCGTCTCTATGATTGGGTGATAATGTTCTTTATTAAATTTCTATTAGAGTGCATATATGTGGTAGCAATGTGAAGGAATAGAAAGCAGAAAGACTGTTTGGTACTTTTGGCCATTTTTGGAATTTTTTGACGGACTCACGTTTAGTGCTTAATTGTGTTCAAAATTTGTTTGCAAAATTGTTAGTTCTATGTATATTTGAGATTTTGGTCTTAACTGCTTTTAAAAATTCTGGATCTATTGTTAAATTGTTATATTATTTGTTTAAAATGTTACTATATTGTTATTGTTCATGTGTTATAAATGTATGTTAATGTATGTTTAAATTTTCAGAAAGTACAGATAGTAGTTTGGGTTATTTTGTACACGCGCCGCGGTTCAGGCGCGCACGTGTTTTGCGGTCAAGAAGTCCTTGACACACGTTTCTATCTCTTATACTAACATTTAATGAATTAACTTTCTTCTTATCGTTCGTGTTTTATGAGTTGCGTTTTGTACTTTAGTTGAGAATGGTTTCCGCAAGTTGCGAAGTTTTAAGCTGCATTTGAATTTGAAATTGTATTGTATTAAAATTGAATGTTAATGTGATTTTCTTGCAGGGAAGTATACCTTTTGTTATGTATTGATTCTGCTATTTTTCTTTTAGTTAATACAGATGAAGAGATTGATGACGTCATTTTGTAAATTTTTGATATTTTTTGATTGTTGCATAAGCACAGCGATATGCCGCTGTACGTATGTGCCCCAATTATTGTTCAAGTGGAGTTAAGTCTGAAGAAGTTTGGGAGTTAGTTCATTGGCTAATGGGGATGTAGGTATTACGTAGTAGCAGAGTTAGTTTAGTATGAAGTAAATGTAATTTTAGATGAAGTCGGAATTTGGATGAGGAAAGTTTTTGCGCATTGGGTTTTTTGGACTTGGTGCGAATTCTAGTATATTAAAAGTTGTGGAGAAATTTTTGGGTAAAGTTATAGTTGCATTGCAATATTGAGGAAAATTTCGGAAGGTTAGTGTTTTGAGAAATTTTAGCACTCCCAGTGGAGTGGGTTGTTTTGAGAGAAGAAGTAATTAGTTTTGAAAGTTTTACGAGTTTTTGGAAGTTTTACGGAGGCTATTTGTAAGATAGAAGAATGATTGGATTGAATATGTGATTATTTGAGGCAAACTGAGTTTTTTTGGGTTGTGATGGGTTAAAGTTAATATTTTAAAAGTTATGTTTCGGCGTTAAATTTCACCCATCACTGTGTTTTATTACGGCTCTAAATTTATAACAAGAAAAAGTTCTGGGCATGCATTTAGCCCAGCCCTTTCTCTCTGCGGAGTTCGAGGGGGGGTTGTGAGGGAGTGACCTTTAGTCATAAAGGCACTCTAGTGTTTCTGAGATCGTGACGTCAATGATTTAACATTTTGTAGGCGTAAAAGTGACATCTATCCTCTCTTTTACTTTAACTTTCTAGAGTGTGTGTGCTCTTTCGAATTCCGCAGTTAGCTCGCGGTTATTAGTGTTATGTTAATGAGAAGTATCTCAGTTTGTCGCGTATAAAAGCTTGGGTGTGAGTTTGTGGTCTGTGTGTTTCTGGCCTCAGCCAGCAGCCAGCGTCTGTGTGTTTCTGGTAGTAGCCAGCAGCCTCTGTGTGCATTCCGCCATTAGACAACGAAGTTGATGATTGTTTAGTAAGGTGCTGACGATTAGAAAATAGCTACGGCCTCCAGTAAAGCGAAAAGGAGTTCAGATAGTGGATTAAAGATTCGGCCTTGGTAAGAAAGTTTAGTTTTGATTATTTGGGAAATAAAGAAATATCCACAGCCACGGGCTGTGAAATTAAGATTTGTTTAGTAGATCAGCCAGGAAATAGTGTCAGGTGTTAGACGGTGCCCCGACTGAGCTAGACCAAAGCCTGTGAGTATGATTTAGCTTTTCATAGTGTTCTCAGTGAGTGAAATTATAGACTGGCTCCACTTTCCTTTAGCCCTTATCATTTTAATAAACTGTGTTGTTTTAACCTAAATTAATGAGTATGTCTGCATATAACGTGACAAACGACACCCAGCATGAGTATACCGTCACACTGTTACTTCACTAAGGTGGTCGAGAAACCTTCAAAGTCAGCTACATGGTAGATCTCCGTTGGATTTGTAATGTGATACAAGTTAGGAGAAGATAAGTTATACGGGCGGCGAAAAGACCGACACGCGACTACTGACGGGTTAACATATGGACATAAAACTACTAATAATGTTATCGATTGAAAAAAAAATATTACTTAAAAAAATATATTGCTAACAGCATATTATTTTGTGCATCAAACTTTCCTTTTTTTTCCTTCATGCTTGTAGTTTTCTGAGATATTTAATTTTTTATATACGGCTATTTTCATGCATTTGCTTATTTACTCATTGCAGGGTAGACATTGTATTTTATACATATGTATCGAAGTAAAACATTAATAACGATAATCCTGAACACTTTTTAATAATATATAAATGATTGTATTTAAAAGAGATATATTTGATGTATCAAGGAAAGAAAACAGGGAGATATAAAAACAATATTTTTCTCGGAAAAATGAAAATAATGACATGTTACTTTAAATATCAATTTCTTCTTTTTTTCGTTGCTCCACCACTCATTCCGCAATATGTTACATAACTTATGTTATATACAATATGTTTTATTCTCACATTTTGTTGTTGAAACATAGTATAGCTTATTATATATATGTTTTGAGTTTTGCAATAATCTTAAGGCATAGAAAGGAAATTTGAAGTAGTCAAGAAATGTTTGATTTATATCTCACAGTATTTTTGGATTGGAAATATAGACATGTTCTAATTCGTGAGATTAGACATTCCACTATTAAAAAACGTGTCAAATAAATTGAACATGTTTTGATTTTTTATGTTTTCTCGTCTATTTTTTGTATATTTTTTTATGTATAGGAATTCAATTTTTTTGTTCATTAAGGTATATTATTTTCAGTATCAACTTCTTCTCTTTTTCGTTGCTCCACCAGTCTTCTGTAACAGGTTATATACCTAACATGATGTTATTTTCTCACATTTTCTTATTTAAACATAATATAGATTAAGGTATATATGTTCTGAATTTTGCAATAATCTTAATGTAGAATAAAAATGGCAATAGTCATAAAATTAATTCAATTAATATCACACAGTATTTTTGGATTATAAAGATGGAAATTTTCCATCTCCCGACATCAGACATTCTATTATTGAAAAACTGACAAATAGATTAAGCATGTTTTTATTTTATAAATTTTCTCGCCTGATTTTTTGAGCATTTCTTTATGTACGGAAGTCACTTTTATTAAGGTATATGCTTCTTGGAATAATGCAAGATGAGAATTAATAGACAATGGTGAAAAGAACAGCATTTGATTAGTTGTAATTTCATTCCAATTTCTGATAATAGATATAAGTGTATACAGGATTTTTTTTCCACTGAATAAAGACATTATCGACGACATATTTGAATATCCAATAATACATGTGTGGAACATAAAAAAACAAACATTTATCATATGGACGCAAAACTACAAACAATTTTATAGATTGAAAAAAGTATTTCTGTAAAAAAGTATTGCTAACAACATATTACTTTCTGCATCAATTTTTTTCCTGATACTTCTATTTTTCTATGATATTTCTATGATATGATGATCTATGATTTTCTATGATATTTTCCTCCCCACTGCCGCGACCGTTCACTAGGCTACTATATCCGTTGACTAGGCTGCAGTTTTCACTGCATTTGAAGCTTTATTTAAATTAATATAATTCTACAAATAAAATCGCGTTTTAAGAAGTTCAAGTAAGTAATGATTGATAATTTCAAGGCTCACAAACATATACTTAGCAAAAAAAAGTTCACCATATTAGAAAATCTATCTTTTATTATTAATTAAAATAAATTTGAGGAGAAAAAAACATTACAATTTTGCCCTTTTGCAAGGCAGTCAGGGGGTTAAATTTTAATATAAAGCTAATTTAATTCAAAAGCTAATTCAATTCTTATTTTGACATTGTAGATTAGACATTGTATTTTATGATATGTATCGAAATTAAATATTGGTTAAGACAATCCTCTATACTCTCAAAATATATACAGTAGCTCATATTTAAAAGAAATATATTTATGTATCAAGGAAAGAACACTAAAAAAATCACATTTTTCCCGGAAAACATGAAAGTAGTGACATATTATTTCCAGTATCACTTTTTTCTCATTTTCTTTGTTCTACCTGTAATTCTGCAACATGTTATATATAGAATATTATGTTATTTTCTGAAATTTTCTTTTGCACCATAGAATAGCTTAAGATATATATATATATATATTTCAGTTTTGTAATATTCTTAAGATACATAAAGGATATTTGCAGTATTCAAGAAGCATTTGCTTAATATCACACGTCATTTTTGGATTCGAAAGATTTTTTCAAGAAAGACATTTTCTAATTCCTGAGATTATCCATTCAAATATTGAAAAGCTGTCAAATAAAGTGAACATGTTTTTATTTTATACGCCGTTTCGTCTGATTTTTTATGCACTTATTTATATATGAAACCAATTTCATTACTTATTTGTTACTTGGAATATTGTATAATAAAAGTAATAGACACTAGTTTCCCGATCAGTGTTGGATTAGTTGTAATTTCATTCTAATTTTGGGTAAACGATGTGAATGTATATATGAATTCTTTTTTCTACAGTATAAAGGAATTATATGCAAGATATTTAAATATCAAATAATGCATAAATAAAACATCTGAAAAAAGGAAAATAAAGAAAGAAAAAAAATAACGCATGGAAGAAAAACTATACATAATTTTAGCAATTGGTAAACAGAGTATTGAATATTTAATATGAGATTTATTGATAACTAAGCAAAGAAAACAATACGGTGAAAAATGTCAAACCCGGACAGTGAACCTGGAAAACTATCAATAGCGCTTTAAGTGCTCTACCATTTAAATGACCAGGACGATGTCAAGCTTAGCATTTCATTCTTCCATATGCTGGTAAGGCTGCTCTGCAGCTCTATAATTTCAAACGTAATTTTATTGCTGAATTCTGATCAGAAAATTAACTAAATTGTGTAACAGTTGTATAATAAATGTACAATGCATCTCTCTAAAAATGTATAGCTAACAGCATATTATTTACTGGATCAGTTTTCATTGTTACGGAATACCTCTAGTTTTCTGTGATCTTTATTATAATAGTAGTAAATTTAGTAGGGGCGAAAAAAATTTAGTAAAGCATTTGAACAAAAGGTGTCTTATCTAAAGTCTAAAATGCTCCAAACTAATCCATGACGTATCTGGAAGACTAATTCACAAAACTAATATTTAATGATTACAGCATCTGCTCTAAAATCTGAATCAACTAGACAAAATAAATCGTAGATTACGTATACAGGGTTTATTGAAGTTTCAAATATATTCTTCTACGGTTGTATTCTTTAATTTAATACTGTTTAAAATTAATATTTCATTAAACAATGTATAATTTCCAGGCTTTTCTAAAAGGTGCACTAAAAAACACTAGTTGGATGTAACAATTCAAATACATTCATCTATTTCATAAATGTTGAAACTTCCTGAAAAATGAAGCATAACATCGCCACCGGTTAGGTGATATACACCAAAATCTAATGATAAAAAAAATTTTGCCAATTATAACTTAATCTGAGGTGTCATTAAAATCTGTGCGTTATTTTTTAGATATAACCATTTCGGATATCTTTAAAAGCACAGGATAGAAGCACTTCCTGATGAGTGAATTACTCCAAAACCTAATTACCGTAAAATGGGGTGAAACGAATGAAACTTCCGGGTCAAACAAATAAATTCATTATAAATATATCTGATGATATTTTTAGTAGCCAATTTTTTTATAAGAAGGAAATAACGTTAAGAGTTGGGAAATACAGTTTTGACATGTTTGCACCACTACTGGGGTATATAAAAAAACTTCAACAGCATCCTCAAAAACCTCATTTTTTTCAACATCTTCACAACTTTGTATGTAACTACAATATGTTTTGTATTCTAAACCTAAGGGAAGTGATTTTTAAATAATAATAGTTCTGTAAAGGATATGCTGTATTAAATTCTATTTATTTTTATACTACATAATGAAAAAATTAAAAATGGCTTGTAACATCAGAGGTTTAAGATTTACGGGGTGAATCGGAACACGTTTTCTCTCATGGTTTATTTTTCTATACAGTATTTTCATATAATATATGAAAACATATGTATGAATATGTATTGTAACAATATTGTGTTTGTTGTAATTACTTGAAGAGTCTAAAGGTGCCAAGAAATTACTTGGTTAAACAAAAAAAGCCAACGCCTAATAAAAACAGACATGGAGCACACAATAAAAATTTTTAAAAATAGCAAATTAGTTAGAAAAACTGCACAGAATTATTCTCTGACATCCACAACATTACAAAAACATCTCAAAATGAAAAACGAATTAAAAAAGAGAGGGATGTAAACAGTACTAAGGGCGGGGATGAGGGCGTATTAGTAGATCGAATTATGCAGCGATTGGGGCTAATCAATAGATCCACTTACCCCATGACTTCAAGTAAAGGCTAACACAGAACATATCTGAATTTCTATTAAATTCTAATTCTGCAATTCGAATATAATTTCTTAAAACGAATGATAATTTTTCTAGATTTCAAAGTTATTTTATAATTTCTAAAAAGGCATATCTTTACTTGTATATAAAATAAAGGCTTGGTTTCACAGTGACTACGTTTTCCTATTTCCCCATTAACATTATTGCCTGTTTTTATTAATCTTATTAAAGTTTGAATCGGTAAAAATAAAGATTATAACATCTGTTCCGATTCACCCCGCAGATAGAGGTGAATCGGAAAACATTAAAAAAAAAATAATATATATAAAAACAATAAAAATGTTTCGTTTTTGCTTCAAAAGTAAAGAACAAAACAAGACCGAAGTTTCTAGTAGAAAAATAAAAAATAAAATAAAGAATCAGTTGTTGCTTTTTTTTTAAGTTAAAGTTTAAAAGTATTCCGATTCACCCCCATTTTATGGTAGCAATTAGTGTTGTGGAGGACTAACTAAATCTGAAGTTTGGTGAAAATTCGTGCAGTAGTTATTGAGATAGCACTATTATAATGACTAAGAATAATGTTGCACTGCAGAGTTGCATTGCGGTTGAGATAGTTACGCTAAAAAAACAATTAGCACCATATTCTATCATGGACTAACGGAATTTGAAGTTTTTTTAAAAATCCGACCATTTGTTGCTTTTTTCCGACCGTGAAAAAACAGCATAGCAGTACCACCTGTCGAGCGATTTACACCAAAAATTATCACTACTAGTTTATATCATGATCTTTTTTAATCTAAAACTTTACTGAATTTCGTTCATTAGTTCTTGAGATAGAGCACACAAATAGTTGAGTGTCATGCAGACACTCAGATAGTCTCAGAGGCAGAGTCTTCGGGTTCTCTGACCCCAAAAACATAACAATCTGTCAAAAACTGAAATTCAAACATTTTCGCGAATCCAATATTTAAGTCTTCTAAAGGTAGAATAAAGTAAAAAGTAACAAGTACTTTTTCCATGTCATGAAAATACTATAAATATTTTCATGGTTTGAGAAAATATGATATTTTTCTCAAGAAAGCCAGTCTTACAACATACCGTTTAGTACCAATTTCCTCTGTTCTGAGCTTAAAGCCTGTCATTCTCTCTTACAATTCTCAAATCGTGTTATTTTAGCAAATTTTCTTGTTGAAACATACTATGGTTAAATGCTTGCCTTCTTCTACCTTGTAATAATCTTAGGCATTTGAGTTAATCAAGCAAAATTTAATTAATAGTACATTTCATTCTGGAATGGGAAAGATTAATACTACATTTCATTCTGGAATGGGAAAGATAGGCATATTTTAGCTCACAATATCAACCATTCTATTATTGAAAAAAAAACTGACAAAAATTGATTAGAGAATTTTCTATTTTGTATTTCCTTCTATCTATATTTAAAAATTTTTAAAAAAGAAATTTATTTATGAAAGTTTTCATCCTCCATTTTCAAAGCTGTTGTATTTTTGGTACGCCCAAATAACTTTTATGAGTTTATCTATAAAAATATTTCTTAATCATAAAAATAATAGCATTTTAAATATATAAATTATTAATTTAAATTTTTAAAATGCTGTTATGCATGTGAAATGCAGCATATTTTACTTAACTGTAAAACTTGGAATCTCAAACTTTGCATGTTTGTTCAATTTACAGCTAATTATGCATAGATTAGAAAAATAATCCTTAAGACAAAAATCTTTTATAGAAAAGCTTTAACAACTCTTCTTCTCAGAACGAAAATGCTGTTGTATAGATTGGACTTTCAATAATCGATAATAATTGATAAACAATTTACACAAACTTCCCTTTAAATAGTAATACCAAGTTTTATTATTTTACACTGTAAAAGTAGTCCGTTAAATTTACAGCAGAATTAATTTTTTTTCTTTTACAGTGTACATGAAATATAAATAAAATTATTTTTAATAAAACCAAACGATGTAATGTTCAGTTCTTAAACTGAAAATAACCACTGGATTTCGGTGTAAAAGATGCTGTAATTAACTACTGTAAATAAAAAATTTTAAATTAACGAAAAAAAATTGAGAATTTTTTTTAAATATTACATGTAAAACAGTTATTAAATGCTGTTAAAAATATCCATAATACGACCATTGTAACATTAATGTTAAATTGGTTCACCTTTCGATTCATTATTTTTTGATAAAAAAAGAATAAGATGTGTTTAAAAAAGATAACATTTTACAACTAATAATGTTTCTGTATATTTTATAATCTAGTAGAATTTGAAATAAAGTCATACTATATATTAAAAAATGAAATATCTTGGCTAAAAAAATCCCATTTTTAAAGTTTATTTAACAGTTTTAAAACAGCAATAGTTTCGTTAACAATGATGCCTACTATAACAGTAAAAAAAAACTTAATAAAACAAATTGTTTAACACTCCTATAAATTACTTTAAATTCCCAAACATTTATGACAAATTCTATTGAGAAATTTGATTATGTGTGTTATTGGTTTTACAGAATAGAAGTAAAATTCTTATTGACTACTTTGTAATTTTTCACAATATTAAATAGCTCATGAAGACATTCTGTGCTGTTTAATTATTTAGAATACTAAATCATAGTCTATGGAATAATTAGCGATCACTGTGATAATTAATCAACAAATAATTTGAAACAAATATACTTTTGCAAATCCAATCAGCAAAGCTCGCTATAATTAATGATCAGATGGTGATTTATAAGCTAATTGTTTGAAGTAAATTGCTTCAATCATCCTATTTATTAATTATTTCCAGAATAATAGCAATAAATTATAAAATAAGTTCTAATACCGTTAATCATAAGTGATCTAAGGACAAAAACTGATATTTAAAATCTTTTACTCTTTTTCATAAAATATATTACTGCCAGTACTTCAAATTATTCAGAGATTAAATTATTCTATTATTGATTGGTATTGATTAAGTCATAATTAAAACAAGTTTGTAATAATTATGCACAGAATTTATAATATTTTTTTTATTTAATTACATTGAAAAGCAGGGTCGTTGTCATTATTATTCTAAGTTATTAAGAATGAATGGTAGATTTTTGATTTACATAAAGTAAATCGAAATGCCGAAATAGAAATATGTATATATATTCACAAACATAATGTAAATAATAAACAAGAATAATATAATCGTACAAAAAATCAGGCGAAATTAAACATAAAAATCCCACTCTTTATGATAAGTTAACCAAAATGGAAATATTAGGAGAGAGTGGATAGGGATGACCCATTTTTCACAAAATGATACTTTATTTTTTAAATATTAGATCTAAAATAAAATAAAATCTATCATTTTATTCGTTGTACAACCAGTTATCAAAATAAAATTTCACATAATTGTAATATATAATAAATATTGAAAAATTATTTGTTTTAATTATGTGAAATTAAAGGGTCAACGCCCCTTACAAACTGATGGCTTGTTTCACTCATTTTTATATTAATATTTGTTAACGAAAACAAAACCAGTTTAAAACAAGTTGGAAATTGCATGTCAAGCGAAGTAAATGTATACTCGCACATCGGAGGCGTTTCGTACTATAACGAAGTTTTGAAAATATTTAGATCATGGTGTAATAGTGTACAATAATTAGAATATAGTATAATATCCGAAATCTCATGTGTGTCCCTGTAAATGCTATCTGCTTTTTATTATACAAAAATTAACTTGTGTTAAACCTCAGAAAAATATACCAATTTCAAAAAAAAAAAAAAAAAAAAAAAAAAAAATGTGAAATAATTTAATTTAATTAAAATGTCCTCCAAACAATATTTCCCCCTATACCGTTATGTAGTAAGATATTTTTGTGTAGCCCTGTAAATTAACAACAAATATTCTTTGCATCACAAATCGTACAGAATGTACATTTTAGTATATACTTCAGTGATGGTAACTTGTGGGAAAATTCCCACATCTGTGGGGAAAATAGAGCTGTGTGGGAAAAAGGGGAAACTTGAGGTTTTGTGGGAAATTTTGAGAATTTCCCGTTCCACTCTCATGAACGCGCTTTTTCCTTTTCTTTCTGCAAAACTTTTTAGAAAACCCTTTTTTTTTTCGACTTGTTTTTCATAACTCCTGGTGAATTGCATCGTAACTATTTCGTTGAATATTGCTGTTGCGTTCCATTGACTCTCGAAGCAGTAATGCAACTAAACTCCTCTAAGTTAATAGATCAGATTCAACCACGTGACCACAAAGTAGAGAAACCTGGGGGATTTTTCGAAGGGGGGGAAAATAGGTTATGACGTCAGTCGGAACTACTGTCGGAACTACTCTATTAGATTTTCAGTTTCAATCGCTCGCTTGCTTCAGAAAAGCGTAAAACGAAAACAGTTTTTTTGTTTAAGAGTTTAGTTCAAATTTTTCTAGAATGTGTATAGTGTAGAATCTCGAAAGTTACATTTTAATGTTTTATAGCTATGGATTTGGATAAAGCAGAAGACTCGAATGTCGCGACAACAAGGGCGCCCATATGATCACTTTTAGAGGGGGGGCTGAGAAAAATCACAATTTCCCCTGCAAAGCTGTCACATATTTTTGTAAATATTTAAGGTACTTTGCTTTTTTTCGCGACTTTTGAGTTCCCCCCCCCCCCGATTTTTGGGTTGAAATATGCTTTTTTCGCGATCCTTTTAAGAAATATGTGCTTGTTTCTACGAGTTTTTGATTAAATTTATATTTCTTTCCCAATTTTTTGACAAAAATTGCGATTTTTTTCATGATTTTTGAACAAAATTAACGTTTTTTTGCGATACTTTGCCGAAAATTGTGTTTTTTCCCACGATTTTCGTTTTTTTCTATGCTTTTTGAACGAAATCAGATACCTTTTTCGTGATTCTTTGACGAAATTTTGTTTTTTCCCCGCAATTCTTTGATGAAATGTGCGTTTCTCACGCTCTTCTTTGACAACATTTGCGTTTATCTGCATTTCTTTAGCAAAAAATAATCATTATTATTACCTTAAGAATTTATTTTTATATTATGTTTATGTTTATTAAATTACTTATGTTCTTCGATTGATTGAAAGATTTTAGTTTTGAAGAACCAAATGAAAAGTATTATAAAATATGTTTTGATCATTTGCCGATAGAGGGCAGCACTGCTGAATCTAACAGTGTGGGAAAATTTGAGTTCACGAGGGAAATTTTGAGGGAAAAATTGAGCTCATGTGGGAAATTTTGAGGGAAAATTTCAGTGACGAGGTTACCATCACTGATATACTTCATACCTGCATATAAATTCTACGATAGAGAGTAACATCATTAAAATTCGCTTGAAACTGTTTTTCCCATTGACCATAATGTAACGGAATAATTTTGATTACCTCTATAATTAAACTATATGGCCGATTTTCATAAAATTGTAAATTAATCGACAAAGTTATATGATGATTATATATTTTATAATTTAAACGAATCGGTTAAGTAGTTTTAGCTGTTATATGCGGACGGACTGAATGACGACTATAGGTGCTACATATTTACAAAATTACGAACACGTGTAAAAATAGATAACTATGTATATATATATTACGAAATTTAAAATTAATTATTGAAGAATCCTTAAGTAAGAAACATTTCTTAGTTATTATTTCCATTTTAGTGATTGTGTTCCCACTTGAATTTCTTTTCTTGTTAATTACGTATCACATCCATCAATGTCAAGTAAACAATTCATTGTCAAGTAATCAAATTCAAATTATCGAAGAAGAATGTTTAAAAATTCATTAGAGATATGCATTGTATTATCTACGACAACCACCCTACTACACTGATTATTTAAATCTAATAAATTTGAGCGATGAAGTATTGTCGATTAAACATTACTTTATTAAAGCAAATGAATTTTGATTTAATTTAGCAAATCTTATTAGAAAGTATTCAACTTGCATAAACATGCATTGTTAAACATTAAGATTAAAATAATTAAATAGAAAGGTAACATAAGTTTTAAAGTTTACATTATTACAATAAATCACATAATGCTTGCTGGAAACTTACAAGAGAAAATTACAATATCAGTGTTAAATATCTTTAATTAAGCGTAAATTGTTTAGAAGAAGGTCGAAGTTTAACGAGTGGCCAATTATGCTTGGTCTCTATGCTTCATAATCAATCAGTATAGGGTGTTTTATTACAAAAGAACTTTTTAATGCATGATATAGAATCGTGCAGTTGTCTAAAGAAAACAAAAGTAAAAAACCACTACTGACTAGTAGTAAATCATAATTTAAGAAAGTTAGTGATTCAAAGCGTTCGGAAATAAAGTCTTTTTTTAAATGACGTAAATAAAATTTTCATATGGGGTCATCTATAAATTTAAATCAAACCAAAGTTTTATTTTATTTTTTTATTGTCTTTTATTTATGTTCTTTTATTTGTTTTAATAATAGACTTTATTTTGAAAAAATAAATAAATAAATCTTCGTTTCAAACTAAGAAACAGAATTGAAACGAATTGTATGAACGAAATTGAAAATTATTTTGATAATAGTTTTCGTATTATAAAAAATGAAACTTTACTGCTTGTAATGTTAATTTACATTTATATTTTTATTAATATCAGCCGAAGTTCCTTATTATAATAATATTAATCTTGTTAGTAAGGTAGTAATACTAAAAATCTAAAACATAAATAAATTGAATTCTTAATTAAAAAATATCTTATAATATGAATTATTAATATTATGAAATTAATATTAAAAATTATGAATTGTAACCTTAAATTTTTGATAGATTTATGTGTATTATTCTCTGATTTATAGAAATTCTCAATAAAAAAAATTTGTTACATGTAGTCTTCAAATTATGATTAAATAAGGCCAAAATGTTGGTTTCAGGGTCGTCTATGATTTGCATAAATGCATACTAACAAAATTATGTTTTACCCCTTTTTTTTCTAAAATATTTGGGCTGGTTGTGAAACTGGCAAGAAATAATGCATTAATTACATAATTAGAATTTCAAAAAGCGAGTATCAAACTTTGATTCAGATACAGCCTCTAAAATAGGCTCGTTTGAAAATAATAATAATTATTATTAAACTTATTGTAAGAATTTCATCAAAAAAAGTATTTTAATTGAAGTGCGTAGATATTATTTCTGGTATCGATCATGGGTTTTGGTAATGAAATTTCGAGTTTGACACAATATGTTCACGTCCTTTTAAATAAATTTTATCTACATAACATTAAAAGAGACATCAAGCGTTTGGTACCGGTAACTTTCATCTAGACTAATTTGTTGCACGGTTAGTGTGTGTGTGGGGGGGGTACTTTTTTTTTTAATTTAAAGAGTGTAACATACGTTCAGTTTTCTTCCAAATATCAAGTGACTTTTTCTAATCCTCTAATGACACCAATGTCTCAAATTTTTTAAGACATTTATTTCAAAGCTTAGCTTTTACAAACATAAAATATCATGTCAAATACTAAATATATGAGTATCAATCAGTCAAAATTTTTTTAAATGTGTTGAATTTGAGAAAGATTTCAAACGTAAAAAAATATAATTTTTCCATACTTTGAATAATTTAATAGTAAATAATTCTGTTAAAACTATGCAGTCATCCGTAATCTAATATCTTCCCATCAAATACCATTGTTATTGATCAGAACATGTCATTTTCTCGTGATTGATATTTTCTTATGTCTAGTTTTTAAAACAAAATTGAAGTTTGAAAACGATGAAATTCATAACTTTCTTACGAATATGTCCGATTAAAATGATCGTACTATTTAAGGGGAAACAAACAAATGAAATTGGAAGTCAATCGTGCGCTCAAACGGAAAAAAATATACATTTGTTTTTCGATTTAAAGGAGTTTTCTATGATAAATTAAACATAAATATATTTAATAGTAAATTGCGTTCATATAAAAAATGTATTTGTTTTTCTGTTTAAGCGTATTTTCTGTTATAACATAAAAATAAAAATAAAAATTATATCTTAAGTTAAAATGTTTCAGCTGTGAAGTTAAAATTTATCATAGTTTTGCTGTAGAAAATCATTTATTTGTTGATTGAATAACTGTTAATTTTGCATTGTTAGACGGGGTTACGTCAGCCATCCAAACGTTTTGAAATTTGTTTATTTACTATATACCACCACATCCCTTTTCACAACGAAAGCTTCCGACCCCTTTATTTTTTTATGTATTGAGTTCTTGTGATTTTATCCATAACATTGGTGATGAATCTTTACATCTGTCTAGTTTTAACCATAAAATAGATATCTGTCTAGTTTTAACCATACATCCTACTATTTATACGGACGGTTCAAAGATTGATGACGGTGTCGGATGTGCCTTTGTTGTGAATTTAAATGGAATTGTAATTTGTGAAAAACGTTTTAAATTAAACTGTTATTACACTGTCTATCAAACCGAACTTTCCGCCTTGGATCAAGCTGTTGAGTGGTGTTGTAAATCGCAGCATACTGAATTTCATATTTATTCTGACAGTCTTTCTTCAATACATGCCCTATCTAATCTTTTCCCCATCGATAAATTGATTTATAATATATTCTTTAATTTTAGGCTTTTTAGCAACAAAGTTTTTCATGTGGGTTGGATAAAATCACACATTGAATTTCGTGGTAATGAAAGAGCAGATTACTTAGCAAAATCCGTCATTTTAGAAAATGTATTTGTGACAGCGTTTCTGTCACATATTATCTTGTCTTCTCCCATTTTAGAAACTAAACAATAAAAATCGAAACTTCAAAATTTTAACTGGAAATTGCCCCCCTTAAATAAATACTTAAAGTTAATATTCTTACAGTTAAGGTTATAATGCAGTACTTTGTTATTTTCCCTTTCATAACTTTGTAGGTGAAATTTATTCCTTTACAAACCCTCTTTCATATGATAAAAAAACACCATTTCATTCCCACTCTTTATTTTGGATTTTCATCACTTTGAAAAAGATCTGTTAATTCTTTTCTCGTCACAATAAAAGTTAACCGAATGTCAGTCTTCCTTAGATCTGCACATTTCTGCATTTTTCCCATGTTAAATAGATCCAGCTGTGGTTTATAATAAGTTTATCCGTTAACATTCTCATGCACTCAACTAATCTTTAAAATCTCCCAGATGTCATGAATTATTCGGCATGTAATTCTTTCAGTATCTGGAAGCACACGTGCGTATGCAATCGACACTCCTTAAAAACCACAGGACTTCAGTATTACACCAACGAAAGCATTTTTTTCTGTTACTAAGCATTTTAACGGTTTCCGATAACCTTGACGCTGTACATCTTCCCTGCTGCAGTCACTGACTTCTACTCGGACCTTCGGCCATGTAACACGCAAAAAAAGGGGCGCTGTGCCCCGCTTCGCTATGCCTTGCCTTCGGGCAAATGGTGTTCCTCGTATTTTTCCAGCAACTTATTGTAAGCCTCGCTCCTCTACATCAAAATAAATATTCTGTCTACTATATGTTGGAGTGTTCTTCATCTTCCATGTGCTCTCGATTTTTCTGCCTGGGTAGTTTATACGATCACTAGTATAGTATTTGACGAAGTATTGGATATCCCTGTTCCTCTTTCATATATTAAGCGTCATTTTAAAAATAATATAGTCACAATATGGAAGAATAACTGGGAAATGAGTTTGAAAAGTAGGGATACCTATTTAGTACTACGCAAGACTGACGCCCATGCTGCCTTTCCTTTTTATTTACATAAAATTGGTAAAAAATCTAGTGACAAATGTAACTGTGGTAATATTGGAGACGTGAGACATTACATATTTGGGAAATGCCCATTAATGCCATTTTGTTTTACTTTTGTGCGTAATAAAATTTTATCTTGGAACCTTCAAAATGTATTATTATCTAATGAAACTATAAATGACTTTGTGCTATATATAACGAACTGAATAAACTATATTATTTTATTAAATATATATTTTGATAAAGAGTATTTTGAGCCACATTTGGTACAGACAAACAATTTAGAACTTTTGATTTTCCAGTCCATGCTGAAATTTTTGTGCTTATATATATGTGTGTGGTTTATTTGTGTATGTGTAGATTTAATATATTTATTATTATTGATATATATGTATATGTATATGTATATGTATACATTTTGGTTGCTTTAGCATTTATTTTTCCTTGTCATTTGTAGCCTAAAATGGCGTTGAAAGTCTGTTAACAATCTCGACATTTGTTTTATTGACGTGTAATTCTGTTATATTTTATTTTTTATGACTTTCTTTGTCTTTTGCTCTGTTTTGGATAATAAGGTGTCTTTGTAATCTTTATTTATTTATTTGATTTATTTATATACTTATTTATTTATTTATTTACTTAATTTTTTAATTATTGTCATTGCTATTCTGCCACTGTTTGCTTGTTGTTGGGTCTATGGATGGCGGAGAGGGATTTTCTTCAAGGGGTTCATGCCTTTGCCATTTCTTGATTGGCTCCTTGGTAGAGTGATCTAGTTTTAACCATAATATTTTTATTTCTTTGCATAATCACGTTATCTATTTGTTTCATAATATGTAAGAACAAAGTTCAATTCAATCGTTTTGTTTGATCAATTTAACAACAAGAAAAAAATATACATCCTTCATCTACGATGAATGTTTAGTCATTTCCCTAATCCTTAAATCAAAATTATAGATTTCTGGACTATGTGTACAGGGGAAACAACTAAGCTAACTAGACAAAATTATCTAGAATTTATAATATTTTGTTTTCTAGGTCTCGAAACAATACTGAATCGTTTCAGTAAGAAGGAATTTTTGTTTTATTTCTGGAATTGTTCGATAAAATAGAATTAAAGTACCTAAAACAAATCTTTTGTGGCAGCATCTATTTGCAGAGATTTTTAAATACGTTTGACCACACGAATATAGGAAGACGATCTTAAATTCTAGTAGGATGCTTTTGAATTCTCAAACAAAATGAACTAGAATTTATAAGGATAACTGAACGACATTTGTTTCTCAGTGAAACCGAATGTAAAATTACTTTTAAATTAAAATATATTTCCTATAATTTACTTAAATTAAAACATTCCTCTTCAAGAACAATACAATTCCTAGTTGAGATAGTTCATAGAAGCTCCAGATCGATTAAACCTTTAGATGCCTTGTGTTCCCTTTCGGCACAATACCCATTTTAGTCTTTTAAAATACTATTAGAATACTATTGAAGCTCTAATGTCTAAATTTGTCAATATAATACATGCTGAAAATATTATTAAACCTAATTTCAACATGTAAATGGCAGCAGTTGTGCTGTTTAAGAATAAAGATAGATTTATTGTTTCAGCTGTTACTAAATGTGCTTTTTGTTTTAGTTGAAAGATTGCGAAATACCCTATGTTTTTCTGTTTGAGCAAGTAACTTTTTTTCCTTGTGATTGTTTAAATCTCATGCGTGTTTATTATTATAGAATTTTATTATGGGAATTTTTTTTTTTCATTTAAAGACCGATTTATCAATTAGTAATTTTTTTTTGTAAATTATAAATAAAACCAACTATGATTTTTTAAAAGTATTTTTAACTTGTTTCATTTATACAGTAAAAGCTGAACAGCATGTCTATTTTTTACATTTTTTAAGAAGATATTTACTTTTTAATGTAAATGAAAAGTTTCTGTCAAATTGAAGGATATTTCTCAGATAATAGTTCAATTTTACAAAGAGTTTAAATAAACTAAAAAAAAAATCTACTGAAAAAGTATTTTCACTTTTGTTAAAGTATTAAAGATAAATGTTGGTTAATTTTGAAGTGATACATCCTGTATTATTTCAAATACGTGAGTCGTCATTCTGGTTTTCCGATACAAAATTAATTTGTTTTTACATATAGTATTACCTGTGAAATGTATGCCAAACAGCTCAGATCTCGTTTGTACAAATACACCATGATTCTTTATTGTTTATACACAGAAATTTAGTCCACAAAAAATTAGTATATGTTTTTCATAGAAGTAAGATAAAGAATACAGAAAAATCCATTTTAATATTCAAATTAATTTAATTCAAATTAAAAAAAAAACAAATCAATATAAATTTACCTCTAGAAACATGCCTAGTAATAAAATTCTTCACGTATGCTGTCAGAAAATGGATTTTAATTATACATATGAAATATTGTATACCAAGAAATTTTTAAGCTAAGTTTCAAAGAATCTTTTAACTTAAGTGCCATAAATAACAAATTGCTCTTTTTTTAAATGCCCGAGTGTTCTTGACTTTATCCTAAAAAAATCAGAATTTATTTATTGCAGGCTATTATGAGAGAATTGGGTATCTTCCATTCCCTTTATCATCCTTACTTCATCCTCGTAAAATTGTTAGAATACGGATTAAGAAATTTCTAATATGGATCTCCATACTTATGTTTAGTTTTCTTTTAGATAATCATAGAAAAAGTCAAAAACAATTTTTAATTCGTTACTTCAGATTCGTTTCTATCGTTTTCAGATTTTTTTAAAAATATTTTTAGATGCTTTCATTTAAATTACATTTACGTGTGTGTGAGACAGTCAAATATTTTATCTATGTGTGTAATCGATAAAAATAAATAAACTATTTTTGTTTACACATGATTATGTAATTTCCAGATGCTTATTATGTATTTGAATAAACTCTGGAATGAATAGATAAATATGGAAATTCCTAATATTCTATTTATTCTTTATCTGTTAATCTTTAATTTAGTTTCTTACTTTATGAATCACATTAAATCAACAATAGACACTTCTGTAAGTTATTACGAGCAGAAATAAATGAAATACACATGAAATATAAATAATAATAGAATAATGAAAGATACTATTATTTTAACACAATATAACTAATTGGTAAAGTTATCATACGAATTGAATATTTCCAACTGAGCGAAAAATTGCCCAGGCCGGGAATCGAACCCGGATACTTGGCTTACAAGGCCAATGCTTTACCTGTTAAACTAACCGGGCGATAACTGGCTGGGATTTTTCGCTCAGATAACCTTATTGGTCATAACATCTGGTCTGTCATTTATATTGTGTTAAAATAATAGTGTTGCAGCATATATAGGGTTCTTTCGATCTTATGGTTAGACAACTTCAAACTCTTTTCTCTTAGAAAAGTAGAAAATAATTTATTTACAGATCTTCAGAACAACAGAGTCTTCGAAACTCACAAATATTACTAGATATTCCAAAATAACTGTTCAAATCTATCGAACAAGTACAAATATAGGTCGCAGAGACTCTTTATACAATGTCTCAACACTATATTGCATTCAAAACAACGTAGATAAAACTCAATACATCAAGCAAACTTGCTTAGACAATCTCTAGTAGCTCACTCAATGCCTGACTAGTAAATAATAACAACAGCAGCTCGTATCGGCTCTCCTATATATAGTCTCGCCGCATGCGGTGGAAATTTCTACAACCTTCTAGAAAAATCCGGAAAACCACGGAACAACATTCAATGTATCAGTAGACCTAAGGGGGAAGTTCACATGGAGAGGGAAGGGTTACCATCGCCAACAATCGCCAAGTTTGTCGCCAACTTGGCGATATATCGCCAAATTTGGCGACCAAAATTAGTCGCCAAAAGTGACGCCAACTTGGCAATATCTCTAATATTTCGCAAAGCTGCCATAGAAATTCACTGAAAATAATAGACAAGTTTGCTTGATAACAGAGACAATGTAACTAAAGCTCATATTAGTAAAGAAATGGAGCTTAATAAGATTATTTACATTATTTTACAGTACAAACACTAACTATTTACAAAATTCGTAACACTACCCCCTCCTCAAAGACTGCACGTCCAGGGCAGTGCAATCCTTGAATTAGAGGAAAATACTTAAAATAAATAAACAAACAAATAAATAAATAAATAATAATAATAAGATTTACATAAATAAGAACTAATTACTATTTACATATTTACAAAAAGTGACTTTCATGACCATGGTCTGAAATTCCAGTTTTGAATTTCTAATCACTTTGGCCAAAATAAGGGGCTAGCCGGTTATAGTGTACGACCTTGGGTTTGTCGTGTGGCGATTTTTGTATGCGTACAACGACGTCATTCAGCCTGTTGACGACTGTGTAAGAACCGTCCCAGTTTCTTTGTAATTTTGCCGATATTCCCTTACGACGTATCGGATTCCACAACCAAACTTTGTCACCTTCGTTGAACTCATGTCCTGTTGCCTTTGTGTCGTACCGTTTCTTCATCTTTTCCGTTGCCAGTCCGATTCGGTTCCTCGCTAGACGATGAATCTCCTCAATCCGTGCCTGGAGTTCATCCACGTATTCTTCAGGCGACAAAGGAGCGTCAGGAGGACGGCCAAACAAAAGATCAGCAGGTAGACGAAGATCACGACCAAAAAGCATTTGAGAAGGGGAGTAACCAGTGGCCTCATGAGTTGCACTCCTGTAGGCAAGCAGGAAAAGAGGCAATTTCTTGTTCCAGTCCTGTTGGTCTCTAGACACCAAGAGAGAGAGGATATTAAAGATGGTACGATTGAACTTCTCCACCATGCCGTCTGATTGAGGATGTAGAGGTATAGTTCGAGTTTTGTCCATGCCGAGTAGTCCGCACATTTCCTTAAACAAAGCCGAATCAAAATTTCTTGCTTGATCGGAATGGATTTGAAGAGGAACTCCGTATCTGGAAACCCAGTGTTGAACCAGTATGTCTGCTACGGTTACCGTCACTTGATTAAGAATGGCGTATGCTTCAGGCTACTTAGTGAAGTAGTCCATGACAACGAGGATGTACTCTTTGCCACCAGATGTTCCAGGAAGTGGACCGAGGATGTCTAGAGCAATTCGTTCGAAAGGAGCTCCTACATTATAACGTTGCAATCGTCCATTGTTTCGCCTCTTTGGACCTTTACGTGCTACACAGGTGTCAGAAGCACCACTTCTCCACGTCACTGCGAACATTGAGATGGTCATCAAAAGATTTTCCTATGATTATGATATCGTCTAAATAAACAAGACATGCCTCATATGACAGCCCCCGGAGAACCGTTTCCATAAGGCGTTCAAAAGTTGCAGGTGCATTACATAGACCAAAAGGCATTACCTTGAATTGCCATAATCCTTGTCCCGTTGTGAAGGCAGTCTTCTCGCGGTCGTCGGGATGGATCTCTACCTGCCAGTAACTACTCTTCAGATCCAGAGTCGAGAACCAAGTGTTGCCCGCAAGTGTGTCGAGAGTGTCGTCCATCCTTGGTAGAGGGTAACTATCCTTTTTCGTGACGTCATTCAGTCGGCGGTAGTCTACACAAAATCTTATAGAACCATCCTTCTTTCTTACTAACACAATGGGAGACGCCCATGGACTGGTCGATGGTTCGATGACGTCATTTCCTTCCATATCCTTAATTAAATTCTGCACCTCTTCTTGCTTGGCAAAAGGTAATCGTCTAGGGTGCTGTTTAATAGGAGAGTGATCTCCCGCGTCAATTCGGTGTTGTGCCATTTAAGTCCGTCCAAAGTCTTCAGATGTTTGGGAAAATAAACTTTGGAATTCCCTAATTAAACTTTCCGCAGCATCCCTTTGATTTGGATCTAAGTCTGTATTTTGTAACAAATCCTTGACTAATTTATCTGAAGATTTCTGAGAGTGATTGGAATTTTGACTTATGCACGTCACAAGAACACATGATGCTATCACCTCTCCTTTCTTGATAGTCCTCGTCTTATCACTGATGTTAGCAATTCTGACTGGATTGGTCTTCTTCGAGAGGTCCACTACAGATGAAGCCACCAATATTCCTGCTTGTTTACTATTGTCTTCGGGATACTCTATATGGCCAAATCGATAATTAGTTTCATTGTTAATTACAGCTGGAACTAAAAATTCTGTTCTTGGATCTAGATTGATGTCTTCTTTGGCTATTACTGCTTGTTTACATTCAATTTCGTTATTTAATCCAAAAAGACTTATTTCATCAAATTTTGAGAGCATTTTGTTATTTTTAAAATCAAGTTTGAAGCCAAACTTCTTCAGAAAATCTAGTCCGATTAAGCAAGGATCTGTTATGTCAGCCACATATGCCATATGGTAATATTTCGTTTCTCCAAAGTTGATGGTTACATGGCCTTTCCATATATGCCTATCTTGTCGCCCGTCACAGTTTGCAGGGTAACGCAGGGTGGAGTCCAGATGAGTTTAGATTTAAATTTCCCAGCCAAATCTTCTCTTATTATTGTCACATTGGTTCCTGTATCAACAATCATACGGCACTGAATTCCGTTAATAAAGCCTACCACATATAATTCATTATCGCCGCCACTCATTTTCGATATTTGAAGGATCTTCAGGTGGGGTGTTTTATTCTCTGGTCTTGAATTCATCCCACGTTCGTGAACCTTGGGGCAATTTCTTTGGAAATGTCTTGTTACCGCATCCCCAGCACGTGAGATTATGTCTCCTTGAGCTTGTTCTTCCATATTTTAAAGCTTCAATCTCGTGATTTAATTTCCTAACTTCTTTCAAGACGTCGCTCTCAGTGTCTGGGCTTTTGTTCACCATTGCCCCTCGGACTGAATGACGATCTCTTTGGCTGGCTTGTGTAGCTGCTTCCAACTTTAAGGCGTATAGTAATGCAGCCTTTAAATCCTGCACATCTGCCATTCGTACCGCTCTCTGCACTTCTGGATTTTTTATTCCGTCTACAAAGTACTGCAATGAGAGCATTTCCCGTACATTTGTTGGGCAGTCGATGAATGCTAAATTTGCCAGACGTTCTATTTCTGAGGCAAACTCTTGAAGAGTTTCACTCGATTTTTGAAGGCGGCTCTTCATTTGTATTCTCGTATAATCTTTGAAGAATTTTTCGCCGAATCTCATTTCAAGTGCACAACTTAGAGTCTCAAAATTGAGTTGCGTCATATCGGGCAATGTTTGCAGCACGTCGGCGGCTTCTCCTCTTAAAGATACTGCCAGTTGACAAGCTTTCACCTCGTCACTCCATTTGTTCGCTTCGGCTACAATGGTGAATTGGGTCTTGTAAACTTGCCAGGAACTCTTTCCGTCGTATGTCGACAGCTTGATGTGCACGGGAGAAGCAGGCGGATTCCTAAATTCTTCATAATTACCACTGGACGCTGAAAGCTTCTTCTAAAGATCTTGTACTCTTTTATTTAGCTTTTCATCTACTTCATCTATTATTTTCTCTTCAATGTTACTGATTTTCTCTTCAACGTTACAAACTGCATTCTGAATTTTCTCTTCTACTTCCGCCACTTTCCTTTCCATTTTCTGTTCAACGTTACTAACTTCATTCTGAATTTTCTCTTCTACTTCCTCTATTTTCTCTTCTACCGAGCCTATTCTTCTCTCTACCGACGAGAACTTTTCTTCTAAAGTTTTCTTCATTTCTTCTTGGCCTTTATTAATCTTTTCACTTACATCTTCTTGGCATTTGTCAATTTTATTTGTCAACTGTTCCATTCTTTCTTCGTTTTTATTCATTTTTTCCGCCAACTCTTCTTGGCCTTTATTCATCTTTTCCACCAACTCTTCTTGGCCTTAATCATCTTTTCCGCCAACTCCTCTTGGCCTTTATTCATTTTATTAGCAAACTCTTCTTGGCCTTTATTCATTTTATCCGCCAACTCTTCTTGGCCTTTATCCATTTTATTTGATAATCCATTAATAGCTTTCAACAACTCATTCAGTTGCTCTTCCGTTGCTCTCGTTTTCGCCATAAGATTCCAAACTCTGACACCAAATGTTGCAGCGTATATAGGGTTCTTTCGATCTTATGGTTAGACAACTTCAAACTCTTTTCTCTGAGAAAAGTAGAAAATAATTTATTTACAGATCTGCAGAACAACAGAGTCTTCGAAACTCACAAATATTACTAGATATTCCAAAATAACTGTTCAAATCTATCGAAAAAATACAAATATAGGTCGCAGAGACTCTTTATACAATGTCTCAACACTATATCGCATTCAAAACAACGTAGATAAAACTCAATACATCAAGCAAACTTGCTTAGACAATCTCTAGTAGCTCACTCAATGCCTGACTGGTAAATAAAAACAACAGCAGCTCGTATCGGCTCTACTATATATAGTCTCGCCGCATGCAGTGGAAATTTCTACAACCTTCTAGAAAAATCCGGAAAACCACGGAACAACATTCAATGTATCAGTAGACATAAGGGGGGGGTTACCATGGAGAGGGAAGGGTTACCATTGCCAACAACCGCCAAGTTTGTCGCCAACTTGGCGATATCTCTAATATTTCGCAAAGCTGCCAAAGACATTCACTGAAAATAATAGACAAGTTTGCTTGATAACAGAGACAATGTATCTAAAACTAATATTAGTTAAGAAATGGAGCTTAATAAGATTATTTATATTATTTTACAGTACAAACACTAACTATTTACAAAATTCGTAACAAAAGTATATCTACGTATCCATCGTTCTATGGAGTTCCATTACCTGCGGCTTATTCTGCCGAGCCGTCTAAATGACAGACCAGATATTATGGTCAATAAGGTTATCTGAGCGAAAAATCCCAGCCGGTTATCGCCCGGTTAGCTTAACAGGTAAAGCACCGGCCTTGTAAGCCAAGTATCCGGGTTCGATTCCCGGCCTGGGCAATTTTTCGCTCAGATGGAAATATTGAATTCGAATGAAAGATACTGATACCTTTAAAGGTACCCATCATACATCGTATAGGGTAAGTGATTCGGAGATTCCGAAAAACATATTTTAAGAAACAAAAATTGCCATTCATTTGTCAGTGTGTGTGTCTGTCTGTAAAAGCTCAATCTCTGGAACAAACAGAGATAGAGTATTGATATTTGGTTGTATTTAGTATGCAAAAATAGAAAGAAGCCTATTTAATATCAGTAACACCTTTGATAACAATAAGCCGGTTTAATATTAGGGATTATTTCTTTCGAACTTTAAAAATATTGGTTAAGATGAAACGTACTCCAAAATTTTCAAGGGGTGAACGTAAAAGACAATAAGAGAACATAAATTTTGCAAGAGAAATGAAGTCGAACCCATAATAAATTGCCGAGATATTTATAATCTTATTTTCTACATTCTTCGATTTTCCATGACTTTGAATTTCATTCCAATTTCAATTGAAAGTTATATTTTCATTGGATATGAGATAATGGATAGCTTAATCCAACACAGTGAACTGTGAGTTGATATAATTATCATTTTTGCAGTTATAAGGATGCTTCTCCTACGCAGTTTGGTATTACTTGATTATTCTGTCGATCAAAAAACTATCGTCAAGTTTCAAGATTAAATGCTAATCTAAAAAAATGTTAAATACTAAAATACTAAAATGTTAAATACTAAAATGTTAAAAAAATGTTAAATAAAAGCTAAATGCTACCAATGCTAATGGCTTATTGTAAATGTCTCATTCACTTGATATTAAACACGTTAAATCTATATTACGTCATCAAGTGATTTTTAATTCGGCATTTTATTTGTAGATTTATAAATATTTTACTAATTAATTTGTTATTTCATTATTTAAAATAAAAATCATGCCAATTTTTATAATGTAAGAATAGTTTCACGTTTATCTTACTAGTCGAAAGGGGTCGATGGGATAATAAAGTAGTGTCCACAATTCCGTAGAGCATTACTATTTATTAAAAATACATAAATATAAATTTAAATTTTATTTCTGAGTTAAGATGCATTATGTAAACAGATTTCACAGGTTTAATTTTCATATTTTTGTATTATTATTATCCATGATAAATAAGTATTACGGTAGCCTTTACGACTTGTTTTTCAGTAGAAATCACGATTAAAAAAACCATTGAAGTTGCATTAATCTATTAGATATGGATTTAGCCTAAATTTTGTAATTATTAATTAAGTAGTTTTTGTCATAAATTCCTTAAAATTTCTACACATTATAAATATATATATATTTAAGATCATAAAGTTTTACATTACTTCTTTAATCTTAGTAAAATTATTTTGGTTGAATTTTTAAATTTAGCAAAAAAATTACGAAAGTTATATAAATTCCAGTACGTTTGATTATTAATTTTAGTCAAAATATTATTCGTTATTTAAATTTATTAATACTGAATTAAATTATTTTTTGTAAATATGCATAACATTGATATAAAAAACAATTTAAATAAACTCTGAATGTTGTTGTTCATTCTCTGATTATATATAAAAGATTTATTTGAATAAAAATCTATTTAACATATCATCACATTTTGTTTTACATGATGGCATAGAAAGTAAATTAATTTTTGTCCAAATTTATTGTTTCGTTTCATTCTCGTGAAACAAATACATTCGAAGAAATTGTTAAAGTTAATTAAAGTTAATTAATAATATTTAAAGCAATCACCACGGACTTTGTCGTCTTTAACCTTACACAACATATTAAATGAAAAAATTAACAAGCTTATTTTTAACAAACTAACAACAAGAACAACAAAATCAATACTTCCTTCGATTGGAACAAAATCATGTGAAATCATGCGATAAAAATATATACTAACAGCGTATTATTTCTCGTATCGATTTCGTTTCTTCTTACGTTTAATATCTGTCATTCTCCAACATCTTATATATTTCATATCACGTTATTTTCAAAATATTATTTGCTTGAAACATAATATGGCTCAAGATATGTATCTTTCAGTGATGTAATCATCCTAGGCTAAAGAAAATATCTTACGTTAATCATGAAAAATTTCATTAACGTTAACACATCCGTTTGAGATTTTAAAGATAGGTATTTTCAAACTTATAGGAAAAGATATTCTATTATTGAAAAACGGTCAAAAAAGCGATGATTTAATTTTTCCTTTTTTAGTTTTATTGTTAGAAGATAAATATATTTATTTCGTAAAAATTTGCGTCTTGTAGTTTTTAAAGGATTCTTTAGTGTTTTGATATGCCGTAAAAAACATTTGACAAATTTTGAAATTAAAATCTGTTTATATTTTGCTTTAAAATTCTGGACAGTATAACGCAATAAATAATGAGAAGAATTACATAAAACTTCATATTTAGTTACAAATTGATGCAATTTATGCTGATTTTATGCTAATTATTCATTATGATACTGATTAGTAATAGTCTTGTACATTAAACAACTCATTTAATGTAAAAAGCAAAATAAAATATAAATTTTTTGCTAGTCAATAAGAAAAAAACAATATTTTCTTCGATTACAAAAAATCTTAATAAGTCTTTCAGAAAGTGATGCTAACAGTATATTATTTCCCTTATCAATTTCTTTTCTTCTTTCCTTAATATTTGTCAATTCTCCGTCATCTTATATATTTCGTATCATGTTATTTTAAAATTATTATCTGCTTGAAACATAATATGGCTTAAGATATGTCTCTCTCCGTGATGTAATTATCCTAGGTTAAAAGAAAAATACTACATTAGTCAAGTAAAATTTTTATTAATCTTAACACATCATTTTGGGATTCTAAAGATAGACATGCAGGAAATGACATTCCGTTATGGAAAAATTATCAGAAAAACGATAATTAATTTTTTAGAAGCTAAATATATTTATTTCGTACAATTTTCAATCTTCTATTTTTCAGAATAATTTTTTTAGTGTTTTAGTATATCATGAATAGCATTTGACAAATTTTGAATGTGATGTCTGTCTGTTTGTTACACTGAATATTTGGCCAGTATAACTGGAGTAATAATGAGAAGAATTAAAAGAAATTTAATATTTATAAGAAACTAATATTAATTTATGCTGATAGGATTTTTCTCATATAATCAATATGTGGAGGAGTTAGTGTTCGCAATTCACGATGTATCTGATATTCACATCTGGATATGTGTGGGATGTATATATATATATATATATATATATATATATATGTGTGTGTGTGTGTGTGTAATAAATAGAAAAAATTGCACCATTTTGCCCCCCCCCCCCCCATGAGTTTTAATTCTAACATTTATGGAGCATACTTTTATTCTCAGTTTTCGTAATGCATTAATATTTTAACAGCTTAATTAGTTCTTTTATCTTATTTTATTTAACTTAGTAATAATCTATTGATTGTTTTCTGAAAAAGAGCGATTGCTATTGCGAAATCTTTCTTTTAGTGAAAAGGTTCATTTTCCTTTTTGGAATATTTATCGAGACTTTAATTTTGTTTTATTATTTTATTAAATTGTCTGCTCTAGAATGTTCATGCGCCTTTTTCGTGTGAGCAGGTTGTGCTATTACGCGCTTAGTTAGTAAATTCTTACAATGAGCCACGCCCAACTACCAATAGGAGATAGTGATTTTTGGTGTCTTTGCGTTGAAAATAATCCTAATGGGTCTTGAAATTGCTTACGTGGACAAGCGGAGGGGCTAGTTTTGGTTTGGATTTAGGGAGACTCAATTTACGAAACTACAGCGTCAGAATGCAGCTAATCTTTCAAATGCTAGGAGGCCCGTCTCTTTTTGGCATAATTTAGAAAATCGAAATGATACATTCTTAGAGTCAGTTGTCTAGTGTGAAATTGTTCAGACTGGTGCGATGTGGAATAAAGGATGGTTGTTCATCTAAATAATAAAGAACTAAAAACTGATTGACTTGCCTTTTATTGGGAGAAACACCTAAAGGAAACAAATCCACTGCTCACCATGACGACTGCTAACCCTGTTTATGATTTTCAAGTGAATAGACTTATTCTACAGCAAAGATGGTATTCCACGAGAACTGATACATTATTACGGAAAATCGTCTTATTATAACATATATATATATATATATGTATAATGAGTAGACTTTATTGTGTAAAATTTTTAAGTACATAGAAAAATCTACGTATAATTTTAATCGGATCATTATTTAATTTCATTTCCTTGAAACAACTGCATTCAAAATGACAATAACACAGTTAAAGTAATTACTGCAGTCTTGTACCTTATACAACTGATTCAATGTAAAATGTAAGATATACTTTTTAGCAAGTGAATAGCGGGGAAATCAATATTTTCCTCGTTTGGAAAAAATCGTAATACTACTCTCAGAAAGCGATGCTAACAGCATATTACTTCCCGTGCCAATTTCTTTTCTTCTTACGTTAATAACTGTCAATCTACAACATCTTATATATTTCATATCATGTTATTTTCAAAATATTATCTGCTTGTAACACAATATGGCTTATGAAATGTCTCTTTTGGTGACGTATTAAATGTAGGATAAAGAAAATATATTACGTTAGTAAAGAAAAATTTTATTAATGTTAACACTTCATTTTGGGATTTTAAAGAGACACATTCAAACTCTCAGGAAAAGACATTCCAGTATTGAAAATTGTCAGAAAAGCGGTGATTTAATTTTCCAATTTTTTTAATTTTATTTTTATAAAATAAATTTATTTATTTCTTAAAAATTTGTGTTTTCTAGTTTTTAGAGGATTTTTAAGTATTTTGATATGCCGTAGCATTTGACAAATTTTGCATGTGGTGTTTGTCTGTATGTTACACGGACATTTTGGCCAGTATAACTCGAGTAATAACTAGAGAAAGTACATAAAATGTCATACTTAGTGAATTTTATGTAGTTTATGCTGATTAGATTTTTATTTCTTTAATCAATTAGTGGCGTTCTTATGGTTCGCTATTCACGATGGGTATAATATTTTTATCTAGACATCTAATATACAGGTTGATTATAACTAAAGTCTGAGTTTCAAAACGCTGTAAAAAGCGAACCACTTGTTAGAATGGCGTCAAAATTTAACAGCGTATTATTGAAGAAGGGGGAAAGAACATGAACTAAAAAAAGTTCCAAATTTGAGTGACAGATGGCGCTGTAAGCGTAAATTAAAATACCTGGCATGCGCACGATAATTTCAGGTGTTAAAGCGTTAGGTAAACGGCGTTTCCTGATTTCGCTTCTCAGACGTTGGCCATGAGTGTCTCAAGGAAGGATCGTGCTCTGCTTGTAAAGCTTTATTGCAAGAACGGTAATTCTGCAACAGTGGCTCTGCAGAAGTTCAGGACTCTCAAGGGTATGAAAAAAGGCGCTGGATCGATGACTGTCAGAGGTCTGGTGAAAATGATGCAAAAATTCAAAAATATAGGTTCGTTTGATGTGCAGTCTGGTAGAGGAAGGAAAAGATGTGATTCGGCGGTAGTTGAAGAAGTGACCACAGCACTTCAGGAAGAGTCTAGTGGTGGTGAGCAACCATGCAGTGCACGGAGAATTGCCCGAACATTGAACAGGCTTGTGAGAACGGTACATAACATTCTACGAAACATCCTGCAATGCTATCCGTATAAAATTTGCCATGTGCAGGAGGTGTTCTCTTCTGACCTGCCAGCCAGAGAGCGTTTTGCTTTGGAATTTCTCGCTCGCATGGAAGTGGACAATGATTGGCCGTGGAAAATTCTGTGGACAGACGAAGCCCATTTCCACCTGACGGGATATGTCAATACACAGAATTGCCGAATATGGACAACAGAAAATCCACTCGCAACGAACCCAGTACCACTTCATCCTGCAAAGGTCACTGTGTGCTGCGGATTTACGGCATCATTTATCATAGGGCCATATTTTTTCGAGGAGACGGGTGCTTTAGGTCCTGTTACCGTTACCGTCAGCGCTATGAGTCTCTTTTGCGTAATGACGTCATTCCAGCTCTGCAACAGCGTGAATGTCTGGATAGTATCATTTTTATGCAAGATGGTGCTCCTCCGCACATTGCAAATCGAGTGAAGCAGTTGTTGAGGTGACATTTCGGAAATGCTAGAATTATCAGTCGTCATTTCCCTACAGTCTGGGCGGCCCGATCATTTGATCTTAATCCGTGTGATTTCTGGCTGTGGGGTTATCTGAAAGATATTGTGTTCAGTACTCCGATTGCCAACTCGGACTTTAATTATAATCACCCTGTATATAGAAAACTGAATGGGATATATTATGTAAAATGCTTAACTGCGTGGATAACTAACTAATTTTGATCCTCGAATAGGTGTACTAATCAAATTATACTTTTTGTGGTGAGCGTTGTATTGTACCTCATTCAACTGATCACGTAGATAACAATTTTGATATCATGGTTGTAATGATTAATTTTGCGTTGCCCATTTCTTTTTTTAAAAACACGGTGCAATAGAACGTAAATTTATTATTTTTTGTCCTAATACATTACTTCATTTCAGTCATTTGAAACAACTGCATTTAAGGAAAGATATTAGTTGAAATAATCACTACGGACCCTGTAGTTTTGTACCTTATACAGCTGATTCAATGTTAAAAGTAAATTATACATTTTTGCAAAAAAATAGTAGGGAAAGAAATCAATATTTTATTTGTTTGGAAAAAATCATAATACTCAGAAAGCGATGCTACCAGCACATTATTTCCCTTATCAATTTCTTTTCTTCTTACGTTAACACATTCACTGTCACAGACGCCCCAGCGCGTGATAAGATGCCAACGTTAAGGGGCCACTTACGTGCCAGCGCGTGATGAGGGGTAATGTCCAATTGCCAGTCACGTGCTGGCGCGGGGAAGTCTTTCACCGATTCTTTGTTATAAAAAGTAAATCGGCATCTGGGAAAAACTCCCTTCTACAGTGAGGTATTAACTATCACCACATCTTCACGTAAGCGACAGCGAACGTGTTAATACGTGTCGTTCTCCAGCATCTTATATATTTCATATCATGTTATTTTCAAAATAATACCTGCTTGAAACTGAATGTGGCTTAAGATATGTCACTTTATGTGATGTAATCATCCTAGGAAAAATAAGGTGTTCTGGTGTAACAACGCCAGATTGGGTAATAACGCCAAGTGCTGATATTACTCATAATTATGAAATATTTCGGTAAATGGCACCTGTGGGCTCTGCTCAGATGAGCTGTGGGTTATATAAAACACAAAAAAAGCTTAAAGTTAATTTATTCTATTTGTAGACCTTATCACTTTAAGAAGCATCTAAAATTAACGCTTGATCTAAAATTCGCGAGAAAAGTTCTGTGGTGTGAAGGCTATGTATTTATAAGGAAATACTTTGTTTATTACATAAAAGTTTAGTGCATTTCATGTACTTTCAAAATATTGTAGAAGATTTGGATATGTTCGCGAGATAGTTTGTACTTTTAAATGTTTTGCGCAACAGGTATACCAGGGTTATAACGCCATTCCTTGGCATTCCATGTATGCATTCTATTACATAGAATGGATAAGTCGAAACATAGATACTGCTTTAGCTAAACACGTATAAAAACGTGCAATGTTTCCATTTATTCTATATAAGCGGTCCTTTTAATGCAAATATAAGCTGAGAGTCTGATAATCTTTTGCCTCCTCCCCCCCCTTCTTCTTTTTTCTTATATTTTCATAAAAAAATTCACATTTTCTATTGTTTAGAATGCAATTTGTCAATTTCTAGAGCGGTAGAGTTTTTTTTTCAAAATTGGGCAAACTAGATCGGATTATTCAATCTTATATTACAGTATTGTTTGCATGGCGTTATTACCCACATAGGTTAACCCATTAACGCCCGAATTATTTTCTTCTCTAAAATTTAAATTTTGTATTCCCCACCACTTTTAAAAGCAAATTAACTTTTATATAAATTTATCAAGGATTCTGTCTCGTAAAATATGGTATACATTTTTCTTCCACTTTACTGGTGGGAAAACCGCTTTCTTGCTGTTTTTGTAACCGTCCTCAAACGAGGACGCTGGGCGTTAATGGGTTAATAATAACACGAAAAAGCACATGTCACAAAATCATGCCATTTCATTTTATGATTACATATCAGTAAAATTAATTTTTATATGTAGATAGCCAATGAGTTGCTGTATCAAATCCCATGTTTGTTTGAAAAATACAATCTAAAACTAAGTCGTGAAAATTGGTGAAATCTTAACGTTGCGTTATTACCCCAGGATACTTTATTACGTTAGTGAAGAGAAATTTTATTAACGTTAACACACCATTTTGGGATTTTAAAGAGGGACATTTTGAAACTAAAGTAAAAGACATTCCGTTATTGAAAAATTGTCGATAAAGTGACTATTTAATTTTTAATTTTTTAATTTTATTTTTAGAAGATAAATATATTTATTTCGGTAAAATTTTGCGTCTTGTAGGTATTAAAGTATTTTTTAGTGTTTTGATATCCTGTAAATAGCATTTGAGGAATTTTGAATGTGAAGACTGTCTGTATGATGTTCTGAATTTCTGCGCATTATAACGAAAGCAATAATGAGAAGAATTACATGAAACTTCATATTTAGTTGCAAATGCGGATTATTAAACAATTTTTTTATTATGATACTGATTATTATTAATTTTGTATCTTATACCATTGAATCAGTGTAAAAAGTAAAATGTTCATTTTTCTCTCGTCAGTAGGAAAAACAATCAGTATTTTCTTCGTTTAGAAGAAAAATCTTTATAATTCTCTCAAAAAGCGATGCTAACAGCATATTATTTCCCGTATCAATTTCTTTTCTTCTTTCCTTAATATTTGTCAGTCTCCGTCATCTTATACATTTCATATCATGTCATTCTCAAAGTAAGATGTGCTTGAAATATAATATGGCTCAAGATATGCTTCTTTCAGTGATGCTGCCATTCTATGTTAAACGAAAAATATTACGTTAGTCAAGAAAAAATTTATTAAGGGTGTTCTCAACTGCAACGCTCAACAAGCGCAAAACGTTTTAACACAGTTACAAACTCATTTTTTAACGGAAAAATATAAAATTGAAATGCCTGACTATGGATGCGATTTCGAATTGAACCTATTTTTCCATTTTTCATAATTCAATAACCTATCGAGTTATAAGCTTTTTCGATGACACGATCACCCCTTTTTCTCCTGCTTTTCGACCGGTTTTTCTGCTTCGCCGGAAAATGCGCTGAAAAGTGTCAACTTTGAAGGCTTGTTATGAAAAATCTATAGTGTTTTTTATAAAACATAAGATTGAGTGCAATTAGACAGTTTCTGAGTAATAACACCTGCTATTTTTATGCATTTCCGAACAAAATAAATTAATGCATGTGTCACAAAGTTGCCCTTTTTGATTTAAGAACACCCATAATGTTAGCACATCATTTCGGGATTTTAAAGATGGACCTTTTTAAACTGACAGAAAATGGCATTCCATTATTGAAAAACTATCAGGAATGTTATGATTTAATTTTACATATTATTAGAAGATAAATATATAATAATTTTATTCCTTCTATTTTTCAGAGTACTTTTCTTAGTGTTTTAATATGTTATAAATAGAATTTGGCAAATTTTGAATGTGATATTTGTCTGTGTATCACACAAAACTTTTGGGCAGTATAATTTGAGCAATAATGAAAGGAATTAGAAGAAATTTGATATTGATAATCCAAGAGCCGACCGCACAAAACCCTAAGTCATCGAGCACAAGAAAAATTCCTTTATTTTCTGGAAGAGCAGTAATAGGGGAATCTAATGATCCATGTGTGCCGGAAGTGAAGTGTTGCATAAGCCAAAAATTAATACTACTGCTGATTGTCTCGCAGGGTTATCATTGTGTTTGCCGTACAATCAAAAGTATCAAAAAATGCGAAACCGGATGCAAAAAAAACATAGTGTTAAGCCTGCGAATCAACCAGTAGTGACACTAATTTTTCGCTTATGCATCACTTCGCTTTCGGTAGACATGGATCATTAGAATCCTCTACTCTTCCATAAAATAAAGTATTTTTTTCTTGTATTCGATGACATAGATTTTTGTGCATTGGACTCTTGGACTATTTGTAGAAATTGATATAATTTATGCTGATTAAATTTTCTCACACTAATCAATATATAGAGCTGTTATTGCTCGATAATCAGGATTTATATGATATTTGTATCTGGGCATTTGTGGAATATATGCATAATTGAATAAAATTTAATATGTAAATTGCTTAACTATGTGGATAAATAAATAATTTTAATTGGATAAAAATTTCACTTTTTTTTCTTGAAATAACTGCATTCAAAGATAGAATAATAATTAAATTAATCGCTGCGGACTCTGCAGTCTTGTATTTTATACAACCGATTCAATATAAAAAAATAAAATGTCATTAGATAGAAAATAATATTTTCATCATTTGGAAAAGAATCGTAATACTTCTCTCAGAAAGCGATGGTAACAGCATATTACTTCCCTTATCAATTTCTTTTCCTCTTACGTTAATACCTGTCATTCTCCAACATCATATATATTTCATATCTTGTTATTTTCAAAATATTATCTGCTTGAAGCATAATATGGCTCAAGATATGTCTCTTTCAGTGATGTAATCATCCTAGGCTAAAGGAAAAACATTACGTTAGTGAGCTTTTTTTATTAATGTTAACACATCATTTTAAGATTTTAAAGATGGAAATTTTCAAACTCACAGGAAACAACATTCCATTATTGAAAAACTGCCAGAAAAGCGGTGATTTAATTTCCATTTTTTTATTCTATATTACAAGATAAATATATTTGTTTCGTAAATTTTGTAGTAGTTTTCTAAGTATTTTTTAGCGTTTTGTTATACCGTAAATAACATTTAACAAATTTTGAATGTGATATATGTCAGTATGTAACATTAAATTTCTAAGCAGTATAACTCGAGTAATAAGTGGAGGAATTGAATGAAATTGCCTATTTAGCTACAATTTTTCATAATCTATCTCATTATTATTGTTTTTACTTTAATCAATAAGTGGCGCTATTATGATTCAATATTCACGATATATATGATATTTGTATCTTGACATCTGTGTTTGACTATCATGACATCTATGTGTACTGGGAATCCAGCAAATAAGACCCAGATTTCAAGATTACATTTCTCAAAAACAAAGTTCAATAAAATTATGCGGTAAACATTTTGTTTATTACGTAAGCTGTAAAAATGTTATACAGAAGTTTCTAAAGGTGAAAATTGTGAAAAGATTACATTCTGATTGCAAAAATTGTTTAATTTGACATTTTTCTTGATGCTTGGACAGAAAGAGTTGTTCGGCTTACAGCGGCTATATTTAAACGCTTTTTCAATTAAACTTTTAAAATTCCGAAATTCCAAAAATTTAGTTTGAAAAATCGTTAAAATGTGTCACAGTAAGCCTAAAAATCCGTTGTCTGTACTTTTTCGGTCATTCTCCTTTAAGAAATTCAGCTTCTGTTGTAGTCATAAAATTGGTGTCTAGATATAATAAAGATGATATATGTTAATAGATAAGCTCGCTTACAGCGACAAATGGAGTCATATGGAGGAATTAGCTTTCCTATCTCAAGAACGCTACGAAGTAAAGATATGAAGAATATCAGAAAGTTATAAATCTTCATCGATTTAATAGGAAAAGACACCGTGAGAACATGAATGCGAAAAATAGAAATCTTAAAACACGCATTTGCTTATTAGCGACCTCTTATACTGTGACAGGAAGAAAATATCTTAAACATATCTAGTTATTGTAAAATGATTATTACCTTACACTTTACACTGTGTCAGGAAGAAAAGATCTTAAAAAAGATCTATTTATTTTAAAATGCCTTTATTCTCGACGTTCAAACGTCTCTTTGTCAGCAACAATCCACTGCTATATCTTGTCTCAACTTCACGTCAAACACTTTGTAGCATAGAGGGTGACACGTTGGCTAAAAACATCCATAATAAGTAATTGGATGTCCTGCAATGTTGGCGGAGGGGTTACATACACTTTTTGGTTTAGGTATCTCCACGATCAAAAGTTCATTGCAGCCAGGTGAGATGAATGTGAAAGCCTCTCTACGATACTACCATGCCCAAATATTTATTTCAAGAATATTTCTAGTTAGTGTTGTTTCATAGGTGCTGTCTTGTATCAAAGCGTGTCGTCATGTCTTACTCCGGTTTAGAAACAAACACAGGTTTAAAATAGAATCGGTCATTACTCCTTGTAAAACTTTTAATCACTATCTAAACTACCATGCACGTATTAAATTGTCTTTGTTTAATATTGATCTGATCAGCATGTTATTGTAAATTCCGTACAAAACATTAATCGAAAAACGCATTTGAGGACGAATGTAGGCAGAACATGGATGATTAATCTTGCTTCAAATTCAAAGTATTTTAATTCAAACTATTTCCCTTTCCTTTAACTTGAAGTCCAAATTCACGGTTTAAAATTTCCCCCCAATTGCAACTTCTTCCATTACAATCTTGGGTATTCCTGGATATATTTCAGTGTAAGTGTAGTCAATTAAATATGCATATTTAAAACTAAACCAATTTAATATAATCAAACCATCTTCAGACATCAGTAACATTTTACACTTTCAATAGATTAAAAACCGCGTACAACACATTCAAAGCTTTCACTTACAACTGACTGATTTCAAATCATAGTTCATTTGTTATTCAGAGGAGAATTTCAGAACTACTTGCGCCATCTATTGACACTCTTTTTAAGCGTTAAACATTCTCCCCGCCGATGAACACAGTTCATACAATTTAAAGAATTACATAAATTACATATACAATTCAATTAACTAAAACACTATAATTACAAACAAATTATTAAATAATTAACTTTAAACATTAAAACAATAAAAGTTTAACTCACCGCTACAGCAATCCTATAACTTACAAATTTTTTGCTTCTAAATTAAATTAATGTTCTCAAATGGAAGTCCTAACTGAAATATTAAAAGAACAAAATTAGTTCATAAAATAACAGTTCAATGTCTTATAAAACACTAATCTTCATTTTCAATCGGTAGCACCGCAATCTTAGTAATAGGTCTCTTAAGTTCACCACTAGCAGATCTCAGTTTCACCACACGAATTTTAGCATCGGATCCAGGATAAACTTCGATTACTCTTCCGAGTTTCCAATGAAGGGGAGATAAGTTATCTTCCTTTATAATTACCAAATCATTTACCTTAATGTCTCTTTTTGGAGTTTTCCATTTATATCGTTGCTGTAGTTGACACAGGTACTCTGTTGACCAACGCTTCCATAATGACTGAAACAGTTGTTGAGTTAATTGCCATCTTCTTAGCGAAGTAATTTTTTTATCTGTTAAATCCACCTCTGGCAGAGCGGTCAAAGAAGCTCCAATCAAAAAATGTCCCGGAGTTAAAGCGCTAATGTCATTGGGATCATCTGAAACAGCAGTTATTGGTCTTGAGTTCAAGCAGGCTTCCGCTCGACAAAGTAAAGTTAAAAATTTTTCGTGCGTAAAAATCTGCTTACCGACAGTTTTTCGCAAATTTTTCGCCAAAAATCCTTCACTTGTAAGATCACTCACCAATTCCAAATGAACAGCTTTCGTAGCCATACAAACGAAAACACACACATAACATTTTATAGGTTTAATTCCTCTACCATTTCTCATCTTTATATGAAATGGGCCTGCATAATCTACGCCTACCTTTGAAAATGTTCTACATGGAACAACTCTGCTGGCTGGCAAATCAGCCATTATTTGAGATGTTGTCTTAGCTTTAACTCTACAGCATTTTATACATTTCCAAATAATTTTCTTTATTTCAGATTTGGCATTTATAATCCAATAATTCTGTCTTATTACAGACTGCAATAACTGAACTCCACCGTGTAAATATTTTTCATGATAATATTGTATAATTAATTTCGTAATATGATTATTTTTTGGTAGTATAATCGGATGCTTACAGTTTTCAGATATTTCAGCATTTCTAAGTCTTCCACCAACTCTCAATATTCTCCTTTCATCTAAGAATGGATTCAAAGAAAGAATTTTACTCTTACAGTTAATAGACCTTTGTCTTTCTAGACATTGTATTTCAAAAGAAAATTCCAGAGACAGAATTGATTTTATAATTAACTCAGTAGCATGTGTTATTTCTTTCGTAGTCAAAACTCCAACCTCTCGATTCTTAGAAAGCGAATTATTTATAAACCTTAAACACCAGGCCATAATTCTCTGTAATTTTGTCCATGAAGAGAATTTAGTTAAAATGTTTAATTTCTCATCTGCATTAACTGTGTTGACAAAAACTGATTCATTATAATTTTTGTCCTCTTCCTCTGTAATATTTTCAAATTTTACTGGATTTTTCGGCCAGTGAGTTCGATCTTTTATCAGCCATGGCGGTCCACTTTTCCAGGTTTCGTTGTCAAGCAATTCTTTTGCAGAGCATCCCCGAGTTAATATATCAGCAGGATTACTCTTACCATCGCAATGTCTCCAATTCTGAGGAATTGTTAATTCCTGTATTTCAGAAACACGATTGCAAACAAATTGTTTCCACCTTGAAGAAAGCCCCTTTATCCAATGGAGCGCAATTGTACTGTCTGTCCAATAAATGATACCTGGAACAGAAAACATATCCTGCAAATATTTTCCTATCCGAGCCGCAACTAAAGCACCCAACAATTCCATTCTTGGAAGGGTTATTTTCTTCAAAGGTGCGACCCTTGTTTTGGACATAACGAAAATAGCATTTGTTTTATTATTTTCTGTCACAAATCTAAAATAAGCGACAGCGCCATAGGCCTTCAAGCTGGCATCAGAAAAGACATGTAGTTCAATATTATCTTGCAGAATCATATCTTTCGTATTGAAGAAATACAGCGGCATGGAAAATTCAGTTAAATGTTTTACTTCGGAACACCATTCATTCCACTTATGTTTTATTTCGCTATCAAATACTTCATCCCAGTCTAAACCCTTTATCCATAATTCCTGTAACAGACATTTAATTCTCATTGTAAAGGGAGTAAGAAATCCAACAGGATCGAAGCACTTTGCGGCACAACTTAACACGCATCTTTTTGTATCACTAACATTATTTAATGCCAGTAACAAAGGTTTCATATCAAGACTTAAACTATCAGTACGTGTATCCCAGTTTATTCCTAATATTTTTGCTAATCTATTTGAGCCGGCCTCATCACCCAACAATATATTGTCTCTCCTCCAAAATTCTCTTAACTCTTTTGAATTAGTTTCAAATTGTCTAAGATTCATACTAGCCTCTTTCAATATATTCACCGCAGTTGTAGAAAGTTTAAAAGCATCCTCAACTGAATTACTTCCAGAGCATAAATCATCAACATATAACGCAGTGTCAAGCATTTTAAATGCATCAAAATGTATTTTTTCAAATTTTTTAATATGGTGCTTTATAACACAAGCAAGAATGTATGGAGAACATTTAATTCCAAAACCCACACGTGTCATTCGAAAACACCTTAAATTTTCATCTATAGTACAATCTCCAGAAAACAGAAATCTTAAGTAATTTCTATCGACCTCACTTATCCCAATCTGTAAAAATGCCTTTTCAATGTCAGCAGTGAATGCAATTTTATTTTCTCTAAATTTCAAAATTACGTCTAATATATTAGGATTCAAATTCAAACCATTTAATAAACAGTCATTCAAAGACAATTTATCTTTACCCTTAAAGAGAGGCATCATATACAATTCTTATTTTAGTAGATTTATCATTGCGAATTACCGGATGATGTGGCATAAAATAACAATTTTTATCAGTAACTTTAAAATTACATTTCTCAATAATATTTTTATTTAACTGTTCTTTTAAAATTTCTTCGTATTGCTCAAACAACCAAATGTTTTGCTTAAATCTTCTATTTAACCCAATTAAACGAGGTTTAGCAATTTCATAGTTTGAATCCAAATTTTCTGGCTCCATTTTCCAAAGCAACCTGGTTTCATAACGTTTATTTTTATATACTATATTATTTTCAAATTCCTTTATTACTTTATTTTCCGCTTCATTAGTTACATTTTCACTTTGCTTTATTCCCAACAAATCAAGTTCCCAAATTGCTTTAATATCGCTTAATATTGTCTTATTTTCATCAATTATCACTTTATTTACACTAACATAAGAATTAAGACTTAACTTAATTAACTTAGAATTTAAAGTTGCTTGACCTTGTAGTGTTGTTCCAAATATAGTGTCAAGAGCCACCAATCTTTTACTTAAACGTTCCATATTTCCCGTTACTATTTTTCAGTAGTTATCCGCACCGATTAACATATCTATAGGCATTTTATTGTTATCTGATAACCAAAGAGATAATCTTTTCAATTTTGACCTTATCCAGCCACTTGGTATATTCACAACATTAGCTCCTGTAATTTTATTTACTACTAACGCATTAACAGTAGCCTTTTTGTTTTGATTGCGCGGATTTAGCAAATTGACTTTAACACAACTGTATTCACCCGTATTGGGTCTTTCCTCCCCGAAAGTATGTATTTGTAACTTTTCAACTCCGATAACGGGAAGCTTTAACTTTTCAGCTAAACGCTTACTTATAAACGATCTGTGAGAGCCTCCATCTATTAAGATTCTAATTAATATGTTTTTAAATTTTGTTGAAATTAAAGCAGTGCAAGTTTGCAAAAAAACAGTTGAAATTTTATTTAAATTATTTGCCCTACACGTTGAAACAGTCGTAGACATTGGATCATTATTTTCATTCTCTGTATTAGAGTTAGCCTGACAATTTTTTAAATCTATATTTTCATTACGTTTTTCACATAAAAGTGTATTATGCCAACTCTGTTTGCATATATTGCAAGTATTTTTTCTCCAACAATCCTTAGCTACGTGTTTACTCCGGAGACATTTAAAACAAAGTCCACGCTTTTTAGCATTCATTTTCCTCTGAGCAGTGCTGGTAGGACACTGTTCTGAACTATGTTCCTTAGAAACGCAAAATACACAATTAAAATTCACATGCGTTGCGTATGTACTTGTGAATGGATTTCCCCCTTTACAATTTTCATTTTGAAAACGTCTATTTCTATCTCTTTTACCATTTTGAGTAACTAAACCTGAAATTCCTCTTTCATTTAAAGAATAAATATGTTCTCGGGACTGAATCTCAACTTTTAAAAAGTCCATTAATTCTTTAATATCAAATTCTAATTTCGAATTAGCCTTTGAATTTTGCCTTCTACTAAATTCCAATGTGAGGTCTTCCGGTAACAGTTTTAATAATAATGGGTAAAGAAGGTGACCATAAGAACCAGAAACTACATTGAATGTTTCCAAAGATCTAATATTTAGCTCAATTTCATCATAAAGTTTTCTAAGGGCGGCCACATTCGAGGAACTCCTCACACGTTCAAGACTCAATAACTTGGCCATGTGTGAGTTAATAGTCAGGTCTATCCTACCAAAGCGTGTTTTCAAAATATCAATTGCAATTTTATAGTTTTCTCCTGTTAAAGCCAAATCACTAATGGCATTAAATGCCAAACCACCAGTTAGGGATTTCAAATAACTAAATTTATTTATCAAGGTTAAACTATCATTTTTGTCAATAGAATTTTCAAATTGACTCCAAAACTCAAGCCAATTACTCAGGTTTCCATAAAATTTATTTATGCTTAACTTCGGAAGTTTAACATTAGCCTTGGGAGATAAAATATGAGAACCCTCTTTATTAACATTTTCATTACAGGCAGAATTATTTTTAATTTTCTCTTCTATTAAACATTTACAGGCTATTATTTTATCCTGATATTCTTGAGCCGTAATAACTTCGCTTTCCAGCTCATCCTCTTTATTAATTAATCCTTCAATTTCAGTATCATATTTTACTAAAAGTTTGCATTTTTTGTTTAACTGTTCTAAAAACACTCTTAAACTAGGTATATTAATTTCAACCCCCTCATTCAAAGTTGTCTCTACTTTAGATATCAATTTTGTGGTTAAACTGCGTGCAGTTGCACGTAATTTCTTAATTTTGTCAATATCATTCATTTTTACAAAATATTTACTTTCAATTAAATATATATCATATTTCAATCAAATAGTCTATTACTAGTTCAATTATATGCTATTACTTCAATGCTACCTTTACTTTGAATAGTTAAAGTTAGTTAAACACTCTCAAACATTTAAAACAATCAGTTAAAACGACTAGTAAAATGCAAGTCCTTTCAACTTGCTTTCAGACAAAAAAAATCTTTATTAACTCTAGTTCAATTCATATGAAGCTTTGCTTACCTTAATTATACTTTGTCTTAATCTCCATGAAATTATACATATCCATATCACATACGGGTTCACCAAAAATGATTAATCTTGCTTCAAATTCAAAGTATTTTAATTCAAACTATTTCCTTTTCCTTTAACTTGAAGTCCAAATTCACGGTTTAAAATTTCCCCCCAATTGCAACTTCTTCCATTACAATCTTGGGTATTCCTGGATATATTTCAGTGTAAGTGTAGTCAATTAAATATGCATATTTAAAACTAAACCAATTTAATATAATCAAACCATCTTCAGACATTAGTAACATTTTACACTTTCAATAGATTAAAAACCGCGTACAACACATTCAAAGCTTTCACTTACAACTGACTGATTTCAAATCATAGTTCATTAGTTATTCAGAGGAGAATTTCAGAACTACTTGCGCCATCTATTGACACTCTTTTTAAGCGTTAAACAATGGATTTTCCAGCACCTTATAATTTTCTACATATTGTACACTTCCTTTTGCAAAAAAAAAAAAAAAAAAAAACTCTCTCATCCACACTACATATGCAAAGAACGTGGACTGGACTCTATCTTCAGATGTTCGTCACGGTGTTCTCTATGTCTCTCGGCAATTTCCGTCATAATATTTTCACCGTTCTTTCAGCATGTATGACGTAATTGTGTCGGAAAACATGAACAAAGGTAATTCACTTTTAAGTATCATGTTTTAGTATGCATGTCACAAGCTATAATGTTTTACTAATTCGATAATAGCCTACGTTTTTGCATATAATATTTTTCACATATCTTGTTACGCTATAGAAATAGCAATGCTAACGATCTTGTTTTGCATAACGTGGAGCTGTAAGCGGTCTCATCTAATACTTCAAAGAAACTTTTCTACATCTAGACACCATTTTTATGGCAATAGCTATAATCGTGTGTCACTTAAAAGTATGAGTACAGATTTCAGTGTTTAGACATATTTTAGTTAGTATACATTATTGTTAAATCTCTGTCTTAAAAAAATAATGATTATCAAAACTCTAATGATATTTATAATATAAAAATGTATAATAAACATTGTTCAAGTTTAGCTATTAAATGAAAGCAATTATTTTATTCAACTATATAAAGGCAAAACTATTTGGAACTTTTTTAAAACTTTTACATTTCATTAACATTAAATTTACTGAATAACTAGCAAGAATAAATAATGCAAACGAAAACTCTATCAATCTTTTAGTTACAAAAGTGCTTATACCATTATAAAAAATGCTATGAGTAATATGACTTTTCATTTATGAATTTAACGATATTTATTTTTTAACGGTTCCAAAAAGTCTTCATCACCTATATATGGAATTTAAAGTTAATGACTTGCAATAAAACCGAACGATATAACGCTTAGTTTTATTACTTGAAGTATAATAACTTTATCAGATCTATTTCGATTCTCTGAAAAAAATAAATGTAGAATAATGGTATCTAAAACTCTGTATCTAAGATATTGTACTTAAAATAAATTACCGTAAAGCAATTTATAAAATGAATGGAAACATTTAGGAATAAGAACGCTTTTAACACTATATAATAAACAGTCGTCACCAATAATTTTTATTGAAAAAATGTATTGTTACACGAACAATAGACTTAAATCATAATTTCTTTTTTTAAGGATTTAACTATAAATATAAATATGAAAGTGTTAAAAATTAGCCAAAAATTTAATCAAATATAGTTATTAGTTTTGATTTAAGGGCACATGGGACATAAAATGATTCAAATAATAGAGTTTTCAAGTATCGGTTTAAGAAATTCAATGAAAGCATTAATGTGCTACAGATTATGAGCCTAAAACATTATTGCCATGGAAGGCTTTAAAATAATATATTTTACGCACTAGGGATGCGTACATGGAGTTTGCCTCTTTTTCGAATTCTACTTTTTTATGCTTTGGGACATTTTTTTAAAACTTTGTTTTAGATAAACTGTTAAAACTTTCAAAAATTGTGAAATAAACTAGTTTCTTCAAAAATACAGGGTGATTATAAAAAAACTTTGCTAATTAAACGAACTCTAGAGGCCGGTTCGTTCAACCGATCGAGATGAGATTTCAGATACTGTTATTCACAGGTATGAGCTAGGTTTTTGTGAACAACAACAAATTGGAGCTCACGGTCACGGTTATAGCTAGAAAAACTCGAAATTTTCAAATGGCAATGGGCATTTTTTCCTTGCAAAATTCTCAGAGAATGCGAAAAACCTAAAGTACGTTTGAACTGTAAGTATATCGCAATAATCACTTTATGCTCGCACAAAAACAGCTGTGAGAAGGGCAAAAAAACGATCAGGGCGCATGAAGGAAATTTGCATATGACAGAGGCAAAACACCATTCACGTAACCCGTTCGCTAGATAGTCAGGTTAGAAAAGGTTAAAAATCGTGATGAAATGTTAGTTTTTCAGTTGGGAGCTCATACATTCCAACAAAAGGACTCTTCCCTGAAAGTTCGTGGTGAATTGTTAAGACTTTATTATCAAAATGGGATGAATGCTGTGAAAACCTCGCGTGTTTACCATTTAAAGAATTGCCAAATACGTGGCCCATACAGCCCGCATGCTCTTCGTGATTTAGTAAAGAATTTTAAAGAAACTGGCTGCACATGTGATAGACCGCGATCCGGACGTTCAACTGTTCCTGAGGATACTGTTACGGAATTGCATCTCATAGTGCATACATGACACATGAAAACTACAAGAGATGCATCTCCTGTATTGGTTAAACAGAAAGCAACATTTCTAAAGCTACTGTTCACCGAAACCCGCATGTTTCCTTACCGGTACCAGTACGTCCAGATGTTAGAAGTGGGGAACATCAACAACACATAGACTTTGCAAATGAATTTCTTCTCCGACATCATGGAGATAACGACTGGCCTCTTGACACATTGTGGACGGATGAGGCTGTTTTCACCTTAACTGGCAACGTCAACACCAAAAATTGTGCGCACTGGGCAGACATAATCCGCACATTGTAACATCAGTACTTTTATATGTCATTAAAATTACTGTGCGGTGCGGCATTCCTGGCACAATTATGCTTGGGTCATACTTCTTTGAAGAAGCGACACCAACGGGATTTGTAACTTGCTTTATAAGAGGCTCCCGCTACATGACAATGCTGCAAAATTACGTCTTACCAGAACTTCTGCTGCGAAATGCACAGAATGACTTCATCTAGATGCGAGAGAGTGCACCTCGAAGTTTAGCGAAGTCTGTTCGCAGATTCCTGGTATAGCATTTTGACGACCGTGTCATCTCACACCATTTTCCATTTCAGTGGCCTCCGCGTTCCCCAACTTCACTGCTATAGATTTCTGGTTCTGGGAATACTTCAAATCGAGAGTGTACATGTGCAATCCCCAAACTGTGCCGGATTTGAAAGATTCTATTAAACATGAGACTTCAAACATCCCTCAAGCGATGTTACGTTCTGCTGCATTGTCCACAGTTGCCCACATGCAATATGTTGCTCGCATGCTGTGGTGGCACGAATGTGGAAAATCTGTGTTGTAATGAGTGATTGGTGTACTGACTATGTGTCATATGCAAATTTGCTCCATGCGCACCGATCATGTTTTTTTTTTCTTTGTTTTTCGGTCATTTTCAGAGATGTTTCTTGAGCGCGCATAACGAGTCCGTTTTTTTGCGATACACGAACGGTTCCAAAGTTCTTTAGAGTTTTCGTAGGCGCTGTGCATTTTGTGACGATGAAAATGGGCGTTGCCATCGGAAAATTTCGACTTTCTGTACCTATAACCGAAACCGTGAGCACCATCTTGTGGTCGTTCACATAATCCCGAGCTCATACCGCTGAATAACTATATTTGAAATCTTGCCTTGATTGGCCGCTAGAGCTCCATATATTGGTCGTAAAAGGCATGCAAGTTTTTTATGACCACCTTGTATTTAACATTATGAATGTGAATAAAAATGCGCGAAAGTATTATTTTACTTATAAATGCCATATATAAGTAAATTGTTTATTTATATACTGTAAAAAAAAACTTATTTTATGTATTTAAAAAAAAATAAAATACACGAGTTTAAATACATGGGTGAATCAAATATGGACCGAAATTTTTGATTTTTAATTAATTGGTGCAAAATACAAAACAACTTAATATTTTTCTATATAATGTACCGATTTCAAAACGCATTTTGTTCAGTGGAATGGATGTTTCTTGTTACCATTATCATAGAAAAAAGAAAGTTGTATGTTCGATCGATTAAGCACGAAGACTGCAAAATCATGTCTGCAAAACATGACTGCAAATCTTGATTGCAAGACTGCAAAATCTGCAAAATCATGTGACAGGTAATCATGTCAAATGATAGTCATGTCCCTATCTTTTATTCATAAAGATTTGATGGGGCCCTTGCGGTATTCTTCGGGCTTCCCAGCAGAAAAACCGATTTATTCAATCCGTATGATATAAAAAATGAATATTTTTATTTGTTGAAATGTTCCATATGCTCTTAATTTTTTTAAAACCAAGTTATTAAAATATATAAAGAAACAGCAATTTTTTAACTTATTTGTTCTTATTAATTAATGAATAATGATATCCCATCGAATTGTTGTTCGTAAAAACAGCTGTGAGTAAATTATTGTAATTATTATTAATAGTTTATAGATGCATAATATTTTGCCTTAAATTCATTCAGTGGTTAAATGCTTTTAATGCTTAAAAAACGATATAAGCATATTAAATAGTTATAAAAATTTGAAAATTTTTCTCTAAATTCTTTTAATTTTGAATTGCTTTTAATGATAAATATGCGAGTATAAGTAAATGCAATATTTTATAAAAACTGGAAATTTTTGTCTTAATTATGAGCTTTCGAGAAAAAAATGTCTTATATGTGCTTTCATTAAGGAAAAAGTCTAGGTCTTTTTTCATCTACTTTAATGATTATTCACCGCAGGTGATTTTAGCAGAACTGCAATCTTTTTAAACATCGGGTTATCATATGTGTTTTTCCTAAACGTTAGGGATTTTGTCTTAAAAAAAAGCAACTTGTTTATCTGCCTGAAGTAATGTCTTTATGTTTGTGGAAAAGATTTAAATAATATACCTGATATATACTTTTTCCGGGAAGCAAGTGTTATAAAATACAACAAATTAATATTATTTATTTTGCAGCAATCATTTATGACTTTTAAAAATAATTAGAAAAAATATCTTAATAGACGGTTTTAACAGCATTTGGTATCTTGAAAGATATAAAATAAAAATAAATGTTTGTTAAGTACAAAATAAATAAAATTGTAAGCCAGTGCAAAAATACTTTATTTAAAAAAAGGTATTGAATTTGAAAATCGCGATTTAAAATTAAAAATAAAAATCTTGCGAAGAAAAAATTAGAAAATTAAAGATAGGAATCTGTAAATATTTTAATGAGAAATAAGAAGGTACTATCTAAGGGAATCCATGTTTTCGGTATAGTCTTAGTTTTAAACTATCACTATACATTTCACTACACATTTCAACGTTAAATTCATCTGTAAATTAATTAGTGGAATATTTCTGCCAAAAAATATCGGTTTATATCTGAACATAAAAAAATCTATCGCCACAGGAAAGAAGGAAATTTGGGGTTATAAAATTTTACAGTGCTTTTAAAAATTCATAAAATGCGCACAAAACTCTTACGATAAAACTGTGATGTGTAAAAGCAGGATGTGTAAAGGAAAGGAAAACATACAAAGAATTAAATTTATATGCAGGATGTGTAAAGGAAAGGAAAACATAGAAAGAATTAAATTTATACCGTTAAAAAATCTGTTTTAAACTTCATAATTAAAACTTCAACTTTGACGCAAAATTTATTTAAAAAAAAAGTTAAGCGAAATTAGATGCCTTCACGGCCTGGAGTTTCCAGACCCAGCACGAGCGAAAGCCGTTTTGGTCCGGCCTGATTTGAAAATGGTTAAATATGCCCGGGGCCGTCCCGTTTATATTTTCGCGTTTCATGGTCTTATTCGTGCTAAAATCTGAGAAAACATATCAGTCCCGTGAAAAAAAAATGGAATCAGACACATTTACCTTTCCACATAAAATGTCGTTTTTTCTTTACATGTAATGATTTTTTTTTCTAGCCCTCCAAGCGTCTTGCAAATGGGTAAAATTGTAATGTTGTTCTCGCTGCATTTTGTTTTAAATGTAAATAAAATATGATTCTTTCAATATTACATAAAAAATCTTATTTAGGAATATAGATGTAATCCTTGACAGTCTTAATCATTCTTCAATACTTTGAAAATTCATTAAATTTATAGAATTATAATATCTTAAACATTGCTTATATTGCAGTGAAACCTGGAGCTTAGTGTACGGAATATTACGGGACAAAAGCTTAGAGGGCTAGAATGCTGTATAAATATTTATAGGGAAAAAGTTCATTTTAATTTACAATATTTTGTCTAGCCATAGAATGCTTAAAACTCCTATCTACTGCATTATGATCTTCTGAATTTTTATTCAGTTTCTTCAAAAAAAAAAAAAAAAATAAAAAAATAAATAAATAAATAAAAGTAAAAAATAAAATATTTGCATAAAAAGTAAAGTGAAAAATGTAACTCGTTAGTGGTAAGTAATTAAAGTTCTTTTTCAAATTACCACCAGTAAACTATGCCTAAATAATTCTCGTAATAGGAAAAAAAGCATGACATTTCTAATAAAATTTAAACTCTTAATAATGATAAACAACAAAAGAATATTCGCAGGGGAACAATAAAAAATCCTTGTCGGCTTGACCTATAGGCGGGTATATTTCAAAGAGTGCTCATTTGACCAAAAATAAAAAAATAAATAAATAAATAAAAATTGATTACAGATAAACCCAGTGTAACAACTTTATTTGGTGGCTTTAGAAAAAAAAATAATTTCATTTTTCTCTAAAAACTGACTTTATTAGAAATATGTTTAGGTAAATTCGGGTCAAATGCCCTTTTAACAACATATTTTGAAATATATTCTGACTATAAAAAAAATCGACCAATATCTCACATTATGAAATCATAAATAACAAAAAATTGTCAATTCAATGCGATTGCGAGAAAATTAAATTTAAAAATGAGTTAGAAAATAATCATTTTTTTAATTTAAATATAACCTCAATACTTCAATCATGATCGCTTCCGGAAATTTTTTGCCCATTTTTAAAATATATATTTAGCCTTTATCAAGAACACGGCCAATACGGCACAATATACAGCTCTTTATTAAGAGAACTTGTCAGTTGGATGCATTTGAGAGCAAATTTGAAATTAAAAATGAGTCAGAAAAAACGCAACTTGTTATTACAATACCTCAATGTTTTAATCACGAAAGCTTCGCGAAAATCTATTCAAAATACCCACTTCGGCAACCTTTTTTGAAATATATTCTGTCTTTATCACAAAACTGACCAATGCATCACATTATATAGTTCATAAATAGGAGGACCTGTAAATTGCATGCGTTTGAAAAAAAAAATGGATTTGAAAATGAGTCAGAAAAAACGCAATTTGTTACTTGAATACTTCCTCAAATTTTCAATCACGATCATTTCGGGAAAATCTGTTAAAAATACCCTTTATGGCAGCTTTTTTTTCAAATATATGCTGTCTTTATCGAAACACTGACCAATGCATCATAGCTCCTAAATAAGAGGATCTGTCATTTGGAGTCGTTTAAAATCAAAAATGAATTTAAAATGAGTCAGAATGTAAGCAGTTTCAATTTGAGGATTTTTCTCCAACTCCAATTTTTGTATAATTTATTTTTGCTCTACGAATTGGTCCTATGAAAAGCTTATCAATATAAAAGTTGTAGATATTATTGAGAAGATGTAAAATAAATTTAATTATATTTGATAGTTTAAGAATTGACGGAATTATGGATTTTTGTCTCTTTTGACCTCCCTTTTTTTGTTTTCGTTTTTATTTTTTTATCGGTAAGAAATGGTCCTATAAAAACTTGTGAATACAAAGTTTAAGATAATGATAAGATCATTTATACAAAATTTAGTTGGATTTGATAGCTTGAGAATTGACGAAGGTATAAATTTGTTTCTCCTAAAAACCCTGTTTTTTTCGCGCCCCTTGAGCGCATTTCGAAATTTATCAAACATTTGTCATGCATAAACTTTTTGCCCCTTTTTAAGAAGTAATATAAACTTTTAACCGATTATATATCTATTTTAATTAAGAAGTTATGGCCTTTTTTTCACAAAAACCTTCCCTATTTCCACCTCTTTGGACCGATTTTGCCCATGAACGAGCTTGACCGAGATTTTATACCCCTTGATTTTATGTATCAGTTTGGAAGAGATAAGAGCAAAATTAAAGAAATTACCGTGTCCATAAAAGAGTGATATAGACCGTAGATAAATAGATACATACATAGATGGATAAATATAAAGGTTTTTACTGATGGAAATTTTGGTGTCTAGAGGTCATGATCTGCAAAAATATTTAGAAATTCCAACATTGGTATTATTTCATACGAAATCTACCTAAAAAAATTAAATTGGCATAGTTTTACTTTGCACATGAAAAATGAGTAATTAATTAAAGAAGTATCAATTAAAGAAATGTGACTTTTATTTCAACAGCAGAAATCCTTAAATTATTTTTTTTTACATACTTCTATTTTTTTTTAACTTGTCTAATAGACAATATAGTAATTCTTGAATAAATGTACGAGAACAATAAGCACTACCGCATTTTGTTTGTCAAAAATTTATGCAGGTTATCCGACTATCTTAATTTTTTAAAAGAATTTCTTATTTCATTTTATGTAGACATTCTTTTTGCATTATTAGCTCCAATCTATTTGATTTTTCTCAATATCATTCAGTCATACTCTTGTCAGTCATACTCTAAACATATATTATAGGGCAAACGTATCTGCTTTTGACAGTAGAATAATCAAGTTATATAAGATTATTATGTATAAAAAATAATCAAGTACAGAAATAAATGAATTATTAAGCATCAGAGTTTGTTTTGAAAACAGCATTTATTTCAAGAATAAATATTAGCGTGTGCGATGAAATATAACATGAATATTGGAAAAAGTTATCGTATATTTCGAAAATTGTGTATTTATTTTAAGTCCTTTTTTTTAGTACCCTCAACAAAACAATCAAAATTAGTTTTATCTTTTGAGTTAGAATGTAAATAAATGTAAGTACACTGTTATGTTTACCAGCTATTAAATAAATCTTTATTACGAATAGTTTATAACATTTTAATTGATTATATGAGTACACATCGACTTATTTATTTAAATTAAAGTATTTTTAAATTTGGTTCATTAAAAGTCACTGATTTTTTATTTTGTGAAAACAATGTGTGTATGAATTCAAAATTTCACGCAGTTTTATGCAGATTACTTTATAGGGATTTAGCTGTGAAAATCCGTTTAACGTGCATAACATCCTAAATTATATATTAAAACAGTTCGTTTAGTAAACATTAAGATTTTTTCTATATACTTTAGCTCTAAAATGGAATTAAAATTTAAAAAAAAATAAAATTTGAAAAAATAAAGTTTAATTATCTATAAATTTCGGTTACAATACTAATATTCAGTTTTCAATTAAACATATTGTATTTGCAAAAACAAAAAGTTTGTCAGTAATTTAAATTTATATATTGCCTAAATCATAGATAATTTACTGGAGGAAAGTGAGCCGAAGCACAAAAACCTAATATAATACTAATTCGTATTATATTAGGAAAATTTTTATGTTTATGCGCATAAAATATGTATGTTGGAACATGGAAAAAGAAATTAGCTCTAACAATGCAGTTTTGGGGAAGTACACGATATTAATTTTATTTTTATTGTTAATTATCTGTAAATTTTATTATAAATTAATTAAAAATAATAATTCAAATAAAAGTTCAATTAATTAAACATTTATGATAATAACGGTCTTAAGTACTTTAAAATAGTATAATTTATTCATTTATATCTGGTAGATAAATATTGTGAAGATAATTTGATTAAATTTACTTTTAATGCAAATTTGTTTTATTTACATGACCTAAAAATAAAAACAATATCAGAAAATGAAAATTTTAATATTTCAAAATATCAAAAATACTCTTATATATCAATTTACTATTAAGGCATTATTTACGAATTGGAAATTTGTTGTTTAAAATTACTTTAGGAAAAAGAAATATTCTCAATAATTATTTGACAATCAGTGACTAAATGCATATCATGAATTTCGCATGCTGTTAATATCAAAACACATCCATCAATGTCAAACCAACTATAACGTGTCAAATAATCAAATTCCAATTATCTAAATATAATATTTAAAAACTCATTAAGATTGCGTATACAGTATATATATCCTCAACAATACCTCTATTATTGATCTCTTAGACTAATGTTATAGTCTAAGAGCTAGCAACGTTTTCGTCACCTGATTTTATCAAAGCTCATTTTTTAATATGTTTTTCCATTTTATGATAGAATACGTTTGCTAGCGGTCTGGCAGTCGGGAGACGTTGCGTTTACCTGTGGCAGAAGGGGTTATGCAGGTCAAAAAAATTCAAAATCACGTCATTTTATCAAAGCTCATTTTTTAATATGTTTTTCCATTTTATGATAAAATACGTTTGCTAGCGGTCTGGCAATCGGGAGACGTTGCGTTTACCTGTGGCAGAAGGGGTTATGCAGGTCAAAAAAATTCAAAATCACGTCATTTTATCAAAGCTCATTTTTTAATATTTTTTTCCTTTTATGGTAGAATACGTTTGTAAGCGGTCTGGCAGTCGATTAACGTTGCGTTTACCTGTGGCAGAAGCGGTTATGCAGGTCAAAAAACTTCAAAAATCCGCCATTTTATAAAGGCTCATTTTCTTATATGTTTTTATCAAACTTAAAAATTACAAGATATTACTCTTTGGATAGCAGACAACCTATAATTAATTTTCCCGATTCAAATTCGGTTGCAAAGTTAATGCCAGACGGCTTTAAATATGGCAACGAAAGAGCCTGTTCCTGGAAGAGTTTATAATCTAAAAATTATAAGACCTCTTTCCATCATTTTATCAAGCTTAAAAATTACTAGGTATTACACTTTGGATAGCAGAAAACCTATAATTAATTTGCCAGGCATAAATTCGGTTGCAAAGTTAATGCCAGACGGCTTTAAATGTGGAAACGTAAGTACCTGTTCCAAGAGTGGTTTATAATTAAAAAAATATAAGACCTCTTTACGTCATTTTATCATGCTTAAAAATTACAAGATATTACTCTTTGGATAGCAAACAACCTATAATTAATTTGCCAGATACAAATTCGGTTGCCAAGTTAATGCCAGACGGCTTTAAATATGGCAACGAAAGTGCCTGTTCCTGGAGTAGCTTATAATCTAAAAATTATAAGACCTCTTTCCGTCATTTTATCAAGCTTAAAAATTACAAGATATTATTCTTTAGATAACAGACAACCTATAATTAATTTGCCAGACACAAATTTGGTTGCAAAATTAATGCCAGACCGCTTTAAATATGGCAACGAAAGTGCCTGTTCCAAGAGTGGTTTATAATCTAAAAATTATAAGACCTGTTTACGTCATTTTATCAAGCTTAAAATTTACAAGATATTACTCTTTGGATAGCAGACAACCTATAATTAATTTGCCAGACACAAATTTGGTTGCAAAGTTAATGCCAGATGGCTTTAAATATGGCAACGAAACTGCATGTTCCAAGAGTTGTTTATAATTTAAAAATTATAAGACCTCTCTACGTCATTTTATAAAGCTTAAAAATTACAAGATATTACTCTTTGGATAGCAGACAACTTATAATTAATTTGCCAGACACAAATTTGGTTGCAAAGTTAATGCCAGACCGCTTTAAATATGGCAACGAAAGTGCCTGTTTCAAGAGTGGTTTATAATATAAAAATTATAAGACCTGTTTACGTCATTTTATCAAGCTTAAAAATTACAAGATATTACTCTTTGGATAGAAGACAACCTATAATTAATTTGCCAGACACAAATTCGGTTGAAAAGTTAATGCCAGACGGCTTTAAATATGGCAACGAAACTGCATGTTCCAAGAGTTGTTTATAATTAAAAAATTATAAGACCTCTCTACGTTATTTTATCAAGCTTAAAAATTACAAGATATTACTCTTTGGATAGCAGACAACCTATAAGTAATTTGCCAGCCACAAATTCGGTTGCATTCGGCAAATTCGGCAATTTTTTTTCAATATAAAGTTTATTTGTAAAAAACTCTTGTTTATCAAAGTATAAGTTTCTTTTATTAAATCTTAGGGTGGATGCTCCGGTTTTGGCCACACTGGAATTTATTTGTTTAATATTCAATCTGTGAATTGATGTTAACAAATTATATGAATTCTTACACCTTAACCTTTCTCCGGATGCACAAAATTTCATCACATGCAAAGGCTTGTCGGTAAGACTTAAAAAAATGCAACATTCGTCAATCAAGCACAAAGTATCACAAATTTACTCAATCAGGCTCTGAAAAAATGTCGTGCAAAAAATCAGTTGCAGAAAAATAGTGAATCTAATCAATAAGACTCGGAAAAATCCAGGTACAATGACGTAAAGAGGTCTTATAATTTGTAGAACTATAAACCGCTCTTGGAACAGGCACTTTCGTTGCCATATTTAAAGCCGTCTGACCTTAACTTTACAACCGAATTTGTGTCTGGCAAATTAATTATAGGTTGTCTGCTATCCAAAGAGTAATATCTTGTAGTTTTTAAGCTTGATAAAATGATGTAAAGAGGTCTTATAAAATTTAAATTATAAACCACTCTTGGAACAGCTACTTTCGTTGTCATATTTAAAGCCGTCTGGCATTAACTTTGCAACCGAATTTGTGACTGGCAAATTAATCAGAGGTTGTCTGTTATCCAAAGAGTAATATCTTGTATTTTTTAAGCTTGATAAAATGACGGAAAGAGGTCTTATAATTTTTAGATTATAAGCTACTCCAGGAACAGGCACTTTCGTTGCCATATTTAAAGCCGTCTGACATTAACTTGGCAACCGAATTTGTATCTGGCAAATTAATTATAGGTTGTTTGTTATCCAAAGAGTAATATCCTTTAATTTTTAAGCTTGATAAAATGACGTAAAGAGGTCTTATATATTTTAAATTATAAAACACTCTTGGAACAGGCACTTTCGTTGCCATATTTAAAGCCGTCTGACCTTAACTTTACAACCGAATTTGTGTCTGGCAAATTAATTATAGGTTGTCTGCTATACAAAGAGTAATATCTTGTAGTTTTTAAGCTTGATAAAATGATGTAAAGAGGTCTTATAAAATTTAAATTATAAACCACTCTTGGAACAGGCATTTTCGTTGCCATATTTAAAGCCGTCTGGCATTAACTTTGCAACCGAATTTGTGTCAGGCAAATTAATTATAGGTTGTCTTCTATCCAAAGAGACAACCTATAATTCTTGTAATTTTTAGGCCTAATTAATTAGATCTATAGATCTTGTAATTTTTAAGCCTGATAAAATGACGTAAAGAGGTCTCATAAAATTAAATTATAAACCACTCTTTGAACAGGCACTTTCGTTGCCATATTTAAAGCGGTCTGGCATTAACTTTGCAACCGAATTTGTGTCTGGCAAATTAATTATAGGTTGTCTGTTATCTAAAGAATAATATCTTGTAATTTTTAAGCTTGATAAAATGACGGAAAGAGGTCTTATAATTTTTAGATTATAAACTACTCCAGGAACAGGCACTTTCGTTGCCATATTTAAAGCCGTCTGGCATTAACTTTGCAACCGAATTTGTGTCTGGCAAATTAATCAGAGGTTGTCTGTTATCCAAAGTGACATTAATTGAAGAAGTAATAGATAGTAATCCAAAGAAACATCTTGTAATTTTTAAGCTTGATAAAATGATGTAAAGAGGTTTTATAATTTTAAATTATAAACCGCTCTTGGAACAGGCACTTTCGTTGTCATATTTAAAGCCGTGTGGCATTAAATTTGCAACCGAATTTGTGTCTGGCAAATTAATCAGAGGTTGTCTGTTATCCAAAGAGTAATATCTTGTAATTTTTAAGCTTGATAAAATGACGTAAAGAGGTCTTATAAAATTTAAATTGTAAACCACTCTTGGAACAGGCATTTTCGTTGCCATATTTAAAGCCGTCTGGCATTAACTTTGCAACCGAATTTGCGTCTGGCAAATTAATTATAGGTTGTCTGTTATCTAAAGAATAATATCTTGTAATTTTTAAGCTTGATAAAATGACGGAAAGAGGTCTTATAATTTTTAGATTATAAACTACTCCAGGAACAGGCACTTTCGTTGCCATATTTAAAGCCGTCTGGCATTAACTTTGCAACCGAATTTGTGTCTGGCAAATTAATCAGAGGTTGCCTATTATCCAAAGAGACATTAATTGAAGAAGTAATAGATAGTAATCCAAAGAGACATTAATTGAAGAAGTAATAGATAGTAATCCAAAGAAACATTTTGTAATTTTTAAGCTTGATAAAATGATGTAAAGAGGTTTTATAATTTTAAATTATAAACCGCTCTTGGAACAGGCACTTTCGTTGTCATATTTAAAGCCGTGTGGCATTAAATTTGCAACCGAATTTGTGTCTGGCAAATTAATCAGAGGTTGTCTGTTATCCAAAGAGTAATATCTTGTAATTTTTAAGCTTGATAAAATGACGTAAAGAGGTCTTATAAAATTTAAATTGTAAACCACTCTTGGAACAGGCATTTTCGTTGCCATATTTAAAGCCGTCTGGCATTAACTTTGCAACGAATTTATGTCTGGCAAAATAATTATAGGTTATTTGCTATTCAAAGGGTAATATCTTGTAATTTTTAAGCTTGATAAAAACATATAAGAAAGTGAGCCTTTATACAATGGCAGATTTTTGAAGTTTTTTGACCTGCATAACTCCTTCTGTCACAGGCAAACGCAACGTCTCCCGACTGCCAGACCGCTTGCAAACGTATTCTACCATAAAAGGGAAAAACACATCAAAAAATGGGCCTTGATAAAATGACGTGATTTTGAAGCTTTTTGACCTGCATAACCCCTTCTGCCACATGTAAACGCAACGTCTCCTGACTGCCAGACTGCTTGCAAACTTATTCTACCATAAAAGGGAAAAACATATTAAAAAATGAGCCTTGATAAAATGACGTGATTTTGAACCTTTCTGACCTGCATAACCCCTTCTGCCAGAAGTAAACGCAACGTCTCCCGACTGCCAGACCGGTTGCAAACGTATTCTACCATAAAAGGGAAAAACATATAAAAAAATGAGCCTTGATAAAATGACGTGATTTTTGATGTTGCTAGCTCTTAGACTATTACTTAAATGTCAAATAATATTCCTCAGAAAGTAGATTATTAAAAGGAATGCATCATAAGTTATTTTAATGAAACTCGTTACAAAATAAGCATTATTAATAAAGTATGGAATTAACCACGGAATGTAAAATAACTACAGAACGGTATTATACTGCTTATTATGGCAGTTTGTCTTTGCAAATAATATAGTCCGAGTGGGCGTATTGGGGGGATAAAGTATAGAACAGTATTATAAGGCTGAGAAAATTCGTTGACGTAATAAATATTATAGTATTTCTAATAAATGTGGAATGCGTAATTAATCTCCTACAATTTATTCTTATTTTTAAATATGTAATACCTATGTGAAAACGTTATTCCCGAATTAAAGTGATGTGTACATTTTATAGCTTTATTAAACATGTTTGACTATTGACATATTTGCAAAAGTATAAATTTTTGTAAGGAAATTTTCTATGCCGACGACTATTCAAATTATGAAATGATAACTGTTTCTTAAGTTATTCACTTGGAAACGAAAAAAAAAAAAAGATTCCGAGCAATAAAGATATAATGATATGGATTAAAATAGCTTCTCAGTATCGAGATCTTTGTTACATAATAGAAAGTTTACTCCTGATTTTGGGAAGGCACTAAAATTGTTCAGAAACAATTGTTTGAAAATCTTAGAACTCTCTGAAGCTGTTTCTTAATTACCACCTTACCTTCGTTTATAATTTTTCTTAAACTATTTATATTTTCTATGGCTATAGTATAATTTAAGGTTATTGCATTTTTTGCTTTATTTTTTACGTTTACATGAAAAGATGAAAAAACGTGGTAGAGCTACCAGAAATTTACGTGTAGTTCGAAAATGGAACAGAACCTAGATTTCTAATGTTCCAACTAGAGAAATAATGCAATTAATCTATTTTCCCACATAGGCATAAGCTAAAGGAAGCGATGTTCAAAAACTAACAAATTGGAATAAGTGATCGTAACACCAATTTAAATACAATGGAAATCTCTGCGGTCTTTTTAATTTTCTCCATTTCAGCAGGGAGGCAACTAAATAACATTTTACATTGGCTTGTCATAACGACCAAACCAAATTCCTCTTTAAAGGATTAGTTAAAAAACGTGCTCCTTCAGTGCAAATTTTCCTTCACACAGTAAAAATAAATCCGTTAAATTTACCGCAAAACAGTTTTAGCCGTAAAAATTGCAGTAAAATCAGATGTAATGAAAAAATTTACATCTAATTTTACTGAAATATTTAAGGAAAAAATTGCAGAAACACTGATGCCAGCAGTTTTTGTCATAAATTTAATGGATTTTTTTTAATAGTGCACATGTGAAAAATTATTATAACGAAATAGTGTAAACATTGTTTTCAGAAGCGTGAGTGGATAGCTCATGTAAAGATCTTCTTGCGTTAAATATTAGGTAAAAATCATCAAACCATTTTGGTTTCCCTCTACAAGACTGTTCGAAACACTACTCATCAAATGAAACAATCTACATAGATCGCGACTTTCACTTGTGTGCAGAAATTTTGAGATAACTGATTATGCATAAAAAATAATTTTCTCTTTGCATTGCGCAGCTAAATCTCAAATATTAAAGCTCTCTCAAATGTTAAACCTCTTTCGGTTGTATACTTCCATAAAATATAAGAAAATGCTAAATGAAGTTTTAAAACTTTAATAATAAAAACAGCATTTTTCTACCGGAAACATTTTTTTTAATCAAATTAGTTTATAAATCAACTTGGTCAAAAAAAACTAAAAAAAGATTCCACCTGAAAAAGATTTTTTAAAACGACCGACTTAATGGATTTTTACCGACATTTTTTGTATAAATGAGCACTAATTAAATGCAAAAAATACTCTTCGATGACGGCAGCAGGAAATGCCAGTCAAAAATACCAAGAAGTTTAAAAATAAAATTTTTAGTTTTAATTGGTAACATGTTCTTTACTACTTTTGTCACCTGTTAAGTAAAACGGCAAACTTTTTTGTGTTAATGTTGTTTATTTTGTCACTAAAAGTAATATTTAATAAAAGCTTTCAATTAATTAACATATTGCAAAATTTTAAAACTATTCACAATAGGTTTACAATAATATTTCAGGATTAAAGTTCTCGTGAAATTGCGTTTCCTTTTCTTTGTAATATGTACAGTTTCTGGCTGCTATATTTATACATTATGAAACTCAAATCTCATATGAATTATTTAAATCCCAGAAATTTGAAAATTATGATGTTGATGTAACATTAATAATCTATGAAACATGTAAATTTATTCCATGTACTATGAGAGGAAATTGAGTGACTGGTTAAATTTGATTAATTGAAGAGGCAAATAACTAAAATTTGTTGAATAACTGGTACACTCATAAAATATCAACTAAATATGCATCCTGCATACACAGGTAAGAAGTATTTCAATTTGTTCGAACAATGTACCTGCAATCTGTAATTTTCGAGGCAATCTGCGATTCGGTCTGCAAAATTATGTAGATGTCTTCTTCGCTTGCTTAAAGCCATCGCTTTGATATCGTGCAATTATTTATATTTATTAATTATGCAATGATATATAGATTTTAGTTCTACAAAAATACTATTTAATCGTTTAAAATGTAATTGTGTTAAGGTTGTCGTTATTTAGTCCAGAAAACGAAATTTAATTAATAGCGAAAATTTACTTATTTCATGTATTACACATGAAGTCGTGTTTTAGGTTAATATCTTTATTTTCAAATGCATTGTTAGAATAAATCAATACATAATTAAGTCTCTGTTGCATATTTAAATTTAATAAATAATACCCACATAACACAGATTCGTCAAATTTACGCGTAAAGTACGTAATTTGGATGAATGGACGTGTCCAATTTAAGTCTAAAAGTTCTCCGACCTTCGTCAATATTTAGTCAAAATTACGTCCAAATGTCACCTCCCTTTACGTAAAAAGTACGCCTTTTGGGCCGCAAAATGAGCATAGAATGAACATAAAATTAACGTAAAATGGGAGCTCAAAAGTTGTTTTTATTATGTCTAAAATTACGTTCATACTACGTACAAAATTTGCCCATATTGCATCTAGAATTTATTCTTATTGCGTCCAAATGTCACCTCTCTTTACGTAAAAAGTACGTATTTTGGGCCGCAAAATGAGCATAGAATGAACATAAAATTTACGGAAATTGGACGTCCAATATTTGTTCTCATTACGTTGATACTATGTACAAAATTTGTCTATATTATATCCAGAATTTATTCTTATTATATCTAAAAATTTGTCCGTATTACGTTCAAAATTTGTTCATATTACACCCAAAAACTTCGTCATCCAAATGAAATAAGACACCTTTTAGTTGTAATATGAGTGCTTATAGATCAAAAACATGTAAAAAAAAAAAAAAAAAAAAAAAAAAAGATGACATTATATTGAAAAACAAATAAAGTAAGACAAACATTTTAACTATTAAAATAGCAAATAAAGCCTTTGTGCAAAAATGTTTAAAGATAAAAAACCAACAATTATAAATGCACAAATAAAGTAAGAAAAGGTAGCAAACAGCGAATTTCGAATCTACAATGGAGATTCATCATCAGTGCAAAACTCAGCGAGCTAGAAAAAAGCAAAACTGGGTTAAGAGACAGAGAGACGCAGGCTTATATACAAGCTACGGAAACGACCCCGCCTAAAGGAAAGCAACGAATGAGAAGAGAGCAGCCTAACAACTGGCTGGATAAGTAGCGACATCTACCGGAGAATAAACAAAACAAAAACTAAAAAGCTAAGAAAAAAAAGATTTAAATTAAATTAAAGATTTCCAAATGCTAGGAAAATAAGGCGTACTTGATAAGTCATTGACTAAGGAGTGAGAATTTTTAATGATGTGGTAAGCTTCCCAAAAATTAAGATCAAGAATGGAAGGACACTTTTGGATGATGGTAGCTGAAGAAAAGTTAAACTTATGTTGTAAAGACCAACAATGTTGAGCAATCTAAGAGCGTTTAAGTTCTTGATTTTTGACATACCTTTTATGTTCCGTTAAACGAAATCTGAGAGCACGTTTAGTCTGACCAATATAAGAAAGGCCACATTGGCAAGAAATTTGGTAAATACCCCAGTTATCTAAGTGATCAATGGGATGCTTAAGATTTGAAAAGGCAATTTTATTAACAGGAGAAAAAATAACATTGAAATCGAACTTTTTTAAAAATTTAGCAACTTGCTGACTGATTTTGGGGGAAAAAGGCAAAACAACCAAAGTATTGGAATTTGAATTAAAGTTTTTTCTTTCAGATTGGGTGGATTTTGTTAATTTTCTATGAATTGAATCTATAATATTAGGGGAATAACCACGATCAACAGCAATAGCTTTAAGATAATTAAGTTCAGCACTGAGTAACTGAGAAGTTGAACAAATGTTGAAAGCCCGGAAAACAAAAGTTTTAAATGCCGCAACTTTCTGGTTCGGAGGATGAGAAGAATTTCTATGAGGTGGAAGACTGACCGCAAAAGGTTTACGAAAGACAGTAGTCTGAAAATTATCATCATCGCGAATAACAACGACATCAAGAAAAGAAAGGCAATTGTTCGATTCAACTTCAAAAGTAAATTGAATGTAAGAATCAATCGAATTCATAATAGAGAGAATATGATTTATATCTGTATTCATATCAATTAATGCAAAAATATCAACTACGTAACGAACATAAAACTGAAATTTTAAGACTTCAAACAATTTTATTTCAAAATAGTGCATGTAAAAATCACATAAAATCGGACTAAGAGGGTTACCCATAGCCAAACCGTCAGTCATACGAAACAAATTAGTTATTTAGTACACTTATTACATATTATTTAGTACACTTTGTAATAATTCTTTCGTTAACAATTCCAACAATTTACCTACTGTTAATCAAAATGTTGTCGTCAATCTTTCTAGTGTCGCTTTAAATAATAATCAGCTTAATGCTCTCAAATTAAACAACAATTTCTCTGTATCTGCCACTCCTTCGTTACCCCGTCTGCTTGCTCCTATTGAACGTGCCTTTAAGCGTAGCGCTATTTCTCCTTCTCAAAAAGAGTCTATTAGGCATCTCATTGCCAATACTGCCGATTTTAATTCTAATGTTTATAAGCCAAATCTTAATAGTTTAGTTAAACATTGTCTTAAAAGTTTATGTTCTGATCCGAATTTGACCATAACTAAGGCTGACAAAGGTGGTCAGATTGTTGTTCTTGACTAGTCTACATATTTGGAGAAATCCCAGAAATTAATTAATGATGGTCCCTATGTGGATATCCACAAAGACCCTTCCTCTAGTGAAATTGATACTATTAAATCTGCCATTAAGTCTTCACACATTATTCCTGCTAAATTAAAGAGGTCTCTTATTCCTTCAGTTGCTCATTGTGCCAGGTTTTATGCTTTACCTAAGGTTCATAAACCTGACATTCCTTTTAGACCCATTGTCTCCAATATCGGTACGGCTTCTTATAAACTTGCTAAATATCTTGTTTCCATATTTTCTCCTCTTTCAAGCGGTAATTCTTTTACCGTTAAAAATTCTTTTGAATTTGTCAAGAAACTTCACAGTTTTAAGCCACAAGGCCACATGATGGTTTCTTTTGATGTTTCATCATTATTTACTAATGTTCCGGTCGAAGGGGCTTTAGATTGCCTGAAGAAAAGGCTCTGTGAATTTAATTTTTCTTTTTTCGAAATCGCGGAACTGATTCATCTCACTCGTGTTTGCTTGTCTCAAAACACTTTTATATTTAATGGGAATTTATTTCGTATGACTGACGGTTTGGTTATGGGTAACCCTCTTAGTCCGATTTTATGTGATTTTTACATGCACTATTTTGAAATAAAATTGTTTGAAGTCTTAAAATTTCAGTTTTATGTTCGTTACGTAGATGATATTTTTGCTTTAATTGATATGAATACAGATATAAATCATATTCTCTCTATTATGAATTCGATTGATTCTTACATTCAATTTACTTTTGAAGTTGAATCGAACAATTGCCTTACTTTTCTTGATGTCGTTGTTATTCGCGATGATGATAATTTTCAGACTACTGTCTTTCGTAAACCTTTTGCGGTCAGTCTTCCACCTCATAGAAATTCTTCTCATCCTCCGAACCAGAAAGTTGCGGCATTTAAAACTTTTGTTTTCCGGGCTTTCAATATTTGTTCAACTACTCAGTTACTCATTGATGAACTTAATTATCTTAAAGCTATTGCTGTTGATCGTGGTTATTCCCCTAATATTATAGATTCAATTCATAGAAAATTAACAAAATTCACCCAATCTGAAAGAAAAAACTTTAATTCAAATTCCAATACTTTGGTTGTTTTGCCTTTTTTCCCCAAAATCAGTCAGCAAGTTGCTAAAATTTTAAAAAAGTTCGATTTCAATGTTATTTTTTCTCCTGTTAATAAAATTGCCTTTTCAAATCTTAAGCATCCCATTGATCGCTTAGATAACTGGGGTATTTACCAAATTTCTTGCCAATGTGGTCTTTCTTATATTGGTCAGACTAAACGTGCTCTCAGATTTCGTTTAACGGAACATAAAAGGTATGTCAAAAATCAAGAGCTTAAACGCTCTTCCATTGCTCAACATTGTTGGTCTTTACAACATAAGTTTAACTTTTCTTCAGCTACCATCATCCAAAAGTGTCCTTCCATTCTTGATCTTAATTTTTGGGAAGCTTACCACATCATTAAAAATTCTCACTCCTTAGTCAATGACTTATCAAGTACGCCTTATTTTCCTAGCATTTGGAAATCTTTAATTTAATTTAAATCTTTTTTTTCTTCGCTTTTTAGTTTTTGTTATGTTTATTCTCCGGTAGATGTCGCTACTTGTTCAGCCAGTTGTTAGGCTGCTCTCTTCTCATTGGTTGCTTTCCTTTAGGCGGGGTCGTTTCCGTAGCGGGTATATAAGCCCGCGTCTCTCTGTCTCTTAACTCAGTTTTGCTTTTTTCTAGCTCGCTGAGTTTTGCACTGATGAAGAATCTCCATTGTAGATTCGAAACGGCTGTTTGCTACCTTTTCTTACTTTATTTGTGCATTTATAATCGTTGGTTTTTATCTTTAAACATTTTAACTATTTAAAATATCTCGAAAACAAAATTTTTTTTTTCATTTCATATTAGAAAAAAAATAGTTTACTAAAGTGTTAATTTTTCTCTTGCCAATGCCAATGTATATATACAGATATACTCACATCCATTAATTTAGATAAATAAAACAATTTTTTAATTCAATAATATAACAAAAAATTTTTGTTGGTGTTGTTGTTAAATAATAACAAATTATTTAAAGTATAGTAAATTTTCTTGTGACTTTTAAAAGCATATAAAGATATTATTGCAAATGAAACTTATTTTTAGCATTTTAAAACTTTCAATTCTGAAAGATCTTTAAAGAAACTACTCAAGTTACTGCCCTTCATCTGTACACAAAATAAAAAATAAAAAATGCAAGATACCTACCAGAGTACCAGTTTTTGCTTTGTGCATTTCTAGATATCTATGCATTTTTGCTCTTCTTCACATTTTTATTTTATATACAGTCAATCAGAGTAACATTGCTCCACCTTTACAAAACAGTTGTGTCAGAAGATCGTGAAAAAATGCAAATTTCGCCAGAAGATCGAGGAAAACATACAAATTCCATTAAAGAATAGTGAATTTTTTTTTAAGAATCGAGGAAAAAAACGCAAATTTTATTCTAAGATCAAAAATCTTTAAAGAATCATGGAAAATACAAACAATTGCGAAAAAACCCTAATTTCGTAAAAAATCACGAAAAATCTACAACCTTTGTAAAAGAATTGTAAAAAATCCACACATTTTCTCGAAAAGTCCGTAAATTTCGACGAAGGGTCACAGAAAAAACACATAGTGTCTAAACTGGATTTCCTTCCACACACACACTCTGCTGAAACCTTTCAGAAAATACCTGTGAATTTTAGATTTTTTCCCCCTCAGAATCACCTCTAAAGCAACCCTTTGACAAATTAGGCATTTTTCCTATGATAATTTAAAGAAACTTGCGTTTTTTCTCGATCCTTTGACCAAATTTGCGCTGTTTTACGTCCCTTCGATAAAATTGGCTTTTTCCCCCCTATGAATTTTTGAGAAAATTAACCATTTTCTGGGAACGATTGGCGAAATTGATTTTTTTGGCATCACCTCACAAAATTTGGGATACTTATATGTCCAAATTTCCGGTATAATAACCGACTTTTCATAGTTTTTAAAATTAAATGCGCTAATTTTTTTTTTTTTTTTTTTTTTTTTTTTTTTTTGAAAATTTAGAACAAAATTACGTCTTTTTTCCAGGAAGAACAGAAAGAAACTTGTCAATTGATCGCGCTAAAAAACATTATCAATCGGTCGCAGAAAAAAATCATGAATTTCAATAATCTTTCGCGGTAAAAAACTTGCAAAATGTGTCCTTCAGCCGCACGAAAATATAAAATTCGCAAAACGGTCGTAGGAGTTAATCGTTGTTTCTAAATGCAATTTTTTTTTTTTTTTTTTTGTGCGGGAGTTACCCGCCCTTGTTAAACTTTTGTATGGGATTTCAAAATTTAGGGCGTGAATCTCGCCATGAAATTCAAGCACTGTCATATGACATTAAATACGTTATTGATGCCCATCTTTATTAAAAGAAGGGCCATTTATAAAAGTTTTCAAGGACTACATGAACATGATCAACAAAAATTTGGAAGTTTCTTGAAGCCAATCAACGAAATTCGCAATTTTTCTTAGCCTGCTTCATGAAAATCACGATTCTTCTGCACTTGATTGTCAAAACTTGTGATTTTTGCGCGGCTGATTGACAAAATTCACAATGTTTTCGTGCCCGAGTAATGATTGCAATTTTTTTCATGCCGAATCAACGAAATTCATGATTTTTATTAGGTTGATCGACAAAAACCATAATTTTTCAGTGTCCAATCAACAAGACTAATGTTTTTCCATGCTCAATCAACGAAATTTGCATTTTTTCTGCGTACGATCAATGTTTGTGATTTTTCCATGCCTGAAATTTCTAGTTTTTCTGCTCCTGATTGATAAAATTTGTGATTCTCCTGCAGCCGACCCACGAAATTTGCAATTTTTTCATGCAGAATCATCGAAATTCCTTTTTAAAAAAAGCCTGATCAGGGCTCGAAAAATAGCGATCCCGGGGAACCCAGAAATCCTTTCCGGGAACGCATATTTTACCACTAAGGTTCCTGGCTGGTTACCTAACCTTTCGCCCTGTCCGCTAGCAATGCTGCGGATGCATTATAACGCGTAAATGAAGCAAACGATCGGCAAAAAAATAGCTCTTAAGTGGCCCAGGGGATGCTTAATTTTGTCGAAATATTACAAGAAATGCCCGAATTTCAACAAAAGAATCGCAAAAACGGCAAATTTCTCATAAAGTCCCGAAAAAAAAGCAAATTTTCTTAAGAAATCGCGAAAAAGGCGCACATTTCGTTAAAAAATCATGAAAAACAAGAAATTTTGTTAAATTATTGCAAAAAAAATGGCAAATATTTCATCTAAAAATATCCAAAAGATAGCAGATTTCGTTGAAAGATTGCATGAAACAACGCAAATTTCATTGAAAAATTGCAAAAAAGGCAAATTTCATAGAGATTCTTTTGAAAAGCGACAGGCTTTGTTAAAACATCGAGATAAAACGGCAGATTTCATCAAAAATCGTGAAAAAATGGCAAATTTCGTCAAACAAATTACAAAAAACAACAAATTACATTAAAAAATCGCAAAAATCAGCAAATTTTGTTAAAAATCATGAAAAACAACAAATTTCGTTTAAAAAAAAATGGCGAAAAAACGGCAAATTTTGTCCAAAAATAGTGAAAAAACAACACATTTCTCCAAAATTTGTTAAAAAATCGTGCAAAACAGCACAAATTTCATTGAAAAATCACAAAACTGCAAATCTCTTTAAAAAATTTAAAACGGCAGATTTCGTCAAAGAATCGGCAAAAACCAGCAAATTTCTTTTAAAAAATTGTGATAAACGAAAAATGTTGTTAAAATACTCATGCATATATTTTTTGGGAACTTGTACTTTTCATCTGGGAATCTATATTTTTCATGTAGGTTCCCAGCTGGTTCCCAGCCGTTGTAAAAAGTACACCATTCACTTTCTTTTTTCTTTAAAACAAAATTCAAGCTGCAGTGGGTGTTAATGACCATTTATGTTCGTTTATTAGATTTTTTTACCCAGTTCCTGAAAATTATTTGCATTTCAGATTACGCAATGGACTCTATTCTGGTGACGTCAAAGTCACGTATTTTAGGGAAACATTCCCTACATCATAGCCATTAATTATGCAACGACTCGTTTCCCAGCTCGTGGTTGTATGCCGTAGAATAGTAACGGAACATATTTTTGTGACATAAGGTCACGTGTTTTGGGGAAATATTGCCGAAATCACAGCCTCGAACTCAAACGGAGAATAGAGTCCATTAGTTGCACCTATCATTTTAATCTGTTAACAGTGCATGAAATGCACAAGGATTATCTGTAAACATCTTTCAAAAAAGAAAATCTTACACCTGATATAGGAAGCAACTAATATAGATGAAATATAAGACTAATTCTGTAAACCGGAAATTACTTATTTATTGTTTAATAATTCATTATTAATTTTTATTCTTTCTGATTGTAGTAGCAAGTAGATATTTATAAATCTAAACTTCTGCCTTAATATATTATAACAAAATAAATGTACTGCAGAATACTTTCACAAATTGTGATCAGGGATAAATTATATGATATTTGTAAGTTGAATTATTTGTAAAATTAAAAGAATGCAGCTATAATTGATTATTTTTCGTCTGTTGTAGAATTTACAACGCGCGCCCGCTCATGTGATGAAAATTTGCACGCCCGGCGGAAGGTTAAAGAAATTGCGTTACTAGCAATTAAGTAATAAAATAATTTACTAAGAGTTTTGTTTTAATTTGCACTAAAATTAATTTAAAATTTATTTCAACGTAATAATAGTTTGTTTGCTGTCTATAAAACTGAAATATGATCAAGAAAATCATTTCAAACTTTCTTATTTACATAATCAAATGCAGTGTCAACATATCAAAAAATGTCGAAGAAACGATTGATAACTAAAATTAATAACAAAATAAAAAATCAGTACATAAATGTTTTATGTAAAGCATACATAAAATACAGTAAATGTAGAAAACAAAATCTTACCTTTTTTCACTAATTTCCATCACAAAAACAATCCAAACAAACACCACACCACAAGTATTCCTATCGGTTGATGGATTAATATATGCGGAGCATACTCAACGTTATTAATCGATGATGAAAATAATTAATAATTTTTCATAAATAATTTTAAAATAAAAATAAATCCTTTAAGTTCTGAAAATTCGAGCGACTACGTAGAAAATATGTTTAAGTCTGTTAGGCCTAGCTGTAGAAAACTTCACAGCACAAGCTAAATATACATCCAGGTCGAAGTAATTTCAGTAATAAAAAATGCAAATAGAGGGTGAAACGCAGAATTCTGGTTGCATTGTATTTTTAAAATTAAAATAGGGATGCAATATAACTAAGCACTTAGAATTTTACAAATACCGCTAGTTTAAAATGGCGATTGTCAGGTACAGTTTTTGTCCAATTTATGTCAATAAACATACACAAATGACTAAGTTACGTATTCATCCAAATTACGTTCCAAATATAGAAAATGGAGAAAAGAACGTTAAGATTTTGTTCAAAAAATGACAAAAATTGGATTGGTTTCGTTTTCATCTACTTTATGTCAAGAAATGGGACAAATAAGTTCAGATTTAGTTTCGGAATTGGCGAAAATTGGATTAGTCGAATTTTCATACAATTAACGTTTCTGAACTAACGTTCTTTTTTTGTAGATACGTTTATGTCAAATATTCAACAAATTCTGGATGTATTTTAACCTACTGGCTAGATCCAAAATACATCTATAGAAGTATCTAGGAATTAACAGAGGAAAACTGGATGTAATCTGAACGTATGTGTTATTTGGGTACTTGTATACGAATGGGGTTTGTTTTAAAGTACTTCTCACGATAAAAAACATTCTTCCGTAAATAAATAAATAAACAAATAATACTTCCAAATATCAATCATAGATGGAATCATGCGACTGTATAGTTTATTTTCAGACAAGCGTTTTTGTTTCTAATTTTCAGATTAGTTTTGAATTGGTTTTCACGTACAAACGGATGTAAATAGCTTTTCCACTGTGAGTCGTCATTTCTCTGTAATTACTTCAATCATCAACATGACGTCAAATTCTTTAATGTAGACGTAGTTTTCACACAAACTGCATTTGATAATATTTTTTTCCTATTGTATAACATAAAACTTGTAAGTATATTATATTAAGCAGCTAATAGATTTCAGTAAAAATGGAAATGTATTATTTAGATTACTTCCAACTGTCAACATGACGTTAAATATCTTTAATTTAGATGTAGTTTTTACACAAACAGCTTTTGATAATGTATTTCTTTCCCTATTATATGATGTAAAATTTAAAATTAAGATTAGTAGTTAATAAATTTTCATAAAAAATGCAAATTTATTATTCAGATGATGGTGTATTTCCCCCTACTCTATGTTGTAAAACTGGAAATTTATTGGAACAAAATTGAAAATTTATTATTCAGATTTTTCCCAACAGTCAACATAACGTCAAATATCTTAACGTCAAATATCGTAGTTTTAACACAAACTGAATTTCATTAAAACTTAAAAATATAATATGTTTAGTAGCTAATAAATTTCCTTAAAAATGGAAATTTATTATTTACATTTTCTATTAATATCTTAACCGTCAAGATGGCGTCAAAATCTTTAATTTAAACCCAGATTTCACGCAAATTTTATTTGATAATATATTTCTTTCCCTATTCTCTGATGCAGAATTTGAAAATATATTATTTTAATAGCTATTTAATTTCAATAAAATTGGAAATTTATCGTTTAGTTTGCTTCCAACCTACAACAAGACGTCAAATATCTTTGATTTAGACATTGTTTTCACACAAACCGCATTTGATATATTTTTTTGCCTCTTTTATGCTGTAAAACTTGAAAATATATTATGTTTAATCATTAAGAAATTTTAATAAGAATGGAAATTTATAATTTAGATTGCTCCTAACCGTCAACATGACGTCAAATATCTTTCATTAAGACGCAGTTTTAACACAAATTGCATTTGATCATATATTTTATTCTCTATTCTCTGATGTGAAACTCCAAATTATGTTATGATTATTAGATAATGAATTTGAATTAAAATGGAAATTTATTATTTAGATTTCTCCCAAACGTCAATATGACGTCAGAGACACTCACTGTCATATTTTGTAATGGTTTAGAATGCATTTGCGTATATAAAATAAATTTTAATAATTCTTTCTACTTATATATACTTTTCATATATTTTTTTTAACAGGATTGAAATACGGAATGGCGATTTTCTCAACGAAAATTGCTTTTCCGATTACTTGAGTGCAATTGAAGCAATCGATCATCCAACATTGGGTGTTGACACATTTTCCATTACACTCACAGACGAAAAGTGTTTATCTTGAGTTGTCTGCAATTTCTCAGAAGTGAATTTACTACATCTAAAGAAGTACATTAAAAGAATTATTATCTAGCTGGAGGAAAAGAAAGAGGAATATGACTTCTTTGCTATGTTATTTGTAAAACATATTATCGCAGTATTCATATGATGAAAAACAAGAACGAAGAATTTATGTACCCAGCGTAGATTATTCAGTAACTTTCTAACACATTCATGAAACAGTAATGAAACTTCATGGTTTAATAAGGTGACATGTAAAGTCAGTAAAAAATATGACAAGCATATAATACATTTTCGAACCCATTTTCTTCAACTATCAATAAAAATTTGTAATAAATCCGATTTTTCTTGTGCAGCTCTGTATATGCACAAATTTGTATAAATTCAGCATATTATGATAAAATTTAGTTCATCATAAAATTTAGTTCAATGCAAACTACAACTGAAAATTGTCATTGATTAAATTCGTTAATTTAAGAAGATGTACTTGAAATCTTTTATGCAGTCCTGTATATCAGGTATAGAATTTATATACCCCAAATAATAGGCAAAGTAGCATTTAATCTTAAAAGATTTCCACATCTGAAAACACACTTTCGCGAATTATGATTTATAGCTCGATTTGTATACATACTTTTGTGTGTCTCTAAAAATGAATGATATATTTTATGCGCATAATGTTCTACATTTGATGTTTTGTTATATTGAGATATATATAAATTTAAATATGCTTAAAATAGCATAATATCATCAAAATGCACCGCAAATATTTTTTTCTACATTAACTGTAATGTATTTGAATATTTTTGAGTGTCCTGTAAACAAAACGTAAACTTACATATAAAGATTTACTGAACATATTTTTATATTTATTGTCAAGTTTTTATATTTCATATTTATACTTTCTTATATCTTAAGAAGAAAGTATTGCAATCGTTTTTCGTTTATTTACGATTTTCGAAGGGTTTATATATTTTAGAAGTTAAAGATCCCGGAAGACATGTTTATACATGACTATCCGTGTGTCCATGTGTGTGTATATTTAATTTCTATTATCGAACATGCCATAGTGAATCCCCGTAATATTATACTGATATTATGATAATGTGACTTTAATTTACACGGACAGTTAGACAGACAAATCGAATGCTAAAATATTTTCCTGTATGTTGGAAAGTTTTAAAAAACTACCGAAAACAAATAAAATTTTAATTTGTGATTATTCGGATATATTTTTTTCATTTACCGTGAAAATATAACAATGAATGTTTCAGGTTTCTTAGACATCTCGAAGTATACGGCTGTAAGAAGCGTACAGAAAAACCAAAATTTTTACTATAAAATAATCAAGAAAATTTTGGAAGCCATTTTTTTTTTTGCCAACAAAACATGTCGTCTGTCCAAATTCAAGATCAGTTACAATTACCATATACAAGCCGAATGTTAAAAAATGTTTTAAGTAACATTACCTTTGTTCAATTAAAAAAAAAGTAAAGAAAACCCGCTTTTATCTTAACACCACAAAAATGTTCGCTTAGACTTTGCACGGAAACATTTAACCGAAGGCACAAATTGGGAACATGTTGTCTTTTCCGATGAAAATAATTTTAATTTCAATGGGCCTGACGGCTACACATATTTTTGGCATGATTTACGACAGAAACCCATATTTTTCCAAAACGTCAATTCGGAAGTGGCTCGGTAATGTTTTGGATTGTATTTGGTGACTCTGATCCACTCCAATTGTTTGAATGCATAACAAAATGAATTCAGTTAAGTATCAAGATATGTTAGTAGATAATTTATTATCCATTGCTTCTATTCTAACTTAAAGAGGCTGGACAAACTGAATTAATACCTTTATTTATTTAAAAATAAAACAATAAAATATAAATAAAAGAAAAATTCAAGAAATATAGTAGAATCAATCTCGTTAAAGCTTCATATGTAAAAAAAAGAGGGTTGAGTGCAAATAGGTTGTTTGGCAGTTTCTTCGGTTGTTAACTGTTGGCGCAGCAAAAGTATTGTTTTTGATAAATTTTAAACATGTGAATGCATCATTGCTATTTTTCACATAAATGAGTTATTTGATATTAAAATTTAAAAAAAGCTATTGGAATTATCGTTGGTTTCAAAATTGCTTTCTATGTATTCTGTGATTGTTCGGGTATATCCTTTTGTAATTTAAAAATTTCCAGTTATAGTAAAATGTGGCTTCCAATTGTGTCAGTAAAGATTACAGTTGATAGATTTCTTTCATGTTCCAAAACTTGCCTCAATATCACAGGATTAAAAATGGATATCCGAGTAAAAGAACGTAAGTGCAAAACATTTATTTTTTCTTCTAATTCAGTCAGAGATTTTACATTTGATATATTTTTCAGCTTCTCCCTTAACCACACCGAAAGGCACTTTTATATCAAAATTATCAATAATGTATTTAAATAAAATTTAGTATGTTATTAAAAGAAATATTTCCAATTCAGTCGAAAACAGAAAAGCATTAAGAGCCGAAGAAAACGAAAATGACTTCTCTACTTATTGCAAAAAGTTAGATACTAAGAATTTCATTGATTAAATTTTATAATTCCATTACATGCACGTATAATTTAAAATTTAAGTATGATATGCTCCCGTGAATAAGCCGATTATACAACTTATAAGTGAAAAATCGTCTTTAATTGGAAAACCAATGTATAAATTGATGTTAAAAAAGGTGATGCAAAATTTAGTGAACGAAAGCTTGTCATGCAGAAGAATAAAAATGTACAAAGTTAGTGTTTATTAGAACAACTGATCGCGATAAACAGTTGTTTAAAGCTGCATAATGAACAGAACAACTTTATCCACAATGTTATTTTTTAAACGGAAAACATATGATTAATGGATACTTTTCACAAGTGATATTATGAGGTATTCGTCCGGATTCATCCGAAAGTTTCGACGAATGAAAATAAATTTTTAGATAGGCTGAAACATGTACGGGTTAAAACAAAATTTAGCTGCTTGCAGCCGTCACTGTTTCTTCGGGTTGCATATAAAGTTCACCTCTTAGAAAAAAAAAATCATGTGAGGTGGGATTTTCTGTAACTATGATTCTCGGTGATCTTATTTATATTCTTCAACCACTGGACATTTCTTTAAGTAAGCTATTTACAAACTCACTCTCTCTCGCTCCGTCACAGCTGCATACTTGCTCCGCTGAATATGCAGCTGCCACAAATGGTGATAATTTAAAGATGGTATCGTAGCTATTTTCGAACGGGTGAAAGAAGCTTAGCTTTAATCGCCACAAGAAATGATCGTCCGATCATTAAAATTGTTCCATCAGTAATGTGATGTACGGAACTTAAGGTGGAGTTATTTTTCAAGAAGTTGGAAACAATGATAACGACGAATTAGGCGCTGATCATATTCATCCGCATCTCCAATAAAAACACGTGATTTTTAGGAGTTACTGGAAAATTCTGATAATGATTTAGATAGTGATGAATGATGGGAGACTATTTTTATTATGAAAAAGGAGTATTAAAGCACATTTAGAAACTTGTATTTTTTTATTATTCACAATTTCTTTTATCAATTCTGCTTTTTTATGCAACTTTAATTTATTCTGGATTATTAGACAGAATTAAGTGTTGGACTACTTATACCATTTTAAATGAAATTCGATTAACATCTCGTATTCTAGTTGTAAGGGACTGAGATAGTTTTAAAAATATTACATGCTTGAAAATTATTTTAAAAAACAGAAACAATTAGTAAATTCTGATATGTATTTTCTCAAAATATTATATTTAAGAATATAGTTTTTTTGTCATTCAGCGGCGCAGACATAAAAATTGTTTGATTGCATATGTGATAAATTCTATTACATTTATTTATTTATTTAAGATGTTTTATTTTTGTTATGGAAAATAAATGATGGTAAATGCTAATTATTATATTATTTTAGTGCAAATGGTGTGCTATTTTTCAGTAATGGAGTCTGCAATTTGAAAATTGTATTTTAAAATAAATTTTTTGCCGACATGACGTGTGATATTCAAATTGCGTAATTATTACTACACAATAAAGATAATATGAGTAAAAAAATTTAATTTCCAGATGCGAATATAAAAAAAGTGACAGCATGGTTAACAGAAACATTTGTCCATTATAACAGTCAAATTTAAATACACAAATTAAAACGCCTTAAAAGCCCTGAAAATTTAGCTCAAATACTAAGTAATATTCTGCCTGTCAAGTATGTGTTACCCTATAAAATAAAATGTTCATTTAATGTAATAATTTTCTAGTTTACAAAAATATCCACTTAATATCTTATCCATGTTTATCTCTAATATTCCGTACATTTTGTTCTTTTTGTGGATTTTTCATAGGCGTATTACATAAAAATTTCTTTTTTTCTTTTCTTTTCTATTTTTTTATACATTTGTTTCTCTTTTTAGTTTCAAGACTCTTCCATCTAATCTATTGAACATTTTAAATTATTTTGACAAAATCTGCATTATTTAGAGAAATATTTTGTTTTGCTTGACCTGTCGTTTTTCTAAAAAAAACTATTTCCGTTTAACCCATTCGTGTCCAGCATTATTTGCGTAAATTTTGTTTGGTTGGCACCACTATTTTTAGAAGATTTAAGTGCATATATAAAAATGCATCAATAATTATTACTTTTCTTTTTTACCGGTGTCAAAAACAGTGCTGAATGCACCTTTTGAAGCGTCCCTAAAAGGGGACGCTAGGCACTAATGGGTTAAGTTAAAAGGATGCAAAATACAACATATACATTTATTTCACTGCTCAAAATATTTTCCATAGAACTTTTATAAAATAAATGACAAATGGTTTGTGTTTATTATTTTCTGTGGTTATTTTAGTGGGTTTTTTTTTATAAATAAAAGAAACTTTTGAATAAAATCTATTATTTTATATAAGAAAAAATGTACCGCTTTTGTAGGTAGAATTCAAAATCACAAGGGAAATTAAATTTTACTTTTTCTCGCTTGTTGTAATTTCGTTGCTGCTAAAGAAATTTTTGTCATTTGAATAAATATTTTACATTTGTTTAAGTGACCGCTGTCGTTATTGGCAATCATTTTTATTTATTATCTTACCATATGCAATTTCATAATGACACAATTTAGTCGAAATGTCAACTTGTAATATTTACTGAAATAATATAAATATATGTCTTAAAATATTCAGTATAATATATTTATGAATGTTGATGTACGTCAATAAAAAAAGCACAAAGTATAATTGATGCGGCCAAATGCATTTATTTCAAAACGTTGTATGTGTTACTTCCATCCAAACCTTTTTCAATTTATAGTTGTAACATTAATGATGATATCATAACAATATTTTTTAAAAATATCTGTTCCTTTTATGAGAAAATTGATGCCGTCGCAAGAATTATTAGAAATATCATATAGTGATTTGTGTAGTTTAAATATTATATTTTTAAATAAGCGATTACAAGGGTTTTAAACGTTTTTTCTTAACACATTCGGTGCCGATCACGCGCCAGCGCGTAATATGGCGCCAACGTTAAGGGGCCAATCACGCGCCAGCGCGTGATGTGGGGTGATTTCCAATAGCTTGTCACTCTCACCTTTCATTCATTCTTTGTTATAAAAAGTAAATCGGCTTCCATGGAAAAACCCACTTGTACATTGCGGCATTAACTATCATCACATCTTCACGTAAACGGCAGCGAACATGTTAAAAAATGATATATTCTCTATTATATATATATAATTTTAATTGTACAAAAAAGATTAAATTTAAACCTTTTGCTATAACAACTTCATTTAAAAATGTGAAAATACCAGCCGCCCTTACTTGGTTTTCGGGATGCCTTTCATATATATATATATATACATATATACACACACACACACATATATATATACAGGGTGTTCGAAATGTCTGGAAACGGTCGAATAACTCGAGAAATACATATGAGATTGAAAAACAAAAATATACGTGTTAAATATTTTTAAATAAGCTACTCAGTGATACCAAATTTGACCTTCGCAACCGACCCGTTGGGGGTCAGAAGGGGTCCAACTTTGAAATCTTAAATTATAACCCCCATTTTTTATTGCAGATTCGGATTCTACGGACAAAAATACGTAAGTTTTGTATTTGATGCTTATTTTGAATCCTGGTTTATCACTGTGTAAATTGGCATATTCACAGTATCCGCAAAGAAACTCTTCGGGAGGTTTGAATTTTGATAGGGATTGGCCGACGCGTTTTCACGTAAGTTGGCGATAATTATATTTGGCGTAGAGATAGACGCTTCCGTCGAGTTTGATTTCCTTCGGAGGCGAGTACAAAGTAAACCGAGTACAAAGTAAAAATTTGTGTTTAAAAACTTTTAAAGAGTACAGCTTTGAGTAAGACACGTTCCATTCAATGCAATGCTGCAAGAGAAAAGTTACTTTGTACTCGGTTCGGAAGGAAATCAAACTCCTCGACGGAAGCATCTATCGCTCGCCAAGTATAATTATCGCCAAGTTACGTGAAAACGCGTCGGCCAATCCCTATCAGAATTTAACCCTCTCGAAGAGTTTCTTTGCGGATACTGTGAATATGCGTGTAATTGAGCATATTAAATCGATACATATTTCGGTTTTCCCAACCAGATTTTGCCTGATTGGTCAGAATTTTTGACGTCAAATTGCTCGTTTTTTGAACAAATAGCGTTTCTTGAAATCACCCGTGGCGATTATTTCGATAATGCTACGCTGTTAAATATTTGATCCATTTGCTGTAGCGTCACTCTACAGCTTTTATAGAATATCTCTTTATGACCAATGAGAATGCTCCATAACACAGTAAAGCAACCGTTTTCTATAAAAACGGTGGTGTGACGCTACAGCAAATAATTATAAAATCACACACTCACATCAGCCGTATTTAGAAACCATTCGTTATTTAGAAATCATTTACTGGATAAAATAAAAATCCAAATAGAATACTAAATTAATATATTTCAATAAATTTTTGTAGAAAAAAACATAAAAAAAACCTATACACTGTAAAAAATCTAACACATTTGATACAGCGTCACTACACTCCTTTTATAGAAAAATGTTATTTTACTGTATTATGGAGCATTCTCATTGGTCATAAAAGAGATATTCTATGAAAGCTGTGACGTGACGTTACAGCAAATGGGTCAATGGAGGATATTCCATCTACGTTATGATCACGTGGTCAAGGAAAAACATTCTAACGTAAAGAAGAGAAAGCTTCGTTTGAAGCAATGTAAATCCCCATCAGCCGATGAAACGGTTCATAGGGAAAGCAGTAGCAGCTTCCCTGCTTATCAGTTAGAAGTTCTTTGGGTAAATTACCAAGATCACGTGACTTTTTACAGCCTCGAATGCAGATTTGAAATATCCTCCATTTTTTATCAGTGTAGCATTATCGAATTAATAGCCACGGGTGATTTTCAAGAAACCACTATTCCTGCAAAAGACGAGGAATTTGACGTCAAAATTCTGGCCAATCAGGCAAAACCTGGTTGGGAAAACCGAAATATGTATCGATTTAATATGTTCCCCTATACCGTAATAAACGAGGATTCGAAATAAACATCAAATGCAAAAGTTACGTACTTTTGTCCGTATAATCCGAATCTTCAATAAAAAATGGGGGTTATTATTTAAGATTTCGAAGTTGCACCCCCTCCGACCCCCAGGGGATCGGTTGCGAAAATCAAATTTGGTATCACTGAGTAGCTTATTTAAAAATATTTAACATTATATTTTCGTTTTTCAATCTCTTATGTATTTCTCGAGTTATTCGACCGTTTCCAGACTTTTCGGACACCCTGTATATATACATTAGGGTGGTGCGAAAAAACAAAAGTTTTTATTTCCGAATCACTATAGTGCGGAAAAGTTGCGATTGGTAAATACAAGAAAAACTAAAAAATTTTTTTTGAAATCGGACATTATCTTCCGATTGCGCAAACCACCTAAAAATTCAAAAAAACTGAAAAATTCCGATTTTTTCAAAATTTTTAAAAAAATATTACATATACACATATTTTATCACTATAGTGATAAATATTTGCATATTGTACTGTTTAATAATAATAATAAAATTAATTGCGTTTAGAGAATATCTTCCGATCGCGCAAGCTCATTAAAAATCGGGAAAAATTCAATTTTCAGTGATTTTTGATACATTAAGAAAATAATTAAATAAGTTCAGTTTGCAGTCTCATGTTAAAATTTAAATGTAAATTAATACTATTGAGCATGTTATGCTATTTTTGAACAACCGAGATCTTACCACAACGAGATCGCTGCAAGGTTTAGTAGTTCTTCAAGGTTTAGAGTTTCGCGCGCATCCTGTTAGCCACGTTGCGAAAAATCGTTGAAGTCGCCATAGGTGTCCACATGCTTCTGTCCCCAACCTCGTCCATTTGCACAGAGCGCCATTTCGTATCAGAGAGCACGTGAACGAATTTCTTTTTTTAATTGGATTTATTGTGTTATTAAAAATACATTAACATTTGACAGGGGCACGGATCTGGATACGTCGTTGACAAAGAAAGTTACTAGCAATCTTTTCATTATCCTATATTCGGTCATCCAAGAGATTTTCTGCCAAATATTCTTCCAACACACGAAGATGTTCTTCAATGCTACTTTGAGGAGAGGTCTCTATTAGCAAGTAAATTCAATATCATTAAAGTGAGTTTCTCATTTGTCAGCAATACAGTGGCACAAAAAATAAAATATAATTATTAGAAGGCGTCAATCCCAAAAGTGTTTGATTGTAGAATCATTTAGCTAATTAATGCCTACTACGATAATATTCTAAACTAACGAAATCTTATATTCGAGACAAGGAATACCCAAACCTTATAAAAAAGATTGATGAATTTAAAAAACAAGAAACTCAACTGTGTGATATTACAGCCTGCAAACGTGTAACGAATTTATATTGCTCCTGTAAAAAGTCACCAGATTTGAGGGAGTGTCTAATTGAGACTAATTGTACGTCTCAAAAACACAACAAAATTTCAGTCATTGAGCATAGATTTATCTACCTCCAGAGAAAGGACGGAACGGGAAAAATTGGTACTAAAGTTAAAAAAAAGAACAAAAAAACTGAGTACAAGACTTGGATGGCGATCTTTCAAAGGCAACCTTCCAAATTTGTTGAAGCGAAAATAAAAGACCTTGAGCATTTAGAGGAAATACATGAGAATTTTAATGCTAATGTAGGTATATGTAAAATATCATTACCATGATGGATACAGCCTATCAGATTTAAGACGAAGAAATTACCATGGCAAATGAAAGTGGAGTTACAATCTACATCTTTACATTGCGATCGCAATGGTGCATCTGACAGTGCAGGTGTCGCTAAAGCGTTGAGTGTACTAGAAGATATTCCTGTGATAACTAAAACACATGCTTTTCAAGTTATTGTTCTATACAAAATTAGAAGAAAACAAACAGAAAGAAAAAAATTACGGCGAAGTCAAGTGGAATCAGAAGAACCACATGACATACATTTTGATGGAAAAAAGTACGATTATTTAGTTATCCTCCTCAGTCTTCAGACAAATATCCCGATGGACAACATACACTGTTTAAAATTACTATAAACCATCTTCAAACATGTATCATTCTACATATCAGTGCGTGTTATATGGACGCATATATTGAAAAAGTCTAGAAGTATTTTCAACGATTTTAGAAGTATTTAAATTCTTTTAAAGGATTTTCTTTAGTTTCTCGTACAGGCGCTATATTCGCGAAGAATATTTGAAAAAAAAAATCTATTGGGGATGATAAAATATAGGACAATGAAAAGATTGTCTAGTAATTTTCATTGTCAACGACGTATGCACATCCGTGTACCTGTCACATGTTAATGTATTTTAAATAACACAATACATCTAATTAACAAACGAAATTCGTTCACGGGCTCACTGATACGAAATGGCGTATTGTGCAAGTGGACGAGGTTGGGGAGAGAAAGAATGTGGACACATAGAGCGAGTTCAACGCTGTTTCGCATCGTGGCTAACAGGAGTTGCGCGAACTACTAAACCTTTTCGCCCTGCAGCGATCTCGTCGTGGTAAGATCTCGGTTGTTCAGAAATAGCATAACATGCACAATAGTATTAATTTACATTTAAATTTTAACATGAGACTTCCAATTGAACTTATTTAATTATTTTCTTAATGAATCAAAAATCCCTGAAAATTGAATTTTTCCCGATTTTTAATGAGCTTGCGCGATCGGAAGCTATTCTCTAAACACAATTTATTTTTTTATAATTATTAAACAGTACAATATGTAAATATTTTTCACTATAGTGATAAAATATATGTATATGTAATATTTTTTAAAAAATTCTGAAAAAATCGAAATTTTTCAATTTTATTGAATTTTTAGGTGGTTTGCGCGATAGGAAGATAATGCCCGATTTCAAAAAAAAAAAATTAGTTTTTCTTGTATTTACCAATCGCAACTTTTCCGCAGTACAGCGATTCGGATATAAAAACTTTTGTTTTTCCGCACCACCCTAATATACATGCATATTGATACGAATTTTGTAAATAGTTTGTGTTTGTACTGTAAAAAAATGTAAACAATCTTATTAAGCTCCATTTCTTTACTAATATTAGTTTTTGTTACATTGTCTCTGTTATCAAGCAAACTTGTCTATTATTTTCAGTGAATGTCTATGGCAGCTTTGCGAAATATTAGACATATCGCCAAGTTGGCGACAAACTTGGCGATTGTTGGCGATGGTAACCCTTCCCTATTTATGGTAACCCCCCCCTCTTAGGTCTACTGATACATTGAATGTTGTTCCGTGGTTTTCAATTTTTTTCTAGAAGGTTGCAGAAATTTCCACCGCATGCGGCGAGACTATATACAGGAGAGCCGGATGCGAACTGTGTTGTTATTATTTACCAGTCAGTCATTGAGTGAACAAGGCGTTTTTTAAGCAAGTTTGCTTGAGTTTCATTTGTGTTGTTTTGAATGTTATTAAGTGTTGAGACGTTGTATAAAGAGTCTCTGGGATCTAAAGCTGTACTTTTACGATAGATTTGAGCAGTTATTTTAGAATATCTAGTAACATTTGTGAGTTTTGAAGAGTCTGTTGTTCTGAAGATCTGTAAATAAATTATTTTCTACTTTTCTAAGAAACAAGAGTTTGAAGTTGTCTAACCATAAGATCAAAAGAACCCCATATACGCTCTAACAATATATATATATATATATATATATATATATATATATATATCGAGTTCAAAGATGAAAATCTACGATTACTTTAATCTCTATTCACATATTATAACGCAACCGGTCTGCCAAGCCATATCTATCTGATTTTAGCCGTTTATTCATAGGTTTATGTTTTCTTGCTATGTTCCCATTATGTTTTCTCGCTTTAAATATTCCACGTTTTCATACTTTTACAGGAAAGCATACTGGTAAAGTTACTAGTCTACCGATTGTGTTTTTACAGGCGAATCGACATTTAAGTGTGAAATTGATGACTAAGTGTGAAATTGATGATTTTTACTGCTGCTGCTCTCCCCCGCCCGTGTGTTCCCATTTTATGTTTCGTGTGCCCTTAGATGAAATGTAAATTGTCTTTCGAAATTTGTAACGGAAAATGTTTCTCAGGAATAAAGTTGAAGATGACTATTTTTATTTCATTTGTTAAGGTGTTATAAAGGCAAAAGAACAAGAATACTTTTTTCCTGTTATTTCTTATTAAAATTTTGCACTCGTGAGCTGAATATCACTTATCTTTAGCGTCCCGCGTAAATGGCTTCTCTAAATACTATAAGCACCAGTATTTTAACTAATTTTCTTCACCTAATCTAAATGCCGAATAATCTGCTATAAATGATGGCGAAATAAAATGGTACTAGCAGGGGAGACCGAGCTTAGCTCGGTCAAAATTTACTTTGTGTTCAACTCGATATGGTATTTTCACTGTATCATTAACTCTGTATTATTACTATAAAACATGTTTATAATAGTATTATTTAGAAAAACAATCAATAAGAAAACTATGTTTTTATGCGCATGTTTATAAATTTTACTTTATTTTAAAATTTACAACGAAAGGACATCGATCTAAATCTTTTTTTAGCTCGACTCTGATTGGTTTGACCATGCATCTCGAATCCTCTTAAGAATGTATAAAAAAATTCTTTGCATTCTGAAAGCCAATATTTTTTGCTAGATATAGCCAAATTTGGAGGCATTATTTCATTTGGCTCCAAATACGTGTTTTGGTTTTCGTAATTTTTATAGTCAATTTTTTGGCCATATGTCGCCAATATTTTGTCAAATATCACCAAGTTATTGGCTTTTGCCACAATCTCGTCACCCTGACCCGTATTACCCGAAATGAGCCACTAATCAAATTTGATCAAGCATGTGACATAGCTCAATCGTCTTCAGGTAATCAAAAACAGTAGAATATAAAATTGAATCAAAATCGTTTAAGCCATTTTTTAGGTAAGATTAGCTTGGCAGCATTCAGCAATGAAGCGAAATGACCCACTAATATAAGTTTGTTTAACATGCGACTCAGCCCAATAGTCTTCTCGTGACAAAAAACGTTTTGTTTCAAAATTTAGGTAAAATTGATTGAGTCGTTGTTATATGTAATTAGAATGACCCTAGCTCATTAAGACCCAAAATGACCCACTAATAGAATTTTCGCGAGCATGTGTCCAAGCCAAATGGTTTTCTCTTGCTCAAAAACGATATAATACAAAGTATATTCAAAATGGTGAGTACCATTTTCTATATAAAATTAGCATGACCCATCATGAAAAACAAATGACCCTTATAATCGAAATCTCTCGAACGTGTGGCCTAGCTCTTTCGTTTTAGCATGCCGAAAAACATTAGATACAAAATTTAGATAAAATCGATTGAGCTGTTTTTTAGATATAGTTAGTTTGACCCTGACCCCTTATAATCCAAAATGACCCATTGATCGAATTTTTTCAAAAATCTGTCCTAACCCAATGATTTTCTTGTGACCGAAAACGATAAAATGCAAAATTTAATCAAAATTGCGCGAAACATTGTCTAGATAAAATTAGAATGACCCAAAAGTGGCCCACTAATTGAAATTTCTCGAACATGTGACCTACTTCCAATGATTTTCTCATGCCAAAAATATGTTGTATATAAAATTTCGTTAAAATCGACCCACCCATTCTTTAGGTATAGCTTGACCTTGACCCATTAAGACCCACAAATGACCTTTATAATCGAAAGCTCTCGAATATGTGACTTAGTCCATTAGTTTTCTCGTTTCTAAAAATTGTTACATACAGCATTTCGTTAAAATTGATCCTGCCGTTCTTTAATTATACATAGCTTGACTCAGACCCTTTATGATCCAAAATGACCCATTAATCGAAATTTTTCGAACATGTAACCTAGTCCAATGATTTTATCGTGCCAAAAAAATGTTGCATACAAAATTTCATTAAAATCGATCCACCCGTTCTTTAGATATAGTTTGACCATGACCCATTATGACCCATCATGATCCAGAAATGACCCTCATAATCGAAATCTCTCAAACATGTGATTTAGCCCATTAGTTTTCTCATGTTGAAAAACTGTCACATACAAAATTTCGTTATAATCCATCACGCCGTTCTTTAAATATAAATAGCTTGACCCAGACTCTTAATGACCCAAAATGACCCATTAATCGAAAATTTTCGAACATGTAACCTAGTCCAATGATTTTATCGTGCCAAAAAAATGTTGCATACAAAATTTCGTTAAAATCGATCCACCTGTTCTTTAGATATAGGTTGACCATGACCCATTATGACCCATCATGACCCACAAATGACCCTCATAGTCGAAATCTCTCAAACATGTGATTTAGCCCATTAGTTTTCTCATGTCAAAAAACTGTTACATACAAAATTTCGTTATAATCCATCACGCCGTTCTTTAAATATAAATAGCTTGACCCAGACTCTTAATGACCCAATATGACCAAGTGAAATTTTTTCTCGAACATGTAACCTAGCCCAATTTTTTTCTCGTGCCTGAAAACCATAGAATGCAATTTTTAGTCAAAATTGCGTGAGAAAATCGCTAGATAAAAATAGTATGACCCACAATGACCCCAAAAATGACCCACTTACCGAATTTTCTCGAACATGTTACCTAACCCAATGGTCTTCTTGTAATCCAAAACGATAAAATATAAAATTTGGTCAAAATCGTTAGAGCCGTTTTTTAGATAAAAATGGCTTGACCCATAATGACCCAAAATTGACCCACTAATCGAAATTTTTCGAACATGTGACCCAGCCTAATAGTTTTGTTGTGCCAAAAAACGATTGGATAGAAAATTTCCTTAAAATCGATCCAGCCGTTCTCTAGATATAAATAGCTTGATCTTGACCCATTATGACCCAAAACGACCCAATAATCGAATTTTCTCGAACATGTGACCTAGCCCAATGGTCTTCTCGTGCCCGAAAATGGTAAAATCCAAATTTTTGCGAAAATCGTTAGAGCCGTTTTTCAGATAAAATTTACCCCCACACACACACACAATTTTTGCTCGCATTATAGTATAAGATATAAGGGGTATATTAGTGGTTATTTAGTGGTATATTAGTATATTGGTAAAGATATTAGTGGTTTCCTATGCATTTTTCTCTCCGCTTTAGGAGGGAAAATTTAACAAAACTAGTGGTGAGTGAGAATCAATTCTCGAGTTCAAAGGATTAAATTATGCTTGTATGAGAAATCGAAACAAGAAAACTAAAATACATTTTTTAAAAAGTTAAATAATATTGTTACGAATTTTTAAATAGTTAGTGTTTGTACTGTAAAATTATGTAAATAATCTTATTAAGCTCTATTTCTTTACTAATATTAGTTTTTGTTACATTGTCTCTGTTATCAAGCAAACTTGTCTATTATTTTCAGTGAATGTCTATGGCAGCTTTGCGAAATATTAGAGATATCGCTAAGTTGGCGTCACTTTTGGCGACTAATTTTGGTCGCCAAATTTGGCGATATATCGCCAAGTTGGCGACAAACTTGGCGATTGTTGGCGATGGTACCCCCTTCACTCTCTATGGTAACCCCCCCTTTAGATATGCTGATACATTGAATGTTGTTCCGTGGTTTTCCAGTTTTTTTCTAGAAGGGTCTAGAAATTTCCCACACCTGCTGCGAGCCTATATAAGGAGAGCGATACGAGCTGTTGTTGTTATTATTTACCAGTCAGTCATTGAGTGAACAAGGAGTTTGTTAGCAAGTTTGCTTGAGTTTCATTTATGTTGTTTGGAATGTTATTAAGTGTTGAGACGTTGTATAAAGAGTCTCTGGGAACTAAAGTTATACTTGTGCGATAGATTTGAGCAGTTATTTTTGAATATCTAGCAATATTTGTGAGCTTCGAAGACTGTGTTGTTCTGAAGTTCTGTAAATAAATTATTTTCTACTCTAAGAAACAAGAGTTTGAAGTTGTCTAACCATAAGATCAAAAGAACTCCATATACGCTGCAACAATATATTTTTTTCGTGTTTGTTATTCTTATTTTGTTAATAACATCGTATAAGAGGCTGAGTTTTCTTAGATTTGTAATCATTCTTGAAAAACCCAGATATTGTACTGTACACATGAATACAGTTTTACAAATTACTAATATTATTGATTCAGAGGAACGTAATTTTGTAAATAAAAGCTGGTCTAATTGCATTTATATTGATGCTGATAAGTTATCATCAGTTTTGGCAATACAAGTGAAAATTTTATTAATAATACAGCATTATTAAAAAGAAAGTTTAAACAATATTTTATTTATAACTACAATTATTTCATGATCATAAAAAATACTTTTAATTTTTGAAATAAAGTTTCTAAGTTTCTCAATAGAAAATTCCTCATATTCGGTAACATTTATTAAGGATTATGTCACCTTAGTCACTATAATAATCGCGCAATATCTTATACTATAATGCGAGCAAAAATTGTGTGTGTGTGTGTGTGTGTGGGTAAATTTTATCTCAAAAACGGCTCTAACGATTTTCGAAAAAATTTGGATTTTACCATTTTCGGGCACGAAAAGACCATTGGGCTAGGTCACATGTTCGAGAAAATTCGATTATTGGGTCGTTTTGGGTCATAATGGGTCAAGATCAAGCTATTTATATCTAGAGAACGGCTGGATCGATTTTAAGGAAATTTTGTATCCAATCGTTTTTCGGCACGAGAAAACAATTGAGCTGGGTCACATGTTCCAAAAATTTCGATTAGTGGGTCATTTTTGGGTCATTATGGGTCAAGCCATTTTTATCTAAAAAACGGCTCTAACGATTTTGACCAAATTTTATATTGTATCGTTTTGGATTACAAGAAGACCATTGGGTTAGGTAACATGTTCGAGAAAATTCGGTAAGTGGGTCATTTTTGGGGTCATTGTGGGTCATACTATTTTTATCTAGCGATTTTCTCAGGCAATTTTGACTAAAAATTGCATTCTATGGTTTTCGGGCACGAGAAAAACATTGGGCTAAGTTACATGTTCGTGAAAAAATTTCACTGGGTCATATTGGGTCATTAAGAGTCTGGGTCAAGCTATTTATATTTAAAGAACGGCGTGATGGATTATAACGAAATTTTGTATGTAACAGTTTTTTGACATGAGAAAACTAATGGACTAAATCACATGTTTGAGAGATTTCGACTATGAGGGTCATTTGTGGGTCATGATGGGTCATAATGGGTCATGGTCAACCTATATCTAAAGAACAGGTGGATCGATTTTAACGAAATTTTGTATGCAACATTTTTTTGGCACGATAAAATCATTGGACTAGGTTACATGTTCGAAAATTTTCGATTAATGGGTCATTTTGGGTCATTAAGAGTCTGGGTCAAGCTATTTATATTTAAAGAACGGCGTGATGGATTATAACGAAATTTTGTATGTGACAGTTTTTTGACATGAGAAAACTAATGGGCTAAATCACATGTTTGAGAGATTTCGACTATGAGGGTCATTTGTGGGTCATGATGGGTCATAATGGGTCATGGTCAAACTATATCTAAAGAACAGGTGGATCGATTTTAATGAAATTTTGTATGCAACATTTTTTTGGCACGATAAAATAATTGGACTAGGTAACATGTTCGAAAAATTTCGATTAATGGGTCATTTTGGATCATAAAGGGTCTGGGTCAAGCTATGTAAAATTAAAGAACGGCAGGATCAATTTTAACGAAATTCTGTGTGTAACAATTTTTAGAAACGAGAAAACTAATGGACTAAGTCACATATTCGAGAGCTTTCGATTATAAGGGTCATTTGTGGGTCTTAATGGGTCAAGTTCAAGCTATATCTAAAAAATGGGTGGGTCGATTTTAACGAAATTTTGTATACAACATATTTTTGACATGAGAAAATCATTGGGGTAGGTCACATGTTCAAGAAATTTCGATTAGTGGGCCACTTTTGGGTCATTCTAATTTTATCTAGACAACGTTTCGCGCAATTTTGATTAAATTTAGTATTTTATCGTTTTTGGTCACAGGAAAATCATTGGGTTAGGACAGATTTTTGAGAAAATTCGATCAATGGGTCATTTTGGATTATAAGGGGTCAGGGTCAAACTAACTATATCTAAAAAACGGCTCAATCGGTTTTATCTAAATTTTGTATCTAATGTTTTTCGGCATGCTAAAACTAAAGAGCTAGGCCACACGTTCGAGAGATTTCGATTATAAGGGTCATTTGTTGGTCATGATGGGTCATGCTAATTTTATATAGAAAATGGTACTCACCATTTTGACTATGCTTTGTATTATAGCGTTTTTGAGCAAGAGAAAATCATTTGGCTTGGACACATGCTCGCGAAAATTCTATTAGTGGGTCATTTTGGGTCTTAATGAGCTAGGGTCATTCTAATTATATATAACAACGACTCAATCAATTTTACCTAAATTTTTAAACAAAACGTTTTTTGTCACGAGAAGACTATTGGGCTGAGTCGCATGTTAAACAAAATTATATTAGTGGGTCATTTCGCTTCATTGCTGAATGCTGCCAAGCTAATTTTACCTAAAAAATGGCTTAAACGATTTTGATTCAATTTTATATTCTACTGTTTTTGATTACCTAAAGACGATTGAGCTATGTCACATGCTTGATCAAATTTGATTAGTGGCTCATTTTGGGTAATACGGGTCAGGGTCACGAGAATATGGCAAAAGCCAATAACTTGGTGATATTTGACAAAATATTGGCGACATATGACCAAAAAATCGACTATAAAAATTACGAAAACCAAAACACGTATTTGGAGCCAAATGAAAAGAATGCCTCCAAATTTGGCTATATCTAGCAAAAAATATTTTCTTTCAGAATGTAAAGAATTTTTTTATACATTCTTAAGAGGATTCGAGATGCATGGTTAAACCAATCAGAGTCGAGCTAAAAAAGTGATTTAGATCGATGTCCTTTCGTTGTAAAATTTAAAATAAAATAAAATTTATAAATATGCGCATAAAAACATAGTTTTCTTATTGATTGTTTTTCTAAATAATACTATTATAAACATGTTTTACAGTAATAATACAGAGTTAATGATACAGTGAAAATACTATATCGAGTTGAACACAAAGTTAATTTTGACCGAGCTAAGCTCGGTCTCCCCTGCTAGTTTTTATTAATATAATAAAATAAATTTAATAAAATATCTATTTTTAAAGTAAAAAAATTAAAGCATTCCGCTTCTGATCAAGACAGAAATCCAACCACATAATACTTTTCTGTTTTCAACGACAGTGATTCCACAAACTCTCTTCTAAACTATTAGGGGTCATTCCATGATGTTTTGTAACGTCAGTCACGAATATTATAACTGCGAAATTGTTGTCCATCGTTATTTTCGAAAAATGTTTTCATCTGGGATACCTCATTAATTGAATAAACCCAGCAAACACAGAGCTATCGGTAAACAATTGGTACACTTCCGCTTTGCCGTTAGCAACGGTTTCGGCCCGATACCGTCCAGCGTATTGGTTCCATTCATTTTTTGAAACGCCGGCGAGTGCTCCCCGACAGGAAGGTCCACAGACGGCCCGTAACACGACGCCAGCATAAAAAACAGTGTTTAGTGGTGCCATCTATGATTTATCTTGGAACTATATTTGTTAAATTTCCAAAATTAGTACTTCAGTCTAGGTAGACGTTGAAGTCGATCTGACAAGGAAGGTCTCCATTGGGGGCATACTCAGAATTTTTTGAAAAAAAAAATACGAATTAAACTACTCATGTAGGTAATAAAGGATCAGTGAAAATTAGCGGCGGAATTACATTATTAGATATGTAAAAAATAAAATAGTTTGGAATAATTGACGTGAAAAGCTGAAAGCGACGAGGGATTTGGCGAGCAGTGCATTTCCTCACCAAAAGCAGACGATTTTAACAAATCTGAAAATTGATTTTACTTGACTTCACTGGTAAAAATCTGCAGCTTTTACTGCAACGTCACTCAACAACTTATATAGGATATCTCTCTTCGGACCAATGAGAATGTTTCATAGCACGGTGAATTGACCGTGTCATACACTGATAAAAATCTGCTGCATTTTGTTGCAACGCGCTTCACCGCTTGTATATAATATATCTATTCCAACCAATGAGAAAGCTCCATTTCACGGCCAAGTAAACGTTTTTTATACAAGCAAGGGAATGCGTTGCAAGAAAATGCAGCAGATTTTTTGGAACAAATTTAATCATTTTAAATTGTGCTTTAAATGATAAAATATATTAATTTCATTTTGTTATAAGTACATATAAACGTATATGACAAATTACACTTAATGTAAAGTAAAAATGAAAAAACTAAAATTACTTAAACTAAACTTATTAGGATGAGCGAAGCGAATCCTCTACTAGGCCACTCAAATGACATTTTGTCGTACACTTTACAAAAAAACTATACAGTATTTTGACTTGAAATTAAGCACAAATATAAATTATGATCTGTAGATTTGCAGAATATTATTTTTTTTACATAAATACTTTTCAAAAAATTATTATTTTAATTAATTTATTTTACATGTTTTTCCATTACGAATGCATTTTTTCAAATAAAAAGTGAAACGCGTACGTTTTCAGAAAAAAAACTTAAATCATGGGGTCAGTAATTATAGTTAGAACCATCATTAAATAAATAAATAAATAAAATATTTGTTCATTATTCTGATAAAACTTCTCAAAAACTGCTTTCAGATTTTCAAACTATGCTCATTCCTTTTAACTAGGTGCAGTTTCCTGATTTCTTTTATAAAATTTATAAAATACTTTTCTTAGGAAAATTACAGCATATTTTTAATGAATTAAAATTTGTGAAAATTCTCTTATTAACATTCAATTATAAAAGTATTTTTCTGTGTTAGGAATTCAAATACACAATTTATTCTTATTTTGTGAAATCATTTAAGCAGACGATATTTATGAATTTTAAAAGAATTAATTACATTATGTTTTTGTGAAGTGGCAGCAAAAGAATTGTAAACAAATAAAATTAATTAATATTTTGTATTATTCTACTTCGAAAATATTTTTATTTATACCAGTTTTATATCATAAATAAGCAATCTGGGGAAATTATTAGCTATTTGGTTGAAATACATTTTAAAATTAAAATGCGCCGAAACATAAAATTACAGTTTTGCTTAATAAAGATGCAAAAGTAATTTTAAAAGTATATTATTACTTAAAAGTATATTTATCTTGTAGCATAATACTTCGCGAATCAAACAAAGCATGGCTTTTGTTAGTTTAAATAAATTTAACATAGAAAGTTTTTTCTTTAAAAAATATTCGAAGTGTAAAAGCATATTTTTCAAAATTTCGTTTTTTCGCCACCCGGAGTTAAATCGCCAAATAAACGAAATTTTTATTATTTTTTTACGGACGTTATAAAGAGGTTCCGCCGAAATATTATGACTATATGACTATATGATAAGGACATTCTGTAATTTTTTCAGATTTTTCTGAGTATGCCCGTATGGAGACCTTCCTTGTGAGTAACATAAGAACAGAAGGTGAGTGCTTTAACCACCTGACCAGTGGGCCTCGCTATGTTTATGATTTTGTGGGATAATAAGTGGGAAGCATTTCGTTAAGGGAAGTGTTTGTTGTTGATGGAAATTAGTTTATAGAAAAACAGGAATTTTGATGTGTTTTTATTTTATTTTTTATTTGTGTATTATTAATTAGCGTATTATTATTATTATTATTATGCAATTGTCTTATGCTGGTGTATTTAAAAATTTATTTAATATTTGAATGAATGAATGAAATATCTTAGCTAATTAGATAAAGCAAACGATTTTTTTTATATAAATTTAAGAATCATTATGTACTAAATAAAGTGAATTATTTTTAGAGTTTTTGTATTTCTTTATAAAATCTTTCTATTAGAATTTATAATGTAATTACATGCATTGCATTAATTTGTAAATTAGGTATTTTTAAGATGGAAAAACTTTTAACAAATAATAAGTTTATAATTAATAATATTTTATTAGTGTTGTAAAATGAAATGAAGTGAAACTAATATAACGCGCTGTGCGTAAATTAAGAAAATGAAAATATCGTCTGATTTTATTGTTATTATTCGAAGAACTTTGACAAGTGTATGAGAACGATTGAGTTCTCTGGATGTAATGATGGATGTGGCTTTTACATGGAATTAAACGACATTTTTTATAATATATGGATTTTTAGATTAATTTGAACTTAGAATAAATTTATCTTAACAGATGATTTCAATTTTAATTCAAGAGCTCCAAGCATCGCGTAGATGCAACCCGCAAATGAAGACATGCATGATTAGTAAGTAATTTTTAAACTAACCCTATTTTCGAATTCTAACATTCTGGTACCCTCGGCGGGACAGGAGTTTTTGAATTTTAATTAATTTTAAATGAAAAAATGAATCTGAGTAGTTTGAGAACTCAGAGAAAAGGACTGAGAGTTGCTTTTACTCTCACGTTTAAGAAAATTGAAACTGAATTAACTAAAGAAACATGTGAAATTAAAGAACTTTCTATTTTGAAAACCCAACTGTTTGATAAATTTCAACGGATGGACACTTGTCAAAATAAAATTTCGGAAATATTGTTACAAGATAAGGACGAAAAATTGTTTACCGAAGATTTTGAAGGTGCAGAAGAATATCGAGAAAAATATATAGAAATATGTGCTCGTATTGATGAAAAGATACAGTTTTCTTCATCTCCTGGCGAAGAAGTAAAACGCAAATTTAAATTACCGGAGATCGAGCTGAAAAAATTTAACGGCGAACCAAAGGAATTTTTATCGTTTTGGAGTCAGTTCAAGAAAATACACGAAGACGACTCTATTGCCGCGGAGGATAAGATGCAGTATCTATTCCAATGTATGGAACCAAAATCAAAAGCGGAGCGTTTAATATCAAGCTATCCAGCTACCGCGGAAAATTATCCAAAGGCTATCGATCAATTAAAACAGGTTTGGACGAGATGATCTTCTTGTGCAAATTTACGTCAGGGAGTTATTAACCCTTGTAATGAAAAATGCCACGGCGCCGAAAATGAAAGTTGACTTAGCCTCTTTATACGATGAGTTAGAAAGCAAACTTCGTGCCTTAGAAAGTTTGAGAAGAACTCAAGAGAAGTATGGAGACTTTCTCATGCCCTTGGTTGAGAGCTGCTTGCCTGAAGAAGTTCTTTTGACCTGGGAAAGAAGCCGATATCATGATACATATTCAAGTGAGAATTCCAGAACTTTAAAAAAACTGATGAACTTTCTACGCCAAGAAGTTCAAGGAGATGAAATAGTAACTTTAGCAAGAAAAGGCTTTGATTCTGTTGTTAGGAAAAAAAAACATTTCATCTGAAATTATTAGCAAACCTGATCCAGCCACCGCCTCTGCATTGGTGAGTATAGAAAATAAAGGTAAGAAAAACAATTGCATATTCTGTGATAGGTTTCACCCCTCTAATAAATGTTTTGGGGCTAAAAAAATGTCTTTAACTGAAAAACAAAAAATTTTGTTAAAAAAGGGGATTTGTTTCACTTGTTTGCAAAAAGCTGGTCATCTGAGTAAGAATTGTAATATTAAAAATAAAAAAAAAATAAATTAAAATGTAATCATTGCCATAAACATCATTTTGAAAAAATGTGTCCAGAACAAAATATAAATAATAATCAAAATGATACTTTGAAATCTGAAAATTCTCTTTCTAATTGTAGTAGAAATAAAGTTGTGTATATGCAAACGCTTGGCGTGCGCATTCGATCGCAAGGTCGCCAAAAAGTCGTACGCGCACTGCTGGATTCAGCGAGCCAAAGTAGTTACGTAAGCGAGAGAATAACGAAATCACTAAAAATGCTTCCTATAAGAAAAGAAATAATTATTCACGCACTGTTCGGGGGGGATGAAACGAAACCTAAAAAACATGATGTGTTTTCGGTAGAAATTAGTGAATTAGATGGAAATAATGCGTTTTGTTTTGAAGCATTTTCCGAAAAAAGGATTTGTGGATTTGTACCTAAAATTAAAGATTATAGAATTTTAAATGAATTAAAAAGAAATGAAATAAATCTATCTGATAATTTTTGTAAAGAATCTGAAATTGATCTTTTGGTGGGGGCTGATATGATAGGAAAATTATTGACAGGAAATTTAATTCAATTAAATTGCGATTTGACTGCCATAGAAATCAAGCTCGGTTGGACAGTAATGGGGAAACAAAGGTGTGGCAAGAAACATAACGTTTTGACAACATTGTGTATGCACGTTAGAAATATTCCTTTGAATGAATTATGGGAACTTGAAACCATAGGAATTTCTGACCCCATTCAGAGTTTTGAAAAACGGGAAAACTTTGATTTAAATGATTTTAAGGAAAAAATGAAAATTATTCCCGATGGCAGATATGAAGTAGGGCTTCCATGGAAGTGTAATTTTAAGAACTTACCGGACAATAAAGTTTTAGCTTGGAAGAGATCTGAAAAAATGATCAATAAATTGAAATGTGGGGGATTTTTCGATGAATATCAGGAAGTATTTAAGAATTGGGAAAAAATGAATATTATTGAACGTGTTCCAGAAAATGAATTAAGTAATAAATGTCATTATTTACCGCATATGCCCGTTATCAGGTTAGATAAGGAAACCACAAAAATACGCCCTGTATTTGACGCATCTGCTTCTGAGAAAGGGAAACCCTCGTTAAATGAATGTTTGTATAAAGGCATTAATCTTATAGAATTAATACCTGATATTCTTGATCGTTTTAGAATGTATCCTATCGGTATAACTGCAGATATAGAAAAGGCTTATTTAATGTTATCTGTTATACCTAAAGATAGAGATTTTCTTGGATTCTATTTCCCATGTAATAAAGGACAATTGATTTACAGACATTGTAGAGTTGTTTTTGGTGTCTCTTCTAGCTCTTATTTATTAAGTGCATCTATAATGCATCTTTTAGAAAATAGTCCTCCTGAATATAAGGAAACTGCTGAAAAATTAAAATGCTCATTTTATGTGGATAATTGTGTATCAGGTGTTTTTAACATTAATGAAGCTGAAATGTTTATTGAAAATGCAAAGTTATTAATGTCTAAAGGGTGTTTCAATTTGCGTTGTTTTGAAAGCAATTTAGCTTGCAAGAATGTTGATAAATATTCTGGGGATACTTCAGTTTTGGGGATTATTTGGAATTTAGATAATGATTCTTTGAAATGTTGTTTAGATTTAGAAACATTAACGTGTGAAAGGAAAATTACTAAGAGATTAATTTTGAGCATTGTGCAAAAGATTTTTGATCCTATCGGCTTATTCTCTCCTGCTACATTGCTTCCAAAATTATTGCTACAAGACTCATGGAAACAGAAAATCCCATGGGATCGAGAATTACCTTGTAACATTGTGAGTGCTTTTCTAAAATGGTTGAAGAATATTGATGTTTTAAAAGAAGTAGCTATACCTCGATACTTAGAAATTAATGCTTCATCTGAACGTCATGTTTTTGTTGATGCGAGTAAAGGGGCATATGCAGCATGTGTCTTCGCTAGATCAATAATTGATTCCGATGTCAAGGTTACGCTTGTTAGAGCGAAGTCTAGGGTTGCTCCTCTCAAAACTTTGAGTATGCCGCGTTTAGAGTTAATGGCTTGTTGTATAGGTACTCGACTTGCGAGTTCTATCGTCAAGGCAATAAATATGCCAGGTCTAAAAATCACATTCTGGTCAGATTCTACTACCGCAATTTGGTGGATAAAGGAACATGGAAATTGGTCGGTTTTCGTGAGCAACAGATTCAAAGAAATTCGGCAGATGTCCAATGTAGAGTCATGGAAGCACGTTCCAGGAAATTTGAATATAGCTGATATACTTTCACGTGGATGTTCTCCGCAGAAAATGCTTAGTTCGCGATGGAGGGAAGGTACTAAGTGGTTAAAAGAAAATCCTGAATGTTGGCCAATTGGCGCGATTGACTGTCAGCCAAAAGATGTTGATTTAGAAAGAAAAAAGGTCGAAATTACGAATATTGATCTAGCTAAAGACGCACCCCTTTGGCTCATAGATAATATATCTAATTATGATAACATGATAAGAATATTTGCTTGGATTCTGAGATTTGTAAATAATTGCCGAAATGTTTCTAATAAGTGTAAATGTTCTAATCTTACTCAAAATGAAATTGAAAATTCTGAAAAATATCTAATCCGTTTAGTTCAGAGCTGTTATTTATATAATAAAAGGTCATTAAATGATATTGTAACATTCACAGACGATAATGGAATTTTAAGAATAAAAACTAAAATAACTGAAAGAAATGACCGAGAATCATTTTGGTATCCAATATTGTTGCCAGGTAAATGTGAATTTATTAAATTATTGATCAGATCAGTACACCAAAAGAATTGTCATGCAGTTATAAGAACAATGCAATCTTTAATAAAAGAAAAACTTTGGATAGTTAGAGCTAGAAGAACTATTAAAAATGTATTGTACGTCTGTATTGCATGTAAACGTTTTAAGGTAAAGTCTTTGTCAAGCGAACCAACACCTTTGCCACCAGATCGCGTAACAGATTGTGCTGTCTTTGAAATTATTGGAGTAGACTTAGCCGGGCCTTTATTTCTAAAAAATGGCGAGAAAGTTTGGATAGCATTGTTTACTTGTGCCGTTTATCGCGCAGTTCACCTTGAACTAGTCAATTCGCTATCTTCTGATGCTTTCCTCCTAGCACTTAGACGTTTTATAGCTAGACGCGCTAGGCCCAGCACTATTTATTGTGATAACGGAACAAACTTTAGGGGGGCTTCCAATGAACTTTCGAAATTAAATTGGGATAAAATTTTAAAAGAAACCATGACGCATAAAATTGTTTGGAAATTTATACCTCCCACCGGAGCTTGGTGGGGAGGCTGGTGGGAAAGGTTAGTTCGCATTGTAAAAGAATTGTTAGTACGTACTTTAGGTAGATCTGTATTGACTTATGAAGAATTGAATACACTTATATGTGACTGTGAATCTGTGATTAACTGCAGACCTCTAACCTATATCTCAGAGCACCCATTGGAGCTAGTACCTCTCACACCTGCTATGTTTCTTACTGAAAACCGAAGTTTCAGCAATTCGGATATTATCGAATTAGATTCTCAAAATTTAAGGAGAAGGTTGAATTACAGAGCTAAACTTCTTACCGATTTTAGGCAACGTTTTAGAAAGGAATACCTCAGCGAATTAGTTCAAAAACATGCTGAAAAACACACACGTGAACCGCGAGTGAGAGAAGTAGTCTTAGATGGAGATGATAACAAAAAACGTTTATTTTGGCCTTTAGCAAAGGTGATTCATTTAATTCCAGGTCGGGATGGTAAAGTTCGTGCTGTTAAGTTGAAAACTCAGCTCGGCACGGTTTTACGTCCGGTGCAGCGCATCTTTCCTTTGGAAATATATTCGAATGAAATGATTGAAATTGTATACAAACCGCCGGGTGAAGAGAAAACTAGTTCCAGTGAGCATGATGATCATGAGAATGTGTCTTCTCCTGATAGTGTCATACTTAAGAAATATACCTCTTCTGGAAGATGTGTAAAAGCTCCAAAGAGGTTGGATCTTTTTAATAATAATTGTTATGTATTTGAAACTCTCCCCAAGTTTCAAAGGGGGGAGGATGTTGTAAAATGAAATGAAGTGAAACTAATAGAACGCGCTGTGCGTAAATTAAGAAAATGAAAATGTCGTCTGATTTTATTGTTATTATTCGAAGAACTTTGACAAGTGTATGAGAACGATTGAGTTCTCTGGATGTAATGATGGATGTGGCTTTTACATGGAATTAAACGACATTTTTTATAATATATGGATTTTTAGATTAATTTGAACTTAGAATAAGTTTATCTTAACAGATGATTTCAATTTTAATTCAAGAGCTCCAAGCATCGTGTAGATGCAACCCGCAAATGAAGACATGCATGATTAGTAAGTAATTTTTAAACTAACCCTATTTTCGAATTCTAACAATTAGAATAAGGATTCATTTTATATCGTTTGTTATTTATCAATAGTTTTAAATTTAAAAATAAATAAAAATATGGTTTAAATGTATATATTTTTTTTATTTGGTAGATAAATTTTACGTAGAGGATATTTCTCAATTTTTCTGTAAATTTAAAATTACTTTAGTGTTTAATAAAATCTGTGAATTATGAAATATTTTCTGTTAATGCAGTTTTTTTTTTTTTAGGAATTGCAATGCAATTAAATATGCTAGATTAAGAAATATATATTTGTAACATAAAAAATCAAATTTCAATAAGAAAATAAGTTGATAATTAACCACTTTTAATCAGAATAAAAAAAAATATTGTAAGTCATTTAATGATTTATAGTAGAATATATTTTTAGTGATTATTATTATTATTATTATTATTATTATTATAATTATTATTATTATTACTATTACTATTGCATTTAGAAATTTTTTTGGAAGGATATTTTTGAATCTTTAAATTCGTTTCAATCGTTTAAATTTTAAGGCCAAAACGATGGGTAGAATTGTTCTATTTTATAGCTTGTAAAATAGTTTTTAAGAATTTTCAGTAAGTTTTTTTTTTATATAAAATAAAAAAAAAAACATCTATTTCTTTGAAAATTAATATAATTAAAAAATAAGTTAAATTAACTTATGAAGAATTTTGTTGATATTATTAATATTATTATTTACGATAAAGTTTATAAGGAATAATACTTTTAATAAGCGTTAAATTAAATGTTTTTTGCTGATTCAAATAACTATAAGTAATTTTTAATGAAATAAAATAAATAAATAAATATTGACTATTTTTGACAATTTATCTGTTTATGACTATTAGAATTTTAGAGAATTAGAATTAGTTCTATTATCAAAACTTAAATAAAATTAAAAAAAATAAAATAAATGCCGGTTAAAATAAAAAAATTTCGACTTCGGACCGATGTTGGCAAATCTAATCGGGCCACTATCAGAAATCACATAACAGTTCTGCATCACGTGCCAATATACAGTGGCGGTCAAAAGTTTCCGGCCAGTAGTAATTTTTCAGTTGATTTGTAAATATACCCATATGAAGAAGAATCTCAAAGCGATACTTATACATTTTATTGACATATTAGTTAGGGACTTACTTATAGAAGAACGTGTAAATATCAATAAAATTAATTGAAAAATTAAGTATAAAAGAAAACACATGTTATCAAAATTTTCCGGCCACCTTCACAAGTTCGTAAAAAAGTGGTATTGTAATAGAAAATTACAGTGATCAACAAAATTTACAAATACTATTTTATCGTATTACTATTTTATTAGCTTTAGTAATAAGTACTGTGGCGAAGCAACATGACATTCATACAATCAACGGTTAAAGATTGGCTATGGTACATTTTTTTTCATATTTCTTGCAATTTTGGCGAAATTTCGGCTGAGTTGGAATACTTATAGTTCCGCACACTTTTGCTAACTTCTTCCCAAAGATTTTCTATTGGATCCATGTTGGGCGTTTGGGCTGATAATTTCAAAAACGAAATTTTTTGTCCGAAAACTATTGCTTATCGAAGCTTGCATACATACTTTATTTCGTTATCATGTTACTAAAAATTGTTGCGACCAAATGGGTTAAATAGATAAATGTCTCTTAGAGTTTTCTCTAATAAGGCAAAAAATAGTCTTGTAAGATAACCTTATACATTGTATCATTCATCTGCCTATGGATTTCAAATAACGGAACGATTTTTTTTTAAAGAAAATACTCCTCACGGCATAACGTGTCCACCGCCATGCTTCATTATAGGAATAACATAGGTCGAATCATATCTTTTGTTGTTGGGTCATCGTATGTAGTGTCTGCCATCACTACCAAAAAATTTCAAATTCGATTAATGGAAAAATAGGAACTTTTGTCCAGTTTTCACTTGACCAGACTTTGTGTTCCTTGGAAAATTCCAGTAGGGTACGTCGGTATTTTTTTACCCCTGAAAATTTTTTAACACCGACTCTTCCATAAAGTTCTGCATCACATCAGCATCATAACACGGTAGACTATCTTATTTCAGCAATATTTTCATTCCGTAAATCGCAGTATATTGCAACGGAATTTCCATGCGGATTATCAATGGATTTTCTCCTGATAATTCTGTAGACAGGAATAGTAATTTTCCGGGTCTCGCAGACATATGAAAATTCTAAAAGCCATGGCCAGTTTTATATAATTTTTAAATATCGTTTACACTCGATTTTACCGATCGATGACTTAGCCGCAATATCTCGAGAAGATTGGCCTTTTAGCGACAAACTAATCACTCATTTATGAACAATAATTGTTGAACTTTTCAAATTTGAATCCAAACTATGCTATATACGTTGATTCATTCATAAATACAAACAAAAAACACTTTACGTATAGAAAAAATCTAAAGAATGATAAATGGCCGGAAACTTTTGAGAACATGCATTTTCTTTTATGCTTAATTTTGTCAATTAAATTTATTGACATTTACACGTTCTTCTTTAAGTAAGTTCCTAACTAATATGTCAATAAAATGTATAAGTATCGCTTTGAGATTTCTCTTCATATGTGTATATTTAGAAATGAACAAAAAAAATTTTGCTGGCCGGAAATTTTTGACCGCCACTGTAGGTCGTTTGCCAATGTATAACTATAAAAGGACCGATTGCGATAACCGGCAACTGAAAAATCAGATTCTTAAGTTTTAGTTACCGACAGGCTGCCGAAACTTCACCGAAACTCCTGACTACATGCCGACACATAACCGACACTGCCGGCTATGATCCGATCGATTGCCGAAAGGTATGTGTTTGCTGGGAAGCCAAGAACACTTTTTGAAAATAACGGTGGACAACAATTTCGCAGTTATAATCTTTGTGACTGACGTTACAAAACATCATGGAATGACCTTTAGTTGTTTTAAAATGTATAAAATGTAAATATTCACAAAATATAATTTTGTGTTTCTTAAAAGTTTTATTTGTATTTTTTAAAGATTAAAATATATTGAATGATTTAAAGTTATTGTACTTAGGTATGTTTGAGAACATACGCTTTTCAGCTTGATATGTGCAAGCAAATAAATTAATATTGAAGTATAGTAGAACCTTGCCAATTCGGACCCCGTTAATTCGGATCGCCGGATAATCCGGATTGGTTTGGTCGATTTTATTTTCAAGTTTGAGAAGTTATCGGCAAATTCCCATAACATAAATTTATTTCAGCGTCATATTCTGAATGTAGAAGTATTTTCTGAAATCTTTTCGGAAGAATAGCTCAAGCTTTCTTATTTAAACTTTTTATAATGTTAACTATGAAAGGAACAACAATATATCATTTAAGCTTTGCCCATTTCAGTTTTAACAGTAATCTATTTAACCCATTTGGAAGTGTCATCAAAAGCTCACTGCTTAATAAAGTTTTACTCAGAGCATTGCAAGAAAGCAAAGTAAAATAGTCCTTTAAAACATACTGACTGATAAGGATCGCGATCCGATCTTTGTAATAGTCCATAGGTCCTCTTGGAAACAGTCCTCTTGTGACTGTTTGCTTGTGTTCGTGCCGAAACCCTTCTACAAATCACTTGCGGAAAATCGACATAGGATGAATAAACGAGAATACTCAAGAGAATGCATGACCACGAGGCCCGCAAAACTTGCAGAATATGACAAATTTTATAATTACAAAGTAAACATTATTAATGTTAATTCTGTAAATATTGAATATGATCAGTATAAAGGTGATTTTCTGTGAGTATGTTTTATTTTATTTCATTTGTTCACATTCTCCGGATAATCCGGATTTTCGACAATGGCCTGGTCCCGATTAATCCGAATTATCGAAGTTTCACTGTATATGGGTATAGTTAAAAAGTAATTTGTACGAAGAAATGAGCAGGAATTTAGTTTAAAAGTTAATTTTCTTTTAACAAAATTATCGAATTTGGCAAGAAATTAAGATTTTACACTAATACAAATTTCTACTGATATTGTTTATTCATTTTATCAAAATAATTTAAATTGACTTTGAAGAAAGTCATCTAGGCTGCAACCATACAAATGCGTTATATTGCTCCGCAAGCTATTATTGCAAAGAAAAATTATTTTAAGTTTATTAAAATAATGATAACAACATAATGTAACATTTCTATCAATTTATAATGCGCATTGTATTGGAAATTCATTCTCAATAAATGGTAACAAAGATTTTCCACTGAATAAATGTTAAATAACTGGGTATTTTAGTCAAAGAAAAAGCAGCTGTGATTGATATTTATCCTTTTTCTTTTTATCTAATAAAAATATACTGTGCATGTCGTGGAAATCGAAATGAGAAAGAGAAAGCAATTTGGCAGCGAAATGAAGCTTTATGTTGTTTTGTGTTTGTTGTAGTTTCTTTGTTACGACATAAATTTATGACATTTAATATTGTCAATATTTTATTGAACTATTTTTTATTCATTATCTATTTTATATTAGTTTGTTCAAAGAATTTTGTAATATATGGTACTAAAAATGCATTCCAATTTATAATTTTCTAATCCATTTTGCTTACGGTTGCAGATTGCTTTATTATGTTATTCTCAAACAAAAAATTCATTTTGTTTATAAAAAAAAAAAATATTAAGATATAAAAAATCCTTTTTCCTAGCACTTGTAATGCTTTTAGTGTAGTGATATAGGTAAAGAACTAATTTGATTCTTCCACTTCAATTAATTCCGAAAAGTAAAAATTCATTACTAAAAAAAATTTTTAAAAATAGAAAACAAAGACAAAGCACGTGGATTCTATTTGTATAATATAAACAAATTAGTCTAACATTTAAAGATATATGCTTATATAAGGAATTGCATTTAGACTTTCGTTTATTTTTTCTTCATTTTTTTGAATCTTTTTAATAGCATTTATTATGTTTGGTTTAAATTCACACAATCCCAATGCACACTGTAAACAAAGAGAATTACTTTATAACCTGTGAAAATTCAATACAATTACATTAAAAAATATAACTAAACTTCTTTTGAGTTTCCGTGATTTCAAAAACTGTTATTTATTTTTTTAAAATATTGGAACAAAGATAATTTAATCATTTAAAATTATTTGAAATAACGAAGTTTTTTCCTGACGTTCATTTTCAGAAATGTTTCCGAGTAGTATTTATAATGTATAAAACCTTTGTGGTCTTATTAGGTCGTCATATTTATCCTGCTTGGAGGAATGCATCATTGGTACACTATGTGGCCAACGATAAACGGTCACTTGTGATTTTAGAATGAATACATGTATTTTTTTTTTTTTTTTTTTCAGAGAGAGTCAAAAATATGGTATTTGCTATAGAATTGGACGTGCCAAAAAAGAAAAATAATATCACATTACTTATATTTATCACATATGTTAAATAAAATAAGTTGAAATATATGACATGGACTGGACATGGAGATAACTAGCTAAATTAAATTTCATGTATTTCGCATTTAAACAAATTAATCATCCATAGTCGAACTCACCGTAATTAATTTAATAAAATAGCATGTCCTTAATTTTTTACATTTATTTTATTCATTACAAGTAATTAACAGATTCTAATAGGAAATTGTTACAACACAGATGATCTGCGTTTTCTAAAAGAGCAGTCCAGACTTTCAAGTTTTCGTAATTCAAGACTTATGGAGAAGATGTATACTGAATAGTACAAACCTTTTACAAACTTTTATACTTAGAACGACGTATATCAATTACTAAAAAATGCAATCGCAACATTTTATACTATTTTTAAACATTCACATAATTTACTGTACACATCATTATTATGACTAAAATTTTATAATTTTGTAGCAAATCTTAAAGAGTCAGGTACTTTTGAAGCATTCATGTTGTATAAAAATGAGACTCTTATATTGATCTAATAATTCAACATGCAATTAAAGTTTATATATGAAGTTTGTAACTCACATTAGAGTAGGTATGGATACGATCATTTTTACTCTTGTCGCCATAATGAAAAAATTCTGGAATACTTCTAATTATCTAGTTAACTTAAATGCTTTAAGTGATAAATTAAAATAAAATAAAAATATTATAGCTTGACATGTTTTATTGCTCTTACGGCAACATTTTCAAAAGCAAATAAAATGATAAAAAGGAATTTCCGAAATAAACAGAAAAAAAAAACCCAAATCACGTGAACATGAGCATATAAAAATAAACTGGAAATAAAAATGAATAAAAATAATTGTGAGCGTGACATATTACAAATTATTGTCTTAAAAACCTTTGAAGCATTTCTTTCCATATTTTAGGTAGTTCCATGGAGGCAAATTCATTGCAAATATTGTCTTTACGTATGAAGATTTCTATTGATTCTCTTATGATTGACGGAAAATATGATCTAGAAGGGTATATTATTCTGCTATTTTTAAAATCTATTTGTAATGGTTCTTTGCTATATAATCTTGAGAGAGCTGTAGTTTTCCTATTTTATTTGATGTCTGTTATGTGTTCTTTAATTCTAGTTTTGAGTTTTCTACTTGTTTCACCAATGTAATATTGTTTTGTTCCATCTTGTTTTGTGAATGGTATTTCATATACGCCAGATATTTGATGTGGTTCTATTGGGTCAATTTTCCTACATATTGAGTTTTTTAATTGGGCAGATGGTTTTGCAACTATGGATATATTGTATTTATTGAGTTTATATTTTAAACGTTCAAAAAATCCATGAAAATATTGTAGAGAGAATATATTCGAATTTTGTAGTTTGAAGTTACTATTCTTTTTACCATCCATGCTTTTAATTAATTTGTAACTTTTTAATTAACTTTAACTACAAAATTCGAATATATTCTCTCTACAATATTTTCCTAGATTTTTTGAACGTTTAAAATATAAACTAAATAAATACAATATATCCATAGTTGCAAAACCGTCTGCTAAATTAAAAAACTCAATATGTAGGAAAATTGACCCAAAACAATATTACATTGGTGAAACAAGTAGAAAACTCAAAACTAGAATTAAAGAACATATAGCAGACATCAAATACAATAGGAAAACTACAGCTCTCTCAAGATTATATAGCAAAGAACCATTACAAATAGATTTTAAAAATAGCAGAATAATATACCCTTCTAGATCATATTTTCCGTCAATCATAAGAGAATCAATAGAAATCTTCATACGTAAAGACAATATTTGCAATGAATTTGCCTCCATGGAACTACCTAAAATATGGAAAGAAATGCTTCAAAGGTTTTTAAGACAATAATTTGTAATATGTCACGCTCACAATTATTTTTATTCATTTTTATTTCCAGTTTATTTTTATATGCTCATGTTCACGTGATTTTTTTTCTGTTTATTTCGGGAAATTCCTTTTTATCATTTTATTTGTTTTTGAAAATGTTGCCGTAAGAGCAATGAAACATGTCAAGCTATAATCTTTTTATGTTATTTTAATTTATCACTTAAAGCATTTAAATTAAATAGATATTTTAAAGTGATGTTTATATTATATGTACTTCTAATTATTGTATTAAAAAGATATTCAGGATGAATTTGATTCAAACATTTTAAAATAAGCATGCTTTACTCACATAAACCACGTGCAATTTATAACAAAAATTCTTTTACTTGGTAAGATAATAAATTAAAATTTTGTTACTTTTGTGACCCACCAAAAAGTGTAACATTCCAAAATTGTGTTTGACACAGAAATCCTGTGAATTACAAAAGAATATAGAGATAAAATTTGCATAATATAGCAGAGTAATTGTATCGTTTAATGAAGAATTAATCATTGAGTTCATCTGGTTACACATGAATTAGTTACATATAATTATACAAAACGCTAACTGTTACTCATCTGACGTTATTCTTATGGCAGTTTGCCCATTAGGAAATTTTAGCATACATCAATATTAAACACTAAAAAGTCCCATTTAATTATGTTTTGATAATTTTATTTTTTACATAAAACAACTTCTTATGCTGTTTAAAGTTTAAAATAACATTAAAATATTTTTTTTAAATATATGAAAATAAAGTTTCTAAAACTTCAAAATTTTATCAATCTAAGAGAATTAATGTCAACGACAATTCAATTTTTTTTGTATCATATAATGTGGTCATCAGATTTAAACTTGAGAATTGCTTCTAAACTTCGTGGCTCTAAGTTTTTTATTTGATAATCATCATCTACTAAGTCAGTACTAAAACAATAAAAGTCCCAGTTTTTCTTACGAAACAGAATAATTTATTGTCTTCATTATCAATAGTATAATTTGCAATTTTTTCCCGTATCTTTATTGATTTAATGAAACATAAATTCTTTGTGCGAGTCATGTTATATATATTAGGGTGTGTCGATTTTTAATTTTTTTTTGTTTCCAAATTCCAAATTGATAAAAAGTTGCTACTAGACACCACAACGTACCACAAAAAATTTTGGATTTTTAAAAAAATGTTTAGGTCTCCCACACAAGGCCTAAAATTTAGAAATTTTACTTAAAAAGTAAATATTTTGTTTAAAACCTAAAACACTTTTTTTTAATTGTAAGTTAAAATTCCACTAACAATAAGCAGATAAAACAATAGAAAATGTATTTCAAAAATTTAGCACAACATTTAGGTCTCCCGCACAAGGCCTATAAGTCCTAAATTTCAGCCAATTTTTGAACATTTTTCAGTGCTTTGATAATTGTGTTGTTGCTGGTTTAAAAATTAAATGTAACTAAAGCCTCGCTAGGCTTGATTGGAATTGTTGAAAGAAATGAAATAATAAATCACATTTCAATAAAGTCAAGGGCTCATTTTGAAGCGATGGGGTGGGGGAAAGCCAGACTTTTGCGCCGCGGTGACGCAACACCTATGAATCACCGCGCACTCGTCTGTCAGCGAGCGAGCATTACGTTTGTGTTTTAGTGCGATAGTCTGTGCTCAACTCTTTAAGATCAACTTCTGGTACATCGCTTTCAATTGCAACACAATTGACAACATGCAGATTTTGGTTGCTTAGAAGTTGTTTGCCAATAGGCCCGCTAAATGTGTTTGGACCAGAATTTGGCCCATCAAGAGCAACCGTAATTTTTCTAAGTAGCAATTCATTCAAACGTAGTAGACACATAACTGCCTGCAGTGGCTGTTGTATTTCATTTTGAAATAAGGTAATAACTCCATTTGAAGTGTCTGTGTTCGCTGCCGTACCATCACAACCAATAGCTTTTAGTTTTTTAAGATCGACAGTTTTTTCTTCACAGTACTTTACAAGTGATGTAACTATTTTCTTTCTTGTTCCATTTATGGGAGTTACATGACTGAAATACTGGGATCCACATTCTTCGACAATAGATATGTGTTCTTACATTAAAGATTTTCGGACACTTTTACCAGCTACAATTTCTTTTGTTATGATTTCATCTTTACGTCAATCAAAGTAAATGGCCAACTGATCGGATGTTCGAGTTGAGCTTACTTCTTTAGGAGACTTAAGTCTTTCACGTGCTACTTTTGATTTGTCGATTACTGCTTCTTGGTTCTCCGCAGTAACGACATTTAAGTCTAGCAAAAGTGCAGTAGCTAACTGAGCTCCAGCTCTACTAAAGATGCCAGTGTGGTCGCAAGCTCGTGAAAACAAGGACAAGCATTGTGCAGTTCTTGTTTTACTTCTACACTTGAAACATTTTTTTGACTCGTATCAAGTACATTTATTTCAAAATCACTATCTTGACATGATGCGTGAGACATTAAACCATCTGTACTATCACCAGAATCAATGTTATCAACAGATTATAAGTTTACCTGCAATAAAGCTCGTGACCAGGATTTTCTTTTTAATCACTTTTTAAGCTTTTTGGTTTCATTTTTGTCACACTCCCCAATTGACATCTATCTAGGACTACGTTGGTCGAGCAAAAACTCGTGTTCTAGTGCCGGGACTTTTTTGTCAATAGAGCAAATACAGTTGCTAATGTCACATTTGCAAGTACAAATATCAAACAATGCAGTTTCAGTTTTTGACTGAAAGCTACTTACTGCATCTTTGTAGGAGTTAGGATACTTCCTTTTAGGCCCTAAACACTTTTTAATTTTCTCAAGCTTCTCATATAGTTTTAAAACCATAAATATTGTGTTTTTGGTGCCACAAACAGGAACTGAAACTCTTTTCCCCATTTCCTCAAGTTTTAAAGCAACTCTTAACGCAATTACCTTCTTTGCAGGCTGATGTATTCCCTCCTGTTTCATTTCAATGCGTAACCACTCAAAATACTTCAAAACATCCATCTTGATTGGCAGAACATTAAACTCACTCACATCAATAGGTTGCCCGATAACCGGCCTGACGGTAGTTTGTCTAGTTAGATGCGGTTTTTTACTCTTAATGAACAACAACAACACTCACTCAATTGATTCTTACAACAAGACTATCGCACTAAAACACAACCATGATGCTCGCTCTCTGTCAGACGACTACTGACAAGTCTGCGCGATGATTCATTTGTGTCGCGTCACCGCGGCGCGACAGTCTGACCTTCCTCCACCCCATCGCTTCATGTTGACGCCTACCATATTGAAATGTGATCTATAATTTCAACAATTCCAATCAAGCCTAACGAGGCTTTACTTAAATTTAATTTTTTAAACCAGCACCAACACAACTATCAAAGCACGGAAAATATTAAAAAATTGGCTGAAATATTGGCTTTTAGGCGGGAGATCTAAATGTTATGTTAAGTTTTTGAAATACATTTTCTATGATTTTTTGTACTTATTGTTAGTGGAATTTTGATTTGCAATTTAGAAAAAAAAGTGTTTTAGGTTTTTTTAATTCTTTTGTTAAAAATTAATTTTTATGTAAATTTTCTAAACTTTAGGCCTTGTGCGGGAGACATTAATACAGTAAACATTTTTTTTTAAGTCCAAAATTTTTTGTGGTCAGTTGTGGTGTCTAGTAGCAACTTTTTATCAACTTGGAATTTGGAAACAAAAAAAGATTAAAAAAGTTTAAATCTAATATACAAATTTTGTAGTAGATAGTTTCATTATTTATGGCTTTAACAAGCTACACTTAATAAGTTTTCTTCGTTGTTGGTAGTTTCTCAATAAATCGTGTTGTTGTTTTATTTCCTATATGACACAGTTTCACTTACTTATTTTTATAAGTTAGTTAATCTGTAGTAAACGGTCTAATCTGTATAAATTGCCAAATTAAACTGTATTCCTTATGACTGCTTTTTTTGGACGAATTTCCTTTCACTCATTTCATTATACAAAAATTTAAATCAAGTCTAAAGCATCTTTACAAGGATTTTTTTTTTAATGTGTTATTTAATTTATCAAAGAAAATTGGTATTTTCTCGACATAAACGCAACGTTCTATATTTCTTTAAAATGGAAAGAAAAAAAACGAAAAAAATATATAGTTTTAGAAAATACATTATATTCGTTAGAATTTTGTGAAAGAAAGTATTTACAGTAAATTGGTTATGAGTTAAATTGTCTGAATAAAAAGCCTAAGAATTTAATTTTCACAACTGAGCCAAAAAATGTTCTAGTTGGATTCAATATCTTAATTTGTATTGCCAATGTTCTACCGGCAATCTAAATCAAAGATCTGGATTCGAGTCCTGACATGACCATTTTTTCGCTGAATTGAATATATTAAACTCGTATGAAAACTTTAGAAATCTGATACACAATAACCCAAATCCGTTTTCTGAGAAATTTGATTATAAAGATTGAATTAGTTCTTAACAATGGAAAGAGAGCACAAACAGCATTGAACTCAACTTTCTTCCTACGCAAAATTTTTTAAAGAGGTTTTATTTTAATGTATTTCTTAAAAGTCAAATTTTAATATGAGCTATTAAAAAAAGCATTGATTTCTGGGCACTGGCAAAAGTTCTTAAAGAATGTAACAAGTCATTCTTTCTAATGAATTTTACATTTCATAAAAGCGTTCATTTTCCTTTTTTTAACTCAAAAAATGTTCAAAAAAGCGTTCCACAGAAGAAGTGTCAAAAAGCATGTTCGTATTTGCCTTTGTAAGTAAAAAAGGCTCTGATTGATATTTATTCTTTTTAGTTAATAAAAAGATACTGCCGTTGGTGTAAAAATAGAAATAAGAAAGAAAAAGTAATTTTGCAGAGAAATGAAATTTTATGTTGTTATATGTTTGTTGTATTTTCGTTTTCAAGAAATAAATGTGCATCATTTAAACAAAAATAGCGATTGATGTTTGTTATTTCTTTTTTTCCCTAAAATTTCAGTACTCTTTTGCTCATATATACCTACAAATACTTTTAAATATAATTGTTATATTAAAAGTATAAAAATTACATTTTCTCATTCTTATAAATGTCAAATTTATTTATACACTTATTTCTTGATTTCCAATGAATCACGTTATATTCTTTATGATAAAATGATCATAGCCTCGGAAAACACCACATCTTAAGCGACTGTTGTGTGTTAATTTGAATTAAAATAATTCATGTGATTATAATGATGTTTTGTCTATGTTTGTTATTATGTATTTTGTAATTATTAAATTATGCCAATGTTCTTTTTAGGATATGCATGAATGTACGGTGTATTTAATAATATAATATGAATGAGTGTATCTTAGAAATGTGTATGAAAGCATATGAATAGGATAATTATGTAAACATAAAGATATAAGTGTTTATTAGGAAAAAATTCGATCCAATCATTAAACGGTATTTTGCAATCATAACTGTTGAAGTACATTAATATTTTAAGTCATCAACATTGTTGTTTCTTTATCTTATTTACACGTAATATTAATAATAACCAGAAATTCTGCTTTTTGACAGTTTAGTGTCACACTCGATGCAGAAATACAAAAATTATTACTGTATTTATTGTATGTCTGTTTTATTATGTTTTAAAGTGTATAAAATTTAAAAAAATCATTTGAAACGATTTTTCTCACTGGCTATAATGTAATGAGTTACTTTCGACTGTTCCTGTAACTAAACGAAGCATGACCTTCACTTGAAATAGGAATAATGCTTTTGTAATCGTCAATAACTCCAAAAATATCTTGACATTATGTATATATTTACAAGAATCAGAGCACGGACAGACTAACCAACATCATATTTTTTATCAACTTTGTTGCAAAATGTTAAACGGGCATATTTTTCTTAATAAGATTATTAGCATTTTACTGTACTAACTCAAATACTTGACACTTTACGAAGAGTTTTGCGCAAGAGAATACGATATTTTATCGTATTCTCTGGCGAATGAAAAATATTAAATACACTTATGCCAATGTATCCATTGCTAATGTATGCAAACATAATAAAAAAACAAATGAAGTTGTACAAAGATTGAAAAAATGAAACTGAATTTAAATTTTGTAAATTGCAGTGCTTTCATATGAATCACCTAGAAGATCGCTGATAGTATGTAACTTTGTCACAAAACTTTTGATCGCATCATTTTAAAATGAATTCCAAGATTCAACTTACAAATTATAGCATTGGAAACTTACCGTAAAATATTGGGTCGCAAAACGCTTATTCAGTTTCAAATACAACGTGTTTCACCGTAAATAAAGTTGCATTTACAAAGCAAATTTTGCAAAAAACAAACAGATTCAGCCAGGTGGGGAGGACTACTAATTGGTTTGAGCTCAACAAGCCCCACCCATGCAAAAAACAAGCATACAGAAAAACTCTCTAATGATGTTATCTTTTGTTTGTATGAAGTTGTTAATATACTGTAAAGTTCTGAAATAAAAGGAATCTCACACTCTCTATGATGTAGCCTGAACTGATAATCGCAGTCCAAAAAAGTGTGGCGCAAATAATAGAAAGTTCTAACTCCTATACAGCAAAGGTAAGAAATTCTATTAAAAATTGCATTATATGACGCTTCAATTTTTTTAAGTTATTACCGTCAACTAAAGTTGACTAACTTAGACTACCGTTGACTACCGTTATAACGCTTAGCATTTTTAGATGCGTTTTATTTATATAAATACGTAGCACCTATAGTCACTGCTCAATCCGATCGTTCATCCATCTGTCTGCTCATAAGAGTGCAAAAATTACTTAAGGGGGTAGGATACCTTTAAACCATAAAAATTTTCGAATTTTTTTTATTACATATTTTGATTCTGTAACCATTTCTGAACAATACGCTAAAAACCGCATTAAAAAATTCCCATTAGTTTACTAATTATGGCAGTTTCAAGGTATCAATCATAATAAGCGAAATGTGATAATTAAACTTTGCATCGCATTTATTCAAAACGATGAATTTTGATACTGCGCGCAGTGTTACTAAAAAACTATACATGGCAATCAAAAGAAATTTTTACCACATATTCATTTCTGTATTATCTACAACTTAAAACCAGAAAAAGGTAAAATTTTGTTTGTTTTTTTGTTTTTTCTTTGAAAATATTTTTAAAAAATTGAAAATTTTTAATTTTTTAAATTATTAAGTAATTTTTTTCATTTAGACAATATTTTTTACAAATATTCTGGTTTTAGTATAAAGATACATCTATTATGCATTTATTTTCACCAAAATGTCTTCTTTATATGCATATTTTCAAAATTTATCATGCGCGCAAGACGTGCTGTTTTTTTTCTCTCATTATTTTGTATATTTTTTTATTTATCATTTCCATATTTATTTAAGAATTTATAAATAAATATACATATTTTTTATATAAATTTAAATATGAGCTTCATATTTAAATAAAGTTTGATTTTTATTTTTGAATTATTACACAAGTTTTGAAGCTTGGAACATAGCGGTATTTTTTGCTTTTTCCACGTGTTCAAAGGTATCCTACCCCCTTAAGCGAATCGTTTTAAATTTAAAATCTCTACTTTTTTCATAATTTTATTGTTTCATTTCAATTTTATGTAAATCGGATGTATATTACAATTAAAGAGCAAATCAAAGTTATTCTGCTGCGTTACGGCCAGAGGGTAAAATTAGATTCAAGTACATTTTTATGATGTTACATTCTTTCGAACAGAATAAAATTCTTCTGCATCTATGAAATATATAGTAAAATATATATTCAGTAAAATCTGTCTTGCAAAAAAATATTTGTTATTAAGTTATAAGGTCCCTCAATAGTATTCCATTATATAATTATATGGGGAGATACATTGTTTTGGGCAAAGTAAAAAAAATAATAATAAATAAATAAAAATAAATCAGTTAAGTTTACGGAAAAAACTGCTGGCAGCATTGTTGCCAGCTGTTTTTGCCGTAAAAATTGCAGTAAAATCAGATGTAATGTTTTATTACATTTAATTTTACTGCAGTTTTTGCATTAAATTTAACTTTTTTTTCAGTGGGCACAATTTAATTAAACTATTTCAATTTTTATGAAATAATATACGTTGCTGCTCTTACACCTGCATTTGAATAATTTTAAAGCTTAGTTATAGTACGAACGCACATCATTTGCTACGTTTGACATGCAATTACTGACTTGTTGATTAACAGGAATGCTTGAGACTCCATTTCCTATGGCTTTTTGTCATATTCTTGACGCCAACTATCACTCCTCTGAATTTGTGTTTAAAATTAAGAAACACGTGTACTATACGTGGTACACCAGGCAGAGCTTTTCAGAATGCTCATAGTGCATTGCTAAGACGTTTTTCTATATCTTCATACAGCATTAATGGCTATAATTAATCACAGTGAAGTGCCGATTATTCGGACCGGTCGGGACCTAAGCCAATCCGGTTAATGAGAATTCAGAATAATTTGGCAGCTTTAAAAATGGCTATGGTAATGCTCTTAAGGCATTTTCCTTTCACACTTCTTCCAGGATCTAGAATGCCAGTTGTTATGATGCACATTTTAACGAATTAGAAATAATGCGTTTAAAAGTTTTTTTTTTATTTTATAAATATTTTTCAGATTTTAATTTCTTTAAAATTGGAACAAAGTTATACCTATAAAAAAAACTAGAAGTACTCATAGAAATATCTACATGTATATATATACATACACTGTACGAACAAAGCAAACGAAGAAGGGGGGAGTGGGACGTTCCTCTTTCTGATGTCACCATGGAAGAAAAGAGGCAATTTTTGACCCCTTCAGCGAATCAGAAGATACAGATGGATTATCCCGACGGAAAAAATATGCATGGGACTCTAGCGTGTTACAAATTAAACAGTGATTTATTGCACTTTTGGCGATTATATTATTTTAGGATTAATAAGTGCTAACGTTTAATTTTTGCAACATTATTCAGAATATATCCTACACCGTCTAAATAAGTTTCACTTGAAAAAATTTAGAGAAGGCGCGAAAAAAATATTTTTATAATCGATCGAGTCAATCTAATTAATCGAAGCTGTGCTGTGTTTAAGTAAGATTAAGTACACACAAACGAATTACGCTTTCAATGTTTGCAATCATAAAAAAGATTCCTTTGATGTGAAAAAATATATTTAAAAACATTTCAATACGGCCGTGCAATTCATATTCTAAAATGTCTTACAAACAAACGTATAAACATATATATTTTTCTCTGGTAGTACGTAAAAGCAAAATTTATATAAATAAAATAAGTTTTGCATCTTTTGGAAAACAAACTATAATATTGAAATATCACCCTCATAAAATCATAAAAACTTACACCACATGTTTTCTGTTTAGCAATGTATAGCTAATGAAATATGTCTACCTATTATTCCTTCGGCAAACGGATTTTAGGTATTAGCATGACATATTGTTGTTTATCAATAAAAATTTCTGAAACTGGGCTTAAAAACATGGATTTTCATCTTATATGCCATAAGATACAAATGACTCTTTTTCAATAAAAAGTTTAAGATATCTTGAATTATCTCTCAACATTCAGAAATTATTTATTGTGGGCCATTATAGGAGACTTGGATAAGATTTTATTATTATCATTATTGTGTACTACATTACTTTATTTAGCTTTAAAGTTTTTCTTTTTAGTTTGACAAACGATAAATATTGATCTGGGTTATATTGGCACAATAATAGTTTTCATTGCAAAATTATAAAGTAATTAAAACTAATTTTGCATATATATATATATCTATATCTATCTATCTATCTATCTATCTATCTATCTATCTATCTATATATATATATATACATGAAATAATAAATAGATTTTCGGGAAATAACACCTGTGGTCTGACGAAAAGAAACTGTCGTCGATTCACGCTATGAAGGTCATTGGTCATAGGAAAATTTCTTCTTGATTTAGCGATAGGAGTTAAAAGCAATAGAGATGTGATCTATGGGAATTTCTCCAGAAAAAAAATGCAAGAAATCAATTTTTAGTCTTTTATTCTTTTTAAGCACTTTCAGCAGTTATTCCACTCCTCTTCAGTCGCCACAAATTTATAACAGACACAAATTTATCACCGCAAAAAGAATAAGAAGAGACTGCCGGGGGTACATTGCACTCCACAAATATTCCAAATTTTTGTAAGAAGATATGGGAACCTTAGTAATTGTAAGGTCAAAAGCATGACGCTCCTTAAAGCCAAAATACTTTCGCAAAATTCTAAGCTAACCTAGCCCCTCCCCTTTTTACGCAAAGCTTTGAAAAATCCTTTAGGATCGTTTTCAAAGTAAAGGTAATCCAACCCGCTCCCTACTACTGGCTGATGGGCGTGACTAGACGCACGGATTATTTAACGAATCGCGTAACGGATTATTTAACGAATCGCTTAAACTGTAGAGTACCTTATTTACTGGTGTATAATGCGCACTTTTTTCCAAAAAAGTTAGGGCAAAACGCCTAGGTGCGCCTGATACACGAAATAATTTTTTACTGTTGGATGCAGTCGAACGATATACATGTGAAACAAGAAATTATTCAAAGCATATATTAAACATCCGAAAATGTTACTTAATTGGAGTATTACTGCATATTTATTTCAATCCTTGCAGTTTTTTATACCACGGAGCTAATGACATTATATAAACGCTAATTAGTAATTCTTTTTACCGTCACTCATTTCTATTTAACGTCATTCTTTTATAACCCGACGTCTAAAAATGCATTTTCGTCTTGTTTTCTGGTCTAGTGTAATGTTTGTTTTACTGAAATTCATTTAGTCATTCTTCATTAGCGTATCAAAATTACGGTGCGCGATACGAGATTTTAAGAAATCGCCATTTTTTCTTGTAAAGTAGGGGTGCACCTTATACACGCGCGCGCTCTATACACGAGTAAATACTGTAATTTGCCTACGAAATGCTTATGAATTCCTAGCAGACGATTAATTAAATAATAAAACAAAATTAAAGTTTCGATAAATGTTTTTTAATTCTAAAAAGGAAAATGGATTTGTGTAATGCATTTAAGATTTCGCAATAAGATATTGACATTCAAGAAACATTCTAGCTCTTTTTAAGAAAATAACCAGTAGATTATGCTAAGATAAATAAAATAAAAATAAAAGAACTTTAGCCGTTAAAAATATTAATATATTACGGAAACTGAGTATAAAAGCATGATCCTATAAAACGTTAGAACAAACTCAAGGCGGGAAAAATAGCGATTTTTTTTATTTATTACATATATATATTTTATATATAAATATTTATTAAGTTTCATTTTTTATTAGTTTTATGTACTTAAGGTTTTGAATTAGATTAATATTCTTAGACTCTAAATTATTAGTCTTATAAGTACTATACTCAGGTGGTACATATGTAATACGCATATGGTAAAATGAATTTATTCAGTATATTTGTAATTCAATAAGCAACTTTTTTCTTTACTACATACCCCAACGCTGTAAGAAATGCTGTTTATTTAACTGTTCCATTATTTCCACCGCTCAAATTCTAATATTTTTACATGAGTTTTTTTTTTTTTTTTTTTTTTTTTTTTGCTAAAAAAACTGAGGACGATCTATAACCGGGCTAATTTTTATTTTTTAGATTTTTAGATTTTGGTTGTATATTTTTTATATTACGATTGTTTCAATTTGAGAACAGGTTCTGTCCGGTTTCGACAGTTAATATATTTTTTTTTTCTTTTAATATAATTTGAAACCAAAATTTTTAACTTATTATAACTTATTTTTTATATAAAATAAGTTATAAATACTCTTTGCTGTGCTAATTTATACATGCTCTTTGCAGGTTTCTGGTATGCTTTATTATAAATAAACATTTTACAATTTACTAGAAGCTTCAGTACACTATGACATTTCTCGTTTCATTTTATTGTGCTTCTGTTATTTAAAAAAAAAAGAATTTAATCTACATTTCATAAATACATACTAAAAAAATATTGTTCAGAATAAATTTTAAATGTTAGAAACATATGTTAGGAAATCTCTTAATGACATCAATTGAAAAAAAATATTATGACTTTTTTAAAAATCGGAATAAAAACAAAAAGTAATTTTAATCAAAAATACAATCGTGCTTTCATAAAATTTTCTTTTTTTACTGTATAACTTTATTTTATTTGTATAATCATTTTGTATCACAGAATGGAATATTAATGGCCAACTTATTTAATGGATTTAATAATTTACTATTTTTTAGAATTCACAGCATTTCAATATGCAATACGCAATTATGTTTAAAAAATGAAAATTTAATTTTTTTTTTAAGTTTATAAAAATGTGCATTTTTACAAATCCATACCACGTTTATAAATGTTCATGCTTTTGACCATGTTTTTGAAAGATTTTTAAATGAACATTACACAAATCAACGCTTGGATTTTTAGACGCATCTAACTTTACATTAAATATATATTTTTTTTACTGAAATATACATAAATAGTGCAAAAATATAAAATCTAACACATATTCATGTACTTTTAATTTTAAAAAGAAAAAAAACTGATAATTTATTTCATGCACATATTTATAAAAGGTACAGAAAAGTTTAAATCTCCAATTTAAATACAAAAAAAAGTTTTGGCAATTTAAAAAATTTAACTGAAGAAAACATGAACATGGAGAAAAGGCTAATTAAGTTTTTTATTTGTGCTACGAATTAAAGGTGTAAAAACACAATTTGCAATATATTGCGATATTCTTGTCTAAAAATGAAGTGTCAAAATATTTTCAATTTACCGGCATTTATACACCATTCTAAAACATAAAATCAATCTTAACAAATAGTCCAGGAGTCGGCCGTCGATTTTCCCATGTATCGAGTACAAGGACGGGACATACATCAAAATGTAGGTTTTAATGTGCACATTAAGAATATCACTGGCTGCGAGGTCCTATCCTGCCGGAACGCAAGGCAGCCGCACTTTTATGACGTCAATTTTGAGTGTTTACCTATGTATCGAGTACAAGGACCAGACATGCATCAAACTATAGGTATCAATGTGCACATTAAGAATATCACTGGCTGCGACATACATCAAAATGTAGGTTTCAATGTGCACATTAAGAATATCACTGGGTGCCAGGTCCTATTCTGCCGGAACCCGGTGGCAGCCGAACTTTTATGACGTCAATTTTAAGTGTTTGCCTATGTATCGAGTACAAGGACCGCACATACATCAAAATGTAGGTTTCAATGTGCACATTGAGACCTACATTTTGATGTATGTCCGGTCCTTGAACTCGATACATAGGCAAACACTCAAAATTGACGTCATAAATGCGCGGCTGCCTTGCGTTTCGGCAGGATAGGACCTAGCAGCCAATGATATGCTTAATGTGCAGATTAAGACCTACATTTTGATGTATGTCTGGTCCTTGTACTCGATACATAGGAAAATCGACGGCCAACTCCTGGACTAAAATGTTGCAGTAATCTACTCTCAGAGGGAACATATTTTCTTTGAACTATTTCCACTTTCAGTAAATTAAAAAATAAATAAGTTAATTAATTAATAAAAATTTATATGGAAAAAAGGTCAAACAATTTTTTTTCTAACTGACTCCTGCTGACATTTAAATAACTTTAGGCGTAGTTTATTTCATAGATATAAATGTTCAACAATAACGTTTTTCTAAGATGCTAAATTGTAAATTTCCTTTATTTTATCAATAATATTTTTAAGAGACAATAAAAAAATACGGATTATCTTAAATAGATAATATTTTACCAGAAAGCAATTTACAAGTATATCTGTATTTGTACAATTTAAAGTAATATAGTTCATTATTTCCACAATGGCATGTACTTACATTTAAAGTTGACAGTCAAAATTCTAAAGAACTTAATATTTTCAGATTTTCAAGTATTATAGATGTCTAAAAACTATATGTGACACCTGTCAACTTCTAAGACAAAAAAGTGAAAATAATTGGAAAAGAAAATACTTTTTATCTGTTTTGGCGTAACAGGATTTTCAATAATGCTTCCTGAAATATGAATTAACGTTTTATTTTTTTTATAAATTGTTTTAATGTTTTTCTTTAAATTTAAAACTTTGACATTATATTTTTTTCGTCAGACATTAATTATAAAAAAGTCTAAAACGTAAGACGATAAAGACTGTAAATTCAAAACATTATCTCTTGTATAGTGTGTAATCTTCTGGATAAAATAATAAAACATTAATAAACAAAACAATAAAACTACTTTTTTGAATCCAAAGCTATTACTTAAATCATTCATTTCATTGGACGTGGAGCTATACATGCAGCACGAGTCGTTGGCCTTTCACTGAAGTTTTTCATTCCATTCAGTGGGGCACAAACATACAGAGATATGTTTTAAAAAATGCTATTTATTGCAGAATTATAACACACAAAAAAAAGAAAATTTATTGATGACACTGACAGAGGTTCTACTATAATATCTAATTCAGAGATCAAGGAAATTTAATTACATGTTTTCATTAAAAAAAGGGATAGATGGAATTTTTACACTTACCTATCAAATTACCAAAATGCACCACTCATAATTTTTATCTTTTAAAGGAAAGATAATTGCATACGATACATGGCTCTATTTTAAATGAAACTAGTCGTTGGGGGCGTAATACTTAAGCATCAGGGATATGCATATTATAAAATAGGAACATAAAACATTTAAACTATTTATAAAACGCATTAAAATTCCAAAATAGAATTTAAACGTATATTTAAATACTTTTAATTGATAGTAATGCTCTATTACAGAGTTCTGTATAATTCATTATCCTGGCGAACTATTTCGCCATATAATATAAAACGCCAAACTACTTGAAAATTATACAAACTGGCATAACTTTATTTTAAATAACGAAACAAAAATAAATCAGTAAAAGATTTATAAAAATAGAAATAAAACAGCGAATAAAAAATCACTTTATGACATGAAAAACACGTGTAACGAGTTTAATGTGACGTGAATGTAACATTTACGATAAGGCGTGATCGATATTTAACCTTATGGTTTTGCGATAGTTATTTGGTCGACGTCATAATCAAGTAATATCGAACTGCATAGAAGAAACATCTTTATAACTCCATAAATGATAATCACACTAACTAACAATTTACAGCATCTCATTTCCAATTGAAATATGTCTTTTGATTGAAATTTGATTGAAATACACGGCCATGAAAAATGCAAGAGTTTGGAAAATTATGACTACAAATATGTCAGACTAATAATCTGATCTGCTTCATTCTTTTGCAAGATTTATATTGTTTTACTGACTTTTACTTTCACTATTTAAAATAAAGTAATTTGAAAATTTTTATACACCTTTCGTCACAATGAGTACTTTGAGATTCCGAAAAAACAGTTTCGGATAATCGAGGTTACTGTTCTTTAAAACGCTTCTTGTAATTATTACGTACCAAGTACACATTAAATTTCTAGTCTCTATCTAAGTTTTTTCGGAAGATAGATCGTTTACAGACAGACGGACAGCTATACTTTTTTCTTCTTAAAATATGTTTTTCTGAATCTCCAGTGTCTGAAGCATGTACATCCGTCTTAATTTTTTTTCCGAATTTCATAGCGATTGTAAGGCTTTCCCTATACTGCATATAAGAGGTAAACAAAACCATGATGAAAACTACATCTTTTTTCCCCTTTCTGGCAGTCTACATTTGAATTTAATTATATATAAATTTCTTCAAAATTTTTAGATAAAAAGTTTTTGTGTGCAACTTAACTATGACGTCAGAAATAGGAGTCGTATTTTTGTCATTTATTTCAAGGAAGAAACAGTGCTCGATCATAAGACTCAGGTTTCTGACACTTTTCCTATTATCTCCTTTGGGAAAATTCATCTTAAGCTTTTATGATTTCCCAAGAGAAAATGGAACTATCTTCACAAAAGTAAATGACGTGAAATTCAGGATCAAATGTAATGTTCACAACAGAAGAAGTTAGAATTCTTATATTATTCGAAAAATACGAGAAAGCTGCAATTTGGAAACGTAAAAATAATAATAATAATAATATCTTATAAATCATTTGTTTAAATAAGGTACCCTGGGGTAATAACGCCAGACGGGGTAATAACGCCAAGTGCTTATATTTTGCATAATTATGAAATAATCAGGTAAATGACACCCATGTGCTCTGCGCAAAAGGGTTTTGAGTCATATAAATCGCAAAAAACAGCTTCAAGTTAATTTGTTTCATTTTTAGGTCTTATTGTTTTTACAAACAACTAAAATTAACGCTTGATCTAAAATTTGCAACATACGTTTTGTGATGTGAAGACTATCTTTTTATCCGGAAATGCTTTGTTAATTACATAAATTTGTAGTGCATTTCATGTACTTTTAAAATGTTGTTGAAGATTTTGGATATCTTCTCGAGATAATTTGTAATTTAAAATGTACTGCGCAATAACTATATCGGGGTAATAACGCCAATCCTTGACATTAATACCCCGGTTGATTCCCTACAGTGGCCGAGCTACATCCTAAATACTGATTCAAATAAACACAGTTAAAACTGTGCAATGTTTCTCATATTTCTATTTAAGCGGTCCTTTTTAAGCAAAAAGAAGCTTACGGTCTGATATTCTTTTGCCTCATCCCCACCCCTCCCACACCATACCTTTATTTTTCTTACACTTTCACAAAACATTGAACATTTTCAATAGCTTAGAATGCAATTTGTCAATTTCTAAGTTTGTAGAGTTTGTATTTTTAGAATTGGGCTATCTACATGCAATTATTTCATCTCATTTCATAGTTTTGTTTGCATGGCGTTATTACCCATATAGGTGGGTAATAACGCCAAATAGCATTAGTCAAGAAAAAACGCCATTACATTTTATGAATACATGTATGTTAAATTATTTTATTTTATTTAGATAGTCAATGAGTTGCTGTATCAGATCCTATATTTGTTTGAAAAATACAATCTAAAACTAAGCCGTGAAAATTGGTAGAACCTTAACGTGGCGTTATTACCCCAGGGTACCTTATATGAATATCTGCCCTCTAGTATTTAAAAAATGAAATTTGAGATGGATGAATAATTTGATATTAATTACAGTTCACGTAATGCTAAAATTTAGCGTGTAATTTAAACCATTATTTTTTCGAATGCATTTGCATGTACACGCATGCAAGAATAAATTTTGAAGAATTACTGAAAATCAGTAAGTGCTTGTTATCAAGTTTTTCTTTTAATTTCTTTTTTTCTTATAACTAATATGAATATCTTTCGTGAATTGTAATTTTACAAGTTATTATACACAGTGTAACAATGATTTAACGAAAAAAATACTAGGAGTTTCTTATAACTTTTAAAATGTAACAGTGCTAGATTATTAAACTAATGCTAATTTAAAAATGAACACTTGTCTGCAATCGTACTCGACATAATCTGTTGTAATTTTCAGCAAATCGTGTAAAGAAAATTGTCTTCAAAACCGCAAATCATGTGTGATTTGGATCAAAATAATTATTTGCAACAGACAGTTTTCATAGACTGTATAGCTTTTTTTCTTTACATTCGATACATTATTCGGAAACTGGACGCAGTTTGGAAAAAAAGGTGATATATAATTTTTTTTAAGCTTTTATTATTTTTTTCATTTTTTAATCTAACTCCGCATTTATTTCCAAACTCAATTTTTTTTTATTTACTATAAAAAGTATAGTGCACATTTCAAACTGTTTTTTTTGTATGTAAGGGAGGCCGAGGCACATTATTCATAGGGCAAGTTTTATTTTTTATTTACGCGCTTTATTTTTTTAATGAGTCACTACATGATTCTAACGAGTAAAGTGTCGGAAATAGCAGCATTGCACATGCCATCTACAAATGTTATAGTATTGTAGCTGAAGTGAGGATAGCTGTTTTTTTCTTCAATTCTATGTAAAATTTCAAAATAAAATATAAGGTAAATTAAAAAATATAAGAAAATGTGAATTCATTTTACTTTTTAAGAGAGTTCTCTTAATTAGTTCATATTCTGTTAATTATACCTTGGTATTCATGAGCTACAACAGTGATATCGCAATGTGTATGAACCCCTAAAGTGCTTAGAATGTAATTCTAATTAGCATCTAATATTTCTACTGCAATGACTAGCACTTTCAAAGAAACTGCTTCTTAAGTTCTAGTCAAACTTCCCCTGTTGCTTGCTAACGTTCCTTCTGCATTCAAACAAATTTTTCTACATTAAAAGAAGTTAGCCTTGAAAAATACTACTTCGGCAAAATTGCATATTCGAAATTTTCCGTTAAAATAGCTCCATCTATAACAAAACTTTTCATAAATCTAGTTCGTATATTCTAATTATTTGATTAAATACTCGTAAAATAGATTAAATAACAAAATTTCAAACTAAAAAAGAGTTATTTGCATTTACTTACAAAAGAACATATTAATAGAGTATTACTGTCTTTAAAAGTTCTATTTTTACCGACATGTCCTGGTTCAATTTTAATTTACATCTTTTTTAAAAGAATAAATCGAAGAAACCAAAAAGATGTATTGCCACAGCAACTGTCTAACAGGTTCGACTACTATCGAAAAGAAGACATTCTATGCAGGTTAATTGCGAATGCAGTTCAAGAAGCAACACGGCTTCAAAAGTGAAATAAGAAGTTATGTATACTAACTGATTCTCCTGTTAAAAATCAACAGAAATAGCAAAAAAATATTTATCTAAAAAATCGGAACTTCAAAACGAATCAGATAAAAGACGCGTGAAAAGCTTAAATCAGTCCCAGCCAGGAAGGGTTTTTGAACCTTCGTCTCTGCGAAAACTTGCCTTTGCGCTTTTATAGTACGCTAGAAAACCAGTTCCACATCCGGCGAACATTTTCTAATGTGACACGGTGAGACTTAACCATTCTCTATTAAAAACTATATTCCGTTTTTTGAAAAATTAACTGTGCAGTTTAAAAAGAGAGGTACAGTGATATCCTGTAGATATTTCAAAATAAATTAAAAAAAAATTGTAAAATGTTTGAAAAAATGCCCCACTCTAACCTATATCTAGATTAGGTTTACATGCATGTTTGAAAAAAAAAAAATGTATTATTATAATGAGAAGAAGTTTTGACCCGTGCTCGCCCGGGTATAGAATACAAGTGAAAACAATGTTGAATCTAGAAGAGGGGATTTCCCTCCCCCCATTGTGCTCATGAATTGTTTATAAACTAACATAAGATATTTTTATAGGAAAAGAAGTGGACTGAATTTTGAAGCTGGGGCAGCACGATTATCATAGACACCATATGATTATTCTCTGGAATATATATATATATATATTCAAGATAGTTAACTTGTATTTCAGTGTTTTATTATTTTCTTAATTTTTATCTCTTTATTTATTTGTATTGAGAATCACAGATTGAACTGTAAAAAAGGGTTTTTTTTTCTTCTTCTTCGATTCTTTCTTTAAAATTAGCTTAAGAAATCGGGTACAAAAGTAAAAGCACCGTAATTAATATATATATATATATCCTCTGAACAATATAAAAAACGGTCTCAAAAAAGTTCATACTCAGTTTTCGAAACCTAAAATGTTTCTTAAAAATATTTATATGCAAACGACATATCTTTAAAAAATACCTTTATGGGATTAACATTAGCGAACGAGTGGATTACTCTGATTGAAGTATCCTATCCTGAAGTATCCCGAGTTTCAAATCGCAGTTTTATGAAAATCCATAATTTATCAGTCAAAAAACTTTATCGATTTTTTTTTTTTGCATTAGATTATTTTTTAATGTATTTTAATGTATCCTTATACATATATGATTACGTCAAAAGTATAGAGACAGAATTACATGGGTGCACTTACACATTGATCGAAACATATAGAACAAAATTTATTGTTGTTACCATTGTCTTTTATCAATAATTTTCAGGATATGTTCCTTTTGCGTACTTTATAAAAATGTCTCTTGAAGATCATTCATAAAAGACAATGTGAAGAACAATAAAGATTGTTCTATATACTCCGACCCCTGCATGCAGGTCCTTTAAATATTAAATTTAATATTTCAACTTAGCAAACAAATGGAAAATCCTTTTCATATTTCATAGCTAGATCGTTTTAAAATTAATAATAATAATAATATATATATGTGGGAATATTGAGTGATTAGCTTATGATTTAAGCAAAACAAATATTCTTGATAAGATAAAAAGGTTTACTAGACATAAAATATATACGTAGCATTCAAAAATAACAGTAGAACTGAATAATATTTAAAATAAATAAGCTTCTCTGAGCTTTGGATTAAAAATCCATCCAACTCGCCATCGCTGAAATCTATAGAACACCTCGTTCTTTCCACGCATCATCACACGAATCTCATTTTGGATATCACGTTCATTAAATCATTGAGTTTATTATCTTTTATTGCTGGATACTTTATTCTTTAATCCCACATTCTCGGTCATCCTGACGTTTCTGACGTCCTCGGCAGCTGTTTATAAAAATTTAGACACAAATTTACACATACAAAACAGGTGAACATAAAACAAAAACATGTCACGTTATGCAGATGCGTTACTCCAGGGCTTCATATATTCTGCAGCAGTTGAGGTCTTGTTGGGACCATCATGGTCTCCAATTTTTTCTACATCATAACGATCATTTGACTTTACTTTAGTAACTTTATAAGGTCCATGGAATTTTTCCTTTAATTTCAGACCTGTGCCGTACTGCGTTCTTTGGATTGCCACGAGATCATTTAATTTATATTTGTTGGGCTCTCTCCTCTTCTTGTTAAATTGTTTTCTATTTTCTTCTTGTATTTTCAAAATATTTTTTCTCGCTTCTTCTCTTACATTTTCCCTTTCCATCATCATGTGATTTATATCTTCTTCCTCTAGTATTTCTTTAATCCTTAAGTCATTTTTATTTTTCATTTTTACGCCAATCATCAATTCAAACGGGCTGTATTTTGTACTTCTTGTAACTGTACTATTGAGAATTCTCTGCACATCTGCCACATATTTATACCATTTTGTGGGCTCATTCCCACATAGCTTTGCTAGTACAGGAATCAGGATGCTATGAATTCTTTCGATCTGTCCGTTTCCCCTGGGCATTCCTGCAGTAATTTTACCGTGTTCTATCCCTTGCAGTACCTTTGCAGTATTCTATAAACTCATCTGATCTGAACGCTGGTCCCCGATCCGTTATTATTTTGCTGGGATTCCCGAACACAGTTTGTTGCAATGATAACTTTTCAATGACTTCCTGAGCCGTCGTGGATTTCACCGGATAAAACCATACGAACTTAGTAAAGGCATCTACAACTGTGAATATATGCTGATATTTCTTGTTTGTTGATGGCAGTGGTCCAATATGATCAATGTGGTATGTGCTTAATGGTATATTCTCTTTTGGTATGGGCGTTAGAAAACCTTCGGCTTTGCCTCGTTTCTTGTTAAATAGAATACATTCGATGCAATTTACAACCACTGTTTCAACTTGTTTTCTCAGGTTAGGGATGAAGAACTCTTTTTTTACTAATTCTTCTGTTTTGACTGCAGCAAAATGCCCTTTATCGTGTGTTTTACGAATAATCTCTTTTTGCATTTCTTCAGGCACTACAAGTAACTCTCTTCCGTTATCAAACTTATACAACACGTTATTCTTGATAAGATATTCATTTTCTTCACCTTTTTCAACTAAAGATTTTATTGATTTTATGAGCTCATCTTTCTCCTGTGCTATAGCTATTCTAGCTGTCATCTCACTCTGTGATCTTGTAATTACTAAAACAGTATTTCTGCTCAAAGCATCTACATGTTTCATTTTATTCCCTGGTCTATGTGTGATTTCATAATCAAATTCTTCCATGAATAAAGCCCATCTTGCGACTTTTGGAGCCAAATCTTTTTTGTTTAATGTTTTCTGAAATGCTTCACAATCAGTTACTATCTTGAATTTTGTACCAAGTAAGTAGTTCCTGAATTTTTTAAGAGCTTCAATTATTGCCAATACCTCCAATTCATAACTACAATATTTTTCTTGTTGCGGGGTTGTCTTTTTGCTCATGTATTGTATAGGGTGGAATTTTCCATCATCCGCTTTTTGTAGTAGTACTGCTCCGAAACCATGGCTACTGGCGTCGGTGTGTAATTCTAGTGCTGATCCTTGTTTAAATAAATGCAATACTGGTTTTTGCGATAATATTTCTTTTAATTTTTTAAACGCCTGTATTTGTTCTGTGCCAAATTCAAATGTGACATTTTTACGCAATAAATCAGTCAATGGTTTGGCTATTCGAGCATAGTTCGGAATAAATTTACGAAAATAACCTGTTAATCCTAAATATGATTGCAATTGTTTTATCGTTTTTGGTTGAGGGAAATTCCAAACAGCTGATGTCTTCGATTCAGATGGCTGTATCGTCCCATTTTCAATTATATAACCAAGAAATTCTATTTTTTTCCTTAAAAATTTGCATTTTTTGAAGTTAAACTCTAGCCCATAATCCGCTGCAACTTCAAGTACTTGTTTCAATTTCTCTAAACCTTCTTCTTCAGTTTGTGATGGAATAATAAAATCATCCATATAAATAACTACTGTGCCGTCACGTAATAACTTTCTAAACACCGTGTTTACATATCTTTGGAACTGGTTTCCTGATGTACATAAACCAAATGGACACTTCAAAAACTCATATTCCCCTTCATGTGTCACGAATGCGGTGTATTTCCTGCTTTTCTCCTCAATTTCAACATGAAAAAAACCATTCTTTAGATCGAGAGTCGTAAATACTTTTGATCTCTCTAATTTATCTAAAACATCTTCAATTAAAGGTAATGGGTACCGATCTTTGATTATTTTCTTATTCAGTTTACGGTAATCTATGCATAACCTATACGAGTTGTCTTTCTTTTTAACTAAAACTACCGGTGCAGCGTAATCTGAAAAACTGCGCCTTATAATTCCGTCTTTCAACCATTGCTGAACCTGGTTTTCGATTATTTCTTGCTCTTTAAAAGGAAATCTTCATGGCCGTTGACAAACAGGAATTTCATCAGATAAAATTATATTCATCCGTAATCCTGTATCTTTTGATTTATTTGGCTTGTATCCCTTTAATAATTCATTTATTTGTTTTCTTATATTAAAATTTCTCACGTGATCTAAATCAATTTCATCATCTTCTATGACGCTCGCTAAATTAATTAAGAAATTATCTCCTGCATTATTATCGTTTACAATTATAATATTTTCATCACGTGAATTACCTAACGTTGACGTTTTCTTTTCATTGTTATTTCTGGCAGCATGATTCAATTTTATGTCAGAATTCTTCTGAACTTCAGTGTAACCTACTTCAATATTGTTGCCTTCGCCAACGATCTTAATTCCGTTCTCATCTATCGCCAATTTTAATTTGCTAATCACATCATATCCCAATAAAATATCATATGAAAGAGATTCTAACACATACAAATTTGCTTTGATTAGAAAACCATCAATATTAAATTCATATGAAAAGTATCCTTTAGGATAAACAACTACTCTTTCTATGCCTGACAAAGAAATATTATTTGAACGTAATCTTGGCGATCCAATTTTCGTATAGTATTCATAACTGACCAGACTGATATCACTTCCAGTGTCAAAAAAGATCTGTGTCTTTTCACCGTTAATATCAATATTTATCATGCGATCCGGCTTGGCGCTGTTTGTTTGTTTGATTACTGCAAAATTTATCTCCTTGTGATTGGATAATCGCGGGTTTTGGCTCCCGTTAATATCGGTGTCTAACATGTGATCCGGTTTGGCGCTGTTTTTTTCTTTGATTAATGCACAATTCACTTCTTTGTGATTGGATAATCGCTGGTTTTGGCTCCGATTTTGGCTGTCATAATTTATTTGACTATTATTCCCATTTTTACACTGGGATATTACGTGGCCAAGACGGTTACATTTAAAACATCTAATTTGTGCCCTGTTTCTTTCATTTAAATTAGAAGATTCATTTTTATTAGCTGTATTATCTGCGAATTGTTGTTTTCTTAAAGTATCATAACGTTGAGATGGTAACCACGGTTTTGAATTGTTATTTTCGCGCATTTTTGACTTCCTATCTTCAAAGTGGTGTGAATTTCTATTCATGGTTTTAATATTACGCCTTGCTGTTTCGTAATCATCTAGTTTACAAACTAACGTATCAACACTTTTAATTTTGGGAAGATCATCGATGAAATGTTCCTTCATTTCTATCGGTAATCTTCTTTTGATTTGATCTACCAGTATTAATTCTTTTAAATCTTCAAAATTCGACACATCAAGACCGGTAATCCATTCTTCTAAATAATTCCTTAACTCAAATGCTAGATCGCGCCAAGTGGCTGAATTTTCTTTCTTATGCGACATTAATTTTTGCCTAAACTCTTCTGGCGTCAATTTGAATCTTTTGAGCAGCAAGTTTTTTACATAATCGTAGTTATTTGTTAATGTTTCTGGTTCTCTAGTTATAACATTAGCAATTTCTAGCGGCATTAAACTTAATAAGTGCATGACCCAATTCTCTTTTGTTATATTCATCCTAGAAATCTGTCTCTCGAATAGAGCTAAGTAGATACTAATATCACCCTTCCCATCAAAGTGTGACATTAATTTAGACAAATCTAGTTGCTTACCTGTACCAGTTACAGCCGAACCGTCACTTGTATTTATCATATTTCCTTGAAGTTCAATTTTTCGTAATTCGTACTCCATTTCCATCTTCTTTTCCTCTAATCTTCTTTCTGATTCTAACCGTAACCGTCTTTCTTCTTTTTCTGCCTCTAGTCGTCTTTCTTCTTTTTCTGCTTCTAATCTTCTTTCTTCTTTTTCTGCTTCTAGTCTTTCTTTTTCTATTCTCTCCGCGGCAATGACTTCAAGTCGAACTTTTACAAAATTTTCTTCATAATCCTTCGATTCAGTCACCAACTTTATCAAATCAATGATTCTTGGACTCTGAGGCACAACTATACCTAGATCATCACACAACGTTAACAAGTCCGCCTTTCTAGCTTTATTCAGAACAGATATTATAATTTTTGTTTACACTTCAACAAAACAATATAGTGCACTATCTTGCAGGCTTGATCACGGATAATTTCTAATCATTACACATATAACAAACAGTTCCTTTTTTACATAATACGTATTAGTTTAAAAACAAAACATTTTTCTTAGACTTAGACCTTCTTAGTGTAAAATAGCTTTCATCGTGAAATTCAAATTCAAATATAAATCAGCGAAATCATTCAAATCCAAGTCATTCAAATCCTTCAATCCCGGCCGAGCCCCCAAAACTTGTGGGAATATTGAGTGATTAGCTTATGATTTAAGCAAAACAAATATTCTTGATAAGATAAAAAGGTTTACTAGACATAAAATATATACGTAGCATTCAAAAATAACAGTAGAACTGAATAATATTTAAAATAAATAAGCTTCTCTGAGCTTTGGATTAAAAATCCATCCAACTCGCCATCGCTGAAATCTATAGAACACCTCGTTCTTTCCACGCATCATCACACGAATCTCATTTTGGATATCACGTTCATTAAATCATTGAGTTTATTATCTTTTATTGCTGGATACTTTATTCTTTAATCCCACATATATATATATATATATATATATATATATAATAAAAAAAGTCTTTCTCGAACTTCAATTATAGTTATTGCCGCCCATAATAATGCATTTTAAAATTTTCTTTTTCATTATTCATTTGAATTAAATTTAAAAACTGAATATTTCATCCTACATTTTTGTTCAAGAAATGCGTCTAAAGAAATTTTACCTAACAGATGTCGATTCATAAAAATCTTTTGAAAAGAAATATATAAATTAGATTGAAATTTGTATCTTTTATTCAGAGAAAAAAAAGTTTCCGAGAGAAAGCGAAATAACATGGCTAAAAGTAATTTGACCAAGAATAAAATCATATGTCATTCTCTGTGACATATTTTATGCGTTTTTTTTTCTATGAATAAATTTAAAGTACTATAAAGAATTCTGATAAAAAAAGGAGAATATTGGCCATTTATCAGACGGTTTCTTCAATTTTGAAGAAATATTTCCTCTTATCATTAATAAAAAGTATTGATGTGAAGAGATAATGCTACATTCAATACATTTACTACAATACTTTTCAATATAACTGAATAATAAAACTGAATAGATATATAAATATATGTATTTATGTAACATTAAAAATTTTTTGCCTTACTTCAAATTTAAATATTTCCAATTTCTTTTCTTCTCTCTTTTTATAATGTCTTAAAATGTTTTTAGATTCCATACCTTAAATCTACGCTTTCTTTATTCTTTTCAAAAAGAAAAGAAAAAGAAAAGAAAAAGAAGAAAAAATAAATAAAACCTTTCTATGCTCAAAAGACATTTCCCCTAAAATCCCATTTATTATTTTTAATATTTCATTTGTTTCCTAATATTTTATTCATTTAACATCTAATAAATCTTCCGATTATCCACTATTCTTTCCTAATGAAGCTAGGCCAGATCACCTCATTATTCCAGCGAGCGACTTATAGAGTTCTTACCTTTTCCTTTGTTTAAAATTTTTGCACTAGATAAGGATGTAATTTCTAGCAAATTTATTGGCAAATTTATTGAATGTTGCTGTAAAATACTGTATCCGTGTGCACGTTAGGATATAACGAGATTACATTGACTTTGGAAGAAGAGTTGAACACTTTTCATGTGCTAAACAAAATACTGTCAATTGGTCGTATTTTAAGTCTTTAATATGGTTAAGCTCTATTCTTATAAGACCATCTTCCTGTTTTCTATGGCGGCATATTATATTGGTACTAACAAGGAAGGTCTCTATACGGGCATACTCAGAAAATTCTGAAAAAAATACAGAATGTCCTTCTCATGTAGATATATATTTGTAAAATAAAGTTTTGGCGAACATCGTTAGAACATTCGTAAAAAAATAATGAACATTTCATTTATTTGGAGAAAATAAAATTTCAAAAAGTACTTTTTTATGTCAAATTCTTTTGAAGGTAAAAATGTTTCGTGTTGAACTTGTTATAAGAAATTTTATTTATTTAACGTTAGTTTGTCAGCTTAAGTTTGTATTAACTATATTTTTGTCATAATGTATTGAGAATGAAAATTAACTGCAAAATTTTAAGAATTAAAACAAAATTTAAATTAATTAAAATTGTTTCAATCTCGAAATTAACTCCAATCTGATTGAGCTCTGTCGATTCAATTTTGTTGCTATGGAAAAAAAAGAAAAAAAAAAAGAAAAAAGGAAAAAATTCCCCGATATTGAAATGCATTACTGCAGCATTCTTCATCTGGCATTTATTTTGTCATTCGCTTAAGTGTAAGAAAAATACTTTTCAATATGAAGAACCTTTTTACATAAGAAATTATTTTTAAAGTGATAAAATTAAATAACTGAAGTAAAAGCAACAGAAATATGTAATACAAAATACATGTCAAACTCTCTCATTGTTCAAATTTAAATTCATTAAATACTATTTACAAGTATTCTAAAATTTAATTGACGAGAAATTTTCAGGTTCATTAAAATCGTTTGCTTTTGGCAAGGGAAATTTCTGCTCACCAAATCGCCTGATACTTTCGTCTTTTCGCGCCAAATTGTCGACAGTAATTTATTTTTTTTACTGAGTTTCTTCTGTAATTCCACCGCTAAATTTGACTGATCCTTTATTACATACATGAATAGTTTAATCAGTATTTTTTTTTCAAAAAATTCTGAGTATGCCCAGTATGGAGACCTTCATTGTAAGTTCAAATCATAATCTGGTAGAATTTTTCATTATCATGTTAATGGTAAAGAAATGTATTTAAAGGACTCGCCTATGTATGATTTCAATACGAAATTTTCCAAGAATTTTATTCCATGTCTTACCAATGTATGATATGCATGACTGAAAATTAAATATTCCAGAGTTTTGCGATGGTTAAAAATAGTATGTTAAGTACTGACCATTAAATGAAGCATTGTTGTAAACTAGAATGTCTCATGTCTGAATGTCTGATGAATGTCTGATTGAGTTGTAAAAATGTTGTCAGAAATTTATGCCTGACCGAATCTGACCAAAATTATCTGCATTTTCAAAATCTTGTTTTTTTAAAAGATATTTTCAGCTTTAATCATTGATTTGAACTGTATCTTCTCAAATGCGGCTCTCTTTGATGCTTTGATTTTCACTGTACATAATCATCAGTCATGATTGACTTAACGCATGAATGTAAATTATAAAACGAGTAATTTTGAAGAAGCTTTTCACGTTGTTATTAACAGTTTCTGATTTAAAATTAATTCGAAGTATTAAACCTCAGAATTGTTTCGAAAACTCTTTAAGAATTTTGAGTATAAGAGATGATCATTTTCAAAAATCATTACAGAATGTGTACATTATTTTTTTTTCGATAGATGACAATCGCATAGTTACAAATTATTGTGTGTAGTAAATGAATTTGTCATTTTTATTTTATATGAGGATAAACAGTTTTAGTCGGAGGCAATGAGAGACAATAAAGACCACGCATATAATTAATTAATAAATATGCATATTTAATAAACACGTATTATTAATATTTATGTATATTTACATACATGATAATTAATATTGATTAAAAATTTTCGAAATTGTTAATAATCCTTTTTTATTTACATTTTCTTTTTCAGCATTTCTTACTTTCTTATGTGTTTTTTTAAATAGTAGATTACTGAAATTCGGTTTCGATTTAAGTTTCGGTTTTAGGCGCGTTGTTAGGCGTGTTTAGGTTGATCGTTATTTGTAATAAATTTAATTTAATTACGAAATTTCATTTTTTAATATCCCTCTGAATTAACAAGAAATGGAGGATTGGAAGTAGGGAAACTAAATGATAAATCTTCGAACCAACCACTAAAATCGGATTTTCAGGTGATTTCCACGAATGTATGACTGATGCAAAAGTCACAGAAATCACCAAATCGTGGATACCTACCAGCGACGTATAGGAACAGCAAGTCCACGTGGGGAAAAAAATTTCCCGGCATTGCAGGCAGGATTGCTCACATACTTTATGACATAAAAGATTAGAATAGCATACAAATACTGCCTTATTATTTGAAGGCGACGCGGATACATATACATGAAAGCAAAATGAATAAAAATAGAAAAATGTATACATGATAAATACAATGTAAAAATTATATTTATATATATATGTGTGTGTGTGTGTGTGTGTGTGGTATAGCCAAAGTCTTATAAATAAACGAAAAGTTTTTTTTTTTGAACATTATAATTTTCCAGAAGTTTTAAAAAATTGTCTGGATAAAACAGAGTTTCATTCAGATTCTCATGCAAAGTTTGTTCTTATCAAGACGAAAATGGTGTTTCACCATTTGACAGATTCCAAAAATATAATGCGTAGAATTACATTTTTTTTTTCATCGACAAAGCTGCGAGTTTCTTTTCCCAATGTTGGGCAGAAATAATGGGAATCTTCCATGACCAGTAATATAGTTAGGTAACGTAGGGTGAACACAGATGAACTTTATGTCAACTTTATTCATTATACCGTATGTTCCATGGTATACGGTAGAAGTCCATGAAAGTTGCCATTCATTTTCAGTTTTTTGCTTAAAGACATACTTCAATTTCGACTGTGAAAAAAGTAATTTTTGATTTTCTTGTAACTGAACGATAATTATTCATCGAATAATTGAGCTTGGTATATCGAATTATCAATATGAAGTTTAAATGTATAATCTATACGACCACTAAGGTATGACTGAGAAGACCGATCGCGATTTAGTATGCGAATAGCGTTTTAATTACTGTAAACTTCCGACTATACGCTATTGTGGGGGAAGGGTAAGCCGGATAACTAAATATTCGGAAATGCCGGAGTTCGGTAACAATATACTTCTTCCTGCTTGTCTCACCATGATGTTAGAACACATGCTATGCATTTTAAGATAGCTTTTAAATTTACAATACATATAGTTTTTAAGTACGCAAAGCATTAATGTAAAACAAAAATCTAATGCGCAAAATATATTATATATATTATAAAAAAAGTCTTATTTCACTATTTATAATTGAATGATTGCATAAATATGACAAGTTTTGCTTAAGATAAAATTCAGAACTAGGACTTTTAGGTTTTAGACTAAGACTATATCAGCGAAACCAGAAACAAAGGCAAATAAATTCCTCAATTATTAGCATGCGAACCATAATTGACGAAACAGATTATTAAGCCTTAACTAACCCTCCCCCCCCCTTATTCCCTTCCCATTTGTGATTACTCTGCTGTCGCATTGGTTACTTCCTCCTTCCTGATGTGAATCAACATTTAGCCAAGGGCGGATACATGCCTGGCAACCTAGACCGGGTAGTAAAAGAGCCGGATAATCGGGAGTTTACTGTAATTCTAGAATTTCAGCCATGAGCTCTATGACCTGATTGTCCGTGTTACCACCTCTAGGTCCATCAAAAGTGCTACATTTAAGTTTTGCTCCGTTTGTAAACTGCGTATAGAAAGTCTTACATTTATATATATATATATATATATTTCAATTTATTAATCAACTGCGATAAGCATTATATTTCAGTCTTTTTTTATACATTTTACATGAATTGTATACAATGGTAATTTCCACATTTACCTGCAACATTTTATATCAAAATAATACATTTTTCTTGAAACAAAATTGAGCTAGTCACGTAGAAATGATGTATTCGATTTGGTTCCAAAGCTATTACAATTTACTAAGTTTTTATTAAATAAATGTAGAAAAAGAAACATATATATTTTGCAATATCTGAAAGCACTTTTCTCGGAGGATTTCGCCTGATTTTTAAGGAATATCATATTTATTTTATGTAAACATAAATAACGTAATGTACGCAATTTTTAAATATTTAATGTGTTTTTTTTATAAATAAATAACACTCAAATGAAAATATAAAGCTGTTAGGGGAAACGTTCATTTATTTATTTATTTTGCTATTGTCTGCTGAAAATTTTAGATACAGCGATTCAAGAAAAAAAAAAGGATATTTCCAAATTATGTTTCAGAAATAATTTTTCTTATTTCTTGTAATAATGAATGCATGATTTAAAAATTTCGAACATTTTTTCTTTTTAAAATTTATGATATACGTCATAAATATTTCTTATTTCATCTTTATATAAATTAATTAATAAAATACTGAATTTAAAGTTAGGGATTTTTTTTATTGTTATATCTTAAAAAATTTATAAAGGTAATCGCATTAATTGCACTTTACGATACTAAAATAATGTACGTTATTCCAGAAAAATATAAATTCGTCATCTAAAAATGTTAAAATCTCTTTTGTTTTAAATCTATACGTTTTGTATTATTTTTCACAGAAAATAGCAAAAAATAAGTGAAATACATTCCACAATGTTTGAAAATATATTTCTCTCCAAATTTCTCTTAATGAAATAGACTATTTTATTTATTTAAAGTAAACGTATATAGCATATTGAACGGCATTAAAAAAAATATGAATATATATTACTAGAGATTTTGACCCGTACCTAAATAATAATCAACCATGAAAAATTTTCGCTCTAATTAAAATGTCCTAAAATGAAGGTTTTTATCAATTAATGACTTTATCAATCTATGTTTGGAAACTGACATCTGTCAGCAAGATCATAATGCATAAACTATATTCATAAAAATATTTCCCTTATATCTATATTCGCTCTTATGTATAATAATATCTACGTTTTGTTTTTATTTACAAAGTATACGTATGTATAATTTAATTGTATTTTTATGTAACAATATTTATATCTTGTCTTTATTTGCAAAATACAAAAATACGTATTTTGGGCACATATTAAAATCTTCTAAAATCAAAGTTTCAGAAATAAGATTATTATTAAAAACTTTTAATGTAATATCTGACCGCACTGAAAAACGATACCGCATCAGCTGATAATGCTTAAACCATAAAAGCATAATTATTTTACTTATTTAAATATTACATATATACTCATTCTTATATGTAATAATACCTACGTTTGGCTTATGTTTGGAAAGTATAAACATGTATGATTTAACCGCTCTTCTATATAACAATAATTACATTTTATATGCATTTTTAAAGAAGAAAATATGTAAAGCTTCAGAATTACTTTGAGCAGTTATTGAAATGTCTTAAAATGAAAATTTCAACAATAAGATTATTGTTGAAAAAAAATATTTAAAATTTCTCACAGCACTGAAAATCAATACCACATAAACTCATAATGCATAAATCACAGACGCACAATTGATTCACTTATTTTAATATTATACTTGTCCTTATATATAACAATATTTACGTTTTGTTTTTGTTAACAAAATATAAATATCTAAGATTTAATGTCGATGTATCTAACAATATTCACATTCTGCATTCATTAACAAAGAATAAATATATAAGGCTTATTAATATGTTTTGATAAATTACCTATATTATTAGTACTTGCGATATCAAAAAAACATACCGAAAAAACATGAATCATATTAAGATACATTTCAAGAATATTTTATACATAGCATATGATAAATATACCCGAAAAAAATCTATTAAGTTTACTGCAGTAATTATACCTAATTTTACTCAGTTTTTTCTGTAACTTTAACGGTTTTTTTTTTTAAGTGTAACAAATTATAATTTTTTATAAAGCTTCATTAAATGCTACAACTTAAAAAAAAAATACTAAATTTCACTGCACAGACAAAAAATATTTTAATTTTTTCCTGTAATATATGATTATAGCATTGGTACTGAATGGTCATATAAAAAGAACAAACACTGAAAAAGTCTTAAAAATATATAAGATATACGAAGATTTGAGTAAATTTATTATCCCGTACAATTTACAGTCGATGCAATTCTTTCAATCTTATTAAATCTTATTACTCTTTAAAAATATTGTTCTAGTTTGAACCAAATTTTGGTACGCTGTAGAAACTACCACAAGATGGTGAAATCTCGTACTAGCATTTGGTGCTTCCTATTTCTACCTCGTTCAAAGTATTGAAACTATGCTTCAAAAGGAACTCCAAATATCGGTACAAGATTTCCCCACCTTGCAGTGGCAGCTATTGAGCAGCAAAATTTGGTTCAAATTAGGACAAGATTTTTAATAGTGTACTTATCACCAGCATTGTCAATTAAACATAAACAATTAAATGTATATCTAAAAATTTTGATTTTATCCTATTAAAAAATGGTAAAATGTTAATGTAAGAAATTTATCCTAAATGGAAACTCTTAGAAATATAGCGTAGTCCAACAATTCATATAGTAATTTTTATTCTTGTTTAAAATACATTTAATGAGTATTTAATGCAGTAATGAAATCTTAATATATTCTACATTTTATCTATCGTGGTAATGAAGCATAATGTAACAAGAAAATAAAACTACTAACTTTTATTATTATTACTAATTTAAAATAAAATTCGGATTGTTTATATCCTTCAAAGCAATATTTTAAATCTTAAATGGAAAGAAAGGAAAAATAAAAACATATAGAATAGTATTCTCTTAGGCATTTACTCAAAATAAAGAAAAAAATAATTTTCTTTAGATAGAAAATATATTCTCTTTGCATGTGATAATAGTAAATAGATATTAATTTAAGAAATATATATTTTCCTTAGATTATATAATTAATTTATTTAAATTAACATAGATGTCTGTAATTGAATAAGATTTGAAATGTGGAAATAATACAAATAAGCATTTACTTTTAATTCTGGTTGAAAAAATAAAGTTTAAACAGCTTATATACAAAACCAAATCTATGCAAAATAGTTTTTCTTGAGTGTTTAGTCTTAATGGAAAAGAATATAATAATATATATAATATAGCAGAGTGTAAAAATCTATTAACGACGCAATAAAAAAATGTACACGATTCGTATGCAGAATCGGTAATTGTTTTTTGTAGAGTTTAAAAACATGGCATTCCAATTAAACCTTAATTAACAATATTAAAACAAATATAGTAAAAATTCTGTGTGTACTCGGTGTAAAACGAAATTCTGCTCAGAGTCGTAGCGAGAATTGAGCAGTAGAGGAGGGAGAGCTCAAGAGAACGTAGGGGGCGGGGTCATATTTTTTTCTCTCTCTCTAAGAAAAATAAATTAATGCGTATTCACACTGTAGGTACTATGTTTCTTATTAAACTAGCGTGATAACTTCATTTTATGCTAAGAAAAGTATATGATGATGAAAATTTCGACTGTATAACTGGTGCAAAATTAAACATCATGTTAGCTTCATATGTAAAAATAGGATGAGGTAGTGTTTCACTCATTTTTAGATATAATTTAGAATTCTGCAAAGCTGTAAGTGGGTCTCAAAACTAAATTAGGTTTTTGAACAGAATTTCATTTGGATTTTCGTAACAGAAATTCATTGAGTAACCTTGAAATATTTTCCGGGGGGGGGGGGGGCTCAAAATATTTTAGGGGGACTGAGCCGAATTTTTGTTGAATCTGCGCTAAATCTTTCGAATATCGTATTAAAATACAACAATTGACTGAAAATCTAATGACTGAAGATTACTTAATATGTTTAAAATCTTCGCATTAGCATGTGTATTAGAGTTGATAAGCAAATGGGGTACTTATTACTTATGAGGGCCATATCATGTGTAACTTTTCTAAACCTGAAGCCAATTATACTAATAACGGCAATCCACACTTATTTACAACTCTATAACCCATCATACGTACTAAAAACTATCATATAAACACGCAATATTTTATTTATTTTTTATAGCTTATAGTTTATATTTTATTATAGTTTGCGTTTTTTTATATTTACTATTATAGATAATTTTTTTTTATGATTTATTTATTAATTTATCAATTTCTTTGACATTGTTTAACCTTTTTCACAACGCTATATCTTAAATAATGTTAAAATACTGTTTAAAACATGATTGACAGTTGACAGTTTTTGTGGAACTACCACATTTCCTTGATAATACGCAAATATCTCAAATGGACATGAAACAAATGACTAACTGACTTAATCTTCTCTGTCCTGAGACAAATTTTTATGTGACACTACAAAAACCGGTTTAAAATTATTATAAAACATCTCAAAAGATGTTTCATTCTATAAATCGTTACTTTCAACATGCATATATCTATTTAAAAAGTCTAGATATAATTTTAACAATTTTAGAAGCATTTAAATTAATTTAAATGGTGCTTTTTAGTGTCGGCTCCGGGCGACATCAGGACCAAAGATGTCAAGAGTTTTTGTCAAGAAAGATGAAATACATAAAAAGAAAAAACGTACGAAATATTGCCATGATCGTAAGGAATCCTGCATTTCTTTCTCAGAATCTTACAATAAGTCATAGGCTTAAGCAAATAAAATAACTTGTAAATAAAAATAACATATTGCACTGCTTAGCATGCATTTCAATAGGACCAAATTTCACCAGAGGCGGTAAGTATAAATATAATGAAGAAGAAATTGATTTTTATAATGTGCTTTACACAATACGTAAACAAGTATGAAACAAATGTTTTTAAATAGCCTTTACCTCAAAGAAGAATTTTTTTCAAAAGTTCATTCACCCGATTTCTCAGATAATAAACGCGACAGAAGTTACATAATACAAACGATTACGATAATCCGGATAATTATTAATTTCAGATTATGATATATATTCAAATAATTCAAATGTTTTATGTGCACTGTGCACAATAAATGGCTAACAAATTTCAGATACGTCATGATGCAAGTAATCGCCATTTGGGCATTTGCAATTATGAAGTATTTTTAAATTACTACCAAATAAAATGTTTTAAAAAAATATTTTATTTGCTCCGAGTGTCCGAGCATAAATAACATATGTATACCTTTTATTGATCATCAAATGTATGGAAAACTAGTTGCATAAGCCAATCCCAAAACTTTCTTCTATCTCATATATATTTAATATTAATTAATTAAATTAGATATAATTTTTTTACATCTAAAATTTACTGTACGTATTACAGCAAAAAGTACTGGCATCATTGCAGCCAGCAGTTTTACCGTAAATTTAAGATTTTTTTTCAAAGTGTATTGTTAAACTTGTTGCACTTTGTCGAAAAAATGCTTTTTGAAATTATTGATTCTCAATCAATTTTTAATTGTTCACTTTTTTATATATAAGTATCCATTGTACAAAATATATTAATGTTTATTGATCATGAGAGAAAAAGAAAATTTTTACCCTTAAAATTAAAAAATAATTTTTCTCCCTTTCAAAACATTTTGCTTGATGGCCATAATTCAATTATGAATATATATATATATATATATATATATATATATCGTTAACGTCAATTTGAATATTTTTTTCAAAAAAAATGATCTAGTATTTTTTTTAAATATTCAGTAACTGAAACAAAATATTTTCTGCATTGGGTTCAAAACATAAATTGTCAATTTTCCTGTCATTAATAATGCAGGATATTTATAATAAAAAGATGATTTTAAGTTGATTATGATAATCCTTTTCGAATAAAGGATTATTTGTTATCTGAAATTTTTACACAATTGTATAATGTTTGCTTTACAAATGGATGATATTTTATCACATTATTTACTTTTAAGTGTCATTATTTAAATTTTGAAAATCATATATATATGTATATATATATATATATATATATATATATATATATTGTATTTTGTTAATTTACGCATTTATGCATATGTATAATATTATTATTATTATTACACATATATTATTATGATTATTATTTAAGATAGAATATTTTAGAAAGTAAAAAGTTACTTATACATGTTAGTGGGGATGTCAATCTATTTTTCTCTTAGAATAAACAAAGGTATATTTTGAACAGTGAAGTAACAGCTTCTAGATTTGAGACAGTATGTTGTTGTTCTTTTATCAAAAAATCTCGGGTTCAAAATCCAGGATGACTAAAAATAAATTTTGTAAAAAAGAAGTGAAAAAAAAAAGATACAGCAATTAAATATTATTTTGAAAAATAATAATTTTCCGACTCAATGAAGACTGATATTTACTGATTTTGAAAACTAAATTACATAATTATTATTAAAAATAAATTTACAGAGACCTGTGTATATTTGAAGATGTTAATTTACAGAGTCTATTTTAAATTTACCAAATAATGTCTGTGTTGTTTAACTGAATCAATGTTTATCTAATATCTATTATTTTACATAAGACATAAGATAATGGATAAACCGAAGATTCTCTGTAACTTCACAAAAAAAAATATTTAGCTGTTTATTTTTGATAAGATGAATGCAATAAAAAAATGTAATTAAAATCAGAGAAATAACATGCATAGTTTAAAAGAATATGTAAAAAATTAAATTGTGCCGTTTAAGGATATTCTTACTCATTTGCTTGAAAATCACTCAAGTACATTGTTAAAAATGTTTCTGTGAAATTACAGATAATCTACGGATAAACTATTATCTTAAATTTTCTGTAAAATTACAGAATTAGAAAAACCAAGATTCTGTTAAATAACAGAAAGTTATTCGGTAAATTTGGAATAGACTCTGTAAATTAAAAACGTTTAAAATGCACAAGAATCTGTAAAATTATTTTTAAAGATATTGATTTAATTTAGTGTTTAAAATTTGTGAATCATTCAGCCTTAAATTATCATAAAGAGTTTTAATTTTTCGAGTAAATTTCAAGTGCTGTATGATTTAATTTTTATAGAATTTCATCCTAGCCTTCTAGAGTTTGAACCCAACACCTCTTTACAGCGGGATAGTACATTATCGATGAACTATAGAAGCGGTTGTTATTGAATACAAAGTAGGTTTTTCACTATACGACGGGAAAAAATCTGTTGATACTTATAAAAGTCGATAAACATTCCCACAAATTACGGGGAGATTATTTCTCCCGTACTAAATTATTTAATTTAAAAGTTCATAATTTTTGTTAGTTATTAAGTTTTAAAAAAGTCATTTTAAACAGAATTTTCTCTTTTAATATGTTCAAAAATGTTCAAAAAGAATTTTAAATGTGTGTATTTTGTTTTAACAAAGATAACAAAGTTTTAATAAAGATAACAAAGTTTTAACAAAGATAAAAATATTTATGAATAAATGAAATTTCGAAATTAAATTACATATAAGATAATAGAAATGTCTGTAAAATGGTGTCTGAGAAACACAATAAAATGTATTTAACCAAGAATTTGTGCAAATTTTCTGAGAGTCTCGATTTTTCTGTATTTTTGCAGAAAATTTTAAAAGTGTAGAATGAAATCTGGAAAGCAGTGAAGTAAACCCAATTTTACCGTTTTTAAATTTTTAGTTTACACTTTTTCCAATTAAAGTTAGTTCAGCATGCTTGATTGAAAATTAAAAAGTGCCTAAATATTCTTCAGATGAATATCAATCGGATATTATTGTTTCCACATTGCGAAAAATGTTGTAAATTTGCTAAAATTTTTCTAAAAAACTGGGATTTCTAAAACTTCTGATGAATTTTGAAAAACAAAAATCCATGTAACAGATACACATTTGTACTCTATATCAAAGATCTACATGGTTACTAAGAATTTTTATCTGTTATAAACTAATATTCCTAGAACTTATTTTGTAACTCCAACCCGATTTACAGATGAAAATTTAATACGATTACTGTAGTTTGAGTTGATTTTTTGTAAAGATAGAGATTTATCTGGGTTTACAAAACTAATTTTGAAGATTTACATCTTTTTTTAAATAGTGTGCAGATAAAACTTTAGTAAGCAGGCACATTTCTGTAATTTTTGCATCTGTAAAATAGCACATTTATATATTTACTTGTTTATTTCATTTCAGTGTACAACATATAAAGGGAAGATACAGGATAAGTGATCTAAAATTTCCAAAGGAATAACGTATTTAAATCGTTTTATTGATCATAGCAAATATGATACGACTTACGTTTAGAGAAACTTAGTTTCTCCTTTATAAATAAATATATTTGATAGCCGTAATCCAATGATTTATAGTACTAATAAAAATATATCAATTTGGCTACGTAAAAAACATTTTCCGTATTTTCCATCACATATTCATATGCAAAAAGAAAATAATTCCGGCCCAAGCTTAAAAATTTAAATCCTAAATCTATCTGTCTTATATAATAAATGTTTTTTTTTTTTTTTTTTTTTTTTTTTTTTAATTTATTTATTTTTTTTTTTTTTTAAGAACCACTTAAGGGAGATTTTGATAGTATTGCCAGAATAAAAAATCATTTATGTCTTGAAATTGTAACGAACGATGCAATTGAAAAGAGTTGGTTATGGAATGAATAATACTTTATGACAACATTAAGGTTTAATTTTAATAAATTGATTACATAAATTTTGGCGATAAATGATATTTTGTTTCTATGCATTTATCTATATTATTTATTTCGTAAGTGAATATCCCAAACCAATATTTTAAAGAAATTCTTTATTCTTCTAGATAGCTGAGCCACTAAAATTATTTACTAGGCTTCTATATGAAATATTATATCTATATAATTTTATATGCTGTATGAGATATGTTCGATTAAACTTTTCTGATTCCTCAAATAAATTCTGGCGATAAATAATATTATGTTTCTGCAATTTATTATCTGCGCATTTATTTATGTTGTTTATTTCTTAAGTGCAAATCCGAAACCAATATTTTGAAGAAATTATTCTTTTTTTTTTTTTTTTCTAGATAGCTGAACTACTGAAACTATTTGTTAGAATTTTAAATGCATAAATTGTCCTTAATTTTTTTTACTTCACGAAAATATGCATAAAGCATTTTATTGATCTTACCTAATTTAAAATTGCAGCACGCTTCGCATTCAAAGAAACTTCGCTTTTCCGTTATAAAACGTTATGTTTGATATCCATAATCCAATGATTTATAGTAACAATAAGCTGAATTTGAATATTAAAACACATATTTATATGCAGTTAGGAAATATTAATGAATGCTTAAAAATTTAAATCTCATTAATTATTATCTATATTAATGTATAATCTATATATAATATATAACATCAATATGAATGTATAATATAAATTGCCAGCAAAGATAAAAAAAGGACAATTATTAAAAAATGTGAAATTTTTCACGGGCAACTTACTGAAATATTCATAAGTTTCTTTTTCATTTCTGCAGTTGTTATTGTTGGTATTAACATTATGCCATGATTTTAAAAATTATCAGGCCTGCCTTATATCTTTCTCGGTCCTTTTGAATTGATTTTTCGTTTTGGTGTACTGTCATGTAGTAAATCGACTTTATTTTTTTAGAGGACATAGACAATTTGTCCTCTAAAAAATACATCTAAGGCATTGTACATCTAAGGCATTACAGCATACAAGAAAATTTTATTCTGATAAAATCAAATTATGCGGTTTTTCAACAGATGAAACTCTTTTTGCGTCAATTTTACTCACCTAAAGAACTTCGTTTTGTAGAGAAAAGAATTTTAAAAATACCTCTTCTTAAACCACCAGCAGAATTGAAACGTAAACGGAGAACTGTAAATCATATAAAGCTGCAAGAGCCACCACTTCGCATAATCAATGCGGGATAGAAACGATCAGTCACATTTTCTACTTAAAACTGGAAAAAATAAAATAAAACATTCGATCATTGATATTGAGTCTTAAGTATCAAGATTTTTCTTTTTTTAGGCACTGTATCAATGGGTATTGATTTGCATAATGAATGGTTGTTTTAAACAGAACAACTTAAGATTTTCTCTGATAATCTTATTATAATAAAAGATATTTATGTTCTAAAACTGCAACACAATTGCGAAGAATTAGACATTGAATTTATAAATATTAATGGAAGGATTTAAGTTAAACTTTTATGCTAGCTTAAATCAGTTTTCGTTATGTATGCCATTATTATCCAACAATTCATTCATCTGCGAATTTATTAGTGTTATTTATCTCTTATGTGCAAATCCTAATCTAATATATCAAAGATATTCTTTTTTTTCTAGATAGCTCAGCTACTAAAATTATTTATTAGAATTTTAAATACATAAATTGTCCTTAAAATTTTCCTTTCACGAAAACATGTGTAAGGCAATTCATCGATCTTTGCAAATTTGAAAAATATGAAAATATTCATAACCATAGAATCTTCGCTTCATTCTTATAAAATATTGTGTTTGTTAGACATTATCTAATGAGTTAAAATGACAATAAACTTAATTAGAATTTTAAAATATATTTTCCATAATTTGCATAACTTAATTATATGCTGTTAAAAGTATTTTCAGCGCACGCTTGCAAATTTAAATCCTAAATCTAACTGTGTAATATAATAAATAATTGTTACAAGCAGAATGTCTTAACATCTTGAAAGGCAGTGGGATGTATTTTATCCTACCAGTCATTCTTACCATTAATGAAATTTTGCACTAGAAAAAGTTTATCAAATTTTACTTTTCTAATTTTTATGAAAGAAATTCCTGAAATTTTCAAATTTCCGGTGAGAGTTCAAAATTACACAAATGAAATTGCTTGCCTCTCAAAGGGTTAATTGTGGTTTTGACTATATTACGAGAAAAAAAAATTAATTATATCATGAAATTATAAAGATTTGCTAAAATTATACATCGGATGAATAATGATTTATGAGAAGGTGTTCTTTAAACTTTCATGATTTCTTAGCGCATCTATTTATATTATTTATTTCGTAAAAAAAATATCCCAAGCAAATATGTCAAAGAGATTCTTTTTACTCTAGGTAGATGGTCTAATAAAATTATTCATTTTATAATTAAAGGCATAAATTAATCTTAACATTTCCATTTCACGAATTCATATATAAGACATGAAACTGATCATAATAAATTTGAAAATTAAACTTGATTCATGTTCAAAGAAACTCTCACTTTTCAGAGATTATGTTTGAAAACCATAATCCAATGATTTATAACAACAATAAATTCAATTTGATTGCTATAAAGGATTTTCTTAATATGCATTACGTTTTATATGCAGTTAGAAAATGTTTTCAGACGATGCCTAAAAATTTAAATCTTAAATCTAGCTCTCTCATGTAATAAATGGTTGTTTTAAGGCGATCGACTTACAGGTGACTCTGATAATATTTCCAGGATAAAGAATATTTTTGTACGGACAATGTATCGCCAATGTCTAAAGATTGATACTGAATGAATGATGTTATATGAGATAAGTCAGACAAAACTTTTGTGTTTGCTTAAATAAATTTGGGGGATAAATATTACTATACTTTTAGAAATTGCAAATTTATATATATTATTTATTTCTTAAGAGCAAATCCTAAACCATTATTTCAAAGGAAATTTGTTTGAGTGTGTACATATTTGAGCTACTAAACTTATTTGTTCTACTTCCAAAAGCATAAATTGTCTTTAAAAATTATAATGCACGAAAAAATAAATACGACATTTTATTGACCATAGAAAATTTGAATATTGACACGATTTACGTTTAGAGAATCTTCAATTCTCCCTTATAAAAGATTTTGCTTGATAGGCATTATCCACTGATTCAAAATGACAATAAACTTAATTTGAAGTTAAAAAAATATTTTCCGAAATTTGCATAAGATGATTATATGCAGCTAAAAATATTTTCTGTCCATCCTTAGCAATTTAAATTCTAAATCTAACTACGTTATATAATAATTAGCTGTTTTAGCAGAATAATTTAAGAGTGATTTTGATAACGTTATCAGCTTAAAGATTGTTTATATCTTGAAATTCTAACTTTGCATAAAGTTCGATATTGAATGAAAAATGCTTTATGAGAAGATTTAGGTTAATCTTTTATGATTGCTTATATAAATTTTGACGATAAATGATATTATGTTTCTGCAATTTATTATCTGCAAATCACCAAACTTATTTATATATAGGGGGAACTGGCGCACATTGATATAGTTTTTTTCTAAGAATTTTTTTGGTGTCAAGAAAGTAGAAATTTCCAGTTATTTTTCCATGTGGTGTCAGCAAAGTATGTGTAGTGTGTTATAAAAATGTACAATCGTTGTTTTATATAGTATTTTTGCATGTAATAAAAAAAAATCAAAAAATATTTGTATCAATGTGCCCCATGCCAACACCCCCTATAGTCAAGGCCTTCACACCGTTTCAAAATGGCCGATCGCGATGTCCGACTTCCCACGTCCATAATATGAATTTACACAAGCTCACACAAAGTTGCATTTCTTGTAATTTTCAAAATTTTTAGCAATAGTGTTTACTTTTTCAGTTAATTGAATATGTAATCAAGTAAATAATTGTCATTTCCTATAAATATAAGTTGTAATTTAAGAGGGTTACTTATTGTTTAAAAAATATACTAAAACGACTTAAAATACAAATTTTTATAAGAGGCAAAACTGCATTAGATTTGAGCTTTGGATTTCTAAATAGATGTGATTTAATTTAGAAATAGAATATTTCTTTTACATTATCAATATCACACTATTTTAAATAAGTAGGATTAAAAAAAAAATCTATATTAAAACATCAAATGAACTTATACATTGAAGAAAAGAAAGAATGAAAATAATAGAAAGAAAAGAGAAAAAAAAAAACTCAGCAAAAAAACTTAAGGTTAAAATTATAACAGTACATCATTTTTTCTAAAAAATACATTAAAATTTATATTTTAAATTAGCTTCATAATCCTGAAGCTAAATTCGTTTACATGACTGTAATTTGATGACTTGATAAAAAAGATTTGGGGAAAAAAATGTACTAAATAATATGTTGTGCGAGAAGAGTTTTTTCATTTCAAATACATCCCCCCCCCCCACACACACACACTTTTCACATTCACTCCCATGTGTCTTATTTATTTACTTTTTTCTTATTTGATGAGAATTATTTAAAGACAGAATGCTAAGTGTTATCTCATTTACTTATGTCATTGTCTTAATATCATTATTATGTAATAATTTCTGTTATACATATGTAAGATATGAAATGTTTTTTATTAAATCAAAGCAAATAATAATAAATAAATAAGGTATATTTTATTTGCTTTCTAGCTTTAACTTTTTTATTATTCAGTATTTCCTTATAAGATTGTTTAATCTTATAAATTAATATTAAATATAATATCAAGTGGCATTGGAACAAAGAAAAAAAAAGATGCAACAACTTATCAATTTATAAATTATTTTTAAATTAATATTACTATTCTAAATTATTATTATTATTAAAGAAAGCATCTGTTCCTTATTAATTTATAAATTATTTTTAAATTACAATTATTATTATGAATTATTATTATTAATATTATTGAAAAAAAATAAAGTATAAATTTTAAAGTATTATTATTATTAAGGGAAAAAATGTGTTCAGTATCAATCTATAAATCATTTTAAAATTATAATTATTATAAATTATTGTTAAAGAAAAAAAATCTATTCCTTATCAATCTATAAATTATCTTTAAATTGCTATTATCATTATACATTATTATTATTATTAATATTATTATTATTAAAGAAAGCATCTGTTCCTTATTAATTTATAATTTATTTTTAAATTACAATTATTATTATAAATTATTATTGAAAAAAATCTGTCAATTGCCAATCTATAAGTTATTAAAGTATAAATTTTAAAGTATTATTATTGTCAAGGAAAAAATGTGTTCAGTATAAATCTATAAATTATTTTAACATTATTATTATAAATTATTATTAAAGAAAAAAATCTATTCCTTATCAATCTATAAATTATCTTTAAATTGCTATTGTTATTATACATTACTATTATTATTATTATTAAAGAAAGCATCTGTTCCTTATTAATTTATAAATTATTTTTAAATTACAATTATTATTATAAATTATTATTTAAAAAAATCTGTCAATTGCCAATCTATAAATTATTATTAAAGTATACATTTTAAAAAATTATTATTATTAAGGAAAAAAATGTGTTCAGTATCAATCTATAAATTATTTTAAAATTATAATTATTATAAATTATTATTAAAGAACAAAAATCTATTCCTTATCAATCTATAAATTATCTTTGAATTGCTATTATTATTATACTTTACTATTCTTATTATTATTAAAGAAAGTGTCTGTTCTTTATCAATTTATAAATTAGTTTTAAATTACTATTATTATTATTACTAAAAAATATCTACTAATATTAAAGAAAAAAAAATCTGTTTCCATAAAAATAACTTTCAAATTAAGAGTATAGAAAAGTATAGTAGAAAGAAGGAAAAGATAATTGTCAAAATATCAAAAGCAATTTAACAGCTGAAGCTAATTAATATGCTAATGAAAGCCGTAATAGCAATAAACAAACTCTTTGAATATTTTATGAATTCATTTAAACAGCGCACCCAGATTACTTATAGTAAACTATTTTTAAACTGATAGCGAGAAAAATTATATAATTCAATAAGTAAATTTGGATTCAAACTAATAAACTGGAATTTAGAAAAATACTTAATAAACAAAGAAATAAACAATTGCTAAAGGGCAGTAATTTTCTGATAAAGATATATTACATATAAATAATAACAAAATCCCGTGAGGAAATACTGAAAGTTAAAATCAACAGGATAAAAATTCAGATAAGAAGCAAAATTATATTTTTTTTTATAATTATTTTAAACAAAATACTAATTCACCATAGATGTAAATGATTTGAAAACCACTGTTGCAATACATATAGCTTGAAAACTAAATCGGTAATCACGAATCTTACAAGTGTGTTTAACAGAAATTATCTTTAAAGCTTTGTTAAAACAATGATATAAGGAAAAAGAGATAACACTTACTTTTAGTCTTTATAATATCGAAATTTTGTACAACGCAAAACAAAATAGAAAATGGCGAAACGTCAGATTGAAACATGCCGTACTAGGCACTGGACTGACGCACACTGACTAAGGTCACCGGTAAAAAAGGGAGTCGGACCTTCGGACTGTAGGGGCAAACATATTGAAACTTCTGGAATTCGCTGCGGAGGCCTTGACTATAGGGGGTGTTGCCCATGCCCGTGGCAGATTGATACACCTCATGGATCACATTGATACGTTTGGGAAAAATGGAGACAAAATAACACCAATGCATATTTTTCATAGAAAATTAGTTAGCAAAACATTTTATATTTATTTATAGAAATTCAAATCACTTACAATTTATTAGTAACTAATATTACAGCAATCAAAATTAAACGAATAATGACTTGATGCTCTGATTGTTCCTTGTCTGAATGCTGGCTGTGGTAACTTTGTCAAATCTAGCACTTCAACCCCAGCAGTATCTTCTTTCTTAGGAAAGATGAAAAAATTACCAAGCTTTCTGTTTATAAATCAGTTCAAAAACAAAAAATAAAGGATAATTGAATTAAAAATTCTGTTAATAATATAATTATCCTGAGCTGTTCTGCAGCTTGTTTCTCTTATTTAACATATTTCATGCCGAAAATTACTTTTTTCTCTGGAGAATCGATATAAATTTAAAATTTTACAGGCTGTCGTTCTTTTCTTTTTTTATTTCTACAAGCACAAGGTGTTGAGTAAGTTCGTACGTCCTCTCTTTGCAAAAATACTATAAATGTTCTAATATAAAGAAATTAGACCTATTTTACTTCAATAAAAACTAATATTAGAAATTTTCGGCGAAAAATGGTTGAATTAAGGAGTGTATGGTGTCAATGTGCCCCTTGTATCAATTTGCCACAGTTCCCCCTATATATACAGGGTGAGCATAAAGTCCCATCCCATTTTACTGAAATAATTAATGCAAGAATTTTATATTACAGGTGAATGATACTCCGGGGATATGCAAACAACAGAAGAACGAATTGCGTTGTACCTGCAGGTTTGCATGGCTAGACATTCGAGGACGTCAGGAGACGTTTCGTAGAAAATTTGGAAGGGCGGTTCCAACACGAGAAAATGTCAGAAAAATGGCGAAAAAATTTTTGCGCCCCGGAATTGTGCTCGATGAGAAACGTGCAGGTCGAGCATCGATGTCAGCTGAAACAGTTACAAATGTGACAATCCTAAAAAAACGCTTAAGCCAAGCATGCGAAATGATGGTGTGGGGATGTTAAAAAAAAGTATTTCGAACTACATTAAGCCGGTGGGACACTTGTTTCAAAATTGATGAATATCACGTTGAAAAGTACTAATATGTTGTATAATACTAATGAAATAAAAACTTAATGTGCTGGGACTTTATGTTCACCTTGTATAGTGCTACTAAAATTATTTGTTTGAGCTTTAAATGCATAAATTATCCTTTAAAAATCCATTTCAAAATTTCATACCTAAGACATGCTACTGATCATAGCAAATATAAAAAATAGACATGATTCTTGTTCAGAGAAACTCTCACTGTTCAAACATTGTATTTGATAATCATAATCTAATGATTTATGACAACAGTACAATTTATGACAATGATTTATGACAAATTCAATTTGAATATTAAAAAGAATTTCTGTAATATACATTACATTTTTTACGCAGTTAGAAAATGTGTTTTGCCTATGTTTTAAAATTAAATCTTAAATCTACCTCTCCCGTATAATAAAGGTTCTTTTAAAGAGAACGACTTAAGGCTGATTCTGATAATGCTTCCAGAATATAAGTTATATATTAGGGTGTATCATGAAAAACTTTTTTTTTAATTCAAAATTTCAAGTTGATAAATGTTGTTACTATGATCACATATTTACCTCAAAAAATATTTTTGAAATTGAAAATTATTCAGGTCTCCCGGAATGAGAATGAAGTTTAAACCTTTTGGCCTAAAATGTCATTATTTAGTATTTTTTAAATGTATGAATATAAAGTAATATAGCTTTTTTTCAAAGTACAAAAACATAAAGTTTAGATAGGCATTTGACATTTAAAAAATTTCGTTTCTGTAATTAATTTTAAAAATCTCCCGGAATCTAATTTAAAATCTCATAATTTTACCAACTATCCAAGATTTTCAATTTATTTTGTTGGTGGTTTTATAATTGTTACAGGTAATTTTTTACATCTGCAAACCTCCAAATATCATGCAAATAAATATATTGTACATAAAATTGTATATTAATTTTTAATTAGTTTATTAGTCGAATTTGTTTACATTAGCAAGAATTTTTAAAATATCACACACGCACACACACAAATAAAAGTAAAGCATAAAAGTTTAATGTTTAAATAAAAAAATATTACAAATACAATCGTTTAATTTTGAATTAGAAAATTATTATACAAAGAAAATCTTTATTTCATTATCTGTTTACCTCGATAAGTTATTTTGAATGATATAGAAAAAATGTTTAACATACTTTGGTTATGAAACTCCAGACAGTGGTTCTGGGAAAGACATAGTATCATCAATACTAAAATACATTAAATATAACTGCATTCATATGACAAGTATTAAAACTCATGAGTGTATTATTGGCAACAAGTACTAATGTCTCTAATGGATAAATTGTATTGAATTAGCACATGGTACAACTAGTGATTTGTTTGCTTCATTTAAATGATTAATTAATCTAATTAAATTAAATTAATGATTAATGAAGTTAATTGTGAGGCAGAAGACTACATCGATCTTATTCATTGGCAATCTACTATTGTAACGGAACCATCTCTTATAACTAACTTGAGCAAATTATACATTGAGTTGATTGTTGATTCAGGAACTAGTAAAAAAAATAATTAAAAATGTTTCATACACACAGGCAATTTAAAGAATCTAAAGAGAGTTATACAGTGTCTAAATACAAGGCTTTTTTTAATGCTACCTCGCGCCACTTTCTTAAAACAAAAACCTTTCACTAACAGTTTAACAAGATTTGCAAGAAAAAATAACAACATAATTTATACTTTTAAAAAGCGATGCGAATAGAAAAGAAAAATATTCGCCTGTGGCAACTCTATAAACACGTTTGTCTAAACACACAATGATCGAGATGGATTCATTAGGTAAAGTTTGCTGGACTGAAAATAAATTCCAAAGTTTGAAACAAAACGTCTCTTCACATCTTCTACTACATCAGTTCAAGAATAAAAAACAAGTAAAACTTTTCTCTATAGCATTAATTCAGTATTTTTTTATAATAACTGTAATAAACTAAATTTAATATTGTTGATTAATAAGCATATTTGTATAATTCACTGCAATATAAATTATATATTTCAACCGGTCTAAACAAAAACTTTGGGTGTAGGTTGAAGAAGCTGCTTACACTTCTGGTGCACTAATTAAAACCATCAAGATAAACATATACTGAAATCGAGCTTTTTTTTAAATGCGGGTTTTTAAATTCAATGTTTAACTATTGTATTTATAATCCTTTTCATTTAAATACTAAATTTCCAAAGATTTGTTTGTTTTTGTGTATGGGATATTTAAAAAAAATTTTCTAATGTCATGAGCCAAAACAAATTAGACTAATAAACTAATTAAAAATTCATATACATTTTATTTGCATGACATCTTGTGATTTGGAGATGTAAAACTTTACTTGTAACAAACCTGAAAGCATCAACAAAATAAATTAAAAATCTTGGATATTGGATAAAATAATGAGTTTTTTAATTAGATTCCGGGAGAGTTATAAAATTAATGACAGAATCGAAATTTTTTTAAATGCGTTCTAAACTTTATGTTTTTGTACTTAAAATAAAACAATTACTTCATATTCGTGTATGTAAAAAATACGAAAAAAATTACATTTTGTGCCAAAACGTTTAAACTTCATCCTCATTCCGGGACGCCTAAATATTTTTTAAGTTCAAAAATAATTTTGGGGGTAAATATGTGATCATAGTAACAACTTTTTATTAACTTGAAATTTTGAATTTCGAAAAACATTTATCGTGTTACACCCTATTATTTATGTCCTGAAAATGTATTAAAATTGTCTTAAGTTGAATACTGAATAAACGATGTTATATGAGATAAGTTAGATAAAACTTTTATGTTTGCTAAGTTAAATTTTGACGATAAATATTGATTTATTTTTCCAATTTATTAGTCTGTGACTTTATTTATATTATTTATTTCTTAAATGCAAAATGCAAACCAATATTTCAAAGACGATTTTATGCCTAGATATCTCAGCTACTAAAATTATTTATAAGACTTTTAAATGACTATATTTTCTTTAACATTTTCATTGCATGAGAAAAATCGTACCTGAAATATTTTGTTGATCATAGAAAATTTGAAAAATTTTACAGCATTCACGGTAAGAGAAATTTCAGTTTCCCATTATAAAAGATTTCGGTTGATAGGTATTATCCAATGACTTAAAATGACTATAAACTTAATTTCAATAAAAAAAATAATTTCCATAATTTGCACAAAATATTCATAAAAATATAGTTTCAAAATATTTTCAATCGACGCATGCAGATTTAAATCCTAATTCTAATTTCGCTATATAATGAATGGATCTTTGAAACAGAGTAACTTAAAGGAGATTTAGATAATCTTTCCATAATGAAAAATATTTATGTTTTGAAACTCTGACACATTCGAATAAAGTAGGATATTGAACGAATAATATTTTATGAGAATATCCAGCTTAAACTTTTGTGATTTCTCAAATATATTTTGGTGATAAATGATATTATGTTTGTGAATTTTTTATCCATTCATTTACTCATATTATGCATTTATTCAGTGAATATCCCAAAGCAACAGTTCAAAAAGATTCTTATTCCTTTAAGTGGAAATGCAATTAAATTATTTTTTAGATTTTTAAATGCATAAGTTACCCTTAAAACTTCCATTTGATGCATTCATATATAAGGGATGCTACTGCTTTGAATTTGAAAATTTTGACATGATTCATGTTTAAAGAAACTCTCACTTTGTGAGATTCTGTTTGAAATTCATAATCCAATGATTTATAATAACAATAAATTCAATTTGAATGTTAAAAAGGATTTTCATAATGCATGCTTTACATTTTATACGCAGTTAGAAAAAGTTTTTATCCCATGCTTAAAAATTTAAATTTTACATCTTGTTCTCTCATACAATAAATGGCTCTTTTAAAGAGACGACTTAAGGATGATTCTTATAATCTTTCCAGAATAAATACTATTTATGTACTGAAGATGTCACAGAATTTTCTAAAGTTCGACATTGAATAAATGGTATTATATGAGGTAATTTAGTTAAATCTTTTTTGTTTGCTTAAATAAATTTTGGGGATAAATATTGCTATAGTTTTACAATTTATTAGTCTGTTATTTGTTATCTTATTTATTTCTTTATTGCACATTCTAAACCAATATTTTGAAGAGAATTTTTGAAGTTATTTAAATTATTTATTAGACTTTTAAATGCACAAATTGTCTTTAAAATTTTCCCTGTACAAAACCATACAAAAGACATGTTATTGATCATAGAAAATTTAGAAAAAAAATACATGATTCACTTCAGAAGAAACTTTGATAACTCATTATAAATATTATGTTTGATCGGCATTATCCAATGGTTTATAATGACAATAAACTTAATATGAATTTTTAAAAATATTTTTCGTGATTTTCATAACACATTTATATGCAGTCAAATATATTTTTACTCCACTCTTAAAAATTTAAATCCTACATCTAACTGTATTATATAATGAACGGTTGTTTAAAGCATAATGACTTAAAAGGGATTCTTATAATCTTTCCAGTTTGAAAGTGTCACAGAATCGCATAAAGTTTGATACCGAATGAATGATGTTTGACGATATGATTTAGGTTAAATATTTACAATTGGTTAAATAAATTTTCGAGATAAATGATATTATGTTTCTGCAATTTATTATATGCGCATTTATTTATATTATTTATAACGTAAGTGAATATCCAAAAAAAAATTTCAAAAATATTCTTTTTTTTTCTTTAGGTAGATGAGCTATTAAAATAATTGGTTAGACATTTAAAAGCATAAATTATCTAAAAAATTATCATTTCAAAAATAAATACATAAGGCATGTTACTAATCGTAGAAAATTTGAAATAGCTGACATAATTTATGTTCAGAGAAACTCTCATTGTTCATAGATTGTGTTCGATAACCATAATCCTATGGTTTATAATAATAATAAATTCAATTTGATTATTAAAAAGAATTTCCGTAATATGCGTTAAACTTTTTATGCAGTTAGAAATTTTTTTAGCCCATGCTTAATACTTTAAATAGTAAATTTCATATACTGAGTCTCGCTCTCTCATAAAATAAACATTTCTTTTAAAGAGAACGACTTAAGGGTGATTCTGATAATATTTTCAGAATAAAGAATATTTATGTCCAGAAAATGTATCACACATGTATAAAGTTGGATAATGAATGAATGATGTTACATACGATAAGTTATATATAACATTCATGTTTGCTAAATTTATTTTTGGTGATAAATACCACTATAGTTTGAAAATTTATTAGCCTACAAATTTTATTATATTTATTTACTAAGAGCGAATTCCTAAGCACTATTTCAAAGTGAATTTATTGTAGATATTTGAGCTACTTAAACTGTTTATTAAACTTTTAAATGGATAAATTGTCTTTGAAATTTATATTGTACAAAACCATACGTAAGGCATTTTATTGATCATAGAACATTTGAAAGAAATTACACGATTCAAGTTTAGAGAAATTTCTATTCTCCATTATAAAGGATTATGTTTAATAGGCATTGTCCAATGATTTATAATGCCAATAAACTTAATTTGAATTAAAAAAAATATTTTCCATAATTTGCAAGAAATATTTATTTTCTGTTAAGAAATATTTTAAGTCCAAATAAATCAGTCCCAAAGTCCTCGCTTACAAAATTAAATCCTATGGCTAACTGTGTTGTATAATGGATTGTTTTAAGCAGGATGATTTAAGGATGATTCTGATAATCTTTTTATAATAAAGATTATTTATGTTTTGAAACTGTAACACAATTGCATAAAGTTTTATACTAAATGATTGATGTTTTATGATATGATTTACGTTAAACTTTTATGATTACTAAAATCAATTCTGGTTATAAACGGTATTATAACTCTTCAATTTATTACTAGCAGCATTTATTTATATTATTTCTTTCTTAAGTGCAAATCTCAAATCTACATTTTAAAAGATTTATTTTTTGTAGATACCTCAATACCTAAAATTTTTATTAGACTTTTATATGCACAAAATTCTCTTCAAATATTCAGATTATGAAACAATACACATTTTTCTTTTAAATACTAGACAAATAAAAAATATTATATTATAGAAATTAAACGATATATTTTATGCTTCAACATCACAACATGTTCTTCTGTGGCATCTTGTTCAACATTTACATTGTTGACTGACACAATAGAAAATGTATAATAAAGAAATAAGCTGCGTTACTTATATTAAAAAGTGCTTTGTTACAACATTAACACTTTCGCTGCCGCTTACGTCGAGATGTGTTGATAGTTCATGTCTCACTGTAGAAGTGGGTTTTTCCCAGAAGTTGATTTACTTTTTATAACAAAGAATCAGTGAAAGTTTTTTCCCGCGCCAGTGCATGACTGGCTATTGGATATCTCCCCACATCACGCGCTGGCGCGTGAGTGCCCCTTATCGTTGGGGCCATATCACGAGCTTTTGCGTGAACTGCAGCGAATGTATTAAACTTAATGTATGATGAGCCTTAATGTTATATTGAATATAAAAGGATTTTTTAATTGTTAATTTACTATAAAATTCATACTTACTTTTTTCTAAATTTTCAGAAATAAAAACTTACTTACCCTTCAGTAACCCCTAGTAAACCTTTAGTAAACGATTAGTAAAAAGTGTATTTTATTGATATCGACAAACATGGCAAGAAAGGGGAAATTGTGCGAATAACTTGGCAAATATGTTTTACTATCACTAGTTTTAAAAATATTTAAAAATATTAAATTTTTTTCATGTCATGCGCATTTGTATATATATATATATATATATATATATATATGTAAGGCCATTAATTGTAAACAATATGAACCATTTGAATTTAATAGAAAAAAAAACATGTTGAACATAATGAAAAATTAAATAAAGAAATAAAATGAATATAATAGAGATTTGTAGAACCAAAGCAGAATTGTCAAACCCTAAATACTTTGGTACTACAAATGAAGTGTGTGGTTTCATCTTCGTATTAGCCATGAAAAAGCAAAATAATACAAATTTGGGGCTAACAACACACATAAAACCAAAATTAATTTAAAAAATACCAAGTAATTTATAGTGGATATGGAGAAAATAAAATATTTATGAACTATAAAGTGGAAGGAGTCCCAAATGCACGTCCTTAACCCTGATATCGCACGTGGTAAATTAAAACATGATGTATTCATATATCATATGACAGAATAGTAGTGATATAGTACTCTCACTTATTAAAAGTAAAATGCAATTTAATAATGCAAATTATTATTTTTTTTATATATAATAGATATAAATAAACAATTATTCATACATTGGTGTCAATTAAACTCCATAAAAATTTTGTACCAAATTAACACATAAATTTCCCACTCTGAATATTTTTTAATTAACCTTTGCGTATTATCCAGACAACATCGTTCTCGGCCGTATTCTAACATCTACCCACCCAACCAACCTATTATATACATTTTATAATATATTTTTTACATTTTAATTTTTTTATTATTTTTATGTTTTAATATTTTTTGTACTTTTTTAACGCAAAGTGTTAATTAATTATTAGATCATGTAATAACTAATTGTATATTAAAGAATATATGAATTTTTTAGAAAAGCCATTATTTATCAATATAAACAAGCTTTTTAATATTAGTATTAATTAAATGAGAAGAACATAAACATTTTATTCTATATAAATAATTAAGGATTATATTACGATATACAGAATTATGAAGATATGATTTAAAATTAGCAAATGTATTAACTTTAAAATTAAATTCTTTCCGTTTGTCATAAATATCAGTCATTAATTTGTTTTCTTTTAATATAATTTTAAGATAAAAAAAAAGTTAATGGTATTATTAGAAAGCAGGTTTTTTTAAATTTCTAGATTGGTTGGATAATCAACTGCAAATTGAGATATACTGGTATTATCAGTATCAATTAAAAATTTATTATCTATATATTGATATAAATGTATTTTATTATTAAAATATTTACGTTCATAATGATATAAGACTGATAATATATTAGATGTACTACCACCTTGTGGTATACCTACTTTTTGAATATATGTATTGTTATCTTGCATTATAAAATTATTATAAATAATGAAATTAGTTAATGTGAGAAAATAATCAGTATAATAATAAATCGATATTATTAAAAAGATCTTTGAAGTCATAAGTGATTATACTTTTTATACATTTAAGTTTTTTCATAATATTGACCAGTTCATAACTATTCTTTATACAATGTGTATTATCACTGATTTTAATAATTTTATAAATTTTATTAAGAATTGTTAATAGAAGTTTGTAAACAGCATTATTATAAGTATTGAAACCAATTGTAACTGTTCTAAATTTAACTGCAATATATGTATATATATATATATATATATATATATATATATATATATATATATATATACTTGACCTAAAGAGTTAGGGTGTCAGTGAAAATGTCGTAGCACAGTTACATTTTTGTAAAAAGAAGATGCATTCCTACTTTACTGCAAAGGAGTCGTAGATTTATCGAAGAAAAAAAAAACACCTTAACAGCTTTAAATTAATTATTTATTTATACAGCTTATCAACAGAGAAATGCTCTAATCTCTCGACTAAATGAATTCAATTGAAAAAAGTAATCATTACATTTTGAAAAACTGCATCCGATATAGCTTCCCGATGGCTCGCTCAAAACTATCTACTACCTTCTTCGCCGAACCTCCTGTCTAAAAGTAAAAAGTAGTTTCTAGAACATGCTACAGTCTCAAACGCCGATTGCTTCATGTAAACATAAATTAACAACTTGGGGGCGAGTTTAAAATAGCGGAATTGAATATTTCCCGCTAACGATAACTTTATTAAAAAGATTATTATTATTTAACTTATTTAAATAATCGAAAGTAGTTAAATACGATAAATAAAAGTAGTTATTTACGCGATTTACGTGATTTTCGCTTTTAAGAATTGTGACATTTAAATATCATTAATTTTTGTGTATTAATATATCTATTCTTAAAAATATTTTGAAAAATAGCTCGAACTATCGATTTATTAAATCTGTTTTATTAAAAAAGAATTATCTAAAAACCATATTATTATTAAATATACTGTTAGAAAATACCACCAATAAATCTTTCTGGCATTTTTTTAATTAAGATTTCAAGCACGAAAAAAAGTGTCTCACTGATTCTCAATCATACTGAAATACATGTTATACTGAAATACATGTTATACTGACATATGTACTGAAATACCTAGATTTATGTACTTAATCACCTTAATATACTTCGACGGATGGTTTGTTAAAAAATATTAAACAGACTGCAACCAAGATAATATTATGGATATATAATACGAATACTATACCATTTATAATCTCTGATGTATGGTTTCCTCATACAACATTTTATTTGATAACATTAATAATGAAATTGCCTATTATATTTAAATTTTGCCTTTTAGTACACAAATTACGTAAAAATATTATAATAATTAAACAGTTTTTCGGTGCAATCGATGACATTTTTTTAAGTTATTCTATTAGAAGTTTAAAATATTAATGTTGTTCTGCGTTCGATCATATTTTCTGAAAGGTGTTGTATCTACACAGTATAGTACTTATTATTTTTTATTTATTTATTTATTTATATCTGATAGCTACACAGTATAGTATTTATTATGTTTTATTTATTTATTTATTTATATCTGATATGTACACAGTATAGTACTTACTACTTTTTATTTATTTATTTATTTATTAATATTCCCGGGAAGCTGTATTAGTTCCTCTCGTTTTTTTAATTGAATTTATTACTTTTAATAAATATTTATTAATTATAAACGTAAATCGACATTTAAATATATTTTTTAAATTATTATATGTATTTTTGTCGATAAATCAACGTTCTTTTAAATAAAAAATTTATAAATACATATTAAAGGCAAAATACGTTTTTAACCATTTAAAAATGATTTATTCATGTAGAAAAAAAATTACTTCTTAATAAATCATATTTCCAAAAAAAGTCTCTATCTCGCATAAAACCTTCCTGGAATAAAAGATATAATAAAATGCATCGATCATAACAAATATGAAAAATTAAATACGATTCACATTTAGAGAAACTATTCCTCCCGCTTACAGAAGATTATGCCTGATAGCCATAATCCAATGATATATAATGCCAATAATCCCAATTTGAATATTTTATAGAAAAATGGGTTTCGGTATTTTGCATAAAATATTCATCTGCGGAAAGAAAATACTTTCAGCCTTGGCTTAAAAATCGAAATCTTAAATTTCTCTGTCATTTATTATAAATGGCTGCTTTAAACAGAACAACTTCAGGACGTTTTTGATAATCTTTCTTGAATAATGATAAGTTATAGCATGAAGATGTATAGCAATTGAAAATTGTTTGCTTTTAAATGCATCATATATTAATTCCTTTCGAGAAATTTATTTTTTATGCGTAATTGAAAACATTTCAAGGAAAATTATACAATGTTTCAATATTTTATTACCCCTTCCACACTACTGCATAGTATTTAAAGCCGTGTTGCATATTTCGAAACCTTTAATTTTTCCCTACTGATAATGACATACAGGGTATTCCTAACTGTACTAATAACATGGTTTCTAAAAAAATGAACACGTATAATGAATGATAATAAATGAATACTTGAATAAGCATTGAAGCTTCAATATAATTTCTAAATTACTATTTATTTTGAACATGGTTTTAGCTCTTATTAATTCAAGTCTCATTCCTGCCTTATGCAATTAATGAAGAGCGGAAGTTAGTCAATCTGTGACTTATTATATAATGTTTTGAATTAGTCATAAAAGTATAATTTCATGTAATATTAATCAGACATACGATACCAATTTGCGTACGAGCAGTAATTGCTGGCAATACGTTTTTAGTTTAGCTGATTGCTTTAAATTTAGCTATTTATGAAACATTACTTTTTGTATATACAATCCATAGTTCATATACAGAGTCACACGAAAGCTTTCAACAACATTTATTTCCAGTGAAAAGTTCTGAATAAAATTTTCAAAAATACTGTGATTTTAATTGTTCTAACTTTTAGCGTATTGTGTAACATGCATGCATATATTTACATCATACAGACTGTTCATGATAATAGCAAAAATAGAAGATTTAGATGGATTATATGTTGTTCATTTAGACTTTTTCTTTCACTTAAGCAAATTATGAAGTTTTTTCATAGCAATCAGATCGGCTAAAAAGTGTTTTATAATCTTCATTGTATATATTTTTGGGGGGTTTTTTATGTATAAAATTAACATGACACCAGCACCAAAACGTATAATTATTTCTTTGGGAATATCATCCTAGGAAAATGTTTTTATTTTTATTTTTTTATAATAAAAAATATGCCTATCAGGAAAAGAGTTGGCTAAGTCTTATCTAATTTCAGAAAATGGTAGACAACTATTCACTGTAATAAAAGAAAAATATATCTTTAACTACAAAAATTTTCAATAATCGTTTGAAAAACATATTCGATAACTTTTACCAAGTCACCCAATATTGCGAAAAGCGTTGCTTTATCTTTAGAAACCTAAAAAAATACGCTTATAAATTTAAAGAGTTATTTATGATTATAGATTTTTATTAACTCTCCGTAATTTTCAAAAAACGATTTCAAGAATTCTTTACAATTCTCTTCCCAGAAAATCGGTTTTTATGATGCTATCAACTCTTAATTAAACATTTGAATCTTTATAACTGGAAATGTGCATGCAATTGTATGGGAGAAACGTTTATTTTAATGTTAATGATGAGGCAGGTAAATTTATATGTTTTTCCGTTAAACAAGTTTGATGAGCATGAAAATATTTTCTTGAATATTTTTTTTTTAACTTGGTATGACAGGAGCCGTGAAATGTAACACTAGAACGAGCGTGGGGTGTCAGCGTACCCCAAACATATTAAATGTCATAAATAAGAATAAAATCTTTAGAATTCAATCTGTTTATGAAATATATGATAATTATACTTCATCATGAAAAATGATAGATTAAATTTTAAGCTTTCCTTAACTTTAAAAGTTAATAAGAAATAAATTTATTGATTTCATTCTTAATTGTCTTATTGAAAAATCTTAATTTTTCCCATGATTTTTTTTTTGTTTACAATTTTTATTTTAATAATATTATACATTACTTTGGATAAGAACACTGAGATTTAAGAATTTTCATAAAAACTAACACAAATTTTAGGTGTTTTGAATGTTTGCACACTCATAATTTTCTACATGAATAAATCAAAAGAGTTTGAAGTCTCTTTTTTAATACTGCTCACCCGGAGGTAGCCTTGGATGTAGGAACTCATGCAATGAACTTGACCACTTGGGTTTATAAGGACAGACAACCGATGAATATTTTTAGGTACAGGGTGTTCACACACCGCACCTATCTTGCCGGGCTAAATTTTGACGATAAAATGTTTTGTGAGGCTAATAAAAAATGAAAGAAAGACTCGAAAAGATGACTCGAAAAACATTACTAGACATTTTATTTCATAAATGTATTACATTTTCGTAAAATAAAAATTATCTTTTTTTAACAGTATTGTTTCTTTAATTATTCAATTGTTATTTTACTTTGAAATAATAGTACCAATCATTGCAAGTTATTTATATTGTGTATTTAGAAATATGATTGACATTATTATGTTAATCAGAACAATTATATTGAAAATATCCATAATCAAAGCTGCTGGTTCTTTAATGAAATCTTTCAGTTTTTCGTGAGTTTTAAAAAATGGATATAATTTATCTTAATTATCAGGATTTTATAATTAATTTAAACAAAGTTCCTGTAAACTAAAATTATTTTAAACTATTCATATGACTTTTCTAATCAATACTGATGCTCATTTATCTGTATGCATGTCACAGACTGCCGTGACATGTTATATTATTATACATTGATATTGCCATTCTGAATACTAATTCTAATTTAGACTTGATAATTTATTCATTATATATGTGTAGTGTATAGGTTAATTGATTCCAACGGCTTGTAATACAAATGATAATTAATGATTCAGTGCACTAAATAGGCTAGCAAACCTCTTATGTTAACTTAGAAAATTGCATTAATTTAAATTTCATATTTAGCCTAATTACATTAACGCACAAGTTAATTATAATGAACGATGAGATTCTAAATTTCCCTAAAACTTAATGTATCAAGAGAAGAAAGTTTTATGAAAATTATATGTGGAATGCTATTTAAAATTTTAACATTATTATTTTTAACATGACAATTTTAACAATATATTTTAAATTTTAACATTATCTTTATATCATCTAAGCTTGAATCTGATAAAAAGCATGAAAAATATACTTAAAAAGAATGCAAATACCTTTATTTAGATCAATTTATGTTTTTTTAGTCATCCTAACAACAGAATTATTCCATTTTTTTGCAAGGAACATTTACCAATCGCAAAATGAATAAAATCCGGGAATCACAAGGATTGAGATGTGTCTCACATATCTTTACACCGAAAAAAAAACAACAATTTTCCAAATGGTTAAAAAAAAAAGATTGCTTTTTGGAATTTTGAGTAACTCGATAAATGTTATTACATATTTTCTTTAGTGATTTATTACATTTTCGTAAAATAAGAATTATTTGGATTTTTTATGGTATCGTTCTTTTCTTCAATCATCAATTGTTATTTTAATTTTAAATAATCCTATCTTTCAGTGCAAGTTATTTATACTGCGCATTTAGAAATACGATTGTAGATTATTGTGATACGCAGAACAATTCCATTAATAAGCAACACTCAAAACAGCTGATTCTTAATTGAAATGATTTGTTTTTTCGTAAACTAATAAAAAACCGGATTAAATTTATCTTAATTATTAGGATTTTATAATTAATTTAAACAAAGTTCCTGTAAACCAAAATTATTTTATACTATTCGTATGATTTTTCTTATCAAAAGTGATGCTAATTTATCTTCATGCATGTCACACACTGTTGTGACAAATTATATCATTGTACATTGATATTGTCATTCTGAATAGAGATTCTAATTTAGACATAATAATTTATTCATTAGATATGTGTAGTGTATAGATTAATTGATTCCAACGCCTTGTAACATAAATGATAATTAATGATTCAGTGCACTAAATAGGCTAGCAATCCTCTTTTGTTAATTTAGAAAATCGCATTAATTTAAATTTCATATTCAGCCTAATTACATTAACGCGCAAGGTAATTATGATGAACGACAAGATTCTAATTTTCCTTAAAACATAATTTACTGAGAGAAGTAGTTTTTTGAAAGTCATTTATGGAAAGAGATTGTATTTAAAATGTTTGCTTTAACTTTATATCATCTAAGCTTAAATTTGCTAAAAAGAATGAAAAAATATACTTAAAAAGTATACAAAGACTTTAATTTAGATCGATATAAGTTTTTATTATTATTATTATTTTATTTTTATTACTATGACAACAGATTAATTTCAAATATGGGAATTAAGCGTGGGCCAATCAAAAAATGAATAAAATCGGGACATCACGAGGAATGTCTCAGATATCTCTATACAGAAAGCAACAACAAAAGAAAGAGTATTGCTTTTTCTAATTTCGTGTAACAAGAAAGAGGTTATTGCAAATTTTCGTTCGTGATTTTTTACATTTTCGTAAAATAAGAACTGTCTATTTTTTTCGGAGTGTTGTGCCTTTCTTCATTCTTTAATTGTTATTTAAATTTTTAATAATCGTTTCATTTAGTGCAAGATATTTATGATGTGTATTTAGAAATATCATTATATATTAATATAGTAACCAGAACAATTCTATTAATAATAGTTACCTTCAAAATTGCTGGTTCTTCAATGAAATGGTTCAGTTATTTGTCAATTTAAAAATAAAAAAACGGATTAAATTTATCTTATTTATCAAGATTTTATAATTAATTTATAATATACTCTACTAAATCTAATTTATTTTAAACTATTTAATTAAATTTTACTTTCATAAAAATTTAAATACGACAAATGGTGAAAGGCGCATTTTTATAAGAAATCATTCCGTGATAAACATTTCTTGGAAACTAAATTTTAAAAACAGACCAAAATGAAAAAAATAAATATTTCCTCTCCTAATAAAGATAGAAACACATTTTAAACGTCATTTTAAGTATAAAAAACAGAGAAATATTTTGAGGATTTTTGTGCCACGTATTCCCTTAATAATATCTGTGCTCAAAACTGCTGATTGTTTGCTGAAATGGTTCATTTTTTATAATTAAATGATTACATTTATCTTACTTATCAGGGTTTTATAATTTAAATTTAACAAAATTCATATAAACCTAAATTATTTTAATCTGTTTGTACGATTTTTTTATCAATACTCATGCTTATTTATCTTTATGCATGTCGCACACTGCTGTGACAGGTTATATCATTATACATTGATTTCGTCATTCTCAATACTGATTCTAATTTAGACATGACTCTTTATTCATTAGCTATGTGAACTTATTTTATATTAATAACCTGCAACACCTTGTAATATAAATAGCAATTGATGATTTAATACACTGGAAGAGCTGGAAATCTTGTTATACTACCTTAGAAAATCGAATTAATTTACATTTCATATTACATTAATGCACAAGGCAATTATGATGAATGGCATAATTCTAATTTTCTTTACAACCTAATTAATTAAGAAAGATTAATGAAATTTATTTGTAAAATGATATTGTATTTAAAAATTTATATTTATACAAAACTAAGTTAAAATTTGTTAAAAAAGATGAAAAAATATGATTAAGAAGTATATAAAATCTTTATTTAGAACAATATATGTTACATCGTCGACATTTTACCGACAATTCGTGAAAGCATCGCTTTCAAAATTATTGATAACTTAAGGGAGACTGAATGCCTGTCAATACTGTCATTTTTAATGTAAGTTTTGATACTTAAGCAATTCTGAAATCTATTATTTTGCACTTACTCATAAGTAAACATGATCTTCTTATATGCTAATTTTTATTAAAATATGTTACATATCAGCCACAACAGATTTGTTTGTTTTGTATGAACTCACCCCATCTATTTTTTTTCACTGCGCTTTTTTTCTTCATATTTCAGTTGTTATTTTAATTTTAAATAACCCTTTAATTCACTACAAGTTATTTATGCTGTGTATTTATTAGCGTGTGAAGAAATATGATTGTAGATAATTATGCTACTCAGAAAAATTATATTGATAATATCTACTCTGAAAAGTCCTCATTACTGAAACGGTTCAGTTTTTCGTGAATTATAAATAAATGGATTAAATGTGTCTTACTTATAAAAATTTTACAATTAAATTAAACAAGGTTCATCTAAACCTAAATTATTTTAAACTATTAGTACGATTTTTCTTATCAATACTGACGCTGATTTATCTTTATGCATGTCACGCACTCTTCTGACAAGTTATATCATTATACATATGTTTTACAGATATATGTTTCACAGTCGACATTTTGCGTACAATCTTGCAGAGCGCCCATTTCAAAATTTGTGGTTGTTCAAAGCAGACAAAATACCTAAAATTATTAATAGGAACTACCGAAAATTTGAAAAAAGATGATATGCACGATTAGAATCAATAGCAAAATGTAATTGACGCACACATATGTCTATATTTATTTTATTTTATGTTTGCTCTGGTTTTTCATTATAAAGTTGTTGAGCCTAAATGAGACGAGATTTCCAATAATTTTGTATCATTCAGTGTATAATTGCGTTTTACTATATAATTATATACTTTATTAAGCAGAGAAGTACTGAATACTGTACATCTAATTCGAAACTCACTTATTTTGCATAAATTTAATAATTTAAACAAAGTTCATCTAAGTCAAATTATTTTTAATTATTCGTACAATTTTTCTTATACTAAAGTTCATTTATCTTTATGCACGCCACACACTGTTATGACAAGTTATATCATTATACATTGATATTGTCATTCTGAATACTGATTTAGACATTATTATTTACTCATTAGGTATGTGTATTATACATGTTAATTACTTGCAACACCTTGTTTTATAAAATATAATTAATGATTTAATACACTAGCTGGGCTAGCAACCCTGTTATGTTAACTTAGAATATCGCATTAACTTAAATTTCATATTCCGCCTAATTACATTAAGGTGCAAGGTAATTATGATGAACGTTAAGATTCTAATTTTCCATACAACTGAATTTACTGAGAGGAGGAAGTTTTATATATGTTGTTTATGGAAATATATTATATTTAAAATATTAACTTCATCTTTATATCATCTAAGCTTTAATCTGCTAAAAAGATAAAAAAATACAGTTAAAAACTATACAAAGACTTTATTTTAGATCTATATATGTTTCTTTTTTTTTTTTTTTTTTTTTTTTTTTTTTTTTTTTTTTTTTTTTTTGGTCATCGTGACAACTGATGAATTTAATTTCTGGATATTAAACATGGAACAATCAGAAAACGAAAAAATCTGGACATTCTGGGTTGTCATTTTGTATGAAATTATCTCTCTCTCTCTCTTTTTTTATTGTTCTATTTTTCTTCATACATCAATTGTTATTTTAATTTTAAATAACCTTTTAATTCAGGGCAAGTTATTTATGTTGCTTATGCAGTAGTATGTGTAGATATATAGTTGTAGATAGTTATTCTGCACAGAACAATCATATTGATAATATCTACCCTCAAAAATTCCTCATTACTGAAATGATTCAGTTTTTCGTGAATTATAAATATATGGATTAAATATGTCTTACTTATTATAATTTAAAAATTAATTTAAACAAAGTTCAACTAAATCTAATTTATTTAAACTATTTGTACGATTTTTCTTATCAGTCCCGATGCTCACGTATCTTTATGCATGTCGCATACTACTGTAATAAGTTATATCATTATAACATTGATATTGTCATTTTGAATTCTGATTCTAATTTAGACATGTTTAATTATTCATTAGATATGTGTACTGCATATATTAATTACTAGCAACACCTTGTAATATAAATGATAACTATACACTATGTGGGCTTGCATACCTTTTATCTTAGAAAATCGCATTAATTTACATTCCATATTCAGCCTAATTACATTAACGCACAATGTAAGTATGATGAACGATAAGATCCTAATTTTCTTTGGTATTTAATGTACTGAGAGAAGAAAGTTTTATGAAAATTATTTTTGGATTGGTATTGTATTCTATTTTTTAACTTAATATCAATCGAAGGTAAAATCTGCTAAAAATGATGAAAAATTATTTTTACAAAGTATATAGATACCTCTGTTTAGATCGATGTATGTTTCACAGTCGACATTTTGCGTATAATCTTACAGAGCATCTGTTTCAAAATTTTAGGTAATTCAAAGCAGACCAAATACATAAAAATTACTAATAGGATCTATCGAAAATTTCCAAAGAGATTAAATACACGATTAGAATTAACAGCAGAAGTTAATTCACTCACACATATACCTATTTTCATTTTATTTTATGTTTTCACTGGTTTTTCATTATAAGGTCATTGTGTCTAAATGAGACGCGATTTCCAATATTTTTGTCTCTTTTAGGATATATATGCGTTTTACTATATAATTATATCCTTTATTGAGCAGAGAAATACTGAAAACTACTTCGAAACTCACTTATTTTGCATAAATTTAATATTTGAAACGAGGTTAATCTAATTCGAAATTATTTTACACTATTAGTTCGATTCTTCTTATACTGAAGCTCATTTATCTTTATGCACGCCATACACTCATGTGACAAGTTTTATCATTATACATTGATATTGTCATCCTGAATACTGATTCCAATTTAGACATGATTATTTATTCATCAGATATGTGTACTGTATATATTAAGTATTTGCAACACCTTGCTAAATAAATGATAATTAATGATTTACTGCACTAGATAGGCTTGCAATCCTCTTATATTAACTTAGAATATCGCATTAATTTAAATTTCATATTCAGCCTAATTACATTAACGCGCACGGTAATTATGATGAACGTTAAGATTCTAATTTTCCTTAGAACTTAATTTACTGGGAGAAGAAAGTTTTATGAATGTTATTTATGGAGTGGAATCGGATTTAAAAAAAATAACTTTATATGAAACTAAGCTAAAATCTGCTAAAAGTGATGAATAAATGCACTTAAAAAGTACATAAAGACTTTTGTTCAGATCGATATATGTTTCACTGAATACATTTTACTTACAATCAAACAGAACAACATTTGTATATTATGATTTTATGCTACATATAATTATTAAATTTACACAAAACAGGCTATTTTTGAACTAGAGGTACAGTATTCAGTAATTTGTTGCTTAATAAATAATATATTTATATAATAAAAAACAAACAGTGCTCAGCAAAAGTTTAGACAATGATCGATTACGCTTCTGTTTTCAGAAGTATATACCTAATTTTTGTAATTCATCTGTCATACGTTACTCTCGACTTATTCTTTATTCACAAACAATAAATTTTAATTTTTACCTTTTACATAATATATAATGACAAAAAAACAAAATTAACATTGTGGCAAAAGTATAGATAATTTCTATATATACAAAAAAATAACTACAAATCAAAATCGAATTGCACCTACATTGTCTGCAATTAGTGCAAGAATGTGACTTTTCATCAAAGACACTAAATGCTGCGTCACTTGGTGGTCTATTTTGTACTAAACATGTTCAACAGCAGCTCGAAGCTCATTAACAGAAAAGTATAGCAAAAATTTGCATAAACTTTACGACATATGATGTTACAAAGATTTTCGATTGGGTCCATATCAGAGCTACACGCCGGCCATTTGAGATAAGTAGTATTTTTAGAGTTAAACGAAGTTCTTGTTTTGTGTGCAAAATGCATAGACGCATTATCTTGCTAAAATCATATTTTGGACCAGATAAAAGTTCCCCAAATGACTAAAAATTGATCTCCATCGTATGTAGGTATTTTTGCGTTGCTTGACAACCATTGAATAACTCCAGAGAAACTCGAGCATTAAAGGAAAGTGAGGACCAAATCATTAAAAAGTCACCTCTTTGTTGTCGATTAAGAAAGTCCCAGGGTCTTTATGCAAGTCGCGCCAATAGTATGCCCACCCATCTGGGCCATTCAAATTCAACTTTTTTATCGTTACTGAATATCATAGCGCATCATTTGGGTCCATATGACGTATGTTTGCAAGTTCATTGCTTTATCGCCAATTCGTAGCGAGATTTTAAAGCTGATTGTTTTATCATTTTCACGTAAATTGATTTACCTGTTTCTTTAATTCATCTACGAGTCATGTCCGTCGATACAGATAATCCTGGCTTACTTTTAATGTAATTAGCAACCATCATTTGTGTAAATGTCAGTTTATGGATCCTTTTGTCATCTCATTTTCTCGTCACACAAGGTCTTCCAGATTTATATTTTATTTTGAAGGAGTCACCCTTAGATTATACTTCATAGACAGACCCCTTTGGACGATTCAATGCTGATGAAATTTCTGCAACAGTTATCCCTTTCCTCTCCAGCTTTCCTACTTCAATTATCTCATTTAACTGAATATTTGTTGCTGGCGACATCTTCACTAGCTGATGCTATATCGAGGAATACTTAAATACTTCAGACATGTGACATCATAAATTAGATATTTGCATTTTTCCATTAACAGTTGTTAAAAAATCGAAAAAGTGTCTAAACTTTTGCAATATGCAAATTTATTTTTTTTTAGTTAAATTAAATATTATCTTATATTATAACTATTATTTTTATCCTACATTGTTTAAAATATATTTAAAAATATGTATAGCCATTTGTGAAACTCAAGTGTTCGTATTTTTCATTTAAAGGTTAAAAACACCAGTGTCTAAACTTTTGCTGAGCACTGTATTCTGATCCTGTGGATCATTTCTTTCAAATTTTAAGTAGACTGAACTCCTGATTTTATTAATATAAGTTACCTAAAATTTGGAAAGAGAAGATCTACAGGATTCGAATCAACAGCAGAAGTTTTTTCACGATCACAAATATCCATTTTTATTTTATTTTGTGTTTGCACTGGTTTTTCATTATAATAGCGCTGAGACAAATTAGACGTGATTTCCCATAGATTTGTCGCATTTAAAGTATATTTGTAACTTATTATATACAGATATATTTTATTAAGCAACAAATTACTGTACATTGATAAAAAGCAATGAATAATTTTTAATATTATTCCGGGAGTTGACAGAACAGATAATCAGCTCGCCGAGTGTGGCTGAAATTCCAGAATTAGTTAAATCTCGATCCGTATATTAAATCGCAATCGGTCTGCCAAATCATATCCTGTCGGAAAAGACCTGAAAACCCAAGTTTAGCAGATTATTGTGTTTACTGACCCAGTATTGCGTGTTTTCATACATTTGGGTCCAGGAATACATAATGGTAAAATACAAGTCAGCCGCTAAAATAGAGTTTTCAGTTGTTTTCCACCAAGATATGACTTTGCAGACCGATTGCGATAATGCATATTTTTTAATTATTTTTCTTATAATATTTGCAAAACGAAAAATATTCAATTTCTTACAACAATATATATTTATTGTAACAATAACTAAAATGTATGTATTTCTCCTGAAAATAGTCATGCATATAAATTCTCTTTTAATGGAAATTATAGAAATTCTGGTATTCCACGACGTCATGCAAACGTCGTGGAATATCGAATTACTAAAAGTTGTTATATAATTCATATTTATAATATGAACTTAAAACAAATGGATGTTTTCTTTTTTAAAATATTGGTAAAGATTTCTATTTGGTTATTTTTCATATATCTCGAGTGGAATAAGAGTGATAACAAACGTTATAAAAAGAAATTTTATAAAAGAAGAAACATTATAAAAGAAAGAAAAGCGACGAATTTATTCTATTTTGTATTACCTTTAGCAATATATATAAAAAAAAAAACATTTAAAATAATGATTTAAAGACAGTTATTTAAAATCATGCATAAGTTATTATCAAAATGCTTATAAAATGTAAGACTCGAATTTTTGTTTATTCAAGCATTAACATTTTTCCAAATTATTTTTAAGATTTACTTTTCTTCTTACACCTGTCATAAATTCAAAATAAATCATATTTATCATGAAAAGTCTGTAAAACCTTTTATTTTTCACCTCTCAAATGCTTTTTACCCCCTCATAATTCTAGAAACATTTCTTCTCTCATAGATTTTCTTCTCATAAATCATGCAAATTGTCAACTTGCGACAAATTATTCGAAAAACGTGTTTTTTGTATTTAAAATAAGAACCTTTCTTTTATTATTAAAAATATGTTATTTTTATCTAATTGTCGTGCATTTATTTTAAATGGAGAGTTTGACTTTTCACCATTTTATTTTCTTGTTAAAAATTGATGAATGTGTTCAAATAAATCTACATCATAGAAAATAATTTTTAAGTTCATATTTAAATAAAAAAGTTTTAAAAGATTCAGGAGATTAGAATCTTTAAAAGCCATTGTTATTTATATTAATACTTTTGCTTAATTATTTTTTATACAAATTTTTAAAAGTATGTTACTTTAGACTACGCATGGATTTTTAGATATAGCTAGTCTTACATTAATTTTTTTTTTCATATATATGTAGAGTAAAATGATGAAAATTATCACATCTTCATACCATTTTATTTTTTAAATAATAATAATATCCTAAAAGCTAATTTTTAGCACAAATTTATCACATATGTATATAATAAACAACATGTACAAAATTCTTTAAATCTCTATTTAAAATACAGAAAAAGCCTTGGCATTTTTTAAATTTGAGAGTGCAGAAAATATGAACATGGATGAAAAGCCCTTTAATGCGCTCATGTATGTGTGAAATTTTCTCTGTGTAATAAAATATTCTCCAGATATAATTGACGTATAGGCAAAAAAAAAAAAAAAAAAAAAAAAAAAATAGTTTCAAAGTATTTACAGTTAAAGACGGTTTCATTTGATTTCTTATTTATGAAATTAATGACTACCCGTTAGACTGAGGTTTATTTGGTAAATTTTCAACATTTTTATTTTGTTAGTTTATTTAACATAAAAAGATTTTATGCATGGACTTTTTACAACTGATTTTATACCCACTTACTCGTAGGTTAAAATTATATAAATTACATACAAAGGTGTGTTTGTGATTGCAATAAAACATTTCGATATTTTTTTCACTTTAATACATTAATTTTAAAGTATTTCCAATTACGCGGCCACAAATATTAGATCACAAAATTTTTCCTCTAACTCGAACAACTGTATGAGATTTAAAGTATTTATGAAAGAAATTGTTTAACAAAATTTTATTTCTTTATATTAATTGCAACAAATTACGAGGCTTCTTAAAGTTTTTGAAGTGAAGTTGAGTCATATCTTTATTTTATGCATAAGGTATGTGTCAACTTTTCGGCATTATATACAAAATTGAGCTTTAAATTTACATTAAAAATAAAAAATCCTAAAAGATCAAATATTATCATAATAATTTCTATTTATATTTCTAAAAATTGTCAAACAGACAAAATAATTTCAAGCATCAATATAATTAAAAATAGCCAACAAGGTATAAGCGATGTTTCTTTATATCCAACGTTAATTAAATTATATCACATCCTTTCAGAAATTATGACACTTCCGCACACATCCGGAAGTCTGATACTTTCAGAGTGAAAAAAATTGGAATTACAATAATCTCTTATAAAAATCAGTCACTTTATTTTAATTTTCAGAGATTAAGTTTTTTTCAACATAACTGAAAAATTAGAATTTTTGTGAAAAACGCAAACAACTTGAGTGAAATGCATGATTTTCGCTGCATATTGCCTTGAAAATTGTATCACCTAGCAATCAATGATGGTATACAGTATGCGACTCAATCCTTCAAGAATCGACATTAGATTACAGTCTTTTGATGCAATAACTTTGATTAATGACAGTATAAAACGCTGAAAACTAAAAACATTTCATTGCATTTTTCAATCATATTGTAATATCAAAAACTAAGTTCAATCATGATAGTTTTTCGATCCAAGTACACTGTAAACAAAAATCTGTAAAGGTACTATACTTTATCTAGGAAACTGGGATACAACAAAACCTCAAGTTTTAGAATAGGTTACATGGATTTTTCCTGTTATCGTTCATGAAAAGTTCTCGTAATCCCAGTTTCCTAGAAAATGTTTAGTACCTTTACAGATTTTTTTACAGTGTATAGGCTATGAAGTTCATTACACTATAAAAAAAATCTAATCCTACAGATGTAAAGTTGTCGGAATCTGTATGTAACAAATATATTATTTATACACTGTGCAAGAAAAAATGTAAATCTACAAAAATAATTTTTGTAAAATTAAAGAAATCTGTAACTTTACAAACAAGTCATCTAAAACTACAATTATCTTACTAAAATTTTATCTGTAACATGAGTTGCAGTTACATGAAAATTTCTTGGAATCCCAGTTTCATAAAAAATTCTTTGTAGCCTTACAGATTTTTTTTTACTTTCAGTGTAAATCTGTAACTATTACATGAATTTTTGTTGTTATTTAAAAAGTTCTAAAAATTGCAGTTTCCTAGAAAACTTTTAGTAACATTACAGATTTTCTTTACAGTGTAGTGATACAGCAATTTTAACAAGCGAAATGCATTAAAGCATTTGGCGATTTAAGACAATCGAATGTGTTTATTAAAAGCAATATTCTTAGAATTTTTATATTTAGGCTACTTTAATTTTTTGTTCACAGCAGTGAATTACTCTTGAGAAGGTTTCCATTTTTTCTTGGAATATATACTGTTCAGTGGCATCACGTGTTTAGATTAAATTTTTCTATCTTATAACGTGTGTACCTTTTGTACTATTAGATCACAAATTTATTAACAAATAAAATCTTGCAGTTTTATTTTCATAACATAATAGCAAATTCAAAGTTTCAATTATTGACTTATATTTTCATTACTATTTCATTATTATTCAGTATCATGCAGGCTAAAAGAATTTCTGGTAATATTTTCAAAAATTTGAAAAGATCAATTTAAACTATTATAATAAATATATTATTTGTTTGATATAATAAAAATATTATTTGTTTAAGAATTAGGTTAACCAAAAAAAAACATTGATTAATTGTTGCACTTACATTTAATAATTTTTAATTAATTCAGTCAATCAATTTTTAAAACGTTTTATTCGTATTTAATTAATATAGATTATTCATAACTGCACGACCTCTATTTACAGTTGCATTAAAGAACATAAAAACATTTAAAACAGCTTATATTTTGTCGATTTTGTTATGAAAATATGCACATTTATTTTAGTAATTTAAAAATACTCTCAGCACTGTTGATTTTTTTTTTCATGGACATGTTCAAGTAAACACACTGTAAAAAAAAAAAAATTCTGTAAAGTTACTGAACTTTTTCTAGGAAACTGGGATTCCAAGATCTTTTCATGTTACGGTAACAGGAAAATTTCATGTAACGGATTCTGAAACTTGAATTTTTGCTGTTACCTTACAGGAAAAGTTCTTGGAATCCCAGTTTCCTAGAAAGAGTTTAGTAACTTTACAGATTTTTTTTACAGTGCGCTTTTAACAATGTAATCATACAGCTGAAAGTAATTGATATACTTTAAACAATCTCTTTTATGATAAACACAAGTTTCGATCACAGCTAGCAGTAATGATAAATTCATAGATCAGATAAATTCATACATAAAGCTGTAAGAGTTAATTATCATGCATAGACGGCGAGAACATCAGTCGCTGTCTCATTAGTTTTATTAATTAAAAGGTCACGGTATTGAACATTTTTAGAACTATTGAAATACTTTTAAATGTAAATAGATTAACTGAAGGACTTAAGGAATAAAACACCGAACATTCTATAAAATTCATACTTGTGTTATATTCCTTTACATGATAAATAAAGATGATTGACTTTGTTGATTTTATTAAGAAAGCAATATGCTATCAGACCAGACTAAGTGATTGTCGTTGTAAGACGTTGAGATTATTTGCTCTCTTAAAACGAAAGAGTGGATTTGGTTGCTCAAGAAAGAGTTCTAATTTACTGGATCGTGAATGAGCTGATTTTTAAGTGGTCCACTCTTCTTGACTTGCTTTATTCTATTTCTAATGCACTCATTGAGATCGGAAACTAAGCAAGTGAACTCGAGAAGAAAACAGATCTTTCCCGCGTTATTTTCATCCACCGCTGGCGCTGCTGTCGACCTGACCTTGCAAAATACAAGATGGAGGATTTCCGAATGCAGTGCACGCTGATGCTCCGAGAAGCTGATTTTCGATGCATCTTAAAAGTTCGTGGTTTCCTCAAAATTATTTGCTAAAGAAGCCGATATTTTACGAAGTAAGTACTATGAAAGTATTTTATTTACATTATACTATCCTTTTAATAGATTTCTCTTCTCTTTTTTTTTTATAAACAATTAATGTTAATACTCATACGTACCGTACATAACAACCTTGAAATAAAATGGTGTATCAAACGAAGTAAAAATTGTCTTATAATGTAAATACTTAGTTCATTTAACAGTCTTGTAGTATAAAAATTTTGAAGAATTAAGTTATGCAATTATTACATCTGTATTTATAGAAATTTATTTATAGATGTTCAGGCTGGTTAGAAGTGCTTATTTTTTAGTGTACTCCTATTTCTCAATTTTGCTAATATTGTTAAGGGATAACACACGTAAGAACACAAATCCAAGTTAGAAAATTAGAAATCAAATTGTTAAACGCTAATTTGGGAGAGGTTGTGTTTAGCTACATAGTTAAACGGATTGTAATTTTTCTACGTTTTTTAGACAATTATTGACGAAATCAACAGGCAGTTTTCTATTATTTATCTTAACATGCTGACGATGGATCCATAATTGCCTCACACGTTACTTTAATTCCGTATATTTTAAGACAATATCGTATCATGTGCGTCTTAAATTCCGCGCACATTGAAGTGATATAGTCTGAAGAGTGTATTTTATTCTGCGCATCGTGAGCGATATAGTCTCAGTCGTGTCTTTTATTTTTCGTATCATGATGCGTTATAGTTCTATGCGTTTGCTTCATTCCGCTCGTTGTCAGGCGATATGATAGCATATGCAGACTGACTCGGTAAAATACTTGTAAGCCCGTGTACAATTCACAGACAAAAGTTGCGGATCGCGAGAAAGCAAATTTGGAAGATTGGAAATCTAGTGGTAGTCTAATTCATTTAAAAAATATATAAACTAAAAATGCCACTTATTGCACATTCACGTACAGCAAACATTTTTTAAAATAAATCTTGTTTAATCTGTCTATTAATATAATTACATTTTGCTTTTCATGCAAAGCATTCAGAGCGATCATGTTTAGAATGCCTGACGTAACATTCGATGTTATTCTAATTTTCATTTAATCGGAAAAGACATCCACATAAACAGCGCAAATACAAAATAGGTGCATCTGGGTGAGGGGTAAGCGCATCAATTGTATTGCATGCTTATTAAGTTCAATAAGCCGCAGCTAAATTACAAAGTACTGCATTAGAAATAGACCAATTTAAACAGTTCTACTACGACGTAATATCCCTTAATAAAAATAATATCATGTATTTAAATACTATGGCCTTAGTTTTGAAAAAAATGTTCTTAAGTAAGCCAAAGTAAGTTTTCGCTTTTTACATTCTTGGTCTTAATTACACAATAACAGAAATATAAATGATTATTGCTATTAAAAGTCTTAAATTATTCCACCGGAAAACGTTTATAATGTTTATTCTAATTTTAAATTTTTGTGTTATTTTCAAACTTAATGCAATCAGATTCCGTGCAGGTGCCTTAGTTCGGATGGATTTTTAATACTTTATGAGTTAAGCATCATATCTATTTGTTTGTTTATATACATATATAATTATATATATGTTGTTTTAAATATTTTATTCAAACATAAATTCTAATTATTAAAATACATTTGGCTGTTCAGATTTTGTATATAATTTTAAATAATAAATTTATAGTAAATTATGTAGATGTGGATATATTTTGTTAAATCTTATTAATCTATGAATTTTGTATAATTGTAATGATTTATGAAAGTTTATGATTCACAACAAAAAAGTTTCTCTATAAACAATCAGTAAATGAATAGAAGAATTAAACAATGAAAATTTAATTACCTGGTCATTACAAGAGATCTTACTTAGAGTGTAGTATATCTATGCACTATTATCGGAAAATATCATAAACTTACCAATGTTTACTTTCTTTGCAGGCCTCACAACAGTCTCAGCAATACTTTCTTCGATTTACGAAATCTTTTCTAACAGCTGTGTTCTATTGATGTTGTAATTAACCTCTTGCATCTATGGTGTACAAACCGTATGCTATGCCATTATGTTCATTTCTGCCAATGATATGCGCAGCGTACGGTATAATATATAGCTGCTTTTTCAATTAGACATTCCGAATTCTCACAACAAGTTTTTATCTCTAAATTTTTTCCTTTAGAACAGCAAGGATAAATGCGCTGCTCCAGAAAGAACCGATTAATACCACTAAATTTTGAAAGTTTTTTCTCGCGATATTTAATGATACTACGTCCTAGATTTATCATAGACTACTATAAAATTTTACTGGTTAAAATCAGTCATTTTTTGCGCATTGGCTTGCATCCTTGGAACGGCGATTGCCACCACGGAGTATACGTAACACTGTGACTACTTGAAAATAATATCAGTAACACCGGAAATCACAAAAATGGTTTAAAAGTCAATGTTAGAAGTATCAGTGTAATTTGTTTCGATTTTTGTAAAATTTTAATAAGAAGATTTAAAATGAAAAGAAAAAAAAGGACGTTTTTGCAATATCTAGTTATGTGGAGGAGGCGAAGAAGGGCATAAATATTATAATTAGGAGTACTTCGAAATGAAAACCCCAAACAATGGATATTCAAAACAAAAAAGATTGGGAAGAAATCTTTTGATGACAAGAAATGTTCTACAAGTGCAATAAAAAAAAATATTTTTTATAGAATAAATCCAAAATTTCTAAGAAAAAAAGAAAAAAATACATGCGGCAACACTGGTGGATAGTGACATAAATACTCTAACACTGCCATAACGGAAGGAGCCAATCGGCGAATATCGGTTTCTTTTTTTTTCTCTCTTGAAGGAAATAAAAAAATATATCAATTGGAGTATTGAGGCTAAAATAAAAATTGCTGACTTTGTGTCGAACGACCAACTTTAGTGTTACAAAATCATCCTTCTAGCCACTTGTCTGTAGTTGTACAGAAGTTGAACAGTTTGAAGCAAATATGTTTATCTCAGACGGGTATGGTTTGATTCTTTTTTTTTTTTTTTAATAAACTTTTCTATAATTAACTTTCTGTCAATTTAATATTTAGTGATATCGAGTGCAAGGCTTTTTATACTTTATTAATTAAAAACGATAAAAATATAAATTACAAGTATTTTTTATCTCGATCGCTAAATAGAAAATAATAAAACTTATATTTTTGTGCTTCTGAATAAACTCGATTTATTGGTTTAATATTTTTATTAAAATATTTATGTTAAATACGTTCATTAAAAAAAATTCAAATGCGAATAATTTTCATTAATTTAAAATTAAATTAGAGTACTTTTATATTGATGAAAACATTAAGTGTTACGTATTTTATATTTGAAAACGTTTGTTTTCTGTGTTGTTTATTGATTAATTTATTATTATTTTTTAAATTAAATTAGAAATCTTCGCCTATATGTTTATTGGTTTTTTTTTATTTTAAAAAAAGAATTGAGAAATTAGCATTAAAAAACAATTTGTATGCGTGCTGGGGTGAACTGTATGTCACTCTCTATTTTAGACATACGAAAATAATGTAACAATAAAAAATGTCTTCTGTGAGTATGAAGTTATTTATGATAAAATGAATAATAATATAATGTAAGATGCCATGGGGTAATAATGCCTTGTGCTAATATTACGCATAATTATGAATGAATCCAGGAAATGGCGCATGCGGGCTCTGCGCAGAGGAGCTATAAGTCATCAGAATCACAAACAACCGCTAAAAATAATTTTTTCTCTTTGTAGATATTATCGTTGTAAGAAACCGTAAAAGTCAACGAAAAATCTAAAATTAGCAAGTTAAGTTCCGTGATCGAAAGGTTATATATTTATTGTATAAATATGTAGTGCATTCCATGTACATTAAAAATGTTGTGCAAGATTTTGAATAAATTCGCGAGCGGCTTCTAGTTTAATTTTTATTGCACAATAAGTATACTGCGGTAATAACGCAATGTACTGGTGTAATTAATCCGGTTGATTATTTATAGTTCTGGAACAACATCCGAAGAAGATTTATTTTCTATTTTATGCTTGAGAGGGCATTACTGCCATTGTTAAAAAAAAGTTAAAGAGAAATTAAAATGCCCTAAGTGCTAATAATGTTTTAATAATTGTCAGTTTATAGGGCTGTAGAGTTTGTATCTTTAAAAGAGGACAATTTATATATCATTAATTCATCTTATTTTATAGTTTAGTTTGCATGGCGTTATTACCAATCCATGTGGGTAATAAGGGCAAATATCATTGGTTCAGAAAACACGTCATTACATTTTATGAATACATATCTTCTGAAATATTATTTCTTGCATACATAGTTAATAAGTTAATGCATCAGCTTCTATATTTGTTTGAATGAACAAAATAAAAACTGAGCAGTAATAATTGGTAGAACCTTAATGTGACGTTATTACTCCAGGATAACTTATATACATGGGTTTTTTAGAATGCACTTAGGCGACAAAAGCAACATGATTTGTGTCTTTAGCGGAAACATAGGTTAAAAAAAGAAGACACCTGTTTTCAAACTGTTTTTCTTTTCTAACATATACAGGGTGGTCATAAAAAAACTTTGCCGATATATTGATCTCTAGCGGCCAGCCCGTTCAACCGATCGAGGTGAAATTTCAGATATACCTATTTTGAGGTATGAGCTCAAGATTCTGTGAACGAAAACAAAAATGTGCTCACGGTTACGGTTAAAGTTATAGAAACTCAAAATTTTCCAATGGCAACACCCATTTTTCTCATCGCAAAATGCTCAGCGCATGCGAAAACTCTATAGAGCGTTGGAACGGGTTGGTTCTTGCAATAAACGGACGCGTTAAGCTCGCATAAAATCAGCTCTACGAACGATCCCAATAAAACACGACCAAGACGCACGACGAAAATTTGAATATGACAGAGACAAAATACCAATCACATAACATTGTTTGCCAGATATTCAGTGTAGAAAACGGATAAAAAGTAGGGTGGGAATGTTAGTTCTTCAGTCGGAGCTCGCAGATGAAAACAATATGACTTCGTTCGTGGTGAGTTGGTTAAACTATTATCAAAATGAGATGAATGCTGCGAAAACCTGGCGTGTTTACCGTCGAAACCATCGCCAAAATCACAAGCTCTTCGTGATTTAGCAATGAAATTCGAAGAAATTGGCCGCACTTGTGATAATCTGGATCCGGACGGCCAACTGTTCCTGATGATACTGTTGTGAAATTGCATAACATAGAGACCAAAGGTCGCATGCAAACTACAAATGGTGCACTCATGTATTTAATATGCAAGAAATCAATGGTCTTAAAGTTAATGTGCTCTGTAATCCGCATGTTTCCTTTTTTGTGCGTGCGTAATGTGTCTGTTTCTTGCGATACACGTACGGTTCCAATGCTATTTAAGGTTTTCGCATGCGCTGAGCATTTTGCAAAGAAAAAAATGGATGTTGCCATTGAAAAATTTTGAGTTTTTGTAACTACAACCGTAACTGTGAGCGCCATTTTGTTGCCATTCACAGAATCTTGAGCTCATACCTCTAAATAGCTATACCTAAGATTTCACATCGATAGGTTGAACGGACTGGCCGCTAGAGCTTAATATACCGGCAAATTTTTTATGACCATCCTGTATATAGGAGAATTGTTTCTTTTGTTACTTGGAACTGCACGCTTTACATTGATATTTAGCATGCTTGTACGGGTATATTCTTTTAAAGGGGCATGCAAGTATCATTTGAATAAAAATTGGCACGGAAATTGAAATATAATTCTGTGTATAATAATTATTCTCTAGCTTTTTAAAAATATATATTTGTGAAAAATCGCTTGCGGTTGCTATTTTTTCACAAAGTTACAGCCGTTTAAATTTGTACACAAACAAATTTTCACCCCTTTAATAATTTTTTTTTTTTTCTCAAAACTGATTTTCGAATGCTTTTAGATGTTTTAAGTGTTCCATACGTCTTTAAAATGATAAAGAATAATCCTTATATTGCTTACAAAGAAACTCTGTATGTATTAAAATATTTGATCTCATTAAGATAAGATACAAATAATTTAGTATATAATTTATTAAAAGTAAAAATTTGATAAAAATCGATTGGAAATTATAAAATTTAAAAGAATTCTCAAAAATTAATTAAAACTTGATACACAGGTTGTTTTTAATATTGTTTTAAGAGTTTAAAATGCAAAATCGAAGAAATATCGCAAAAATAAAAGCTGCATTATTAAGCTTAGTTTAAAAAATTTATTTTTGTTTATCTTAAAATTATGATAATTCAATATTAGCTATTTTTAATAAGAAAATTTTCTGAATAAGACAATTAAGGTGAAAATTTTTATTAAAGGCGAAATAATTTTGCTCTCCTCAGCTACAGTGTGAATATTGCTATTATAAATGATAGCTTTTTTAATAAATACAAATTTCAATTGCCACTCGAATCCTTTATGAGGCATTTGAACTTCATGTTCAAATTTTTAGTAGTTAATTACAAATTCATAGAAGATGAGAACATCAATTACTGTCACGTAAGTTCTCTTAATTTAAAACGGGATGCTGAGACGGTAGCGAGTATATTCGCATGTATTTCAAACATTTTAAAGAGAAGTTAAAGAATTAAATTGTCAAACATTAAATTGCTGAATGTTACATAAAATTCACATAAAAATTTTTAGCAAAACGCAATTTTTTCTAAAGAAATTAAAAAATATAAACTAAACTATTTTTTTTTAAGAATTGTTTTAAAAAAACATTCAATATTTGATCAAAAATCAACCCCGATTTCACGACAGTAAGTCATGTAGTTCAATAACTAAAAAAATATCTTTGCAATACGTTGATTTTTCGTAGATTCCGATTAATAAACATTTTTAACTTCAAATTATATAAAACAAGCGAAAAAATAAATTTAATTATAATGTTTACAGGGTCTCTGCTCTCAATGGTGGCCAATGGCTAACTTCTTTAACCATTAATCATAGGAATATAGTTCCAAATGGAAAAATGTTTTAAATGAGTGAAGACACATTTTAAAAGCGATTTCAGTCAATAAAAACATTTCTTAAAATTTCTCAAAATTTAAATTTTTATACGGCTCCCAGTTATTTTTAGTAGAATTTTCTTGTTACACTGAGAATTAACAAAAAAATCCCATTATTCAATGTTTAAAATTCAAAGGGTAGTAGCCGTTTAGAGTTGGGCCACATTTGTTGACACAAAATATACGTCATTCACAAAATTAGTATAAATTTAATTTCATGAGACGTATTAAAAAAATGACCGAAAATGAAATTAAAATTGTATGTCATAGAAATAGAAACTTGAAATATTTAATTTTTCTCAAATATTAATGTAAAATATACAATTTTTAATTAACATATAAGGAAAATAAGAAGACTTTTTAAAAAAGAAAATGATGAAAACTAACTAATTCAATTCTATACAAAATTATACATATTTTTAATATTTATTAGATTACGCTAGCCTACAAATGATGAGTTAGGTCATGTTTTAGCTTTTGCTAATTGATTATTTACCACTGATTCTAAAACTGACCTCCACTGCAAATTATAAATTTTCAAGTAAGAATAATAATAATTAAAAAAACGAACATTTCATGTTGTAAAATAGATTTGGTTGCTTTAATTTTGATAAGTCATTCTAAAGTATTTTTTACCACTGGATCTGGAAATGGTCTTCATTTTTAATCATCATGTGAAGATGTTCCGCAAATTATAAATGTCATAACATTTAAAGTTTAATTTAAAAATTTCAAAGTTAAAATTGAACCTCTTTTCTCACCTCATCGGAACCCTTAACTGTCTCACTGTAAAAACCCAGCATAAATAAAAAAAAATAACAATAAATTATTGAATAAATGAAATGAAAAATGTTTTATTTCTGTTTTATAGCATCAGATTTTCGCTGCACTTTAACTTTGATGCTTATAATTCGCAAAAAATATCTAACGTGGTAGTTAAAATGAAGTTCATTTTTCAGATTTAATGCTAAAAATTACATAAAAATCCATTATCAAATGTTAAATAACTTAGCAATCTCCTTTATTAGATAATATCAGATTTTGTTATTTTTTTAACTTGGATAATTTATCATTTACTAAAATTGCTAACATTTGTTATTCTCTTTTAGTTTATTCTTTATATTTTATTAATCGAAATTCTAAGTTAAAATCTTAATATCGTAAATTACTTACTATAATTGCATATTTGAACAATAGTTTACCATCTTTGATGTGTAAACCGTTATTTTGCATCATTTTAAGAAATGTTTGTAAAAAAAATAAGATTTATTACCCAATAATATAATTCTAATACAATTATGAAACTTTTTGTGGTGGTTTCTAATTAAGATAAAATAAAACGTTTTTCCAATAAAACAACAATAACATGCGAAAGAAAATAACTGTGAAAGCAAAATAATTCAAAGAGCAAGCATACGCAAAAAACAGATTTTAATTTAATTCTTATGTTATTTTTAAAAAATATAATTATGTTGTTACTTTAGGAACAGAGTTATATTATAATAATAGTGCCTTCCCCTGTTAAAGCAGCACATAAATGATGTTTCTTCAGAATCCCAAATTGACATAATTGTTCAATAACATTGGATCGATAAAGAGTGTGCAGAATACATTATTTTTAAAAAATAGCACTTTTGGAACTACTTATGAAGTTTTATACAACTATTTAGTTCCAAATACAAAATCCCTGTCTGCTTGGCCTATAGGCGGAGGTAGATTTCGAAGAGTTTTCATTTCACCAATAAAAAATAGAATATTCTTAAAGATAAATCCAATTTCACTAGTATATTGTGAGCTTTTGAAAATTTTTTAATTTCCTTTTTCTGTAAGAAATGGTTTTATCAGAATCAACTTAAGCGAAATTCGGTTCAAACGCCCATTTTTTCTACATATTTTGAAATAAGTTCTGACTTTATTTAAAAATCAACCAATACGTACATTATATAGTTCCTAAATAACAAAAAATTGTCAATTGAATGCGTTTGAAGCAAAAGTGAATTTAAAAATGAGTCATAAAGTAACCAACGTGTTATTTGAATGCATCCAAAATTCTATAAGCAAGATCACTTTGGGAAATTTTGTGCGAAGTGCTCAACTTGACAGCTTTTTTAAAATATATATTTAGCCTTTATCAAAAAACTGATTAATACGGCATATTACACAGTTCCTAAATAACAAATAACTGTCAATTGAATGCGTTTGAGAGCAAAATTGAATTTAAAAATTAATCATAAAATGACCAATTTGTTATTTGAAAACATCCTCAATTCTTTCATCATAATCGCTTTGGGAAATTTTGTGCGAAGTGCCAACATTGGCGGCGTTTTAAAAATATATATTTAGCCTTTATCAAAAAAATGACCAATACAGCTCATTACGCAGTTCCTAAATTAAAAAAAAATGGTCAACTGAATACATTTTAGAGCAAAATTGGATTTAAAAATGAGTCATAATATCACCAATTTGTTATTTGAATACATCCTCAAATGTGCAATCATAATCGCTTTGAGAAATTTTGTGCGAAGTGCCCACTTTGGCAGCCTTTTTTGAAGTATATTTTTTCTTTTATGAAAAAAACTGGCCGATCAGTCACATTATATAGTTCCTAAATAAGAGAACTTGTAAAATGAATGCATTTGAGAGCAAAAATGGATTTAAAAATGACTCAGAAAAAACGCAATTTGTTATACTTCCTCAATTTGTTATACTTCCTCAATCACGACCACTTAGGGAAATTCTGTTCAAAGTACCTTTTTTGAAATTTATTCTGCGTTTACGAAAAACCTGGCCAATAAGTCACATTACACAGTTTCTAAATAAGAGGATTTGCCATTTGGACGCATTTAAAATAAAAAATGAATTCAAAAAATGAGTCACAATATAAGAAGTTTGGATTTGAGGTTTTTTTCTCCAACTCCGATTTTGTTTAATTTATTTCTGCTATAAGAATTGGTCCTATGAAAAACTTGTTAATATAAAAGTTATAGATATTATTGAGAAGATGTAAAATAAATTTAATTAGATTTGATTGCTTAAGAATTGAGTAAGTTATTATTTTTTTTTCGTTTTCCACCCTCTTTTTCTTTTCGTTTTTGATTTTTTTCATCGATAAAAGTTGATCCTATCAAAAGCTTGTAAATACAAAAGTTTTAGATAATGTTAAGCAAATTTACACAAAATTCATTTGGATTTGATATCTTGAAAATTGACGAAGTTATGATTTTTTTCTACCAAAAACCCTGTTTTTTTCGTCTCTTGACCTCATTTTTAATTTTATCAAACCGAAAACCTATCATACAGAAACTTTTAGCCCATTTTTTAGAAGCAATACAAACTTTAAACTGATTCTATATCTATTTTAATTAAGAAGTTATCGCATTTTTTTTTTGTTTTCAGAAAAACCCTCCCTATTTCCACCCCTTGGTTCAATTTTGCCCATTAACGAACTCGACCGAGATTTTATGCCCCTCGATTTTATGTAAAAGTTTGAAGAAGATCTGAGCATAATTATGGAAGTTATCGTGTCCAGAAGAAAGTGATATACACCGATAGATAGATAGATAGATAGATAGATAGATAGATCGATAAACTTTTCTACTGATGGTAGCTTTGGTGTCTAGGGGTCATGATCGGTGTAGATCTGCAAAATTTTTTCAGAAATTTCAACATGGGAGAGAATGCAATAGGTAGTATTTCATACAAAATCTACCTAAAATAGTATTTCATACGATATCTACCTAAAATTAGTAGGTTAAAATTACAATTAATAGCAATTTTACAATTTTAATTGGCAATGAGATTATTAAATTATAATTACAAGTAGAGGAGAGGGGGGGGCACCTTTGAACACTCTAAATATTTTCCTTCAAATAAATTATTTTAAAAAATGTATATGGTTATACATTACTGGTCCTTCAAGGGAATAATATGCATAGCTGTACCATTTTGTATGAACAGTGCTGTCTAAACAAGATATGTATATTTCCCACTCTTGAATCTAAACTTAAGAAAATAAAGTTATAAGATTTTTGTTCATAAACTTCTATTCCTAAAATTTAAATTTATTGTTCAATGCTTAAACAAAGATGTTAGCCTTAGTTTATAAGCTTTGTTTTGTTCAAATTGAGTTGAATTGTTCAAATTGAGCCGAATTGAGTAAATCGTTGTAATGTTGAACTCCATGTGATGAGGCACCATTGAACAAAGAAGTTGGGGTACCATTGAACAGCGAAGAAACACCAAATAAACCGGTGATAAATAATAATTTAAATAATTTAAAGATAACACTTACAACTATGAAGTAAATAGTTTTTAATGTGTGTAAATATTATTATTTCTATTTTTTTATGTGAAAAGAGGTTAATTAAGAATGTCAAAGAACATGGACTTATACTACTAACAGTTCCTTACAGCACACATAATTTCCAACCTCTGTATATAATCAGTGATGGGAAGTTTCAAATCTAAATTCATTTATTGGATAATTGCAAATCCTGAAAACAAAGTAAGGATAACAGGATTCCAAACATTATTTCTGGTTAAAAGCATATCGTATGAAATGGAATTTTATATCAAGTCTCTCAAAAATTGCGAATAAAAATTTTAATTTTCCAGAAGCATCAGATACCACATTGGTGTATTTTAAGGATATAGTAAAAAAGTTTTTACAACCAAACACAACTTAAGGATTACTTTGTGTTTTATGAAAAATGAGTTTTGACATCAACTTGATGGATTTAAGTTTGGTTAAATAACAAAAAAAAATAGTAATTTCAACAAAATGTAGATATTTAATTTTTATTCATATTACTTTATATTTCTGTAACATGTGCAAATTTTTTTTTATAAAAACTCTCAATATTTTCATATTTTATTCATTTGTTCAAAGGTGCCCTTGCTTGTTCAAAGGTACCCCTACATTGAGCTTTTTAAAAAGAATAACTTGCTAGATCTTGTTTATATTATTAAAATGAATCACAATTTCGGTGATGTCAAATTCTTTATATTGAAAATCTGTTTTTGATAAATGGTTATTTTTAATTTAGAAAACTTGAAACACTTTACTTGTGCAAATTTTGAAGTTTTTATATGAAACGAAAAAAAAATGAATGTGACAAGGTAGATTATTTGTGTAAGTTCAATAAATGCATTGTTTACGAAATCGCTTCAAACTCGTAGACGATATTAATGAGGTGGCCCAATCGGAAATGTGAAGTATATAGAGAGATTTGCGTTTAACATAAAAGTATATATACTTCAAATCGCAATTAGAGTACATACTGCTTTGTTCATATAATATCTATACTTTTTTCTCATTTTTTGTAATTTTTAACGAGGAATAAGTAGGTATAATTTACCGAAATTATACCTACCGAGCAATCTGTTTTTTAACAGTCTTCAACAAAGTTTAAAAGAGTCCATGAATTCAGTTTGCTTGGCTTTCTGTCCGTCTATCCACGTTCCAACTCTCGTAAATATATTCGGATTTTCCAGAATTTTTTAAAAGTTATTGATATTTGCCCTAGCACAAACCGTTATTTAAATTATGTGTCCAGCATGTTTAGTTTATTTACAGAAACAGCCAAAACTATTCCCTTACAATAAGGCCAATGAAAAAAAATCGCTTTAAATGAATTTTAAAGATTTTACATCCTTTTAAACACAATGCATTTCTGATGTGTACTAAAATATGCCTACTGTTGAACATGTGGTGTAAAGAATAGCTATTATTCATTTACAGGCCTACACAAAAGAATTACATTAAATGGTGGTATTGGGGAAAATTGTTTCCAGTGTATTTTAATTACATTGAACTGTATCATGTTTAAAGATACTGATATGCGTCGTTGAGGCTTAATATAAGTTATTTGATGTATAATACGAAGTCCATGTTATCAAAGATACAAAGAAAATATTTCAAACAGTACATTTCATACAAAGTACTGTACATTAGTGATGAGGGGGAAAAAATACATTTTTTAATTGTAATGTATGCTTTTTATATTTATTTTATTTGTGCTTATTAAATGGTACGCATAAATGCTGTCGTTGATGTACAAGGCTACACAAAAAACTTCGTAAAGATTATTGAGTAAACGTAAATTATATGAATGTGGTTTTAAATGAGTATTTTTTTAACTGTATTTAGTTTACTAAAAAGTTTTTCAGAATGTAGATAACATGATATAGAGGGCAACGCAAAGAGTTGGATACATGAACATCTATTTATGATATTTTTTGAAAATGTGATTCCAGTAGTTTAAAGAGTGTTTTAATTTGAATTACATTTTAGCTAAATATTAGCGTGTATTTATGATACTAGGTAAATTACAGATTTGGAAAAAAATATTCAAGTGTGTTGACATCTATCAGTATCAATTGCGGAAAAAAAATTAAATCTATTTTTTTTTGGGAAGGGGGGGGGGGAAGGGGGGAACGAGGGTGTGCTAAACTATATTTTTCTATTATGTGGTATGTATATTACAGGGTGCTAAACTACATTTTTCTATTATGTTGTATGTATATTACAGGCACTGTTCAAAAATATTGAAATGTATATTTAACTTTGGCCATTTTCCTAAACAACGAAGTTTTGTTAAAGATTAAAAGGGTGTGTTAGAAAGTGTTTAAAAATCTATGCTTTACGAGTGGTTTATACATATATATTTAGGTCTTCTTTCTTTATTATATTTTTTAATATGATAAATAGATGCTACCTACCAAAATTGGTATGAATTCTATTTCCTTGACATATTTTTATTCGGTTCTTATCGCTTAAATATGTTTTGTGATGTAGAGTACAGATATTACCCATCAAAATTGGTTAGAATGTTGTTTTGCTGAAATATAATTATTCTACATTTCATTTACAAGCATTCTTTTTTTAGTGTACAATAATTTAAACCTATACTTTAGGAAAATATTTTGAAATCTCTCCTTTTGCCCCTTAGTTCAAAGCAATTCTTGGAAATGGAACCGAAAAGATCATCTTCCTTTACTGAGTCATAATGTTAATTAGGTGAACATAAGTGTTTGTTGTAGTGTAATCTCTCTGGCTTACCGGAGTATAATTACTTGAGACAAACAATTTACATAACGACGTGCAAATTTCTAGTGAATTTAGCTGAGGAAACACTTAATTGTTTTACTGAAAAGACAGTATGGAAAGGATACTCCCAAAATTTCTATGCAATGGCAAATTTTGTGTTCTTAACAAAGTTAGTTTTACATTTAATTTTAACTTAAAAGAGATAGAAAAATTATTATAATTAAATCCGAGTACATAAGCAGTTTTATAATAAATAATCAACACAATAAATAAACTTCATAATTAGTCAGCATAGAAATTTCTTTACTGATTATCTTCTGTAAGTGCTATCAAATAAATATAAGTTACGGATTGTATTTTAAGAATATGAACTATATTTTTACAATTTTTTTTTTTTTTTTTTTTTTTAAATATCCTCATTACTTTTTGAAGTTGAACCAAAAATAAAATCTGTGATTGCTAAGTGTTTTTGTTAATTGCACTGTAAAAAATTAAAATGATAAATTTTATTTAATTTAGCATTTTTTTAACATGGTAAATTGATACTACCAATCGTATTTGGTAAGAATCCTGTTCTCTTAACGTTATATTATTTCGTTTATTCTCTCTTAAGTATGTTTTTTGGAATGTACTAACCCTTTCAGACACAGTGTGACCACTCCGGTCATACAGAGTTTCAATTCCCAACTTGCAAACGGCACCAAACATATTTTAGAGAAATTTTGTTTTTACGATCAAAGCTTCAATTCAGGAGCTCCTAATTTCTAAAACAGACGTTCATAAATTCCAGTGTCAGTCAATAATTTCTCATTCTAAGAACAGAATTTGCCTATGTCGGAAACTGTTAAACTACCTGTCGAAATTGGATAGAATGCAATTTAGCCGAAATATAGTTATTTAACTTTTCTCTTAAAAACACATATTATATAGTGCACAATAAATTTTAATTAATTTAGTAAGTAAATATTTTAAGTCCCTCCTTATTCCACTTAGCTCAAAACAATGCTCGACAACGGATCCGAAAAGATCATCTTCCATTTCTGAGTCATAATGTTAATTAGGTGAATAAAGGTGTTCTTGTATTGTGTAATCTCTGTGGGTTACCGGAGTATAATTATTTGAGACAAACAAGTTACAAACGACGTGCAAATTTCTAGTGAATTTGGTTGAAGAAATACTGAAATCTTTTACTGAAATGACAGTAAAAAGAAAGGCATACTAAATTTTCCATGCAATGACAAGTTTTATGTATTTTAATGAAGTTTGTTTTACATATAATATTACCTTGAAAGATGTATAAAAATATAATTAAATCCCAATGCAAAAATTGTCTAATAATAAAAAACTGTATAAATAGTTTGCATACAAATCCCTTTATACTGATTTTCTTCTTTTTGTGCTATCTTATAAATATAAGTTACTAATTCTATTTTAGGAATATGAGCTATATTTTTACAGACGCTTTTTAGGTGCGTTCGTAATTATACAATACGTAGCACCTATAGTTGTCGTTCAGTCCGTCCGTCTGTCCGTCCGTCTGTCCGTCCGTCCGTCTGTCCGTCCGTCCGTCTGTCCGTCCGTCCGTCTGTCCGCATATAACAACGCAAAAACTACCCAACCGAATCGTTTGAAATTTAAAATACATAATTATTACATAATTTTGTCGAGTCATTTCAAATTTTATTGAACTCGGATGCATAGATCAATTACAGGGGCAATCAAAAGTATTCCATTACATTACGGTCAATGGGGAAAAAAGTTTCAAATGCATTTTAATCGTTTGAAATTTAAAATACGCAATTATTGCATAATTCTGTCGAGTTATTTCAAATCTTTTGATAATCGTGTGCATAGATCAATTATAGGGGCAATCAAAAGTATTCAATTACATTATGGTCAATGGGGAAAAAGTTTCAAATACATTCTATACGTTTGAAATTTAAAATACATAATTATTACATAATTTTGTCGAGTTATTTCAAATTTTATGAAAATCGGATGCATAGATCAATTACAGGGACAATCAAAAGTATTCCGTTACATTACGGTCAATGGGGAAAAATGTTTCAAATGCCTTTTAAACGTGTTACACTCATGTGAACTTAATAAAATTTATATGCAACTATAAAGTACATATTATAATACACATCTTACATAATTTGTGGTGCAAAGAATATTTGTTATTGATTTACAAGGCCACACAAAAGTATTCCATTACATAATGGTATAGGGAGAACATTGTTTGATGAGCGTTTTAATTGTAATTCACTATTTGCAATTTTATGAGATTGATATATGAAAGTACTATTTTTAAAACTTCGTTATCGTACGAACGCACCTAATTTGCTACGCTTCACGTGCAATTTCCAACTTGTTATTTCTTTAAATTTACTCATTAATTCTTGAAGTTGAAGTAAAAATGAAATTTTCTATTGCTAATATAAGCGCCTTTGTTATTTACACTGTAAAATAAGTGTTAATCTCAAAACCTTGTTTTTGTAAACGCTGAGTTAATCTGCATGCTTACTAAAACTTTACCTGTAATGTATAAAGAAAAAGAAGTAAATCTACTAAACTATTTTTATAAAGCTATAGAAATATGTGTAAGTATAACATTTTTTAGGGAACCCATGATAATTATTTTTTTTTCAGTTCAAAAAAAAAAAAAAATGTCATAGAAAACTCTATTTTTTTTTTACAATATGAAGATAAATTTCTTATATGATTTTCTTTTTTTGCAGTTACATAAAAAAAATTAAGCATTCCAAGCTTTTTGGAAAATCCTTAGAAAATTACATATTTTTTTAAAGATGCAAACGTGAATTAGTTACTCTTTTTACTGCAGTTTTTTAAAAAGATTTGGCCATCCTAGTTTTAAGGAAAATTTTTAGTAACATTATAATTTTTATAGTTTTGTAGGGAGGACTTTTAGTTTGTTGTCTACTGATTTTTGTGTTGCTGGAAATTAATAATTAGCAAATGAAAAAGTACAAAAATCAAAGGAAGGTATTAAAGATACTTTGTTAATCATCAAAATATTTCGTCCCGATCGCTGTGTAAGTTGGATATTTCAGGAAGGGCTTCAAAGAATGTTGATCAAAATGATTATTCTTACAAAAAGAAAACCTTGAAACATTGCAGATGCAACCTGCATGTACATACAAAAATTGAATGAAGATTCACTGTATATTGTTGTGAACCTAAGTGCCCCCTAAATAAAGCAAATGAATGAACAAAAAGGAATAGAAAGACATGAGTATTATGGCTCTCAATTTAGGTTTATGAAAAGTCAAATAGGGTTTAAATATGTACTTTTTTCTGATTTTTAAGCTGAATTAAGTAGTGTCATACATTCAAAATGTCATGCAATCAAAATGGTGAAGTTTTTAATGGAAATTTTAGAATACTTACACCAATATGAGTTTAAATATTTATTCTTCATTTCTTCCCTTTGTGTTGGGCTAAAATTTTTGACTTCAGCAGTCGACAAGAATAGTCGCCATTTTATTCTAAGCAATGCAAAGATCATTAATTTAAATTTAATGCATTTTATAAACAAAGCTATTCTTTTTAAAAGACTGCTACTCGAAAGATATCGGCGCACTGTAAAAAAAAATATGTAAAGTTACTACACTTTATCTAGGAAACTGAGATTCCAAGAACTTTTCCTGTAACGGTAACAACAAAAACTCAAGTTGTAGAATCAGTTACATGGATTTTTAATGTTATCGTTACATAAAAATTTCTTGGAATCCCAGTTTCCTAGAAAATATTTAGTACTTTTACAGATTTTTTTTTACAGTGCGGTTGATAACATCGCATACATAAGTAGAATATCAGAAAGGTCATTAATTCTTTAAAAAAAAAGAAAAAAAAACGTAATTATTTTAGAAATAACGTTTAAAATAGCAGATAAAAGGTAAAGACAGGAACATAAGGTAAGCAAAGTAATTATTATTTTTAGGATAACCCGTTTGCGACTGGTGAACTATTAATATTACATGTCTTTTCATCGAATGTTGATTAGTCTAACTATTTTTTTTTACTTTCTACATTCAGAAATAATAGAGTATGTCTATTACTTCTTAGTATGAATTCATTTATGTTTCGACACTTAGTAATAACGATAATAATAAAAGTTTACTTCATTCTCTTTACACCGTTGGCGATTCTTTTATTTTATACATAAATTTCCCTCTTTAAATTGATAATATTGGTTAATTTTCTTAACGAATCATGTGTGATAAAGCGAAAAAATAATTTTTGAATTTTGAAGAAAATATTTTGAAGTACTTGTAATTTTGAAGAAAATTTAAGTGGTTAAGAAATTTCACAAGCTTACGTCTAAGTTTAGCAAATCAGTTAAATTGAACAGTGAACATAATAGCAATACTGAAATAAACAAAATACAAAGTCAGAAAATTGAACTATAAATAAAACATTGAACCTAAATAAATAAATAAATAAAAATAGATAAATAAATAAAACCTTAAGATGATTAAAGTATTAAGAAAAAATGTACAAACAACAAAATAATGTTATCCTCAATTTTTCTTTTCAACTTAAGTGTTCTGTCAATAGTTCTGTCCGAATTTCAAAAGCTATGGTTCGTTCTCATTTCAGTATTTTTAGAACTTGTATTCAAGATATTATAGTACACAGACGTCTTTTTTTCCCATGACGAAGAAAGACCCAGTTCTTTCGAAAGGCCTCGTACTGTTTTATAAATTTTATGGTGTGCTTAAAAAGTTTTTATAACAGTTCGATTGATTAATACCAGATAAAACTTATTTTCTTGTAATGATCATTATTTTTGAAAAAAAAAACATTTAAAGTAGTTCTTAAAAGATAAAAGAGTAACAACAGGTAAATAAAGTAATTATTATTTATAAATAAAGAAATATAATATAAAAACATACAAAAAACCGATCAAATAATGCTTTTATAATGCATTTTGAAATGTCTTTTTCAAGCTATTTTAAATAAAATTTTTAACCCATTTTAAAAGTTATGCTATTAACCCCGCTGCCATATTAAAAATATTGACAGTTGAATTTAACGTGAGATAATGTCTGTTGTATACATTTGCTGTCATTTTTAATGCAGTTCTATTTATTTTTTATATTTATTTGTTATTTACTATCTTATGTTATGCTCATAATTTGTTTTAAGTTTATTTTGCTAATTTTATACTTAAATTAATCGTTTAAAAATTAGGACTTCCAAAATCTTATATGATCAAGAAAACAAGAATATTCATCAATGAATCGCTGTCCTTGAAATTGGGTTTTTAAAAAAGTAATAATAATATAGTCCAAAGAACTTAGCGTCTCTGAAAAGAAATTTTACATTAATTAGTGATGCAGGTTTATTTCAACATCTCTTTACTTCTTCGTGAATTTCTATGCTGTTAGGCGTCAATTTCACTTGCTGGTAACAACAGTAGAATTATTCTCTCCAGACGTGGTTGATTTCGCTCTTTCTGAATGTTTTCGTTAATGATTACTGTCGATTTCCTTGTATCGAATCTCTTATCTCATGAAAATGTTTTCGATAACTTTAAATTGATGGCCATCATACGTTTAGATTTGGTTTCATTGTGTTGAACAATAATGGCAAACTGTGTTTCAATTTATTTTAAAGATGATTTGACAGAAATAATCACAAAATCAGACTGAACAAAAAGTGTGTGAAGAACTTTAAAAAATATTGGATCCTAATGTAAAACACCCCGAAAAAACTAAAACAATAGTTAAAGAAGAGACTAGAAAAAGTAAAACAAAAGTATAAGTGACCACCTGGCAAGCATTAAAAAGTATATCAATGATTCTATCTGACATGCTCATACTCGGCATTATTTAATGTACAAAAATATTGCCTTTATTTAATCCTTTCTTGATAGTAAAACAAAAGAACTTACTTTTTGAATATTGTACAAGGACTGAAAACAATGCAGTTAAAAATACTTTTCTAAATGTTTTTTGAGTATTTATAAATAATAAAAGTTTTTTCGAAGTGGTCTCAAAGTTTTGGCAGGCAGTGCATATGTGTGACTACAAAATTGTCAATAACAAAAGTAAATAGTTACAGTTTTTTACTTATTTTTATTTGATATACCATTGTCTTATTGCAATTTTCATTGCGATGTAATTATTTGCTTTTACGGTATTACAATCATGCTGACATAAGTTTAATATCCTTTTAAATCTTGCATTACTTATCATATATTCATTTCTAAATAATAAAAAACAACTTTGAAAAACATGCCATATAAATACTCATGAATCTAAAATTGAATAGTATACAATAAGTTTCAAAATTCGAACTACAAACTTAGAGGTATGATAGTAGACTTCTGATGATAGACTGAAAATGTTTGAAGTTTTTGTTAATCGCTTTTAAGCAAAAACGTGCTTCGGCATTTTTGCGCAAACAAATGAACTCATTGACCTTTTTTCGTATTTGCAAAATGATGTTTCATTAAAGTAAATTTTAAAACATGAACGAAAAAAGAGATATTGCAACATGTGCAACTATTCTTTTATTAACATATAACTTCCTCTATAACACTATTTACATCACTGTTTTAACACTACTTTTAGATCACATTTATAAATAGAAAGGCATTTGCAACATACTACAAACACATTCCTAAATAACAAATTTATTTCTCAAAAACTTTTTGTTTTCCAATGCACAAGACATTAATGTGTTGTAAATTTGAAGACAAAAAAATGCTGCAACATGCGTTTATTTTTGTGTTTTAAGATTTTGTATTAAATACGCATTGTCGTTTGTAGTCATATGTTTCGCAAAAATATACAATCTTCAGTGCACCATAGGAACATTTAAAATAATTCGGATAATATATTGCCTCCATTTCTCCTCATTTTGTCAAATCGAAATTAAAGAATGGTAAAGGAAACGGGAAGATCACCTTCCTTTAGTGAATCGTAATGTTAATTTGTCAACACGTTTCCATTTTCACTGCATTCATTACCTTACTAATTTCGTGGAATATGAATATTTGTAACGATGCATAATGACCTTGTAACTTCATTTAAGTTTAAGTAAGAAATTACAAATTTGTTATTCTGGAAACTTTCTAAATTACACACTTAAAGTAAAATGGGCTTCTTTATATTTGCTGAAACAATCTAACACACTGTGTCTTTTCATAATTGTAAAATAATGTTTCATTGAATCAAATTTTAAAACAGTAACGAAAAAATACATATTAATCAATTCATTAATAAATTATTGTGATTTACTAATGATTCAACATTTTAAATTTCATTTAAACATTGTTTTTTCGTTTTCGTATTTTTTAAAATATGTCTGCTATTTATTTATATATTTATTTATTTATTTTGATAGGGGGGGGGGGGCGGATTTTCAGAAAATTTGGAATTTTAGATTTTAGTTAAAAAAATTGACTGAACATTTTCATTTGATTAAAATAAATAACTTCATTTCATAATTAGTTGAAAATTAAATTCATTAGTGCTACTATATAAGTACGAATTTAATATACATAAATCAACAATTCGGATAAATTAATTAAAGAATTATTTTGAAAGAAAGTTGTTTTGAAAGAAATATTAAATGAAACCGTCTGTGCGATCTACGACCACACTTACCCACTTGTTTCTTTGTATGTCTGTTGAATTGTATTATATTTTTGAATTTTTAGATTTTGTGTATCAGATATTAAACAACGTTCAATTATTTTAACATGATTTGCCTCTATATCCTTTTTTATACTTCACACATCACATTTTTCTAAAATTAATCAGCTACACTAATTTTCCACTAACAGCTTCATTTATTTAAAATAATCCTCAATGCAGAAAACTCTAATTTAAAGAAATTCATACATCTAATGTCTGATATAAAACGGATTATTTTCCCATTATCTAAATGTAAAGGAGAATTGCTATTATGTTTTATTTACGTGCTTTAGGATAAGGATATTTTCGTAACACGGATAATAAGCTATAAGGAATTTTTAATTAGAGTGTAAATTCCTTCATTTCATTGTTAAATATAGTTAAACAGCGTATTTCATTTTGGTTTTAAATAATTACATTCTAGTTAAACATAGTCAAGTTTTCGTTTTATTAGAATTTCTTGCAATAGTTAAAAAGATTTTTACTGTATGTTTATTCAATCATTTTCCTTCTAACATTAAATTATTAACTGATAATCTCTGTAATTTATTTTATAAACTTTATTTTATATTAAAAATACATTCATTCTACAAAAGATTATTCGTTACAATAAATCAATAACGTTCTACAAATATTGAAGTATGACGATTACACAAATTCATAAAAATAAGAACAAGAAATTCACTATTTAATAAATATTTTAATAGGATTTATAAAATTAATTTAATGTATTCAAGTATTCAATGAATCCATTCAAATTCCTGAAATAAATAAGTATTTAATTGAAAAATAGTTGTTAATTTGCTACATTTGGCAACCCTTTTACACGTTTACAAGCTCTAAAAACATCCTGATTTTGTTTTCTTGAAATAATCCGCTTAAGTAATATTGAATGATACTGTCATGACCAACGACGATCTTCTGTAATCAGATTGCTAGTCATTTTTATTTAACTGGAAATTCCTCGATGCTCAAGGCCTCATCCATACACACTAAAGATTATCTTAAGATTATTTGAAGAAATCTCCGCTTTCTTCAAAGGTTTTACATAAATTGAAAATGAATTTGCGGGTTTAGCTTTATCTTAAAAATGTCTGCAGAATAGGCCAAATATCTATACATTTTCTACAGATTTTTGGGTTAAATACCTACAGAATTTTCTACAGTTTTTTTAGTGGGGTCTCCTGCCACAACAGATGAAAGCGGAATTCCGGATTATGTAACATCTTTTTTCTCATTTGCAAATCAGCTTTTCTAAAACTTATAAATAAAAAATGTCGCTATCTCCCAAACATCTTTAACGTTTAGAAGAAAAGGCTTCTTTTTGATACCAATAATTCTAAGTAAGACGTTTGGAAAGTGACGTGATTTTAACTTTTAAATGCTTTTTGGAACTTTAAATATTAACCATATTAATGTTTTACTTAATTTTATTTTATAAAATCTACGTGTAATTATGTTTTACTATCCAAAATATTTTTTCTTTATTATTTTAGTTTAAAAAAAAAATTATGAGATTAAAATAGCTATTTAAATCTATACTGAGCTATCTTCACCTATTTCAATAGTAAATAAAAATTTAAAATATTTTCGGTTAAAGAACTGTTTCTTCTCACGCATTTATCACATTTTTATCCAAAAAAGCTCTATTTCATACTGTTATGCAACAATTGTTACAAATCGAAAAGAGAAAAAAAAAACTCAATAAACTCAATTACAGCATTGACACTTATCTCCACATTTTTTTCTATTTTTATGAAAATTATAATTAGAAATTTTTGTATCGGTCTAATAATGGCAAAAACAGTAAAAAAAAAATAACTAAACTTTGGTATTTTATGGCGTGTATGCTATAAACACAATTAGGGTTTTTAAATATTGTATTGCTGTATTTTGCAATTAAATGGTCTTAAATTATGTAATTTTATCTACTTAACACGATTAGATTACACACTTTAAGTATTCAGTTAAAATAATAAAAGCAAATTTTACCTTAATAGTTTGATGGAAAGTTTTTTAGTTTCAGAAGAATAAATTTTCTAATTTTTTTGTTAAATGCAGCTATTTGATATGGAAAATATATTCTATTCTTCTAACTGTTCTTCATCTGTTATAGTGATCCTATTGACCTAATTCGTGATACATAATGAGAATTATAGTACGTACGCGTATATATGACACATGGTGCAGTGAAGGGTTAACTACATTACATTTAGCATACAGAAAAATGCAGAATAATTGCGTGCACCATTCATAAAAAACTTTATACAACTTCGAAAAGTGGCCGGTCAAAGCCCGATGTACAATGTATTTCGACATTTTTGCTTTATAATGTATCCAAATCTTTGTAAATAAAATATCAAAATTACTTCCCAGTTACACTAGATATCCAACAAATAAATAATGATTTTCCTGCCTTATTTTGTTTACTTCCCATCTTAATTTTTGTCTTTTATTACGACAGTGCCAGCCATAAATATATATACTTTAAATATATAGTTGAACAATATTATATACAGTCAATAAATATGCATTTTTAACAGTTGGTTAAAAATACAATTAACCAGATGTATTGTTTAACATGGTAACTTCTTATGGTAATACTTATAACGCTAACATTAGAAAAAATAAATAAAAGTCATTTAGCTATTTTAGAAATTGTGTTTGAAGTCTGGAGTCTGTATATATAAATAATGTATCTTGTATTTTTTGTTTTTGCACTGTCTATCTGAAGTTTTATTTTGAACAAGGCTTTGAATAAGAATATACTTTTCGTAAAATATTTCGGCCCTAGAGAATATTGACATCATATATTTACATTATTCTTTCATTTCGTAAAAATATCAACTGATATTTTGCTTTATATACGAAGAAAAGAAAAACGAATGAAACATATTTCATATTTAAGTATATTCATGTGGGTTTTAGATGTATTTTTGAGAAAAATATGAGAATGGACAGAAGATATATGTGAATTTTAAAGGAATAGGAATAAAAACAAAACCCGTAAGTTTATTCCGTTTCTTTTTATTTTATTACAAAAACTAGAATCAACTGCTTTAGATAGACTGTTTAGTTTGGATTAGGTTCTAAAATAGTGATAAAGTATTTATTTTTACAAAAGTAAATACTACTTTAGCTTAACATGTAGTTTTTTAAACATTTGTAGAATATCATCATTTTCCAGAACTACAGTAGATAGTTTGAGTCATTTACTAAATCTTTGAAAAATAAACATATATGTTAGAACTTAATGTAGTAGAAAGTAATCTGAAATATTATTATTTTTGAAAGATTATAGAAAAAATATTAATAGTGAAAGAAATTTTAAATACTGTTATTTTAATCTAATCGTAAAAGAGAAAAAAATGCATTTTCTTCGAATGGAAATTATGCCATTTGTAATGTTAAATACACACGTTTAGGTTACGGATTTTACTGGAACTCGACCTCAAAGCCTTGTGACAATAGTTTGATATCCGCTGGCATTTTACCTGAGCAAGTTCGGGCCGGGGCGACTTGATTGTCGGGCTCAATTGGTTTGAAATTGACATTTTAGGCTTCCGGTTAGCCTTAATATTAATCAGATAGATCTGAGAATATTCTTCTTAACTTATAAGTAAATATGATATTTAAATATAAATATCTTTGTTCCTGTATATAAAAGGTAAAATTGACATTAGATTAGAGACGATATTTTGATGAATACATTAAATTATGTATCGAATGTCTTTTATTTCATATTGAAGTATTTTGTGACTTCAGTTCGGTTGTTGGTCAATGAAAATTATTTTGTAGGAATGTGGATCAAACATAATATTTGTCGCAATCGGGTAGCATTGAAGATCAACAATTTTTTGTTAGTTTTCGTATTGACTCAAAACATATTTTTATTTTTATTTTAGCATGGGTATCAAAAAGCACATGCCAAACGCTAATATTATTTATTTTCAGTTTTATTTATAATCTGATAAAGTTTCAGATAAAATTCATTTACAACTTTACTAATAAATGCTATTTTAATACATTGTTTTGGAATATACCATGAAATATCAAACCCACAACAAATCACCAATCACTCGAAGTACTATTATTGAAATCATATTCTGGCATAGCTAATATGCAATGTATGTTATTCATTACACTAAATATATAACCGACTGCAAACTTCTGCATTTATTGTCATTAGTTTAGCAGGGGATTTCAGCCGATGGATACTAATTCAAAATTATTCTGCTTCGAGACGAAATATCTACATACCCATCTATCTGTATTGTCAAAAATATTATATTAATTGCAAATTACTTTGCATTTGAGTAACTGATGTTTGTATGTCTAACCAAATTCACGTCTATGATACTTTTCATTAAAGTTAAAAAGACTTAATAAATTCGGTTTACTGTTTTTCGTCTGTCTGAAATCTCTCTGTACGTACTACAACTCGCATAAATTGAGTTGAATTGACAAGAAACTTACCGATGCTATTAATCATCACAATGTGATATTCGGTATACAAAATGATGTGTGTCATATATAAGATTTACTTACACAGATACTAAAACATTCTGTTACATTACAGTCTGTGGGGAAAAGTCGTTTGATGGGTATTTTAAAGATATTACAAGATAATTAACATGATGGATATTATATATATGCTAAGGTGTACTACACAGTACTTACAGTGGTTTGTGAGGTATAACGATTTTATCCTTCATTTACAGGGACACACAAAAAAATTTAGTTTCAAAATGAATTTAACAATATTTAAATTTTTGAAGCCTATAAACAGTAATTACTCTAACCTCATTTTTAAACTGAATGATTATTTTTCATATTACTTGCCATGTACGATTTTTACAGATCATGCGCAGAGTTAAACAAAATTTCTTAGTTATTTTTCGTTTATTCAGGGAAATTGTTCATAAAAAACTGGGATTTTCAACAAATCCTTTAACTGAACTAACTTTTAGTCTTCATTGTAATATTTTGCATGCAAATCTATAGATCTATAGTTGACCTCCCCCCACCCTTTCTCTCAGAATGTTGCCCTGACTCGGGAAAATATTCTTAAGTGGCCTTTTAATTTATGTGATTTTCTATATTTAATTCGATTTTGCGCAAAATAAGTAAAAAATCGACTAAAAAATTAAACTTTCCTTTAGCGTAACGAAAGATCAAGTTATCTGAAGTGGGACATGGAGGGTGATACGTTTCTGAAGATTGCATGGTTGTCCTGTTAGAATATTGATCATTTTAACCTAATAATATTTGAATTATGTTCAACAAATTTATTCCACGTTGAAATCCTATATGCTTTTTTCTGATTTTCAAGCTAATTCTTGTCGAAAAATCTTTTACCTCCATTTTTCATCGCGAGGAGGCGCAACCTCTTCGAAACAAACTACTTTCAGAATAAAACGCGGATATGTTTTTTCGCTTTTTTGGGCACGTTAGGGATAATTTGTGTGTACATGCTGCAAATTTCTTTAATTTAAGGTGTCGCTAAGGGCCCCAATATGGTATATAGGAACATATTACTGCAGATCCTGCTGCTTGCAGCAATGTATATCAGCTGCATTGCATGTCTTATATAACAAGATCAGTGCAGCCAAAATTTAGGAATATCCCCTCGGGGGAGGGGGCTGGTATGAGAAGGAACAAATGTGCATAGCATGAAAGAGCAATCACAATCCATTCCTATTAAAAATTATTTAAGGAAAATACCTAAGTGTCATTCCAAGCAAAATGAGCAAATCAGGTATGGCTGTCATGTCACAGATTTTATTGAAAATCATCATATAAGTAGATCACAATCATTTACAGGGAAACGCAAAGTATTAGGTTTCAGAAATGTTTATTTCAGTACAAAAATTTACATTAAAATTAATACGAAATCGAGGTATTGTGTACATGCTCGAAATTTCAAGTTTGATTATTAGCCTTAGGAACGAAAAGACTGTATTAAAAATTATTTACACTTAAGAATGAACTATAAGTAACAGATTAGCGTAATTTAGTAATTGTGTTTTTATTCCGTAATTTAAAAATAAATAAATAATAAAAAAATTGTGGAAAAAATTAAATATTTGAATTATTTCTTTTATAAAGAAGGATACTTATTACAGCTTTAAAAATTTTTGACATTGTAGCTAATGGAATATACAGTGGACTCTCTCTATTCCGAACACTCATGGGACCGACCAAAAATGTTCGGATTATGGGGGTGTTCAGAATAGACGGAGAATCGAAAATCCATTACTACTACTACGTTTTGAATTTGCAGTCTGTATAAAATATTTGGCATGGATAGGATAGTCATACCATTGCGAAATGCCAAGCTACATTTAGTCAGTTTTGTACTGTACTATCTCACTTTTTTATTTTTTTTTTTTTTTTTTACAAAACATACATTTACGTACAATACACCTCTTGAAAACATAATCAATACATTACTTAAACGATATAATTTTAATCTGTTTTTGCCTGTACATGTGATCTGGTTGTTTCAGAAGGGGAAAAGCTTTGAGGTGATGTTCAGTCACATAGTTCAACAGGTCTTGATTGAGTCTCTTAGTCATATTGCTTGAATGTAATAATCGTTCGTCTTATTTCATCAGTCTCTTCTGGTTCTGCTTCTTCTTCACTTTCCTCTTCAACAATGTTGTTCTTGCAAACAATTAGGATTTCATCGGTTTTGAGATGAGCTCCAAATTCTGTTTCAGTATGAAGCTTCTGAAGAATTGATCGCAAGTCCCTCCAACTTTTGCTATTTGGTCCTCTATTCTTGTTTTCCTATTCTCACATAGGAATCCAACTTTATAGAAGAATCTTTGGATGGTGTAAAAGGCTGTTACATTTTATGCCGTTGATATCCAATATACAGCATCCATGACGTTGACATTCTGCCGAATTGCTGCCTCCATAACCACAGGCAATTTCTTCAGAAAATGGAGGTGGTAGTAAGTTTTAATGGTCTTGATTACTCTTTGATCCAGCAGTTGGATTATAGAATTGCAGTTTGTTAAAAGGAACTTTAAGGTTTTGTTGCTCAGCTGCATGTTTGTTAGTGATCTAGTATTAACAACAAGATTTTTTTTCTTCCTTTTTCTCTTCATTATCTTGTTAATTCTTTTGAACCACTATGAGAAAATTGTGATTATTATTTACACTTTCCTATTTGATTTATAGTGTGTAGGCGATGATGCGATCTTCACATTTTTAAACGTTTTTTGATCACAAGTGATTTGAGCTTCTTATCCATAAAACTGCTACAGAGCATAATGCAAATATTTCTTTTCACATTTCCCCAACTATGCAATTTTCGCTTCTTTTTACTTGAGTTTTGTTTGGAAGAGCTGTGAAAAACAGGTCTGTTTTGTCAGCATTGAAAATGTTTGCTGTATCAAAAATCCTTCGTTATATTGAGAAGTTTTATTTTCTATTCTACCACAGTGTCGATATTTACATCTGCAGCTTCACCATTGATTATTTTGAGTTCAAATTTTGAAATGAGTCAACAATCCTTCCGATGCCTTTAATTCTGCAATTTTCTGCTTATCTGAAAAATCCGAAGTAGGAATCCAGTGACAGGATGATTCTTTGTTCCCATTTGAGAAAAATTCTTCCAAACATAATGTTTCTATTCTTGTTTCCCATTTTCAATTCCAAAACTCTATACTTATTAGAGTTCTTTATTTTTTTTTATTTTTCTGCAACAAGTTTCGCTAAATTACTATGATGCGGGAATTTACTGAATTCAGATTCCAAACACATGTTTAGAGGTGAGGTAAAAATGGGGATCGAAAGTAGCGTTCATAATAGCGGGGTGTTCAGATTAGAAGGTGTTCAGAATACAGAGAGTTTATTTTATGTTTAGTCAATGGAGTTTCGCCGGGACCATCGAAAAGCGTTCATAATAACGGAGTGTTCAGATAGAGAGAGTCCACTGTATTTAATAAATCTAAAAGTTAATCCTTGCCTTTTTTATTCATTCTTGAGAAAAAAACTAAACAGTGAAAACTGTTGATTAAAAATTCAAAGTTTATCATTTGTTTGACTTTTAATAGCAGCTTTCAAAAGCTTTAAACTCTTTGATATTATAGATAAAAGTATATATTTTAAATATACGAATTTTTTTTTTCAATTTATTTTTGCCTCAAGAATATTTTAAATTTGAGTAAAAAAAAAGACAATCTTCAATAAATATCTGTATTTTAAACTTAAAATCAAATAACAAATGTAGATGGCAGCACATTTTTTTTTCAGCAAGAGTTCTTCAAAAAGCGCGTGTTTTCAAGAAAAGCTTCAGAATGTCTTGAATATTAGTTTTTTGAACCCATTTTTATTATGTTAGGAATCCAAAAGGCACTACTGAAATTTTTTTAATACGTCTTGTACATTTTGATCTTTATGGCTGTGCAATATTATTATTGTCAAACCTTTCCTTTATTTATTTTGTGCGGATAAACAAGAGGAAAAATTATGATTTTGTAATTTTCTTTAGAGTTTCTACTTTTTTTGGCGATGAAGGAAATAAATAACAACTTTCAAACTTGGACAACTCAATTTCGTATGTTAAGATACACCAGTAATCAATTTCACAAATGTTTTTTTAAATCCTTGAAATTTTATAACATTTATAATTTTTCAAAATTTACAAATTTTCAATATTTACAACCAATTTAGGATTAATTATTGATATTATAAGATTATAGTTACTCAATAAATATAAAGATTCCTTTTCAGAGATTACAATATTGTAAAAAAAATCTTTTTTGTTAAATAGTTTTCAAGATACCGAACTTCAAACTTTCAACTTTGGACGATTGTGCGCATGCCGTTCTAAATCACAAGTTTTTTAAAGGTCCAAAACAGCTAAAAAAGTTATTTTTCGTCGAGATATTTTGCCGAGCTTCATTTGAATATGAATTGAACATTTGTATAAAATTTTATTAAAACCGGCTCCTATGGAGCCACGGCTTTTTTTTACATTTTTGCTCATTTTACATAGAAAGACCCCTAAGGGAAAAAAATTGGAAAATTAGCCACCATTCGATCTGTTTACAGATAGTTCTCATTGACAAAAATGGGGGAGGGGGGAGACTGAAATTTGTAAAATTTATTATCTAAAGTATTTTCCTATTTTTCTTAATTGCATGAGAAATAAACAAACAAATGAAAAATAAAATTCTATCTACTGGTTATAAAGTAGTTAACAGAGGGAAGGGGGGGGGGGGTGCTTGCTAATACTCAGAACAGTATTTTCAAAAGTCAGACATCATAAAATGACTTTTTTTAGTAAAAGGACACAATTAAATAGTGCTGTAAAAGCACAGAAAATAAAGAGTGGGACTCTCTGTTTATTTATAGTAGTTCTCAGTTAAATATATTCAATAGAGTTTCTCGGTCATCATTTTACACATATTTCCCTTATTTTATATCTAATTCCTTGTAGGGAGTTCTATGTCCTTATTTACAGAATCATTTTTATCTTTGTTAAATTTTCTAATTAAAAAATTCTTTTGCAATATTATGATAAATGTCAAAGAAGAAAATTTAGCTATTTTTTAAAAAAAATTTGGATAATTTAGAAAGAAAAAAAAAGCATCGCTTCGGAGTTAACGGAAACTTTTCATTGCTGACTTATAACAAACCATGTATATTTAGCAAAAAGATTAAAATTAGTATGATACTCATTTTGAGCAGTTTATATACATTATATATATAAAAGAAACTTATTGTCTAATAATATAAAATATATTTTTAAAAATCTTTCTTATGCCTTAAGAAGTCGAATACAATCATAGTAACTTTTCGACACTAAACACACACACAGACGAAAAAAAAATTCAATGCAATAAAAATCTATTTTCTTTTAGAATATTACTGAAAAAGCTTTATTGAATTAAAATTAAATAAAAGGAAAATGACATTTTATTTGATTAAAAAATAGTTTTGCATCACTTTTATCTTTACTATTCATTTGATATTGGGTAAGATAGTCTACAAATCTTATTGGGAAATCATGACAATGATGTATGGAAGCTTCAACTGAGCACGCCTGCATTTGTCATTTCTACTAAAATTGGATATGAATTTATCGCCGAATGACAGATCGCTTGGCTCCGATAATGCTTTCAACATAATTTAAAATATTTTTGCGAAGAAATATCAAAGAATTGTTTCTAATACATTATGTGTGTTATTACTTTAAAAAAACATTCTGTAAATAAATATTTATTGAAATGGAGAAAAGTAATATTATTGAAAAAATAAAGAATATTTCTAACAAATAATGTAATAATGTTATCACAAATATAATTATTTATGTCTTAACTCATTATATTCTAAAATACAGAAAGTTTAGAAAATTTTGCTGTGGGTTTAGTTAACAGGTACATTTTTATCTAAGAACACATATGATATTGTTACATATTCTGTTAAGCACAATATATCTTCATTCATATAATGCAAAAGAAATTATATACACAAAATTTGGAGCTTAAAATGTATTTAAATATATAACAGTTATATTCATACTGTAATCAGTAGTAATGAAAGAAAATTTTCCTTTTTGTTTGTGTCTCAATCTGTTTCTAGCGAAATCTATCGAATGTATAGGGCTTCAAAATAGGGTGTGTGTGTTCTAAGTTGCACTTTAAAATACAATAGGACTTTACTTACTGTCCCGTAGTACGTAGCACGTTAGATAATCATCACAGAATCTTTTTTTTTTTATGGAGGATTAAAAATATGTTAAGATACATTATTTTTCGTATCACGAAAAAAATTAAGGTTTACATGCAGAGGTGTAGTCGTAAAAAATCAGGGGGCATACGCTCTCAGCAGACAGTATACGCCCAAGATTGAGGGTATACTCTTGGGAGTATATGCTCTCTTGCATATATATGTATCTTTCTTGAGAAACAAAGGATATACGGTGTAAAAAAATAGGTCCTCTAAAAAATCCATAAGGTATAAGTAGAATGCTAGCAAAATCTCCACTATATCCCTGGTTACACCCTAGCAGAGAAAAATGTATGTAGTCTTACCGTAATTTTACTAACAAGTGTGGTGAATTGTAAGAATATATAAATTGATCTTAATTTTCTGAGTATCTTAAAAGGAAGGTGACTCATTTAGGGCATGAGACCTTTTTAAATAAAAAAAACGTAAAAATTGAATGGCAAACGCTTCTTAATATACAATTTTTCTGAGAGAGTATTTATTTATTTATTTATTTTTGCATTTTCTTTCCCCCTCTATACAGCCAATGTATTCCGATTTAATATCAAACCAATAAATGACATTAATAATTTCAATATATATTAAACAATATTATAAATATACTTATGAATATTAAAAATTAAATATATTAAAAGTTAAAGATATTACATTTTAAATATATTAAATGTGCTTTTCATCTAAATTTGCACGATGCTATAATACGGCCATGATAGTAAAAAACTTTCACAAGCATTGAACTTTAACACTTATCAAAAAATTAGAGAATTAATACATCTGTCGTTTCCTTAAAGCCCTAAAATTCGTAATTGTATAAAATTATTGATAATTAATATATTTCTTATATGTGTGAAGCCCTTAAATCATTGATAATAATTAATTTGATATTTTGAAGTAGGCTTCTAAATTTAGATAGCCTTTATAGCAATTTACAGTATCGATTTGAGAAAATGGACTTTTTTCAGTCATCTGTAATGTTCAGTTTGTTTCTGTAATTAGCATTTTTTGTACCATTATAACTTCAAGTGCAAAGAGGTTTACAGCTAAAAAGTAATTAGAAAAGTAGTAATTATATTTTTCATTTCCTTTCAATTTAAAAGAATTCCATTTGTTTGTCTTTGTAGGAACATTTTTTTTTAAATTTCAACAAGTTAAGATAAAATTTTATTTTATTTTTATTTATTTCATAAAGACATGGGTTTTGTTGTAAAAACAAATAGTTTTCACCCGTTAAAAAACAGATATTTTGTATAAAATTGTTAATCTATTTACAGGAATTATTTTACAATCTAAAAAAAATATTTCACCCCTAAAATAGCGAGGCATAATATTTTACGTGGAGTTTTAAAAATTGCAAAGTTCTGAAAAGAGAATAACGACAAATAATACGTAGCTTTAAATATTAAAACTATACCATATTTTCATGCATTATTATCATAGTAGAGAGCCATCAGATTATACATTTTTTTATAATATATTAAGTTATTTCAAAAAATTTCTATATTACGATGATATTGAACAATTTTAATGCATATATATAATACTTGCATTAAAAAAAGAATCCTTTTGTCGATAACAATTATCTAAAAATACATAACATGCTTTTATTTTTCTACTTTCCATAATTATATGAATTAGATACACATCCTTAAATTAGAAAACTTACTAGGATATAATTTAGTTCGATTCAAGAAATAGGCATAGATATGTATATGAATTAAAAAAGTAAACTTTATGTATATATATACGGAGACAAAAAATGCATTTACCTACCAAAATATGGAAAATGTACTAATCATAAAATGACATCATGAATAAAATAATACTTAGTGAAAGATTGTTAATAAATTATTATCCTATTTCTTATTATGATGAGCACAGAAGATTACAAAAAATAAAAAATATAATTAATGTATTATCATTTTTCATGCCTAGAAGTACGGTCTCTAATTTTACGCATACATAATTTTGATTAATATGCAAGCAACTGCTGATTACGTTTACTATTAATTACATTTAATGCAGATGTTTGGATATTCATGATACGTAATTAGGAATAATTAATAACCTTCATTAATTTAGTCCTAGATACTCAATGTTTCAATATGCTGCATCATGTTAAATGGTTTTGAGATAGATTGTAACCTATCATTTTCACATTCCGTTAAGTATAAACTGTGAAATGAAATTAAATATTAAATGAAAATTATAAATAAAATTAATTATTTCAGTTTAAGGTTCAATAAAGTTTTATCATAAAATAAAATAAAATAATTTAAATTTGTAGTACTTTACATTCGGGATTGTTCTTATAGATATATCTTGTTAATTTTACTCCAAACAAACAAAAGACATGCGAAAGAGAAACAAAAAGTACCGGCTATGTTGGAATAGATTCACAAGTGCATATTGAAATTAAACACAAATTTCTCCAACAAAAACTAAATCAATATATAAATAAAACATAACAAATCTATCTAACCATTTTTGACGAGTTTTTAATTTTAGTTATCAGTAAGATTTGGATTTATAAGAATTACATTAATAAGATTTTTTTTACTTATTTGATTTTTTATTTTTGTTTAGTTATTTATATTTTGCTGTAAAAGTTTGACTTGCGGATATCTTACTTATGAATTGACGAGGTTATGATTTGTTCACCCCCTGACTTCCTTCCCTTTTTCCTATAAAAGTTGTTTAACAAAAAATTGCCAATATAAAAGTTGTAAATATGATTTAGAAGATTTATAAGAAGCATCGTTGAAACTACCTGATACTTTGAAGAAGATAATCATCCCACTCTCCTCCTAATAATGTACATCACCATATTAAATTACGATTCCAAAAACGTTTGTTTCTTCCATTTTTAAGTATTATTTTGATATAAAAATCGCAAACACATTATTTTATTTCAATGTAAAAGGCTATTCCTTAATCTATTTTTTATTATAACTTCACTACATAGTAGGATACATATCATATCGTACCACATGCTTTTATTTTAAAGTCTCATTTAAATTGTCACTTCTGGGCTTATATCTACATCACCGCCGCTTTGATTTAATTATTTTCGGTGTGATTATTAAATTTTTATTTGTAATCATTTAAATATTTTTTATTTGGATCTGGCCAAGACTTTTCCTTAATTTCAGCAACATGTGATAATAACTTGGTATTTTATAAGGCACAGGTTGCCAACCATTTCTGGACCACCGCCCCCATTTTCAAGAGAAAAAAATGACAACGCCCCCATTCTATAATAGTTAATTATACAAAATGTTAAAATACTGTTAAATATTATCTACATTTTATCTCTCTACCTGTTAAGAATCGCAAAGTATAAGTTAAAACGACCATCAAATGTAGGATTTTCTTTTCTTTTCTTTTTTTTTTTTTTCAAAAATTAAAAAATAAACACAAAACCAATCAGGATTTTAAAAAATAACGGAATGATTAAGGCTGATGGAGATTTAACAATTTGTTCATATCGGATTCCAATTTTATTAACATCAGCCTCAAATATGTTAGGTTCAAAGATGTCTGTTCATTTTCTTCGACAATATATTAGCTGCAGCACGGACCCAACTTTCAGCCAATTTTTTTGAAATAACAGCAATTAAAATTTTATATACTCTCGCTCACAATCCAGGTTAGAGAGCTGTATTGTTTTTGAAGTTAAAACTCCTGGTATCCAATTCAGAAGTTTGCTTTTAGATCTCTTTTGCTGTGAATTCCACGATTTCCTCCACCAAATATGATGATACTGCTGTATCTGCATTTTCGAAAGATTCTAAAAACAAACTCGATATATTCATGAATAAATATCTTGAAATCGCTCTGAGAAAACTCCATGAAAGACGTCCATGTGTTGACATTAGGTAAGTAAATATTTCTGTTTTCACAGACTACGATTGATGTGGCAAAGTGACTGTACTCTTTTCTACGTAGATTTCGTTTGAACAAAAAACTTTTACACACCCAAGCAGCTATGAAATTTTTTATTTTAATTAAATTCAACTCATCATCTTTCAATCATCTTAGGCCTTATTGTAAATATTTAGAATATTTAATTCGTTTTAATTAAAGATTCAAAATAGGCACGTCAAATAATCAATGTCATTTTTTAAATGTAATCAGGTTTTAGCGTATTTTTACACCTCTGTTTTCAATTAAGTGCAATACTGAATGAAGTACATCAAAACATGATTCAGACAAATACCTTTTTAGAGACAGCGAACTTCTCGTGTGCAGTAGCAAGCGATTATACACTAGCAAGTCCGACGCAAAGAGATAGTGACAACTGCATTACAAAACGAAACAGTTGGTTAACTTTGTTGCGAAATGATTACGTTATAATGTTGGCTAAATTTCCTATCATTCAAAGAATTTCTTTTTTTTTTTATTGAGAGATCTAATAATGTAACGAAGCGACGTACACAGGTATCCATTCCAAATTTTTAAAACCAAATGCTGATGATGTATAACGGAATGTACCGAGAGTATATTTAGTACTGCTTGTTTTAAATGCGTTAATGAAACCTTCATGATGTCCGGTCGTTGCTGGAGCAACATGAGTATCAAGTGACAAAATATTAAGAAAAGTAATTTATTTCTCTTGGACTAGCTTTGTAATATTAAATATCAATTTTCTCTTTGTATCAGTTTCCAAATTTTTAGCAAATAATAACTCTTGACATTTTTTAAAATTCTTTTTTGAGTTTTTATATTTTGATAACGCTAATCCACCAAGTTAAATGAAAAAATTGCAGGTATTTATATAATAGTATAATGATATTTCAATGCCTTTAGCTATCTATTCCTCTTTGTTCCGAATTATTACTTTTGGTATTTTCTTATGATATCTGACGGTTTCTTATGATGAAGAACAGTTTTTATTATCTCTCTGATTGTCGGCAAGATTAATTTTTCGTCGATTATGTGCGGTTTTCATACTTTTGCGATTAACAATAAAATGTTATATGAGGTTCGTAGTCCATCATCTTGTTGTTTATGAGACGACTTAAAAATGTTTAACATAGTTGACTGTTTTAGTTTTTCTTTCCCGTCTTTAAAAAAATAGGACATATCTTTGTCTTTTATATCAGCAAGAATTTATTCAAATGCTCTTGTAGCCTGGAAGTCTGTATGGCTTCATTAGAAAAAATATTTTGTCAAATTAAGCACTTAGGTAACGATTGGTTTGTAGGAGAGTGCGTAAATCCACTTTTAAAATTCTCAATACTGTACTGCCGGCATTTCTGATATTAAGATATTTTGAAATATAAAGTTTTTCCCTATTTCATTTTAAATAAATTTACTTTTGAACAAATTCATAGATATAATGATTTTTATCACTTCCACTTAGAATAAACAGATTTCTTGATTTTCTTAAAATCACGTTTTCGTTTAAAAATCTCTGTTCAGACTTCTGTCGTCATACTTTAGATTTTTTCGGAATACAAGTTAATAAAAAATAATTTTGTCTAAAACTATTTGCCAGCCAATTATTGCGAATTTTGTACACTGCAATTTTTGAATTCATAATGATATTTAATGCGAGTCATACCGATTTTTCGCGTTCCACGGCGATTTTTTGACATTAGTCAAATAAATTCACCCCCCCCCCCCCAATTCCTCAGATCTAGGTTCATCTATGTAGATTTCCATTTAAAGATGTAGTTATCGTTTTTATCACGGATCGGGCAATTCAAAGGAGATAAAGTATTTTCATTGCATTAATTCTTAAATAAGTAGGTACATTATGACCGCCCCCTTGACTGTTCTAACGCCTTCTATTTTTCTCTAGACCCGCTACCGCCACCCGTGGAAGGTCCCAGCGCCCACTGGGGGGGGGGGGGGCGGTACCGTCCCCGTTGGGAACCTATGATTTAAGGAATTAACTTATCATATCATTGAAAGGAATTATTATGGAAATAATATTTTTAAGTTTTATTATACCCTCCGTATAGTCTTAATTTATAGACAAGTGGCTAGCACTTGTTCCTACTTAAAAAAACACACTCGAATTAAGCCCTAAACAATGACGTCGATGTCAAAACAGTGCTGATGAAGCAGTTATAAAATCAGGCAGTAGGTGGTATACAAAATCCGTCGATAAGATAGATTCGCGCATTAATATAGATGGAAAGAATTGTTGAAAAGTTGATAAAGGTCCAGGCTTCCATGTAAAAATAATATTTTAAAAATATGGCTTAACATTCTTTTAGTATCAAAAGTGATAATTCACGAAGGCACCCATTGTATTATAAAAGCTCTGACATTCGTAAATATTTTAAAAATCTTTAAGACATTTTTAATATAATAGTGAATTGCATAGTATTATTTTATGCTTTTAGAATAATATTGTGCAAAAAAATGGAAAAAAAGCAATAAGGACATGTGAAAACGTTTGTAAGACCGCCACGTCGTCTTCTTGACTAATTATGATTAATAATATCAAGAAGAATAATATTTATCGCAAATAAATATCTTCACAAAAACGTTTAGACAGAAAACATACAGTTGTAATTGTCCTTTATCTGTTAGATAAAATTAGGTAAGAAATGAAAGCTTCACGTTTAACATTGAACACATGTTTACAATAAACGTTGTTTTTATGTTTTCATTAAAAAATATTTACTGTTAATTTTTCGCAATGTTTAATTCAAAACAATCTCATAAGAAAATATATAAGAAAATTTCAATGGAATCTGCTTTGATAACGCAGCTTTTATATCAATACATATATAAGAATTTTTCAGTGCAAATATAAAGAATGGGATAAAATGATATCGGATACTTAGGAACTCTGCTTAAAACATTCGACGTGATTTCTCACCAATGCAGAAAGAAATCAAATTAAATTCTAATTAGGATATACTTAACTCCTACAATCATGAGGTGCATATAGCCATTAGAAATATCTAGTATGTCTCGTGCAATTATTTTACTTTGAACAGAAACCACAGTTGAGGCTACATGATTTTAAAATAGCTATTTCTTTTAAACAGATATTATACGTTAATACATTGTTACATATTCTAAAAACTATTACACTTTATTTATAGAATATTAATCGCTCTCATATGCTCGATACTATACTAAATCAAAATAGTAACTTTGTAGCTTCAATTGATTATATTATTTTTCAATATCATATTTATTACAATTTTACTCTTGAAAAAAATATATATAAAGCAACAATCTAACAAGTCAACATTTTGCACCTACGATACATTGAAACGTTTAAATTAGTTTAACTGAGTATCAGAATGCTATGCTTATAATTAATTCAACAGATAATGGAGCACTATCTCCTTCAATTGTGCACAAATCAAATGTCATATGCAAATGGGTTCTCCTCTCTTCAGTGGAGAAATGCCATAATGCTATGTAGGAAGCAGTGTTTATCGACGCAGTTTAGACAATTTAAATTTATGATATTTCTATACAAATGCAATGTTATTTCTAGATTTCAAGCTCTAGAAGGCAAATATAACTTTCTTTTTATAAAGTATTTGTAAAATAACCTAAATATTCGATATGAAAGTAATAGCAGTACATACTGGTAATCATAAAATGTTCTTAAAAATTTTAAATAAAATAGGAAATTGATGATGCTTATTAAAAATGTTTTTACTAAAAGTCAGAGTATGAAATTAACAATTTCTTTAATATTTTATTTTGTTTTCTATTAAATGTCATCAAGAGATAGTGTTGCATTGCCTGAAAATGTAATGATGCTAAGATCGGGAGTCCAGACAATCACCTCATTGTGTTCAAGGATGAAAATCTAAGATTAATTTAATCTTGATTCACATATTAAAATAGAATCGATTTTTAAAGGAATATCTTAGTAGAATATACTTTAAAAGTCCATTTTAGCGGTTGACTCATAGATTTATCATTAAGTTTTCGTGATCTCAATCTTCCTTCCTTCATACTTTTGGGTGCATCTTGATTTTTGGTAATTCATTTAGTTATAGTCTTCCATAAAAAATTTAGTGGTGTTAAAAATCCGTACAAGTTGGCAGCAATATTGTTAACAATTATCAGTGGATTTGTACACTGCTTCTACAATGTTTATTCAGAAGTATAATATACAATAAATTGTTATTTATATTTTAATGTATTTATGTGTTTAAACATTAAGAGTATCAAATATTCAATTCGTTTGATATAAAAATCAAAACATATTAAATATTTGTTTTGTTAAATCATATTAACTGTCATTTGATATTAAAACCAAATCATATTAAATGTAAATTACTACGAGTAATACTTCATGCAATTTCTAAAAAATAAATAATATTTTTATTTCTTTAACAAGCGTAAATTAAATTACGAATAATAATAAAGGCATCTAGCAACATAAACTTATCGCATAAAAATTTTAGTTCAAATTAAAAAGTAAACTCACAATACTTTACATCGTAAAAACAAATTGTCGCTTTTATTTAATCCGTTTATCAAACATTTTCACGACGGAATTTAATTTTCTTCGTATAATGAAATATTTTATCTTAGTTCCAGATCTTCGGAGATTAACTCTTAGTTTTGTAGTCTTAAAGTGAGCATTTTAAGAGTGTCTTCTTAAGAAAAGTATTGTTGTAAACATTTTTCTCATTTTCCGTATTTTGCTTCCAAAATGTATTTTCGCCAAGATTCTAGATAAAGAATTGGGATAAAATAAGATGTAAACTTAATTTATTTTTTAATATGTTCTTTTATAAATAGTAAAGCATTTTAAAATTTTGAATACATTTAAAAAAGAATTTTTTTATTGTGTTCTTTGCAAATTAAATATAATAATATAAATAATTGTAAAGTGCGAGTATTACTCGCGCTAAGATAGCTTTGTTCAATAAATATATAAATTATTAATAGTATTATTAAAAATTATTATTCTAAAAGAATACTAAATCTTTGTAAAAATTGACGCAGGGTTCGATGTATCTGCTATCCACTAGAAAGGTATTACTGGATATACCTTAAAAGTCTTCCGTACCACGATCTTTTAAACATGTTTTTAATTAACATGTAAATACACAGGTGGCGTATTGAGAAATTCACTTAATGCTAACTAGTCTTACTTTCCGTACTATTTGTAAAATTAATTCTAATTAAATCAGTCAGTTTTTAACAATTTAACACTAGAATTACCGAGGCGGGTCATCAGTGACCCAAGACGTAGTCTTTCGCTCGTATCACTGTTGCTTTTCAAAGTAACACTTTGAAACTGATTGACTTTTCCTGAATACTTAGTATGATGCCTTAGCAAGAATTTAGTTGAAATCGGACGAAACCTTTTTTATATACATATTCTTATACCTAGAATTACCATTCTGGGTCATCACTGACCCGAACAAAATAATTGCATTTTTTTTTTCATTTATTTCAACAAGGATTTCAACTCTATATTTTTCAACAAGATAAGAATAGTGTAAGGATATGTTACGCATTTACTTTTCACAAAAGAGGGAACAGACGCGGGGTCATGATCACATATCTGTTATGCATTTGGAAGGTAAATGTGTGAGTTTTTATGGTATTTCAAACTACTGTAAGGGTTATGTAAGTAGTTGCTTTTTATGTTATACCTTAGCAAGTAACTAGAAAGAGTATTTTGCTTCTCATAAACCACATGGAAAAAAAAATGTTTGTAGCATTTGACTTTCTCATATTTATAGTAATGGCATCACTACGGACGTTTCCTGAATGAGAAAATTTTAAAATTGTAACGTGAATCGTCTTTAAATGACTTTAGTGTAGAAATATAATGACGAAGTTAGTATTGTCATCATCTAATGATGCTGACAATCTTGACATAAATGCCGAGATTTTTTTTCTTAAAAATGATAATAAAATTTCATTGTTCAAAAAGAATACATGTGGTAGCAAGCTAAATGAAAGTAGCAAAAAAATGCTGTGGGAAAAATTAAGAAACACAAATAAATTGTAAATATTTTGCAGAAAATTAAAAATAAAAGAATTCACTTTTTAGAAATAATTCTAAAAAGTGAGAAAGATACAAATAAATCACTCTTTGAAGCGATTTAGAACCCCGAACTATATCGACGTAGAGCCGCAATATTCAATATCTTCTTACTTATGCAAAATCTGATTCAAGATCTTGCTGTCACAAATGTTTCGGTAGTTTTTAAAGATACAATCGATTATAATATAAAAAAAAATCTTCTTGCTAAAATTATAAATAAAAGCATTGCAAAAGAACGTGAAGATATCAGTCCACGCACCAGCACTGAAATAAAAAAAAAATTAAAATGTTATCACATAAAGCAATGCTAAGACAAATAAACTACCACTGTTTGAGGAAATTGTTTATAACTTGTGTGTGCATTATGCACAGGAAAAAAAGATAATGAAAAAAAGATCATGATATTTTGTATGAATTGATTGGACAGTAAACTGTATAAAACTTAAGTAAGTGTAAGTAAAGTGTAAGTAAAAACAAATCACGATTATATGTATATATTTAAATTTATTGTATTTAAATATCTAATTGATCTGTAGGAACATTATTACACAATTTAAATCGATAAATCATATGCATATATATTATTAAAAAAGGTACCAAAATCTCAAAGAAAATTTTTAAAAATTAAAAATAAAAACAATTCCTTTGTGGTATTTATTCTCGAAATTTCATATTATGTAATAGTCTAATTGCTAGATTGTATTAATTATTAATTAAAAATCATTGTATTCATCGCCAATAATTATTGCGTGTCTTTATTTTCCATATAAAACAAGAATTGCGTCTTTAAGGGCCATGGGTCAGAGGTGACCCACCCCGGTATTTCTAGGTATACAAGAAACGCGGTAATTCTAGTGTTAACGTTTATTGTTTTTACTCTGCTACTGAGAATTTCATTATATAAGTATATCATTAAAAATCGTCATCTGGGCTTTAAAAAGCCTATGGTACATACAATGCTCTACCCGTGTCATTATATAGTTCTGTATTTTTAAGGTTTAACATCTGCACTAATTACTGACATTTTTTTTTCGAAAATCATTATGAACAATGCTTTTATACTTTTTCTGCGATAGGCGCTAATGAACACCTTTGCAAAATGCCTGCAAAGGTGTTTTCAGGCATTAAATTTGTGTGTAATGGAAAAACGTGCTTTTCTGAAGAATTATGTGACCAAGGTCATCGCTTTAGTTCTCCTCCAAAGTTTAAATTTACGCCAAATATCTCTAAGTGTTTCATATTTTTAGTTTCAGTAGATTCAGAAGTAGACAGAGGTGAGATATATTTCTTATGCTACATTTTCAACAATATTGTTACGAATTTTGTAAATAGTTAGTGTTTGTACTGTAAAATAATGTAAATAATCTTATTAAGCTCCATTCCTTTACTAATTTTAGTTTTTTTTACATTGTCTCTGTTATCAAGCAAACTTGAATGTGTATGGCAGATTGGCGAGATATTAGAGATATCGCCAAGTTGGCGTCACTTTTGACGACTAATTTTGGTTGCCAAATTTGGCGATATATCGCTAAGTTGGCGACAAACTTGGCGATTGTTGGCGATGGTAACCCTTCCCTCTCTATGGTAACCTCCCTTTAGATATGCTGATACATTTAATGCTATTCCGTGGTTTTCTGGAATATTTGAGAAGCCTGTGGAAGTTTCTAGCGCATTCTGTGAGCCTATATAAGGAGACCGATACAAGCTGTTGTTGTTATTATTTATCAGTCAGTCATTGAGTGAACAACTAGGCGATTGTTAAGCAAGTTTGCTTCCGTTTTATCTACGTTGTTTTGAATGTTATTTAGTGTTGAGACGTTGCACATACGGGTATTTGACCAATCTGGGAGGCCAAAAGTCAAATTTTCAAAGTACTAAAACCGTTAAACGAACGACAACCTGAGTTAGATGACAGTTTAAATTACAGCAACCAACCATTCAACCTTTCCCCGACCAACGCATCTCGTTAAAACTTTAGTCGGAATTCAACCATTCAACTTGTTCTTTATGTCAGTTCTTGGCGTTCGTGTAGAGACGTTACCTTTGAAGTGGGATATATATTATTTTACGTTTATTTTGAAAGTGCTTGTGATGGATCCTGATACAGCAGGTAATAATGCAAAATTTTATTATATTCTTTTTTTGTTTTATCGTTAAGAAGTTTAATTGATGCACTTTTAAGATACCCTCATTTTAGAATAAGATTAATTCTAAAATAATTTATTTAATCGAGTTTTTGTTGTATTGCCCAGGCATATCTTGTTATAATTTTTAACTAAATTGAAAGTTTAAAGTTTTGAGTAATGAAAAATTAAAGAAACTGCCGCGGAAAAGCGCGAATGTGTCTTGTCTGGTACTTTGAACATTTTTTACGAAAAATTGACTATCGCATATAGCATTCTAAAAGAAACTATTTTTATTGTAGGTTCCCAAGATACCTCGAGAGTAAAAGTTGTGACCCGTAAATATTTGTTTAATCGAATGCAGAGCTTTGATTTGCCAAATTTTGAAGATAAATTAAATTTCTTAAAAGATAAGTTGATATCGGATGAAGATTACACAGACGACCAAATTGAGAAATTAAAACGCAATTTTTCACGATTTAAATAACAAATTAAAAAGAGATGGAAAAAACGCATAAAAAAGAAGATATGTTTATCAAAAACAATCAATGTTGGCTAGAAGGAACGTTTGATATGCTTGTCATACAACAACCTCGGCCTGGACGACCATCTAAATTATTTATAGAATCAAGTGAAAGAACTAAGAGGAGAAAAACAGAAGAAGTACGATCTTCTCTAGAAAAGGAAGCATAAATTCATGCAGCTCAGGTTGAGTTGAAGAAATCTGGAAAACGAGATGCTTCTGAAATACTCAAAGAAATTATAAGTAGTCCGAAATGTGCAACAAAATATAAAAAAGGCATTTTCTAAATCAGAGATCGAAAAAACGGATTCACTCACGCCAACTCAAGCATTGTCCATGTTCGTAGAAGCCGACTTAATTCGTCGCAATACAAAATAGTGAGGAATACTAACGAGAAATTCTTTCCTTGTTATACCTTGCTGCAAAAAGCGAAACAAAAATGCTATCCGCCCCCAGAGTCCTGCAGAGTAATAAGTACTTATGCCGAAATCAATTTACAGTCTTTGGTTGACCATACAGTTAAGCGTTTATCCATGTTCCTGGAAGAGGTTTTAACAACAGTGAAAGAGCAAGAAAGAGATAGTTTAAAGTTAATTTCAAAATGGGGTTGTGATGGTTCACAACAAGCACAATTTAAACAGAACTTTGTAAATGATGCCGACACTGATGCGAACATATTCCAAAGTAGTTTCGTCCCTTTACGATTAGTTTCTGGTAGTAAAAACGAAAAGCTCTTATGGGAAAAGCCAACACCTTCATCCCCTCGATTTTGCCGTCCTATAAGATTTCGTTTAATAAAAGAAAATATTGATGTTACGGAGGAAGAAATTAATTTTATAAAACATTCTGCGATGTCACTTAACGCCACAGTATTTAATTTAAATGGGAACAAGTTTTCAGTCAGTCATGTCTTCATCATGACAATGGTAGATGGCAAGGTCTGCAACGCTGCGACTGGCACAAAGTCCACAAGTCAATGCTACATATGCGGTGCAACTTCCAAGGACTTCAAAAAAATTGATTTTCAGAAAGAAATTAATCCTGAAGCTATCGAGTTTGGTCTTTCAATTTTATATGCTCGAATTTGACTTTTTGAAAGCATTCTTCATTTAGCTTATAATTTGCCAGTAAAGAAATATAGAGAGCGGAAGACTGAAGCTGAGAAAAAAACTGAGCTCGAAAAAAAACTCGAAATCCAGAAAAGATTTCGTGAAAAAACAGGTTTACTGGTAGACATGCCAAAGGCAAATATGGGCAACACCAGTGACGGTAATACAAGTAGGACGTTTTTTGAAGATCCGAAATTGGAGTCTGACATAACAGGCATTAGTTATGACTTAATATATCTCTTAAAGTCACACTCGAAGCAATTTCAAGCGGACATATAATTGATACCGAAAAATACGAGAAATATGTATTAGACACTGCTCGCTTATATGTAGATTTGTACCAGTGGCATCCAATGTGTCCAACTATGCATAAAATATTAATTCATGGTTCAACTATCATTAAAAATGCATTATTGCCCATTGGCCAGCTTTCAGAAGAGGCCGCAGAAGCGCGCAATAAGCATTTTAGGCTATACCGCCAAGATTTTGCAAGAAAATTCTCGAGGGGAAACTGCAACAAAGATATTTTGAATCGGCTACTTTTAACATCAGACCCTTTTATAAGTAGCAAGAAAAAAGTCGTTGGTAGAAAAATGAACTCCTTTTTCCCAGAAACAATTGCTCTTCTTTTACCTGCGAAGCCCAATGTTAGGGATGATTCTTCAGAAAGTGACGAAAATGAATATTAGTATTTAAAAATGAAATTATTTTAATAAATCGTCTTTATAAATTTAATAAATGTATTTTTTCTTTCAATCGTACCTTTTAGAATAGATATATGCAATAAAATAATTTTGGCCGCCTAGATAACGCAAATACCCGTATGTGCGTTGTATAAAGAGTCTCTGGGACCTATATCTGTACTTGTACGATAGATTTGAGCAGTTATTTTTGAATATCTAGTAATATTTGTGAGTTTCGAAGACTCTGTTGTTTTGAAGAGCTGTAAATAAATTATTTTATACTTTTCTAAGAGACAAGAGTTTGAAGTTGCCTAACCATAAAATCAAAAGAACCCTATATACGCTGTAACATTTGGTGTCAGAATTCGGGATCTTATGGCGAAAACAAGAGCAATGGAAGAGCAACTGAGTGAGTTGTTGAAAACTATTAATGGATTATCAGATAAGATGAATAAACCAAGAAGCGTTGGCGAATAAAATAAATAAATGCCAAGAAGAAGTGACTGAAGAAATGAGAAGAAGCCAAGAGAGAATGGAAGAATTAAAGGAGAAAGTTGATAAAAGCCAAGAAGAAATGAAGAAAACTTTGGAAGAAAAGTTCTCGTCGGTAGAGAGAAGAATAGATTCGGCAGAAGAGAAAATTCAGAATGAAGTTAGTAATGTTGAAGAGAAAATGGAAAGAAAAATAGAGGAAGTAGAAGAGAAAATTCAGAATGAAGTTAGTAATATTGATGAGAAAATAGTTGAAGTAGATCAAAAGCTAAATAAAAAAGTACAAGATCTTGAGAAGAAGCTTTCAGCGTCCAGTGGTAATTATGAAGAATTTAGGAAGTCGCCTGCTTCTCCTGTGCACGTTAAGCTGTCGACATACGACGGAAAGAGTTACTGGCAAGTCTACAAGACCCAATTTACCATTGTAGCCGAAGCGAACAAACGGAATGACGAGGTGAAAGCTTGTGAACTCGCAGCGTCTTTGAGAGGAGAAGCCGCCGACGTGCATAAGTCAAAATTCCGGTCACTTTCAGAAATCGTCAGATAATTTAGTCAAGGATTTGTTACAAAATACAGACTTAGATCCAAACCAGAGAGATGCTGCGAAAAGTTTAATTAGAGAATTCCAAAGTTTATTTTCCCAAACATCTGAAGACTTTGGACGAACCAAAATCGCACAACATCGAATTGATACTGGAGATCACTCACCTATTAAACAACACCCTAGTCGATTACCTTTTGCCAAGCAAGAAGAGGTGCAAAATTTAATTAAGGATATGGAGGAAAATGACGTCATCCAACCATCGACAAGTCCATGGGCGTCTCCCATTGTGTTAGTAAGAAAGAAGGATGGTTCTACAAGATTTTGTGAAGACTACCGCCGACTGAATGACGTCACCAAAAAGGATAGTTATCCTTTGTCAAGGATTGATGACACTCTCGACACACTTGCGGACAACACTTGGTTCTCGACATTAGACCTGGAGAGTGGTTACTGGCAGGTAGAGATCCATCCCGACGACTGCGAGAAGACTGCCTTCACAACGGGACAAGGATTATGGCAATTCAAAGTAATGCCTTTTGGTCTATGTAATGCACCTGCGACTTTTGAACGCCTTATGGAAATGGTTCTCCGGGGGCTGTCATATGAGGCATGTCTTGTTTATTTAGATGATATCATAATCCTAGGAAAATCTTTTCTGAACATCTTTTTTGAACATCTGAACAACCTCAGACGGGTGCTACAAAAGTTAATAGAAGCTAATTTGAAGCTAACCCTTCGAAGTGCGATTTGTTTCGTAATGAAGTCGCCTACCTTGGACATATCATTTCGGCGGAAGGAGTTAGGACTGATCCAGAGAAGATATCGGCAGGGAAAAATTGGAATAATCCAGCAGATGTTCACCAGCTTCGGAGTTTTCTAGGATTATGCAGCTATTACAGAAAATTCGTCAAAGGCTTCTCGATGAGACCAAGACCACTTCATATATTAACAGAAGCCAATCAAAAATTTATGTGCACACAGGAATGTGACGCTGCTTTCGGAAAGCTTAAGGAGGCATTAACATCCACTCCAATTCTGTCATATCCTCAAATCGATAAACAGTTTATACTTGATACGGATGCAAGTAACGAAAGCATTGGCACTGTACTGTCCCAGGAAATCGATGGCCAGGAGCGTGTTATCGCCTATTTCAGCAAGTGCTTGTCAAAGGCAGAGTGAAACTACTGCGTAACAAGAAAAGAGCTTCTTGCTGTAGTGAAAGCCGAGACCATTTCCATCACTATCTTTACGGTCGAAAATTCCTGACCCGAAGTGATCATGCTTCTCTGACTTGGCTATTGGATTTTAAGAACCCTGAAGGCCAGACAGCCAGGTGGATACAAAAGCTACAAGTGTACGATATGGAGATACGCCATCGAAAATGCTCATCACATGGAAATGCAGATGCTCTCTCAAGAAGACCCTGCTCAGAGAATTGTAGATACTGCGACTGGGTTGAGAAGAAATTTAATGTCAAAGGTCCTATAGTAAGACAAGTTACAACTGGGTCTACATCATCGCAAGATCAGTGGAGTTATGCAAGCCTGCGTAAAGATCAACTTGCTGATCCTGAAATTAGGCCCATTCTAGAGCTCAAAGATATTTCTAACAGGAAGCCCAGCTGGCAAGACATGGCGAATTACCATCCTACGACTAAACGTTATTGGGCTTTCTGGGATTCCCTACATTTGAAGAACGGTCTCTTGTACCGAAAATGGGAGTCTGACGATGGAAAGACATGTAGATGGCAACTACTACTTCTTAAGACGAGAATTTCTATGGTCCTTCAAGAACTTCATGTCCTACGGGAGGTCATTTTGGTGTAATGTAGACCCTGCAAAAGGTTAGAGAGTGTTTTTACTGGAATAATGTTCGCAGTGATGTGGAGAAGTGGTGTCGAACTTGTGACACTTGTGTAGCACGTAAAGGTCCAATGAGACGCACCCGTGGACGATTGCAGCGTTATAATGTAGGAGCTCCTTTCGAACGAATTGCTCTAGACATCCTGGGTCCTCTTCCTAGAACATCTGATGGCAATAAGTACATCCTCGTTGTCATGGACTACTTTACCAAGTGGCCTGAAGCCTACGCCATTCCTAATCAAGAGGCGGTAACCGTAGCAGAGATACTGGTTCATCACTGGGTTTCCAGATACGGAGTTCCTCTTCAAATCCATTCCGATCAAGGAAGAATTCGGCTGTGTTTAAGGAAAAGTGTGGACTACTCGGCATGGACAAAACTCGAACTACACCTCTACATCTTTAATCGGACGGCATGGTGGAGCGGTTCAATCGTACCATCCTAAATAGCCTCTCCCTTCTGGTGTCTAACGATCAACAGGACTGGGACAAGAAATTGCTTCTTTTCCTGCTTGCATACAGGAGTGCTGCACATGAGGCTACTGGTTATTCCCCTTCTCAAATGCTCTTTGGTCGTGATCTTCGTCTACCTGCGGATCTTTTGTTTGGCCGTCCTCCTGATGCTCCTTTATCGCCCGAGGAGTACGTGGATGAACTCCAGGCACGGATTGAGGAGATTCATCGTCTAGCGAGGAATACGAATCGGACTGGCATCAGAAAAGATGAAGACACGGTACGACACAAAGACAACTAGACATGAGTTCAACGAAGTTGACAAAGTTTGGTTGTGAAATCCCATACGTCGCAAGGGACTGTCGCCAAAATTACAAAAAAATGGGACGGTCCTTACACAGTCGTCAACAGGCTGAATGACGCCGTCGTACGTATACAAAAGTCGCCACACACCAAGCCCAAAGTCGTACATTATAACCGGCTAGACCCTTATTTTGGCCACAGTGATTAGAAATTCAAAACTGGAATTTCAGACCATGGTCATGAAAGTCACTTTTTGTAAATATGTAAATAGAAATTGGTTCTTATTTATGTAAATCTTATTATTATTTTTATTTGTTTATTTTTTTATTTTAAGTGTCTTCCTCTAACTCAAAGATTGCACTGCCCGGGACGTGCAGTCTTTGAGGAGGGGGTAGTGTTACGAATTTTGTAAATAGTTAGTGTTTGTACTGTAAAATAATGTAAATAATCTTATTAAGCTCCATTCCTTTACTAATATTAGTTTTTGTTACATTGTCTCTGTTATTAAGCAAACTTGTCTATTATTTTTCTGTGAATGTGTATGGCAGATTGGCGAAATAGTAGAGATATCTCCAAGTTGGCGTCACTTTTGGCGACAAACTTGGCGATTGTTGGCTATGGTAACCCATCCTCTCTATGCTAACCCCCCTTTAGATATGCTGATACATTGAATGATATTTCCTGGTTTTCAGGAATATTCGAGAAGCCTGTGGAAATTTCTAGCGCATGCTGCGAGCCTATATAAGGGCACCGATACGAGCTGTTGTTGTTATTATTTATCAGTCAGTCATTGAGTGAACAACTAGGCGATTGTTAAGCAAGTTTGCTTGAGTTTTATCTACGTTGTTTTGAATGCTATTTAGTGTTGAGACGTTGTATAAATAGTCTTTGGGACCTATATCTGTACTTGTAAGATAGATTTGAACAGTTATTTTTGAATACCTAGTAATATTTGTGAGTTTCGAAGACTCTGTTGTTTTGAAGAGCTGTAAATAAATTATTTTCTACTTTTCTAAGAGACAAGAGTTCGAACTTGTCTAACCATAAGATCAAAAGAACCTTATACAGGGTGTCCCCTCTCGACGGTGGCCAATGGCTAATTTCTAAACCGTTGATCATAGACACATAGTTCAAATTGCAAAAATGCTTTAAAAAAGGTAAAAAAATTATTTTTTAAGCGATTTAGATCAAAAAAAGTTTTACTAAAAAATTACGAAAATTAAATTTTTATACGGCCCCTCGGTCCTATAAGTGATATTTAGAAAATTTTTACCACTACTGTAACAAGTGTGACAAAAAAAGTCCCATTCATCTGCTATCAAACTTGACCGAGTTATAGCTGTTCAAAGTTGAAGCATATTTTTTTGCGGCAAAATAGGGGTCAGTCACAAATTTATTGGAAATAAAAATAAACATTAGATAGAAAATTTAACTTTAAACATTGAGAGTTAAAAGAAATTACAATGTTGTTTTTGAATTTATGTTGACATTTACATGTTAAAGTAAAACATGCAATTTGTGCTAAAAATATAAGTAAAAAAATAACAGAAATTTTGTTAAATTAAACTATGAAAAGCAACAGTCACAAATCGTTACAAAATGATACATATTTAAAGCTCTATTAAATTACTCAACCTAATAGAATTTGATGTAGTCCTATAAAATAAATAAATGGAACGCACCTAAAATTGTATTAATATTACATTGTCATCGGGGTTAAATTAGTATGGGAATTGAACCTCAATCAGGTATTCGGAAGTGAGCTAAAATTTGAATATAAGTTTTGAACTGGGAAAATTTACATACGAAAACTATGTATAAAATAAAAGCTTATCAGAATAACATATCTTTTTAAAATAAAATCACGAAAAGAATCAGCTTCATTTGCTTACAAAATAAAACATACGTAATAATACAATTGAGGATATGAATTTCAAAACTCGACTTATTGCTTTTTGATTTCTCTATCAGTCTATACAAACCTCCACTATTGTAACAATGCAATCTCAAAATTTATTATGAAAACTAATAGATGCATTTAAAGTTTTTTCGCTTTTTCCCAAAATTTGATTTTTTCGATAAAGAGAATTTTGAAATTCATGTCTTCAGTTATTTTAATAACCAATCTAGAAGTTAATTAATTATAATTAACACTACCGTAAAACTTATACGGTGACAGCGCCTTCAGTTAAATCGCTCATTATAACATTTTGTAATTGGAACTATATGTCTGTGACAAATAGTTTAGGAAGTAGTCTTTGAACAGCGTTGGAAATCGACTCCATTTATAATACTTTAAGCACTTAGTGTACGTTCCCTTAAAGCTCAATCGATTTCATCCGTTTTCAGCTATAGAAAAGTGGTTTAAGTCATGAAATTTAAAGTTTCATAACTCGGTCAATTTTAATGTTACATGAATGGGACCTTTTCTCTATTACTTGCTAGAGTGTTGAAAAAATTTCACTAAATATCACTTATAGGACCGGGGGACCATATAAAAATTTAATTTTCGTAATTTTTTAGTAAAACATTTTTTTGACCAAAATCGCTTAAAAAACAAATTCTTTGCGTTTTTTAAAGCATTTTTGAAATTGGAACTATATGACCAACGGTTTAGAAATTAGCCATTGGCCACCGTTGAGAGGGGACACCCTGTATACGCTGTAACAATATCTCTGAAAATATAGTACCTAAATTTAAAGAAAATGTAGTTAGCAATTTCGCATTCTGAAAGCTCTCACTCTATACCTCCACATCATATACAAATAAAATTTATTTTTAAGTATTTTTAAGGTTTAACATCTGCACTAATTACTGACATTTTTTTCGAAAATCATTATTTACAATGCTTTTATATTTTTTCTGCGATAGGCGCTCCTGAACACCTTTGCTAAATGCCTGCAAATTTAAATTTGTGTGTAATGGACAAACGTGCTCTTCTGAAGAATTATGTGGTCAAGGTCATCGCTTTAGTTTCTCTCTGTTGTGCTTAGTGGGGGAACGTTTCTAACGACGTTCCGAAACAAGGAAAATTGAAGTGCGTGATAGTATTGTTAGTACACTGCAATGTTTTGGCCGCAAACGACCACAACACATGACGTAATATAGATCAAAAAATTCATGGAATATTATGTGCCATATTCACAGAAATATATGATTGAAAAAAAATCAAAATAGAGCTTACCTGTATAAGGTTGAATTAAGAAAGTAAGCAGATACACAGAGAAGAATAAGTTCATAACATTTTTAGCAAAGAACTTTTATTCATTTATTTCCTTGTTTTAATGAAGATAAACGATTATAAATCTTGGAGGATATTATATCTTTTAGAAAAAATTGACTCTCTTATTTTTAGAGTCGGACATGGAAGACACATTTGACTTTCACAAAATTTCATAAATAAAAGAAGAACTCATTTCTAAAATGAGTATAACTTTTCTTCATTTCTCTTGGAGAAGGAAGGGGCAACAAATTATCATAAAACGAAGAAGTGATCCATCCTGTATATGTAGCATACAATGTGTGGCCAACGGAATATTCCAAAGTGAAGAATTTCTTCAACAATTTAAAAAAATTAATATTTCCCTCAAGAAAATTCAGCCTTCTCAAAGTCGAAACACACTTTCTTCATATGAAAATTTTTTGGAAAACAAAAGTTATATTTTTTTGGACGAACAAATTCTTGTATATTTCCACGGAGGGATAACAGTCACTCCTTGCGCTTTTAAATAATTCCATTCTTTCGTATTTAACCATGCTGAACGTTAGTTGTAAAAGCCGAACAAATCATTTGTATTAAAATCGCACATATTATTTTTGCAGGTATTTATCATCGTAGAACTGCCGACGACTGCTCGGCACTAACACGACATCGTTTCCCTTCTCACCTGCTCTCATTTTTTAACTGCCTAAACGATCGTGGTAGCTCCGGAAAGAAGGTGGGGGGTTGCCAAAAATTAAAAAATACGCCAACTGGCAGGGCAACAGGAAGTGGCGAAAAAAAATAGAGCGGCCAAGCGGATCGCGGAATAGGGAAACAGTATTTTAAGAATGAACCTTTATATGAGCAGAACGATGCGGAGCCAAAACTTGATACCAGGACGCATTAACTTTTAAATTACGTAACAGAAGAATAGTACCAGATTGGACAATGGGAGGAGACATAAAACGGAAGTCGACACCCCATCGAAAATTCTCGAAAAGACAGGAAACCTCCAAAACCGGAAGGAACAAAATTTTAACTGATTTCAACATTTGAAAACAACAAAAAGTTAGGTAATAAAAATAACTTTACAGGGGAAATTAAAAAACGCGAGAATTTAAGATAATTATTAGAATGCGAAATATATAATAAATGAATAAAGATAAAACCAAAAATAGACGATAAATTAAATTAAATAAAAAATATGGCAGTGGTTAAGAGTAACCACCACACTCTCCAAGGTTTAAATTTACGCGAAATACCTCTAAGTATTTCATATTTTTAGTTTCAGTAGATTCAGAAGTAGATAGAGGTGAGATATATTTCTTATGCTACATTTTCAACAATATCTCTGAAAATACAGTACCTAAATTTAAAGGGAATGTATTTAGCAATTTCGCATTGTGAAAGCTCTCATCTATACCTTCACATCATATACAAATAAAATATTTTTTAATAATTAATTTATTTTTACAATGAACTCAATTAGCCTCTCTACGTTTTTCTTAAATATATATTCGAATATTTAAAAAGCTAAAAATATTTAGATCAAATTATTATTGTTCCCTGCAGTTGAACTTTCCACGTTCTATAGTTTACGGAGTAAAATCTTTGTGACAGACATACATAGGAGTGATCTTATAGTGGTTCCGTTGCAGCATAGCAGTTTCCTCTTATAAGCGTTGTACACCAAAAAATATTAAGGTACAGTTTATATCAAGGTGTACTTGAACCTAATCTTTTGTTAAATTCCGTACATTAGTTCTTCAGACAGACTACCCACAAAATTTTTGTGAGATACAAAATCAATGACTCAGAGACAGAAATTTTCTAAAAACCATATATTTTTAATATCTTAAACATATAAAGAAAACAAAAACCGGAAGTCGAAATTTTTCGCGCAAAAACGTCGCGAATCCAATACTTTCTTCTTATGAATATACACGAAAGTTTAAAAGAAAAATAAAAGGCACAAATTGGCAAATACATTGGAAAATTATGGGAACGTACCTCATTCAAAATAGAAAATTTAGGTGTGTTATACCGAAAGTTTGAATTAGCAAATCATCATTGATTTTTTACTTAAAACATGAAATTTCGAATATTACTTTATTACTTAAACGATTGCGTTTTTTTTTTTTTTTTTTTTTTTTTTTTTTTTTTTTTTTTACATTTTACAATTAGAATCAGACTACCTTTTATAGAATTTGGACATTAATGAAGTTAAAATAGTTCTCTTTGTAACTCCATTAAATCATTGCGCACGTGATTATCTTGAGAACGTATGTATGGATTATTTTGGAAAATTGATATACAGGTGTTTCTAAATTCATGGTACAAACTTTAAGGGGTGATAGTACACATCAAGACAAACAATATTAAATAGGAAACTAAGGGTCCCAAACGTCTGCCGAACCAGATAGGCGCCATTAAAGTTTAGGGTCCAAAAATTCAAATGATTATAAAAAACAGAAAAATTGGTCCATTCGTTTGCGGTTTTCACTAAAATTATTCTTTATAACAGTATTGTCTTGAAAATAAATCATAAAGATAAATTTCAAAAATTGTCGAAAGGGTGCGCTTTAGACTTTGGAGTAACGAACAACTATTTTTTTACCGTTATTTTTTGCATCTCATTAATTTTTTTAGAAGCTTAGACATAAACTTGAATTTTGAGCTCAAAATCTAAATCTCTGGGAGTGGTTAAGTAGCGCAAACTGAACTGTAGGGAGAGGTTCAAATTTCAAATGATTATAAAAAACGGAAAAATTGGCCAATTGATTTGTAATTTTCACCAAAAGTATTCTTTATGTCAGTATTATTGTGAAAATAAATTATAAAGGTAAAATTCAAAAAATGACGATAGAGGGCGCTTTAGACTTTGGAGTAACGTACAACTATTTTTTACCGTTATTTTTTGCATCTCATAATTTTTTTTAGAAGCTTAGACATAAACTTAAATTTTCAGATGTAAATCTGAATCGTAGGGAGTGGTTAAGTAGCGCAAACTGAACTGTGTTCAATGGGGGTGGGAAGGTTCAAATTTCAAATGATTTTAAAAAACGGAAAAATTGGTCGATTCGTTTGCCGTTTTCGCTAAAACTATTCTTTATGTCAATATTTCCTTGAAAATAAATTTTAAAGATTAATTTCAAAAAATACCGTTAGAGGGCGCCTTAAAATTTAGAATAACCAACAACTATTTTTAACCGTTATTTTTTGTATCTAATTAAATGCTTGCAAATGCTTAGATTTAAATTTTGAGCTCAAACTCTAAATCGAAGGGAGAGGTTAAGAAGCGCAAACTGAAATGTGTTCAGGAGTTGAAATGTTACCCTCCCCACCCCTCGAACACATTTCAATTTTCGGCTATTTAATTACTCACAACGATGCAGATTTTGAGCTCAAAATTTAACTTTGAACATTCACAAGCATTTAATTAGATACAAAAAATAACGGTTAAAAATAGTTGTTGGTTACTCTAAAGTTTAAGGCGCCCTCTAACGGTATTTTTTGAAATTATTCTTTAAAATTTATTTTCAAGGAAATATTGACATAAAGAATAGTTTTAGCGAAAACGGCAAACGAATCGACCAATTTTTCCGTTTTTTATAAACATTTGAAATTTGAACCTCCCCACCGCCATTGAGCACAGTTCAGTTTGCGCTACTTAACAAACTCCCAACGATTCAGATTTTAATCTCAAAATTAAAGTTTATGCCTAAGCTTCTAAAAAAATTCATGAGATGCAAAAAATAACGGTAAAAAATAGTTGTACGTTACTCCAAAGTCTAAAGCGCCCTCTATCGGCAGTTTTTAAATTTTATCTTTATAATTTATTTTCAAGATAATACTGATATAAAGAATAATTTTAGTGAAAATCGCAAATCAATTGACCAATTTTTCCGTTTTTAATAACCATTTGGAATTTGAACCTCCCCCCACAGTTCAGTTTGCGCTGTTTAACCACTCCCAACGATCTAGATTTTAAGCTCAAAATTTACGTTTATGTCTAACCTTCTAAAAAAATTTAATGAAATGCAAAAAATAACGGTAAAAAATAGTTGTTCGTTACTCCAAAGTCTGAAGCGCCCTCTATCGGCATTTTTTAAAATTTATCTTTATAATTTATTTTCAAGGCAATACTGACATGAAGAATAGTTTTAGTGAAAGCCGCAAACGAATCGACCAATTTTTCTGTTTTTTATAATCATTCGAATTTTTGGACCCTAAACTTTAATGGCGCCTATCTTCTTCGGAAGACGTTTGGGACCCTTAGTTTCCCATTTAACATTTTTTGTCTTGATGTATACTATCACCCATTAAAGTTTGTACCATGAATTTAGAAACACCCTGTATATACAGGGTGAGTCATAAATATCGAAACAATAGGCTATCTCCTTAAATATTGTCTATATACCCATACTTCCAATTGCCAAAATTCATAAAAAAGGTGAAATTTTTGATAAGATAAAATGCGACTCCATGGGGGTATAATCGAAAAAACACGAAAATCAAATTTTTATACGGCCCCAGTAGGATACAAATTCCAATTAGGAAAACTTTCCTTATTCAGTCCTGTATGAGACACAAAAAGTTGCATCTTCATGTCTTCAAAACTCGAAAAGTTATAGCCATTTAAAAAAATCATCAAGTTTTAAGGGATTAGACACAAATTGAAATGTGAGCAATTCAAAAAACAATGTCACTTTAACAGTTCTAGGAAACTTGCAAAAAATCTATTTTTTGAGTTAGAATTTTGATTTTTTTTCTTTTTTTGTGATGATTACCCTTATAATTTGCTATAAAAATCACATCCTAAAATTTCTCATACAATTTATAAAAATTTCATGTGGTTAGTACTGGTTTAATTAAAAATGGGATAATTAAAAATCATAGTAAAATAACAATCACACAAATCATTAAAAATCAATAATAAATCGTACATTATTTATCGGATTTCCATTTTTTCCATTTAATTAAAGATAAAAATCTGATTTTAGTTTTGTTCCAGGATTTTTGTTTTTTTTTATATTAATTTTAAAACTATTAAAAATATTTTTTATTTATTTTTAAAAATATTTTTTAAAAATCATATTTTTAAAAGTAAATATTTTATCAAAAATGCCGAAACAAAACTAATGTAAAAAAATCCAAAACGTGTTTCAAGCTCTATTTTTCTTTAAAAAATCTTAACATTTAATAATTTAAAGACAAGAAATAGTTGAGAAAAATTCATCATGCAGAAAAACAAAGTGTACTGTTTAAATGTTTGTCCTTTATTCAAAAGAATGCATTTTCTAAGATGCAGATTAAGTATTTTTAAAATATAGTTCTGACAACATCAGGCTTTTTATAGTCCTGAAGAGGCTGTTAAAAAATCTGAATTCTGCGCCCAGGCCGGGACAGAACTGAGAGGTTACTTTTTCTGAAGACTCGCCAGGCCGGAACTAACGTACTTTTCCTAAAGGAGAGGGACTGCTTCCTTCTTCTTACTTGTACACTGGACGAAATTTTTAATCCCAGTCTCAACAAAACCCGTATTAAAGTCACTGTATCTAACTGGCTTAATACTTGCATGAAATAAATAAAATTCGGTTCAATCAAATTTTTACAAAAACACGTAGATTTTGAAAACTTTATTTTACAAAAATAAATAAATGAATAAAATAAAATTTATTTTTTTAAAGAATAGTATATTCAAAGGCTAAAAAATTAAATACAATAAAACCAGTGAAAAAAAGTGTGCCTATGACGAAATTCTCTATTAAACGGAAAATATGTTGATCCATGCAAAATACATACAATGATATCTAAGAAAAAAATTAAACTCCAATTACACTTTGTTTCCTATGTGATTCCGTCTTAAAAGGTATTATTGTATAACATTTTTCAAAGTCTCCAACACATGAAATATGGATTAACGATATTATAAGAGAAACATTTATATATAAATAATGATTCATTGATAAAATTTAAATATCACAGTTTTTGGCGCTTCTTTAATAATAAAAAGTATAAATATAAAAAACGAAAATCTATAAAAGGGATGTTTGTTCAGAACTCTTCCATACAAAACAATTTTTTCCCACACCGAAGTAAAAAACTATGTAGAAATTTGCGGCAGAATCGGGCTATGATTTAAACTAATTTTCAGATCTGTCCGGATTATGTTTTTAAAGTTATTTCAGACCGGGCCGAATTTTTTTCCCCTGTGGGTCGGTTTGGGACCAGACCTAGATATTTCGATCCATGCAGACTACAACATATTTTGTAAACAAGTTTAGGTTTAATTCAATACGCTGCTTTGTTATGTTCAAATGAGAGGCACCGTCTTAAATCGACATTTAATAATGAACAGTTTATGGATGATCCCTCACTTGCTTTGAAAATGAGCGAAAAACTCTTCGTTTACGGGCATGGTGAAGTGGGGTAAGTCTCAAATTTTGGAGAATTTCTAATTTTAATATCTCTGTCAGATTTTTAGATATTTTGATGAAATTTTCTTTTGTTCATTTTAGGAATGGATAAGGAATAATTTCCTAATTGGGAATTTTGCTCTACGGGGGCGTATAAAAATTTAATTTTCATATATTTTGAAATGAGATCCCCCATAGAGTTGCAACTGTTCTCATCAGACATGTCACCTTTTTTTAATGAATTTCTGCAATTGGAAGACGGTGCCTCTCATTTGGACATAACAAAGCAGCGTATTAGGGGCAATATTTAAGGAGATGGCCTATGGTTTCGATATTTATGACTCACCCTGTATAATGTATTTTCAAAATGGTTCCAGTAACTATGTAAAAAAATAGTTTGTAAAAGACATTACTTTTTTTTTAACAAATAAAAATAATACAAACTAAAAATATTATCACTGCAAATTCTTAAAAGCAGAACGTTTTAAACATACATATTTGTATATTATGTTAATTTCATAACAATTCATACATATGTTCTCATGATATCATTTGCGCAGTTACTTACAACGTAAAAAAAGAACTATTTAAATTTCAAGAATACACAAATCCTGTAAAAATTAATCAAATTCTAATCACAGTACATTATAAAGTAGAATCCGTTTAATTAATATTCAAAATTTCATGTTTATCCATAAAAAGTGTCGAAGATAGACAAATTCAAATTTGAATTTTATCGATAAATTTCTTTGCATTTAGAAGGTACAAGACCCCTTATGTAGACAACATAAGTATAAATATCTATTACTTTACGTAATAGTATTAAAATATATATTACTTTCCTTACAGTTTCTGGTTAATGTGGCTTCAAGTTCGGTTTGAATTAAATGAAGGTTTATTTTCTGTATTAGCACTTTAACGATTTTGAATATCTGCTCAGTCTAAAAAAAGTAGACCGAGATTTTTTAAAAATATTTCAGAAATAAAATATTACGACCATATACAGGTATACTTTTGGACAATACAAAGAGTTACATAACAAGCTAAATAACTGACTGTGACTGAAAGCTTTATCCTCATCAAGTAAACAAAAAATGATATTTAACCCTTTAAGTCCCAAATTAGGAATTAAAAAACATTTCCTCGAAAATTTTAAACACAATTATGCTTTTCTTTAATGTGATACATTACAAGATATACACACTAAAAATTGTTTTTTTTTAAAATTATTATTACGCCTAATTCCTTGATGTGGTACTTCAAAGCACTGTTGGAACACATCTCTTCGACCATAATCGAGACCTAACATACATATATTATTTCTTTTTATTTTAATGTGACTTATCAAGAACGTACCAACTGTACATTTGTGTGTGGATGTATACATGACAAGATGGTGATGTGAACATTATTCTTGAGCATTTCATCATCTAGAAATATTTTTTAAACAAAACATATCTGAAATCAATTTGCAAACTTTTAGTTGTAGAAAACACAAAAGAATTCATAATGCATTCCCTCTCAGTGTCCTTGGGTACGAGCGACCTTTCATGTTTAAATCCCTTGGGTACGAGCAACCGGTATACGAGTCTTATAAGTTTTCAGATTCTTGATTATTATCACCTGTAAATTTTTATTTTAATATTTGTCTTATTTAATCCGCTTCCTAATTTTTGCACTTCCAATTTTTTGCTAGTCAATAATTTCTGCGGTAAAAAACCGGTGATGAATGATTAAAAATTCTGCAAAAGACACTCATTCTGAAGCGTTTAAGGACTTCGGAGAAAAAAGCTTGTCTGCCGAAGAGGCGTGACAAGTGGCGAAATGAAAAAAAAAAAAGAAAATTAAACATTGGGTGGGTCAGATTTGAGTAGTAAATGAAAATACACACACACACACACATACACATACATACACATATACATATAGATATATAGATTCATTAATCAAAGAAAAAACTAAGATATGTTACAACTTCTATACGTAAATAACACATTAACAAAATTCCTCCCCCACCCGTCTCATCTGCAAACAAAAAACAAATGAATTAAATACATTAAACATCTAGGTCATGTTAAATAAATCTAAAATAAATAGTAACACTTAATTCTTAACATTATTGTTCATACAATGTAAAAACTGTTGTTTGTTTTTTTTTCAATTTTCGTATAAGTACTTGCTTAGTATTTTTAGCTCCTTTTTAACTGAAGAGAAATCATACGGCATTACATATGTTTAAATAATAGAAAAAATACCATATAAATCCATTTATACAATAATTTTCATAATGCAAATGTTAGTCCAAATAAAAATGTCTAGCACATTTCTTTCCGAGTGTTTATGATTCTATTTGCAGTTTCATAAACAGATAAACGTGGAGTTACTTATATTATAACTAGAAAAATAACATTTAACGCTTGGTAATTTCCTTTTCAGTCCCAAAGGAAGGATTAAAAATATCGCAACCGAACATTGTTTGGTTAAAGTTCATATTTTATGATGTGCAAGGGAGAAAAATTTAAATATATTTATTTCTCAATATTGTATTTTAAATATTTAAAAGATTTGTTAAACATGTAGTGCTTTAATTTCAAAACAGCATTCCTGATAACATGCTATTTAAATAAAGTAGCATATATTTAAAATTGTAGATTTTGTTTCTAATTAGTTAAATGACAAAAAGTAAGTATTTAACTTGAATTTAAACAAAATTTATGTGCTATTCTTTTTGTATGACAAATATTAGTTCGAATAAAAATGTCAAGAACATTTTTTTTCTTAGTGTTTATGATTATATTTTCAGTTTACTAAGTAGATAAACGTGAATTGCTTAAATAACAACTAGGAAAATAGCATTTAATGCACTTGATAATTTCATATTCATCCCCCAAAATAAGGATTAGAAATATTCCATTGACAATTTTTTTTGTAATTCAAATTTTATAATGATTAAAGAGTTAACATTTTAACTGTTTTATTTCTTAAAATTGTATTTTAAAATTTTAAAAGATATATTGACCATTCAATGCTTTAATTTTAATACAATTTAACTCATTACATTATTATTAGAAAAGGCATACATATTTAAAAATTGCCGCTTTTGCCTTGAATTAATTAAATGGCAAAAGCAATTCATTAAATTGATGCTAACTCTTATTAGACTAACCGTTTCCATATAATATTTTTTTTTCGATTTTTATATAAATATTTGTTTATTATTCTTAGCCTCCTTTTAACTGCAGTTAAATCTTGCGGAATTGCATATTTTTAACTAAGAGAAAAAGAAAAAAATAGAAAAGAATTACATTTTGTAGAATAATTTTCATAATGCAAATATTAGTTAAAATAAAAATGACCAGAATATTTCCTTCCCAGTGTTTATGATTCCATTTGCAGTTTCATATGCAGATAAACGTGGTGTTACTTATACTATAACCAGAAAAATAACATTTAATTCTTGGTAATTTTGTTTTCAGTCCCAAAGGAGGAACTAAAAATATCGCAACTGAACATTGTTTGTCTAAAATACAAATTTTATGATGTGTAAGGAAGAAAATTTTAACTATTTATTTCCCAAAATTTTATTTTAAATTTTTAAAAGATTTGTTAAACATTTAATGTTATATTTTCTTGCAACTTACTTCATAATTTTGTAATAAAAAAAAATACATATTAAAATTGCAGCTTTTCTTTCTAGTCAGATAAAGGATAAAAATAAAGTTGTTAAAATGCAGCTAAACAATATTTTCTTCTTCGTGCTTATGATTCCTTTTATAGTTTTGAAAGTAGATAAGTATGAAATTGCTTAAATTATAGCTACAAAAACATTAGTGAACTCTTTCCAACTTCATTCTTGGTCCCAAAGGAATTATTAAAAATATCGCAACTAAACATTATTTGACTAAAGTGTAAATTTTATAGTATGTAAGGAAGAAAAAATTTAAATTATTTTATTTCTCAATAAAAAAAACATAAATAAAACATTTAATGCTTAAATTTCAACACAACTAACTTCATAATTTGATATTTAAATAAAACAGTATATAAGGTACCCTGGGGTAATATCGCCAGCCGGGGTAATAACGCCAAGTGCTTATATTTTGCATAATTATGAAATAATCAGGTAAATGCTACCCATGTGCTCTGCGCAGAAGGGTTTTGAGTCATGTAAATCTCAAAAAACAGCTTCAAGTTAATTAGTTTTATTTTTAGGTCTTATTGTTTTTACTAGCAACTAAAATTAACGCTTGATCTAAAATTTGCGAGATAAGGTTTTTGATCTGAAGACTGTATTTTTTATCCAGAAACACTTTGTTTATTACATAAACTTGTAGTGTATTTCATGTATTTTCAAACTGTTGTAGAAGATATTGGTTATCTTCTAGAGATAATTTGTAGTTTAGGATTTACTGCGCAATAAGTATCCCGGGATAATAACGCCAAGGATTGGCGTTATAACCGCGGTTGATTCCCAACAGTGGCCGAACTATATCCGAAGGGGGTTTATATATTAATATGGGTCAGCATTACCATCATTGTTGAAATGATAAGAGTAAGGGAGGGGGTGCCCAATACTTAAAAATAATCGCTCTATTTTTTTTATTATATTATTATTATTTTTTTTACTAATTAAAAAAAAGATTTTTAACTCTTGTAAATAAAGCTATATCAAAATGTTTTCGCGATTCAAATTCGAACATCTTCAAAATCAGGTTTCTATTAAATTTCCACTGGATTGTTCAATTGAGTTCGAAATTTTAACTGTCCGCTTTCTCAGCGTTCGGTTTTTCAAAACTTTATAAATTTAACTTTTAACTGATGTGACAAAAATTGTAAAGTATGAATGTGATGCGGTTTGTGAGACCACAAAATTGAAAGTTGAATAAAAGGCGGGAATAACTCATAGGATTGTGTTTTTGTACTAAACTTTTTATGCAAGAGTATTATACTTAATATTCAACTATTTAGTCTCTGGTGATAGTACTAAAATTCCAAATGAAACAAAATTTCGGTAGTGTTTGCAGTTAAACTGAAAATTACAAGTTAAACTAAAAAGTTAAAAGTAAAATAGTGGTCTACAAGACCGGTAACATTAGTTAAAGGTTAAAATGCGATCCATGATTAAAAACCATAGAATACTGTTCCTGCACTAAACTTTTTGTACAGAATTAATTCTAATTAAATTTAATCTATTCAAATATTTCTAACAATATTACGAGAACTCCAAACGAAAGATAATTTCAATTGTAACTATAGTTAAACTGGAAAATACAAGTTAAACGCTATTTTTTTTTGGGGGGGAGGGTGTACAGTGTTCAATCAGATTGCTAACAGCAGTTAAAGGTTAATTTTGTTGCTAATATAGATATAAACATACGACTTATGTATAAAATTGAATAAGAGATCTCTTTGGGAACATATTTTTTAATAAAAAAATTTATTCAATTTATTAAAAATTTATTAAAGCATGCTTTTTAAAACGTCGGCAATTTAACTGTAAGTTTGAAGAATCCGCATTAGTGCGGAGTTATGAGTTAAAAACTATTTACTAGATTACTATAATAGTATTAACCCTTAACTACTGTGACAAAAATTGTCTCATAAATTCCTGTGAGCGGCATGTCAGACCGCTTAATCTAACGATGAATAAAATGTTAAATTAACTTTTAGAATATTATTTTTGTAATGAACCTTATACACAGGACTATTATAAATAAAATTCAGCTATTCAAAAGTTTCTAGAGATAGTAATAGGACTCCAAATGAAACAAAATTTTCCCGGTATCTATAGTTAAACTAAAAATTGCAACTAAAACTCTGAAACTTGAAAAACTCAGCGGTATGTGAAACGCTAACAGCAGTTAAGGTTTAACAAAAATATTTATTACATATAACTCTAGTTATTATAAAACTTCATATGATTAAAATATTACATTATGAATAGTTAAAATCATGCAATGTTTCTTATAATCATATTTAAGCGGGACTTTTTAAGCAAAGAGAGGCACAGGGGGTTATATTCTGTTGAACCTCCCCCTCACTCCTTTTTCTTCCCCTTTCACAAAAACAATTATTTTCTATCGCATAGAATGCATACATGGGAATATAAATACTGATTAAAATAACCCGTGCAATGTTTTTAATAATTCTATTTAAATGGTCATTTTTAAGCAAAACGTAGCTTAGAATCTGATATTCTTTTGCCTCCTTCCCCAGCCACCACCACAGCTTTCTTTTTCTTTCAGAGTCACAAAAAATTGTACATTTTCAATAGCCTAGATTGCAATTTGTCAATTTCTAGAACTGTAGAGTTTGTATTTTTAGAATTGGGCAAATTACATGCCATTATTCCATCTTATTTTATAGTTTTGTTTACATGGCGTTATTACCCATATAGGTGGGTATTAACGCCAAATAGCATTGGTCAAGAAAAAACGCCATTACATTTTATGAATACATATCTGTTAAATTATTTTATTTTATATTGATAGTCAATGAGTTGCTGTATCAGATCCTATATTTGTTTGAAAAATACAATCTAAAACTAAGCCGTGAAAATTGGTGGAACCTTAACGTGGCGTTTTTACCCCAGGGTACCTTATTTAAAAATTGCAGTTTTCCCTTTCAATTAATTAAACGATAATAAAGGGGTTATTAAATTGCAGTTAAACTAAAATTCCGCACTATTCTTTTTGTAACACAAATATTAGTTCAAATTAAAACGTCTGGAACATTTCATTCTTAGTGTTTATGATTCAAATTGCAGTTTTGTAAGTAGATAAATGTAAAGTTACTTACATTACAGCCAGAAAAATAACATTTAATTTTTGGTAATATTATTTTCTATCTTAAAGGAAGGATTAGAAATATTGCAATTGACTATTGTCTATCTAATTTCACTATTGTCTATCTACAATTTTTATGATGAGTCGATAGTTAATGATTGAAATGCTTTTATATCTCAAAATATTATTTTAAAATTTTAAAAGATAAAGTTTAATATTTAATGCTTTAATTTCAATAAAACTTACTTCATTACGTTGTAATTAAATAAAGTCATACATATTTCAAAATTGTAGCTTTTATTTCCAATTAAAAGGCAAAAGCAATTTGTTAAATTGATGTTAACCTGTATTAGCTTGACCGCAGTTTAAATTATTACAATATCGGGAAGATTTTGTCTGATTTATGTAAGGCATTTTTGAATAATAAAGTAAATACTATGTTGTTTTTATCTTTAGAAAAATTATTGTATTTTTATTGAATAAATTAAAATAAATATGTAAAAAATATCTTTCTGCATTTTTATGAATCACGTTTAGTTTTCCTCAACAAAAAGTTCGCAAATTTCTTTCAGATTGTTTTACATTCGATAGTGCTACAACTTTAAAACAAAGTTTGTACAAATGTAAAAAATGAAAGCGAAATTCTCGCTAATGATTTACATCAACATCGTTTTGTTTCGGATGCAAATGACGTGATTTTACATAAGGTAGAACATTTTAAGACTTACAATTGGAATATGTTCTTTTTATAGATATTCATACCAATTTTCTTTCTTCTTTCAGTGTGATACTATTTTTTGCAAAAAAAACAATCTTCGTTTTCTGGTATGTACTTTTAAAAGTCACTTGGAAGTTTTTTTTTCAAATTTTACATAGTTTTTTTCCTGCATGTCGATAACAATGCATTGTTTTAGAGTTAGTAAATAAATGAATGTATTTTAAAGCTTAATATATAATAAAAAATTGAGTAAAAGGAAAACAAAAAGTACATTTTAAAATAATACTGCGATAAATTATAAAGTAAATATGTAAAAAAAAAATGTGTTACTTAAAAAAATCAATTTTATCCATTAAGAAAAATTATTGCATATGCAATAGATTAAACATAAAGTAAAATTTCCTTTGAATATTACTTTCGCAATTGCCATCTTATGTAAAGTAAACAAAATATTCTGAACAATATATCGAAAAGTGTATTAAAACTGCGTTAAGTAAATATTGATACAGTATAACTAAGTATAAAATCTAATATCTTTTTCTTTGGAAATATTTACCAATCATTTATATACAATATTTATTTGCTTTCAATTATTATTTTAAAATTTAAAAACATAGGTTCAGAAATTGCATAGATAATTTAATTCATATGTATTATTTGTTTTTAATGTACATTTTTAGAACAAACTTATTAAAATATTCACTTGTAGTATGTGTGTATATACAGGATGGTTTCAATATAAGTTGGAGCAGTTAATTAACGTCGTCTGTATCCCGAAGAAATAATCCGAATGAAACAAAAATTGGTGCTATTCGAGAGGCGGGGAAAAGAATAAAACAATATTAAAACATATAGAGGTAAAACATATACACATATAACAAAACAATTGCCAACATATAGCGATTTAATTGAGAAATATGATGTACAATACAAAAATAATTAATTAAGGTTTAATACCAGATGACATACTGTGTTTATTGGAAAATGTCACAGTGAATGTTGCTGCGGTTTCGCTTGGCCGCTTGATTCACATGGCCATTGTTTTAAAAAATGCAATCCAGGTGGTGCATGATGTTCCCGGCTGCGGAATGTAACTCATCAGGAGTGATGTTTAATGCATGTTTTGGTATGCGAATCTTTCGAACATTAGTATATGGAATAGTCAACTTTTGAGCAACTTCATGTGCACTAGAATTTGTTTCTGGAATTTGTTCTTTTTCTTTATGCGTTCCTGTCAGACGCCTGAATTCACATAAAACACCTGTACCGATTGACACATTAACGTAGAATTGTTGTAAAATTTAAGTGTAATCTGGAAAACCGAGAGGCATATCGTGTAACATTATAGACAGAAATGGCAGTTCTTGATTTTTCTGACAATTCTAATGGCATTTGTACCGACACGCGACGTAGAGCCATCTATTGGCGGTTATTACAACTCTTTTTGTTGTTGTTTTTGAAATTTTACTATCCCCTTCCCCTACACAAATAGTAAATGAACATTTTTGTTTCAGCCGGGCTCCAAATTGGAGTACTTAAACCCGATATTTATATAATGAAAATATTTTCGTGAACTGAATAAAAGAAGTTTGCTAATAGTTTATCGATATAGAAGTATATTTTCGATTTATATTACACAAATTATTGATCGATAAATGCAAATTAAATAATTTCGTATATTCTTATTAGTATAAAAAAGTACAGTGGTGGGTAAAAAAGTAAGTTCACCCTATTCACTTCTCAACAAAATATCGTAGAGAAAGTTACTGGTAGTTACTGAAAGATTCGACATATCTTAATTGCCAGATTGGCCGAGGCGTTCCAGTCGCATGGCTTCCATGACACCCCGACTTGACTCCCCAGTATTTATAAAGGTCCATGGAGTACGAAATGAACTATAACAATTGGATATTGATCTTGTAGCGAGGACAGTGGATGCGGCGGCACGTGACCGTGACAAATCTGTCATTTTAAACAAATCCGAGAGTTCATGTTTAGACGTTATGCATTGCGGCGAATATAAGAAATTTTGAAAATATTTTTCGAAGGTCAACAACGTTCTTTAATAAATGCTGTATTAATACCTTTTTCGTTATCCTTTCCTTCTCCCTTTTCATACTAAATGCCCTCTTACGTTCGCAGTTTTTATTCTTGAACACAAATGCCTACGTAAATTTTGTTTATCATGATATGACAGACCAGCATGTTAAGTTTGTAGACGAGATTTTGAGACACCCTTAATAATAGTTCCTAAACCTTAATTTTGGTACATAACAGTAATAAATATTGCATAAAAAGTATTTTTTTAATGCGTCTGAAATTTATTGGAATTTAATGGCAAATGCTAAAATAATTATAAAATAGATTATGGGACGTACATTTTTAATCTCATTTTACTCGAAGTACAGCTACAGTCAGAATAACTGAAGTTATATACTTTTACGTGTGGCAATTTTAAACGTAAACTCTCATACCAATAAAAGTTATGAATTAAGTCAAATGCAAAATAATGGAAATTCCATAATACTAGATATTAAATCGCTATTTTACCTTTAATGTTCATTTGATATATTGAGTAAGATTCTACAAATCTTCTTCGAAAATCACGACATTGACAGATTTATCTCGCGCGCCTGCATTCGTCATTTCTAAGAAAATTGGATATGGATTTATCTACTAGTGATAGATATCTTGACTGGGATAAAATTTTTGAATGTATCTCATGAAATTTTTTATGACAATTTCGTAAAAACTCTTTTTGATGTTATTTCAATCCCCATATATTCCTTTCCATAGATATAAACTATATTTTTTCATCTATTAATGGAATCAGTAAGATTTCTTAAAGATTACGGAGGGTTTAATATTCTTTTCAACGTGTCGAAAAATATATTGCTTATTTACTGTATTAATTATGAGATAATATTTAACTGAAAAATCAAAATATTTAATAAATACATACCTTTTTATATTTATAATTACAATAAAAAATGTCTGAAATAAGTTTGATTAATAATAAAACGAGTAAAATAAAATTAATAAGAGAACAGATAATTGTAACGTTACATATATCTCACCCGCAAGAAAAGTGACAAATCTTGACAAAGTAGTTATCACAGGAAAGGCAAAAGAAATTTTTCATGATTTTATTGTTACATAAAATTACTCCATTAACTAGGGAACGTTCCCAAGTGTAAGTTCTGGATTTCGACGAATGTGGTATTAAATGCAAAATCTCGTCATGTACGTTGAAAAGTTTAACAGAACTACCCGTCTGAATCCATCCGTTTTAAGATATCAACAATTAAAGTGGAATGAATAAATAGATAAATTGACAGGCAAGTATATGAAATGTTCGCAAATTTTCTTTTTTTTCTTTTTTTTCTTTTCTTTTCTTTTTTCTTCTTATTTTTTTTTTGCATTGTTTCTAATTCTTTTGTCAATACCTTTTCCCGAGATACGAGCAAAATTCTTTCACGCACACATTGCCGGTTATTTACCCTGTTCTAGGCAGACAGTTCGATATCTATGAATTTTTCACGTACAGCTGCGTTCATGCTTGTCAATTTATTTATTTATTTATTCACACTTCAAGTGCTGATACATCGAAAACGATTGGATTCAGACGGGTAATATGCACTATTGCACTAGTGGACTCTTGCAATTTTTAACGTACAAGACGAGGTCTTTGTTTTGATAACACACTCATCCAAATCCATAAATTACACCTGGGGACGTTCCCTAGTATGATCTGTATGCAGAAAAAAATGTGGATGAAAGCAAAACACCCTTAAGAAGACGTAGGATGAGGTTTGGAGGATTTGCCAATTTTGTCTCTCCTCACATCCCTCTCCTTTCTTCTGTGGCTACAAATGCATATATGGCGTAAAAAAGTGATTTTCAGCATATCTAAACTTATGAAAATATTTGTGTAGCATGACGCATTTATGACCGAGTCATTAATGAAATAAAACACAAAATGAATTTTTGGGACATGAGTCCTTTTTCTTGCAGGTGAGCGAATTTTTTTAAATAAACACATTTCATACATATATATATTTATTACCAAAAGTATTTAATCAAATTATATGCATTTTATAAAAAAAAATAATAATAATTTCCAGCAGGATAGAAATGCGTTTATGCATGCGGTCTGTTTGTCCTTCTGCCCACTCTCTAACTACCATAAATGTACTCAGATTTTCATTCATATGATAAATTTTATTTAGGATCACAAGGCATGTTTGGAATTGAAATATAAGGGATTAATAATATTTTTTACAGAAGCGCCATAAAAATTCTTTTATATTATGGTATATGCGGAAAAATCGCTTGCAGCTTATTTTAATGATATTATGCTATTGCAAATTTATTGAAAATTTTTTAAATCACTGAATTTTACTACAAGATGATTGCGATAGAAGAAGGTGTCATAGAATTTGTCTTTCATTTACAGTGTCATATATTCCCACAAGTGGCTGAGAGTTTGAGCTCTTGAAACTAATAGACTGACAGTGTTAAGATCGAAAACAATCGCGGCCATCGGACTATCGGCAGGGGCCATGAAAAAGAGCAGGGGCACAAAAAATATTTAATATACAAATAGAGTATATTACTTGTTTCTTTTATTTTAATCAAATTACAATCCAACCTCGTTAAAATGCACACGCTTAACGTGAATTACTTTTAACATGAATTGTTTTTACAGTACTCTGTAAAAATAAATACAAAGAATTGATACTGATAACATGAGCAAAATTTTTATTCCCCTTGAGGGTCTTGTTAACGAAGTTCGACTGGAATACGCATTCAGAGCGTATGGTATTTCAATCCGAAAGACCACAGCTATTTAACGTGCGATTTGTTCTAAATAGCGTGCAATCTCAAATCATCTAATTAACCATCAAATGACAATTTTCTATGTTTAGTTGACTAAGCAGAAAAAAGCTCCTTGAAAACTTTTTAGAATAATTTGCCGTATAAAACTATGCTGTACAAGTCAAAAGGAGTCATAGTCTTTTATAGCGTTAATTATGAATAAATTGTTTTGTTTAATGTCAAATAATCCACAGATGACAATTTTGAATATGGAAGACTAAGTAAATGGAAAAATAAGATAAAAATGCATTCCAATCAATTCTTCTTCTAAAATTGTGGTACATTAATCAGAAAAGGCGACAGCAATTTTTCATGTTAAGTATGACTAAAATTATCTCGAAAAATCTAATTAATCTCCAAATTCTAATTTTAAAATTTAATTGGCTAAAAGTTCAAAATAATACGCATTCAAAAATAATGGCACGTAAGTAAATAAAAAGTCATTTCACATCGTCGAGTTATTATACTTAATATAATATCAAAGAGCTATTTAATTCCTAACTAACAATTTGAAACAAATTTGACAGTTTAGTATTTACTTAAGTAGAAAAAGTTTCTTGAAAATGTAATCAATCAAGTAAAGTTTTTATTACATCGAGGCTCTTGTTTTGGTTGATAATTTTAAGATTTAAAAAAAAAAACCCTTTTTTTTGTTTTTTTAGCAATTAAAAAAATCAGTCTGATAGATCAATGCATTGCTCAGAAAATCGACTTTATACAAACAACTGCAGTTCTTTCAAATAACAGAGGCGACTGACGTTGGCAAGGTGAAAGTGTGTTTCCGCGAAATACGTGATAGAATTACATGGGATTTTGCCCAAAATTGGCGAAGATAAGGAATAAGCTTCCCAAGGTAAATCACCTATGATATTCAAAACAGGGTTCGTATGCATTAGGGGATTCCTGGAATTTTAGATGGCTTTGCAACAGAAAATTAGTAAAGATTGTCTACATCTAAAAGTAGAATTTTTTCCGTTAATTAAGCCATATATTACTTTATAAACATTCTGATAAAACGTCCTTGAAGCGTACGAACTCTGCAAAAGGACTATACAAAATTGCTCATATAAAACAGCACAGAAATCAGATGAAAAATGAGCACTCTAAAATAATACGGAACACTACAAAAATAAAAAAAATTCAAGTTCGTAATTATCTTAAAACTCATTTATATTAAACTAGCAGGCTAAGCCCGCTGCGCTGGTCTATTTTTCAAAAAAAAAAAACATGAATCAAACAAAATATTGAATATGATTGTGTTTTTTAAAGCAACTTCACCTCGAATGCTCTTTCACATTTCTGAAAATCATACAAAACGCCATTGTATTTAAAGATAGAAAATCAACGATTATAAATACACCAAAAATGCATTAAAAGTTAGCAAACAGCTGTTTCGAATCTACTGTCGAGATTCTTCATCAGTGCAAAACTCAGCGAGCTAGAAAAAACAAAACTGAGCCAAAAATAAAAACAACAACAATGGAATCAATGCCCGTTGACGCCAAACTATATTAAAATAATAATAAAATATTATGTTGTTGTATCAGCTTATGCATTCGATAAAACTCGGGCTTTTAAGAAAAAAATATTTCAGTTGACCATTTATTGTAGAGTTTGATAGATAAATAAGGCAATTATGAAAAGAGCAATTTAAATATTGTCTATTCACCATACTTCTAAAATAGCGAGCATTATGATCGCAGGGATTGACCATTGAATTTAAACAATTTTCGAGTGATTCATTTTCATTTGATAGTTTTTGAACTCCAAACCTCTCAATTTGAGAATATGGGTATCTGTGGAAACCCTAATACATCCTCTATCAATATTATATTATATTTCGCAACGTACATCTGCTCTTGACAAATCTATTATAGTGTTCCGTTTTTGAAATGCAGCAGAACAAATAAAGTTAAATAAAGTTTTCCGTAGAAAAATAAGGTGAATGTTTTTTGAATGTGTAAAATTCATTTTTTGATACAGATGTCATATACGCATCACGTTGGCGTGATTGAAACAAAATGAACATTTTATGCCTCTGATGGTAATCCAGCTCTGTTTTTAATTTATTCATGAACTATTTATTTACTTTCATTTGCATAGACAAGTAAAATAGAAAATAGAAATGTATCTGTCATTTGAAAACGAAGTTTCCGTTAAAGTGGCGCCAGAAATGTATCACCCCAACGTGGCGCATATATGACATTTGTGTCTCTGTATTACAACATGGGTGTGCGCTGTGTGCGCATTTGCACCTAAACTTAGTTATTTAGCTCTATTTTTATAATATTAACTGGAGTTTGTACAATGTACGGTACTACTTGATTATTCTGTAGAGAAAAAAAATTAATAGCAGATTATAGGAATAAATGTCAATAATCGATGAACGTAAGTACCGGGTGTTCCAAAAATAACCGGTAGATTTTAAAATTCAATAACATAAAAACGGTGACAGCTATTAAAAAAAAAATTTGCAGGAGGGTTATGTATAATGCCATAAGTTTTATCTCCGTGATTTTTTATTTTAGTTCGGAAACCAAACAATAGATGGCGCTGACAGCGATTGGCGCTCAGTCGAAGCCGAAACTGAGCTCACTCAGCATTGATACAAAGGAAGGAGATTAAGGATATGGAGTGCGTCTCATTCGATTTGATTTCAATGAAATGCATTTTTGTCATGGATGTAACAGATTCTTCGATAGTGGAATGCAGCGTTCAGAAATGGGTATAAATTTCGCAAACAGTATTTGAGTTTGCAGGATATTTTACATTTATAAAGTTTTATTTGCCCGGATAAAATTACTTTCTTATGGCATGATTTAAAGAATATTTTATGCATCGTATTTTAAAACTACACTGTTAAAAATTTGAAACCTTTGCTGCATCATCACACCTCCGCTTTTATAGAAAAAGATTACTTCAGTGTATTATGAAGCATCCTCATTGGTCAAAATTGAGATATTCTATAATAGCAATGCAGTGACGATGCAGCAAATGTTTCAAATTTTAACAATGTTGGTGAAGATATTTTGCTACAATCTTGCTCTTACACCGTAAAAAATTGACCTATTTGCTGCAGCGTCACTCCACCACCTTTATAGAAAACGGTTACAATATTGTATTATGGAGCATTATCATTGGTCATAAAAGACATATTCTATAAAAGCTGTGGAGTGACATTCTAACAAATGGGTCAACGTTTTTGCAGTGTTTCTACACTGGTCAAAATCTGCTGCATTTTGTTGCAACGCACTCCACCGCTTGTATATAATATCTCTATTCCAACCAATGAGAAAGCTCGATTTCACGGCTACGTAACCGTTTGTTTTCTATACAAGCAGGGGAGTGCGTTGCAACAAAATGCGGCAGATTTTTAACAGTGTATGGGGAGGCATTTTTGTAATAACTCTATCGCGTTTTGACATTTTTTAATATTTTTTTTTTGCATTGCATAGCTGAGGTCCCTCTCAAGATCTCTCCTTTATTATATTTCTTGATTATTTTCAATTATTTTGGCAATTTTCAACAACAGATGACGCTGCAGGTGTGATGAAAGCCATTGAAGAAAACTCAGTCTCTGAGTTCGCTATTCTGTAAGTTGTCTTTCTGCTGCAAGCGTCTGCTGTTCACAGACTGCAAGTTTGCAGGTAAAAATGGTTTATTCTTTAGAACGGAGGATTTTTTTGGTGTTGGAATTCCACCGCCTAGAACACAGTGTTGCTGCTACAAGACGAAGTTTTCAACGGAAGTTTAATGTAACCAAAGGACCGAAAAGCGATACAATAAAGAATTTGTTTGAAAAATTTCAACGGACTGGAGACGTGAAGGATGAACGTGCTGGAAATGTAGGGCGACCGCGTACGACAACAACAGAGAGTAATGCTCAGCTTGTGCAGAAGGTGATCGAACAGCGGCCTCAGGTTTCCATTCGCCGTGTTGCAGCTGCGGTCCAAATAAAGCCAACATCCACGTACCGTCTCATGCGCCAGAGTTTACACCTCTATCCATAAAAATTCAAACTCGGAAACCCCTCAGCGCTTCTTCTATTGATGCACGAGTAACATTTGCTAATGATATGGTGCAAAGGATTGATGTCGGCGATATCCAAGTGGACAGCGTTTGGTTTAGTGACGAAGCTTATCTTTACCTGGACGGTTTCGTAAATAAACAGAACTGGCGCATATGGGGAACTGAAAACCCCCATGTTGCAGTCCCATCATCCCTACATCCTCCAAATGTGTTGGCCGCCATTTCTTCCAAGGGGCTCATTGGTCCATTTTTCAGATCCGAAACGATTACTGCACCACGCTATCTGGACATTCTTCGAGAATTTGTGGCGGTACAAAATGCCTTAGACGACACTGCGAAGACCTCGTGGTTCATGCAAGATGGTGCCCGGCCACATCGCACAGCCGAGGTCTTTAATTTCCTGAATGAACATTTCGATGATCGTGTGATTGCTTTGGGCTATCCCACACATACAGGGAGCGGCGTGGATTGGCCTCCCTTATCGCCAGACATGAACCCCTGTGACTATTATCTGTGGAGACACGTGAAAGACCAGGTGTACCGCCACAATCCAGGATCAGTCGAACAACTGAAGCAGTACATCTCTTCTGTATGTGAAGCCATCCCTCCTGAAACGTTTATAAACGTTACTGGTAATTGCGTACAGAGACTACGCCATATTATTGCTGCGCATGGTGGATATGTGGAAAATATCGTTCTTTAGATTTTTCAGACTGCAGCGCCATCTGATGTTGAAAATTGTAAGTAATTTCGTAAGTTTGTCTGTCTAAAAATTTACTATTGTCCCAAGCACATTACAACAAACGGTGTATTATTGATTTTTCAAATATACCGTCATTTTTGAAACAGCCAGAATAAAGTTACTTTTACTTCCAAAACCGATTTTTAATTGAAATTAACTTTATAAAAAAATCTGCAACCAAAATCGAAAATGTAATCAAGGAGTGATCTTGAGAGGGACCTTACTTATGCAGTGCTAAAAAAAAAAAAAAATAAAAAAAAAAATAAAAATAAAAATAAAAATAAAAATAAAATGTCAAAATGCGACAGAGTTATTACAAAAGTGCCTCTCCAAAAGAACACTATAAAAAATTGACCCATTTGATGCAGCGTCACTCCACAGCTTTTATAGAATATGTCTTTTATGACCAATGATAATGCTCCATAACGCAATAAAGTAGCCATTTTCTATAAAAGCGGCGGAGTGAATGACGCTGCAGCAAATGGGTCAAATTTTTTTACAGTGAATAGCTTTAGCTTGCGAGTTTCTTCGCGGGCAGGGACAGAGGGTTTACAGAATGGCAAATTCACAGATTGCGTTTTCTATTATAGCTTTCAAATTGCCTGCAGTGCCATCTGTTGTTGAAAATTTTAAGTGATTCCGAAAGTTGTATCCCTGAAAATTTACTATTGTCCCAATCATATTGAAACAAATGGTATATTTCTAACGCTGCCCATTTAAATTTTATTAATTTTTCAAATATACCGGTCATTTTTGTGAATCTCTGCATCGTCACCAACACTGTTAAAATTTGAAACTTTTGCTGCATCGTCACTCGATGTTATTATAGAATATCTCTGTTTTGACCGATGAGAATGCTCCATAATACAGTGAAGTAATCATTTTCTATAAAAGCGGAGGTGTGATGATGCAGCAAAGGTTTCAAATTTTTAACAGTGTAGTTTTAAAATACGATGCATAAAATATTCTTTAAATCATGCCATAAGAATGTAATTTTATCCGGGCAAATAAAACTTTATAAATGTAAAATATCCTGCAAACTCAAATACTGTTTGCGAAATTTATACCCATTTCTGAACGCTGCATTCCACTATCGAAAAATCTGTTACATCCATGGCAAAAATGCATTTCATTGAATTCAAATCGAATGAGACGCACTCCATATCCTTAATCTCCTTCCTTTTTATCAATGCTGAGTGAGCTCAGTTTCGGCTTCGACTGAGCGCCAATCGCCGTCAGCGCCATCTATTGTTTGGTTTCCGAACTAAAATCAAAAATCACGGAGATAAAACTTATGGCATTATACATAACCCTCCTGCAAATTTTTTTTAATAGCTGTCACCGTTTTTATGTTATTGAATTTTAAAATCTACCGGTTATTTTTGGAACACCCGGTATGATAGCAATTGATATTACACGTGATACACGTATTTTTTTACGGCATAAGTGCTTTTTAATTCGACTTTTAATTTGTAATTATTATTTATGTTTATTGTTCTTTCGTTATTTAAAATGAATTTATGTAAATTTGAATAGTTTGACGAAACTGGCCGACGTGTAATCATGTACCACTCAATTTACATTTGAAAATATCATATTTTACAAAAAACTCCGGCACAAACCTGGATTTGCAAGATTTCCTTCCAATACCAATGCGGCAAAATCCTCGTTTTAGAATAGCGGAGAAATGTGCATTTTAAAAAATTATTTTCATTATTTTAAAACGAAAATAATAATAAATAAAAAAAGTTACTATAGCACAAAACAATTTATAGAATTTCTAAAAAGAAATTGAAAGTAAATAAACAATTTATTAATACAGAAACAACTATTACTGTGTTACCATATAAGGCAAAATAACATCGTTTTGGCGACAGTCGCACACCTCAGTGTGTATATAATATCTGTGCCAAACATGTTTGGAAAAAAAATAATCGTTATTTATACACCATGTTTAAATACTGTAGTATAGTCTAGAAAAATGTATACATGACATATACGCACCACATAGGCGCATTTTTTTTCTTTTCTTCTTAAGCCGATTCGGAGAAAATTTTGTTTTCAAATACCAGTTACATATATAGTTTACAGTTATTTTCTGTTATTTTAAATAGAAAATAACAATAAATTTTAAAAAGTGTAGTTAATAATTATAAAACAAAACTATTTATATCCTTTAAAAAATAAAATAAAATAAAATAAAAATTTATTAATAAATAAACAACAGCCAGGCTACCAAGTGAGGCATAAAATCGCCATTTTATTGCAGTCGCCCAAATGTGGCGCATATATGACAAATGTGCCTAGATTAAAATAGTTTATATAATTGGGAAAAAAAAGAAAAAAATTGTAAATAGACAATTTATTAATAAATAGACAATAACGTCCGGGTTGCCATATCAAGCAAAATAATTACACTTTGGCGTCAGTTAATTACCCAGATGTATATATGGTATTGGCGTAAGAGACAAATCGCACCAATGTAGTGCGTATGAAATATCTGTGCCAAAAAAATTTTAAAAGTTGCATTTAAATTATTGTACAATATCTACGTATGTGGAAAGACATTTACTCTAAAATTTAAATATTATTCATTTTTGTGGTATTAACTGCTATATATGTATTTAAGTTAAATGTAATTTTTTTTTCCTAAAAATGCTCTCACTCATTAAAAGAGAGAGAGAGAGAGAATAGTTCTTGAGAACATCGCTCCATCTTGTGCTTTTTTTGGTTTAGAATAGCATTGATTGGCGACAAAAGTAGATTGAAACACCCAATTGAAGAAACAACATACAAATAACAATTAGAGCCTTAAAAAAAAGAAATAATAATTCTGCGAGTTTCTTCTATAAAACACATAACGGGAAAATTAGAATTAAAAATAGTTTTAGAAAAAGAAAGAAAAAAAAAATACTTATGTTTTACCTAATGAAATTTTTGAGATGTTGTTTTCTTTTAATCTGGCTCGAAAGAAATAAATAGCCAAATATTGTGTCACTTCAAAACTTTCTTTCATATTGAGGTACTTTTTAAATATTAAATATTCTTTTTTTTTTTTTCGTTAAAGGTAATTTTTTTCCTTTCATAATATTATTTTGCATTAAACGGATTTTTTTCTTTTTATCATTATTTATTCTAAATCAATGAATTAACAGGTTTTTTTCGAAATGTTTATATTATTTTCCATTAGAGAAAGCATTTCATTTCTTTTTTGAAACATAATTATCGCCAAAAAATTAGTTGTTGCAACCCTTCCGTCAAAAATAACCGAAAAATACGAAATTTAGTACGAAAAATCAGAGTTATCCCTGTATATTTGTATCACAAACCTTCGGGAAAATATTTACTATCGAATGATACAATCGGCAAAAAAATCCATCGGGTAGTTTTTGAAAACACCCGTTTGGAAGTTTCAGAACTTCTGCTTTATAATATATATGATGTAATTAAAATAATCTGAAACAACTGCTTATTAATTAATTCACAGCTTATCAAATTGGTTTAAATGGTAATTTAGGTCTTCTTGAATAGATGTGTTTCTGAATTTTAACACGGTTTCATTCTGAGTGTTACAATAATTATTTCACACAATTAGATGAAAAATCCAAGATGTTTTCTCTCGCGTGTAACCTCTCACGAAAACTGGTAAAGGTTTTAGTGGGAAGTAATACGAAATTTACCAACATATATTCTGCATTAAATTAAAAAAAAGACAAAGAAAGAATTTTATTATTTTTTACTCACATTATAACATTTATGACACATTATAAAAAAATAAATATTTTATACGATGAAATTCTCTTAAGAATTTAGTGACTGAAGAACTTAACACCCTTTTTCGATGGGGTTTCTGACTGATACAGAATGATCTTTTTTTTAGATTTTCAATAAGTAAAATTTTTTTTAACTCCGATCAAGTGTATTTAACTTTAGGATAAATCGCGTTTCTTTTACATACTTTTTTTATAAATAGTAAAAGCATTAAAATTTTTACAACTGATTTGAACAGTTGCCCGTTTAGTATGTGCTTTAACACGTCCTGATATATCTTGCATCTATAATAAAACTACAGTGTCTGAAAAATCTGCAATTTTTTGCCTGAAAATATATAAATCCATCGAAGAGTATGTCAAACTGATTGTTGTGTTATTGTTAAGATTTTCAATTATTTTTTTAGTTAAACCTATACACTTGATACAAATTCTGAATAACTTTTAAAAAATTATATTGATTCATTAAAATCTATTTCACTGACTTAAAAAGTATATTCATTTTTTAATTGAAGTTTCACTACACACTGAGCCATTAATTGTAGAATTAAACAAAACAAAACGAACATTTAAACATTTAAATTTGAATATTTAATTTTTTAAACTCCGTCAGTCAATGTAATATTTATCTCATAATATATATATATATATATATATATATATATATGTAAATACATACACACATATGTAGATATATATGTTTATATCATATTTCATATATAAAAATGCAAATATAGAATTTCAAGAAAAGAGTGCAAATCTTCATGATCAAGAATTAGCTATGAAAAAGTTCAATAAACAAAAACTGGATACAGGCAAAAAAGGCGGTCCGTTCTTCATCAAAGGGAGAACAGACAAGTCTAACGTCACCCCCCTTTTTAAAAAGTTTGAATTGCTACAGCTTTTTGAACACCTGCTAAACCTGCATTCAGAAATAATATTTAAAAAACAAAAATGCCAAATGTAATAGAAAACAAACTAGAAACAAAAATATAACTATATATATAAATATAAATATAAATAACTTAACACAAAACAATAAATTAAAAATATATTTAAACTCCTAAAAAAACAAAATGTTTATCTAAAATATAAAATAACATTTATAATTTTAAAAATTGTAAATTAAAATAAATGCAGTTTTCCACAGGCGCCCACTCTTACCTGCAACAAAAAAAAAGACAAAATTAAGAGCTGTAATACCTACTAAAAAATCGTTTGCCTGTAAAAACTTCAGAAAAACAAAATGCTTGTTTCCGTATCCATTTGCATGTAATTTCAATGTGTATAATTATATTGCAAGAAATATATATATATATATATATTAATTTTTTTCGCCAAAATTAACCTTTATACTATATTAATTTCCTTTTAACAATATTCCATACTTAGTTTAACATATTAAATTAAAATCTTGTTTCTAGATCTAATCTATTAATTTTTATGGAAACGATATAAATACTTAATTCGCCTTAAAAAACATTTATTCCAATATGCGTAAATTTAAAAAGATGGGTCTAAATGAAAAAAAAAAATTCTTAATTAAATTTTATTTCTTAATATTAAAATAAAACTCATTTTTCCCTGTTTTTACAACCCTTTTTTTAGAAAGTCTCATTAATTTATTCCAAAACCATACCTTTCAAAAATATCATTCTTTTTATTTATTTTTATTTTCCCTTCGCGTTTGATATTATTGTTATCAATAAATTCATTTATTTTTTTCAATTAATCATCTGTAATTGAATATCGTCTGCAGAACATTAATTCTCATTTATATTGTAAATTAGTTAAATAATAATCTTTTAAAATAAAAATTATCGTCTGACAGATTCGAGAATGATATATTTAATATCGACGATGGATATAATCCATATGTTTACATGTGAAAATCATGGTTAGAGATTAGAAAATTTTCTAGAAGTTTGTTTTTAGATTTAAAAAGGAATCCGAGACATGAAGATAGATATTCTTTGCTTTTTCTTTGATGAGTCCGTTAAAGACGGCTTGCGGAAGTAATGATGGAATATTCTTTTCGATGATTCGGTTCAAGACGGCTTGCAAAAGGTTCATTTATCTCTCTATATGACTACAGTTTAATAAACTAAGTTGCAGCAGCCAGTGTGTAATTTACTGAATCTTCTACATTTATTTTTTCCCTCGCTTACCACGACTCTGTGTTTAAAAAAGGGGAACCAGTGAGGATATTTCGAGATTCTCCTTAAAATGTCACATCCAATAATAAAGTCGAAGAAGATCTTCTATGTGACGAGGCGACGCATTATTACTTGCTTTGAGTCTGCTGTGGAATTGAATGCTCGACAACTAAAACGAAACAATATAATTTTTTATTGACGAGTGACGACAATCTTCGTGACAATCATTGAGATTTAGTGATAGAATTTATGTTTTTTTTTTACCAAGTTTCGGCGCTCATTTATTGCAAGTTTGTATTTTCCATTTCCTGTTAATAAAAATGAGATTACAAACATATCATCAAATCCATCCAAAATGTGTTCACAGACTTTGATAAATTTATGCTTGAGATCTAATTTATTGCAGCCGATTGGTAACTAAACATTCCTAGTGATTATGAAAAAGAAGGAAAAAAATACGAAACAATTGCTTGTAAATTGGTGAATACGCAGATTTTTTTCGAGATATTTGTGCCCACTGGGATTGTGGTGAGAATTTTTTCGTAGTGTTTTGATTATTATTATTTGTATACTTTTTATGTATTTATGTAGATTAATTATTCTCTGTTTGTCGGGTTTATTTATTTGACTGTTTGTCTATAAATCTTATTTCATAACCTTTCATATATGTTGCTTATTAATGTGTAATTTAATGAATCTTCTAGATTTATTTATTTATTTTTCTCTCGCTTACCACGACTCTGTGTTTAAAAATTGGAACCAGTGAAGATATTTCGAGTTTCTCCTTAAAATGTGGCCCATATATATACATATATTGTTTCTGATTCTTATTATCGATTGAGATTATCTTGTCTAGATATTATTGACCCGGTTGACTTCGAATGAAAAAAGTTACCATTTCCTACAAAAGTATTTATTTTATAATAATATATATGTTATTAAATAAAAACATAACACATAGATTATATACCAAAAGTAAGTACAAACTGAAATTATAACGATATTTTTTATCTGATGTCGTTATACATTGATATTTATGCAACCATGAAAACCAAGTATGGCAACATAAATGAAAATAACTAAGGCTTAGAAGATGATTATTATAAAAGAAATATATTTATATATAATATCATATTAATGATAAATTAACATATTAATGATAAATTATTTATTTATTTTTAATATGCTGGGTAATTTTCTAAGGAAGCAAAAGGTTATAAATTATTAATTTTCTGTTACATATGCATCAAACATACATTTTTATTATGTTTTATCATTCTTATTATTACGCATATAACTGATAATTATGTGTAGATTTATTGTGTTTTTTTCAGCTATTTACATATTATTGATATGGAGTATGTATATTAAAATACCTCTGCTAACATGATACAAAAATATCGTTTTTAAAGTATGCTGCATATGGTTTAATGACTCTTTGTTATACAAGCAGTAATTATTCTATTTGACAGAAAATATGTTAAGTTAGGAAAAAGCCGAACGCAAAATTTTTGGCTTCAATCAATTTTATAAAAGTACTTTTATTTGTTATAAATGCATTGAAATAATAAGAGTAAACTTTAATAATGTGCTTGTCTAAAATTTTATTTAGTAATTGAAAATAATATATACTCATGCACTTTTAAGAACAGATTGATCAATTTACACGTATAGATGAAGTAAATAGTTGTAATTCTTTTGGTATTATTTCAACATTAGCAAAAAATATTTTAGTGCATGATGTTAGTATAGCTAAACTACTAATATGGATACTTTATTTGCACATATCGAGTCTAATTATTATTGAATAAATTTGCATTCCTTTAATATAATTACACTATTTACATTTATTCGAAAACATATGTTTTTATACTTGTATTTCCACTCTAAAAATGGTACCTAACGTGTCACTGCCACTTCAAATATTTCTTTTATTCTTACACTTTGCTCATATTGAAAAAAACATTCCACAAAAAATATGAAAATTAGTATTATTATATAGAAATGAGCGATAAACTTGCTGATACATACAATTTTAAAATAAAAAAATAAAATATTTTAGGACGTATTTATTGTTTACATTGGTTAATTATATCACTAAAAAAGTTTTATAGGATAAAAACAAATACTGATAGAATTTAATAAGTATTTCTGATGATCGCACTGTGCTGACTGCTTCACATTTTTTTTTCAACGGATTTTTTGAGGGGTTTTTTTATTCAAATTTTCCGCATTTCGAGAGCTATTTTTTATTTAATTTATAGAAGGTTTTTATTTTAATTGTTACCATCTGTAAACAACGCAAAAAATAATAATTACTTCAAATTAAATATGCACTAACACATGATTATTAAAAAACCAAAAACATTCAAATTATATGATTACTTACAATTATCAAGAAAATATTGAAAATTATGTAAAAATAAAACTATATTTACATGTCAATTTTAAACAAATAATGTAAAAATTAAAATAATAAATGCATTAATATACGTTTAAAGTGTTAAATGGAGATCATTATCAAAATGGTACATACGTCAATATTTAATATTGCCAAATAATAGAATTGGCTAACAATTAACACTGTAAAACACAGTTAAAAACATTTTTACCTGTTACATGTTAGGATTCGAATGTAGGCTTATCTTAAAGTATTTATACTATTTATTTTTTGTTCTTTGTGGGCTGCATCTACATGATGTTTAGAATTATTGAATTAAAATCAAAGTTTAGAAATTTCAAAAAGGTTCATTTATGATGCAAAATAGTACTAATTTATATCTTTAAAAGGTATATTTCATTTTACATTAACAAGATTCAATTGATCAAATTTATTTATCAGATTCTTATAATAATAACATACCATCAAAATATTAGATTATCTTTTTTTATCACACATATCGATAGCAACATAAGACTAATATTAACGTTTTAATCGACGAATAGATGCTTTTATTAATATAAATCAATTTCATAAACCTAGCTGGTGTCATTTACTATAACACATTTATGAATTAATGTATTATCCTCCTATTATAAAATAAAAGTCAGAGTGCAGCATTTTTATACTCATGAATGTACATTAAAATTTTCGGAAACTTCAGAATTCTGTTTATGTAACACTGGATGTCCTTTCCAAATATCTGCCTAAAAATAAGAGCATTGATTTACCTTCAGTTGGAATTGAGTTTTTCTGTTGAAATGTGATAGATTTTGAAAAAAAAAAGATAACTTACATTGCAACCCTTTATCTTAAAATTGTTAATACAAACGTGAAATGAGTGGTGAAAATGACAACTAAAGAAAAAAATCTGTCATAAATCGACAAAGTTCAAATTTTTCAAAGAATGAAATTGTTTACATTTGTATACACATGTCATGAAAAATGAAGGATGGTGATAATCAAATATACTCACTAAGTTACTGTTCCAAGAAATGCCTGATGCTGCAGTTATTTAAATTAATAAAAGACATTTGGACGCAAAACTGCCTTTCAGTGCAAGCATAGTGTCAGAAATATGCAAATTCGATTATTCATAATGTGCTGTACAATAGACACATGTTGGAATTCGAGTAGTAATTTTGTTTAAAATGAGTGTGGTTTTGAGAGTGATATGTATAGATTAGTCATGGATCAAAGACAGCATTTAAATGAAGGCCAAATTTGACGAATACTTGGTAAAACCAAAGGATGTGAAACACAAACAGGAGTCTTGGAAGTATTGAATATTTCTTAAACTATCATTAAAATAGCTTGAAGCCATTTTTCAAGCACCCATTGATAGACAGCCTGGTCAAGGTAGATCAAGATTGAAAACTGTCTCCAAAGACTGTTTTTTGTCACTGTTTGCTGGAAGAATTCCACTTACTCCAACTTCTAAAAAATCCCGTTAAAACTAGTTCCGTCGTCATTTAAAAGAACGCAAAAGAGTTAAACCGAGTATTGTTTATTGGCGAGTACAGATATAGTCTGAACACCAATTCTAGATGCTTCGTAAACTAGTGAATGGCATGAATACGCAGCTTGTCTTTCTTTGTCCGTGAAATATCCCATTTTCGCAAATGCAATTCAATGACTCTAATGGTCAATTTCACAAGACTAGATTACCTCTTTGGTTAAATCAATTAAATAGAAGATGTGGGGTATGTATATTTGTCTGAGGTAACTATACATCATATTAAAGAAACAATTGTGCTGCAAGAGGTAATTTAATTACTTCACTCTTTTCAAATTTACATAATTTTTACACATTTACTTTCAATATTTTCAGTATAATCAACTATAATTTATTTTTGCTAATTCTTTTGTACAAATTTCTATTAATAATTTTCATTAAGAATCAGTTGCGTTTTATTTTTATTATTATTATTAAATTTGATGACAACTGTATATAGAAGCAAAATTGACAGCAACATCACTTGCTTTTACTTTTCAACTAGTATGCACGAAAATTTGTTATTCAACAATTCAATAATTTACGCTCGATCATATTAAAATTTGTTACATATTTGGAACGTTTTTTCACATCAATTAAAAAAAAATAACTTCCAACGAGCAGAAGAAGTGATGATTACAATATTTTCAAGAAACAGCAACAAAAATGCATTTAGACTTGTCTCTTCAGTTCTTAAAATCATATATCTAAATTTTAAAATAACATTAATATAAGAATAAAATTGTAGAAAACATGATTGGAAAACAGTTTTAATAAAACTACGCATGAGTTCGTGCTTAATTGTATGTAATAAATATTTACTTATAATAAATGTTTACTTATACGAAGTTTTAATGTATTTGAAATAGCGCTTCATATCATTCCAGATTTATTTTACATGAAATGTTATGTGACAGAGTTTGCAGAACTAATACATAATGGAAATTTCACTTCATATTTAGTAGTTGGTTAAACTTATGCAATGCAATGCATCGCATTACTCATAACAAAATATTGCATAAATATTTTGATTTCAAGTAACTCGCAAATTTCGTAATATATTATTATTTTGAATTAAGCAGAATTTATGCATTTAGATATACACTGTCAGATATTTCTTTCTGAAGAATTAATTCAGAACAGTACCTTTGAAAGAAAATAAGAAGTGAAAAACATGTAATATCGTTACTAGAAAATACAAATTATATAAACATTTTAACACAAATCAATGTAATAATGTAAATTAAGTGTCTATCATTCCTCAATTTATGTGATAAAAAAGTTTTGATGGGAAAATATTTATGATTTAACCATTCGAAAAAGCATCATAATGTATTTAGATTTAATCTTTTATCTGTTTTTTTAATACAGCTAGTATAGAGAGTAGAATCATCCATCTATCTATCTATCTACCTATATCTATATCTATATATGTATATATAATACATTTTGATCAAAATTTATTATACAATTTTGCATATTCGTAATAACCAAATCACTAAATGAAGTTGCCAAAAAATACTATAATGCATTAATTTTTACAATAAAATGTATATTTATGAGACCATATTTCACGTATATTTACATATGGCATATATAATCATTATAAACTACAAAAAAAAAGCAATCAGAATTTTAAGTACTCAAAGTAAAATCGAAGTTTTATCATTTTATAAAATATCGAAAATATACAATACCAAGGTAGAAAAGTAACTGAAAATACCGTAAAACACTACATCAGAAAATTAATATTTTTAAAAATGTAAATATTTGTTGAACACAGTCATAATCTTTACATCTAAATTTAGTTGAGTACCACAATAACGTACGTTTGTACTCTTTAATTGACATTTACAAGCAATGTATTCCAAAATATGGGTTATCGTATACGATAGAACCAGAAAGAAGGAAGTCGAAATTAAGAAGGGGTCAAGAATAAATTGCATTACAGAAAATGATAACCTCCTAATGAGATACTCATATCATTAATGACACTATGAATTTTTACAAGTGCTGAAAGACTTACGTATGTGCCTATAAAAATGTACCGTAAAGTTTCTGATGTATGATAATGTCGCATCGGATCTTGTTGCAAAGTATTGCGTTTATTACTTTTTTTTTATTATTCCAGAATATCCAGTTCCATCATCTTAGATTAAACAACGTAAAATTCGGTGAACAAAATTCAAGTAAAAGCGATCTTTAAATGAAAAATTATAATAAACATTTTTTTAAGTTGAGAATAATACTTCTATTAAACACTAAGAACATTAAAAAAAATACGTTAAAAATAACAATTATGTAGTTTTTAAAAACATATTTTTATGTTAGCCCAATGCCAGAGTGAAGAACTTGAGACGTCGACAAAGATATCACCAATCACCCAATCCACAAAAAAATGGACATCAGGATGAAAATTTAAACTTCTTTAAATATGATTGAAATTTTGCATATTAACTGTTAAGAGTGTACTATTTCATATTTTATTGAAAAAGAATTACATTTTTGTCATTAACATACTTATTTTAATTAATAAAGTGACACTATGACTTTGCAAAATAGACTGCGGCAAAAGTCTTTACATTTCATGGTCTCGTACAGCTGAAAAAAACAATCTGAAAATCTCCAAACTTGAATATGTATGATCTGACAGCTATTATTCAGAATTTTTGTCTGCAGAGAAGTGTTCACTAATCTTCATTAGCAAAGATAAGCATAGTTAATTTCTCTTAATTATTGTGTCACACCCGCAACAAGAAGTTATATTTATATCTCTACAGAAAAATATTTTTGATTTAAAGTTATGAAACTTTATATTCAAAAATAGTTTATTAAGATACTTTGAATTACAGACACAAAAAAATTATTAATATTTTAATTATAATTATTTAGCGTTGCGGGCATGACATGTTCCTGTTGCGGGTGTGACATTTAATTTAAGTCACACCCACAACATCTTTTAAAATTGAATACAAATGTATATTTGAATAAATTATATGTAAATTTATATAAGAATAATATGCTGGAAAACATGTACTTGGCAGTTTTAACTATATCCTTTGATTCAATAATGTGAATTTTAGTTAATAAATAAAATTTTGCATCATCTGAGCATGTGACATTGTGTGCAGTTGATTTATTCAGTTTTAATTGATAAAATTGTTGCTTTACTACAAGAAAATAATTTTATTAGTGATATATGATTTAGAAATTAAAAGGTAAGATTTTTATCGAAATTAGAAAAAGAAAATTCCAAAACAACATTTTAGCAATTTTCTTTAAATTTGTTAATTTTGTTTTGTTTTTTATATATATTTTTTTATTTTATTTGATAGTATTTATCTGACATGTATATTTTTAGTTTTTTTTAAATAAGTAAAGCAATATTAGCAGAAGATTTTTTTTCTCTTTTAATCAAATTAAATAAAAAGTAGAAGTAAGAATAATAGAAACTTAAAATATTTATTAAGTTAGCATAAAATGTATATAGTCAGTTTGAAATTAACCAAAATTTAACATAATGATAATTAACTTTACGGTAGATTAGAAATTTCAAGGGATAAATGTTAACAATTTGTTAAGCTTATATTTTTGGACTTGAAATGCTATATTTATTCAGTTTACACATTAATTTCTTCTCTTTTACAGAGAATGAAGAATACAGAAAAATCACGATATCATAGGAAAAAGATTAAAGAAAACCCTTTTAAATATGCAGAATATCTACAACAAGAGAAGGAAAGAGACAAAGCAAAAAAGAGAAAAGAAGAATCTATTTAAAAAAATCATAGTAAAGGATGGCAATCCGTTTGCATTTCATCGCATGGTAAAGGAGTTGTCGACGGGGTTTGTGCAGTTGCCAAGAAAATGATAACGCTAGCAACGCTCTGCAACTATACATTCAGCTTCGGATTTTGCCATGTCTGTAGAAAAACTCCTAAAAATGTAAAAGGACTATTGCTGAATGTGAAATTTCAGAAGATATTGTGAAAATGCTTGATGCATACCGGCACCAAGCATAATCGCTGCTCAACATTCAATCGATACATCATGTTGTTTCTATTGACGTAGGAACAATTAATGTAGCAATAACTTCAGAAAGTGATCACAAGAGAATTTGTTTGTTACCATACTTTGTCAAAAATATAATATCCAACGATAAGAGTGCAGTTGGAGATTTTGTAGAAGCTGTTTTATTCGCCGCATTAAAATAAAAAAAAGTGAAAACTGTGATGGACAAATAAGACAAATGAATGGGGATGATATAGAATAAGAGTACCTGAAAAAAAAGTTAAGAAAATATGTATGTTTGACCTAGTCTGTCAGATGTATCCATATTTTAACAAGGATGTAATGTCCAACGATGAATGTGGACATGGAGATTTTAAAGAAGTTCTTTTATTCTCTACATTAAAAAAAGTGAAAACTTTGATGGACAAATAAGACAAATGGATGGGGACGATATAGAATTAGAATGTTTGAAAAAGATTTAAGAAAATGTGTATATTTGGCCCAGTCAGTCAGATGTATCCTAGTGAAAAAAAGAGCATTTTTGTAAAAAAAAAAAAAAAAAAAAAAAAAAAAAAGCTACCACCGTTAGAAATTATAAATTCCAGTTTGCAAATGAAATTTGTTTGACATTTTCCTCTTTGATATTATAATTGTAATGTTGATTAATTCTTTAATCAAAAAAATTTGCTATGAAAGTATTTGTGTATGTCATTATTTTATTGGCTATACAAGTCACACCCGCAACGAAAATTTTGAATATTTTCTACAAAAGCAAGAATTGAGTAAGTAATTTAATTTTTTCATAGAATAATTATTTAAGTATTACTGTCTAATATTTAAAAAAAATCAATTCACTCAATTGTCATAATTCACAGAGTTTTGCGTTTTTGCTATGAAATATGACAATACATGTCCTTTTTATGTCACACCCGCAACAGGTGGAAATTATTTTTTTTAAATAAATAAATAAAACATCGGACAATTTTAAGATTTGGATAAATGCATGTGCAAGTGGTCTATATTGAAATCCATACAAATTTAAACCAATGCTCAAAAATATTTTAGCTGGTGACTAATTTAATTTGTGTCAATGTCACACCTGCAACTTTGGATTGGGCGCAATAACAGAGGAAGAAATTGATTAAATTCATGAAGTGAAGTTTACTTTGTTTCAACCACCACTTCACCTCCGAAACTCTTCTAAATTTTTTTTCATTGATCGTTTTTTCTGCAGTATTTAAACTCGTGTGCGATCTGGAGGTTTGCTGATTTTTTCTCACTTTATCTATTGATGATGACCAAGGCTTGGGTGAAAACGCTCAGGTTTGCAGCGAAATCTTTGATATTTACCCTATGTATATTGATTTTTATTTCTTAAAGCCTTTTACTTTTTTTGTAATTATATATTTATTAAACTATGAATCATTGTATGTACTGATGTTTTTAATCAAATCTTTTATTTGTTTGAACAAAAAAAAGAGCTAAGCAGTGCAACTTAATAGATATTTACCCTGACATTATGACTTCAAGAAGCTATATAATTTATTAAAATGAACACAATTTTTACAGGTATTTCAGAATTTAAAATGGTTATATACATAATTCTATTTTGCATTTTGCAAAAAATATTTATATTAGTATTGTATAATTTTGCATACATTCACTCTAAAACAATAATTACTGAACGATACGAAAAACTAAATATGTAGGGGGCAGTTAATATTCTTTTGAGGAAAATGAAATTTCACAGTTTACATGAAATGCTACATATTTTTTTAATATCTACAAACATTATAATTTTATTTAAATTTGTGGAGAAATCTTCCAAAATTTCAATTGCTCCCACTATTTATAAAAGTGTTAGTTAACAAAATAGTATTTCTGCAACAATCTATCTTACAAATTTAGCTCTTCCTCTAGTGGCTGACAGCTTATGCTTTCAAAGTTGGTTGACAAAAAGTGCTGGAATGGTACCCAATCGCGGTGGCAGCCTAATTTTTAGAGATTGAATGTGGGTGTTTTCCCGAAATTTTTGTAAATGCGGGTTAGGAAGCCTCCCTCACGTAGAGCATGCCTCCTCGGAGCTATAACTTTTGTGTAGACAATCAGCTATATTAATAACATCAACACCTTAAAATTCATCAGCAATTTGCAATTAACGCATATTTAAAATTAATTATTAATTATTTAATATAGAAAATACATAATAATAAATGCGTCTGCATTCTTGATATTAAAAGTCTATCCGTACTTGCTCTTTAAATCTAACAATTTATATTTACAACTAGCGAGCTACGCCCGCTAGCTGGGCCACTTTTTCCAAACGAACCTCGGTATTAAGCAGTATATAATAAGCAAAAAAATTCATTTAATAAGCAAGTCTTGGTTTTCGAATCCTCAAGCACAAAAAAAAGTAAATTAAAGAGCCATGGTCCCGTTAAAAATATGTGATTTCGCACTGTGGGCCACGTGCACTTGAAAAAAAAAAGATTGTGGATCGGAACTATGGTCGCTTCGCGCCCATAGTCCCGTTAAAAATATTTGGTTTTGCACGGTGGGCACTACGCGCCCTTAAGACATTTTTCCGTATTTTTTAGTTCATCAGAAGCAGATTTTTACGCAGATTCTGAATATGTAATTAGTTTTTTTCTACTTTAAAAACTGTCTGCATGATGGTTTAAGAAAAAATGCGCAAAAAAACGCAATTAGCGCCGGTAGAAAAAGAGGTTTTCGACTGCTTCTTCTTTTAGCCAAAGGGGAAAAGTTCAGGTTCTTCACCGCAAGGTGGCGCAGTGTTCTGCCTCAGAGCTCCGTTTGAGCGACGTTTGGGATTTGAGACATTTTTCGTTCCGATTCCCAAGGGGTTTTTAATTCATAACTTTTTTAATTTTGGTCCCACGGTCTCGAAAATGCCCGAAATGACTTCCCCGGAATATTTCCAATCGAAAGACACCTCTCGCGACTTCCAACTCGCCCGCGTTGCGAAGTTTAATCGGCTTCAAGCAGACAGAGGCGCACGGATTTTATTAGTATAGATTGTTAAATATAATTAGAGATTTTCATATGATTCTATAGAAACAACCTTCTTGAAACAATATAAAATTTCATGTTTTTGAATTATAATGCGGTTAATAGTTTATGAAGTGAAATTTAATACATTTGCTGAAATAATTAATATACAACATATCTAATTTAAAATTTCATATTATTTACAAGAGCAGATATTTGATAACGTTGGCAAAACTAATGTCCTCAGATGTAACCGTAATCCATTTAAAACTGATAATTCGTAATATTTAGTTAGTAGAACTGATGAAAATTCAATTTAATTATGACAGGGGAGGAATTTAGCTTAGCTAGTTAGTCCGTATTTTATTATGATAAATTTGCAAATTTCATTTTTTTTTCATTTTACGTCATTTGAAAATATGTTTGATATAATAGCTAATTACATCCATTGCTTAGATATTTTTGCTAAATAAATACTAAAATATATACAGTAATAAATTTAGAAGAATGTAGCATTATTATTTTTGAAAGTTTAAATTCTGATAAAGCTATATAATACGTAGAAATTTGTAATTTAGAAGTCTACAACATATGAGACCAACGACATTTTCACGTTATACTTTTTTTTATATTCCTTTTTTAAATTTTCTCTTTATACATAGAAGTATGTGTGCACTTTTAAAAACATTATTGAGACAGACGTTTTCGAAAAGTTAAGAGAAAAAAATGTTATTTTAAAGATGTAAAGTTATAGAAATCTCTTTGCTTCCTAAAATTTATATAGTTTCCTTCATCTGTAAACTGTGCAAAAAATGATGTAAATCTACAAAAAACTAGAAAATTTTTAAAAATTCTGAAAGGAAATTAAAACTTACAGTTCTTTAAATTTAAATATTTAAAAAAACTGAAATTTTACAAATAATATTTTGAGTGATAACGATTTTAAGTAACCCCTTTTTTAAAAATACATTTTTAATTATAATTAAAAAAAGAAATTCTTTTATCATATGATTTTATCAAAAATTGATATGGTTAATCATAACAAAAATTTCAAAATTTTAACGATGGATAAAAGTTATATTTAATTGTGTTCCGGATCCACTTAAAGATACAATGGGACAATTAAAAACGTTTACTAGTTATTTTTATGAAAAAGAAAAATTGAGATGTCATAAAATGCTTACTTTAAGATAACACTTTTCACATCTCCAAAAAAATTTAAAAAGTGACAAGATTTTTTATTCTTCAGAAGAAATTTAAATTTTGCCATTTGATATTTTGTTAAAAAACTACACAAAAAAGATATTTTTCCCTTTAATCATGCCAAGCATTATGAAAATATATGAAGATCAAATAAAGTATATTGTTAATATAAGTGTTTACATTAAATTTAATGTGTTGTTTTATAAACAAGAAACATTCTGGTTAGTTTTTATTTTAAATTAAAGTTCATTTTCGTAAGTTTGTCATTTGTATTTTTTTCTCACCTTGATATGTCATTCAATTTCTATTGAGTAAGTAAAATTATTTACATTTAAGAGTCAGTTACAAAAGTGCATGCAGTTTTATTTTAAAACGTTGCTTACTGCTGATGCATCAAGGACCATTTAATAAAGATTATTGTTATTTTCTATATGGAGCAATTCTTTTAAAATTTTTGCACATATATTTTTACATTCTTTCTGAAATTCACAAAATTAAAACAGTATGCCATTGGTGAATATAGCATTACGAATCTGCATACATATCTCAGATTTCCCTTTAAATATGATACCACTATTTAAGAGAAGAAATCTTTTCCAAATACGTTTTTCAACCTTACACATCTTTGCGGGATTAATAGCGGAATTTAAAATATCTTTTGTGCATATATGAGGCTATATGATGTATGAGGCTCAAAATGCTAATATAAGTTTAGCTAGAAATGTAATGCAATTTACATAATTCTCACGTGCATGATTGTCGACTTTCACTTGACTTTTAAAAACGTTATATTTTAAAAAAAGAGAAGCAATATTTTGCAAGTTATAATTATTAAAATCTAAAAGTATAATTTTGTTGAAAATTTCTGACTTCCATCATTTAAAAAATAATAATTATTATTATATAAAACATACCTTAGCGCCCTTCAACATTGTGTAAACATGAAAATCTATTTTTGTACTTTAATTTTTTAAAACTGGCTTAAGATGACAAAAAAAATCTTATAAACCTTAAAAAATTATAAATGGAAAAACATAAGAAATTTACAATCAATAAAAATATACCATTAACTGTTATTGAATTATGTATAAAGATATATTTTTGGTATGTTAACAGAATGTAAAATTTAGAAGTTAAGGGGACAAGGGACCTTTGAAATCTTTTTTTTTATATTTTTAAAATTGCACTTTAAATATTATTCAAGGGGTATATTATGTGCACTATAGCATATATTTATCACAAATAATGTAAAAAGAATTAAAAAAAAAAAATAGGGAAATTTTTGTAATATTTTTGATTTAACGGGGATTTTTCAAAATGTCCCATGCGCATTCCATATCAATAAAAGTCTCCAATAATATTTATACAGGTTTGATTTATATATATATAAATAAAACTGTGCATTGAATTTTATATATCTAAATATAAAGGTAAGAAAAAAATATTTTCTCAATTTTTCTGAAATTTTGAGCATTTTTGAACCTATTTTTATAATTAACTACCTATAACTTTTACAATTATTTTTATTTTCAAAAAAACATGCACAGATTTATGACATATATTATGAGAAATAAGTATAAAAATTTCAAATCATTCAGAGAAAAAATAATGCGCATGGAGCATTTTGAAAAAATTTCGTTAAATCTAAAATATTACAAAAATTTCCCCATTTAAAAAAAAAAAAAAAAAAAAAATACATTTTTTGTGATAAATATATGATACAATGCAATACTATACCCTTAAATAATATTTAAAGTGCAATTTTAAAAATATAAAAAAAAATGATTTCAAAGGTCCCTTGTCCCCTTAAAAAAAGTTAGAAATTTGTAAAGATCGAAAAATTAGACGTTATATTTTTAACGTATGAAATTGTTTCAAGATTGCAAACTAAAACTCCTAGAAAAATTTAAATCCTTAAAATAGGCTGTTTCAAAATATTAAATAGTTTGTAGTGTCACACAGTGGTTACATTAACACGAAATATAAAGTAAAGACTATTTTTTCTTCAGAAATAAGTTCAGGCTCATTTTCTTCGAGCCCAATCCTGACAATTTGTAATCTAAATTGAAAACATTTAGTGTCATCAAATCCCAAGCCTGCCTATGTCTGATTCCGAAATTGCGTAGAAAATATTGCATTAATATTTATTTTCTCGTTTAAAAATATCTTCTTACATAGAAATAAGTATCGATCCCAAATAATCCCTCATGACGATATTTCCCGATTTTTATTTATTTATTTTATTATTATTATTGTTTTATCACCGAAATCCAGTTGGAAATAACGCATTTTGTGTTTATACATAACGATTGATGGAAAAATTTGTTTTCCGATAATTTAAGGAAAATATTTAGACGAGAAAGCAAGAGTGATAAATTGCTATTCCATGACTCTTCTATGTTACCAACAATGACTGTGCAGATGTTTCAAAAGCAGATAAAATGTTTCCTTTTTCCATAGTATCAGTAAAATACAATCATCTTTGTAGCTGATTTTTAAAGCTTTTAAAAAATTTTCTTATTTCTCAAATAACAAGATTTAAAAAATAAAAAATGCAATTTCATAAAAATTTTAGTATGAGCTTGATCCCGAGGACTTATCATTAATTTAAACCACCAGCCGTGTTTGGGATCACAATCTTTGTTCTCAATTCTGTTTCAGTCTTGATTATAACCAATTTTAGAAGAAAATTCTTATAATGCTCTTGAGCTGAAAAAAAATCTTAACATCTGCTGCTGTATTTTATTAGAATTTTTTACACTCGTGTGAAATAGAAAACTAAAAAGAGAATAAACAATCTTGTTTGGCAGTTGTTTTTCAATACAGCTTATTACAAGGTTTCCATTAATTACAAGTTTCTATGTTTTTTACGCATTAAAATTCGTAAAGTAGTATTTTATTTTATAAAAAATGAGTTTTCTATTAAATATAAACGGTTATCAGTTGTTACTTTTATCTAACAATTATTTATCTCAGTTTTAGCGAAATGCAATTTTCGCCAAGTATTTAAATAAGGATATTAATAATAATTATTATAAAAATTAACTATGATGCATTGATTGAAGGGGAAAGATTCACACACAAAATGAATAATTCATTTTTGCTCTTTAAGAAGTGCTAAAAATTTTTAAACAAAAAAAGAAACATTGTTTTACATATAAAATAACAAAAATAACAGTTTTTTTCGACTTCAACCAAATCTTTATCAAGTCAAATTTGAATGTTCTACAGTTGCATAATCTACCATGGAATAATTTAAATTGAAGTTTTTGGCATTTTGTTATTACATTTTGACGATCTTACAATTGTTGAATATGCATATATATATTTATTTAAGCAAAGGGAAACTAATGACGTTGACAGAATATTCTGTTTTTACTGTTTTTTTATTATTTTTCTTAAGGGGTCAGGTACCCTTTGAAGAATCCAAAAATAGATTTTTCAAAAAACAGCTTATAATTAAGTATGATTCTTTAGGAACATTTAAAAACAAACCTCATTCAAAAATCCTCATTAGAAGAAGCGTTATGTTTAAAAAACTTAACGCTTTTCCTACACGATCAATGGGTGATTAAAATTTTAACGTAAATTTTCTCAAAACAGCGATTTTGGTCATTGCGCGCACGATTTCTGAAAAATGGTTGAGTAGAATTTCACAAAATTTTCGCTGAATATATTAAACGTGTACAGGCACAAAATGACCTACTATTATGTTCCTCAAATTAGAAGTTTAGAATTCACGACTACTTTTGTGTAAAAAATATCTCGATATTTCGAATTTTTTTTTTGATAATTTTTTTTTCTGGATCTATAAATTATACTTTTTTCATCGTAGGTCATTTTGAAAACAAAATATATCTCTACTTATAAAAAAATCTTGGATTATTTTAGCCATTCAAATTTGAAAAATCGTGCGCCCAAGGCATACACGAATTATTCTTTCGTAAAAATTGTATTATCTTTAAAAATCATTCAAAAATCATTGCATATGTGTATACTTTTTTAAAACACTTTATCTAATAAAATGAATCCTTCTTAATGTGTGTTTTATATTTTATAGTTAAAAGTCAATTAGATACAGAGTGACTGCAATTCTTACAGAGGTAATTTTTTCACGTATTTTGTTAGTTCAAAGAGTACCTGACCCGTTAAAACGTGTTAATAGTTAATGAATATTAAATCTTTCAATGTTCTAATTCGTATATATTAGCTAGTTTCCAAATAATCAAGCATAATATACAGAAAAGATATTATATTGTTCGAGAAAATTTGTTTTGTAATGTTTACCATCAGAGAGAAATTGTATTAAATCGTGTAAAAATATTGTAGAAATAGTTAGTAGGAACATCATATTTTTATGAAGCTAGAATAATGATACATGTGAGTTTTGAAAAAAGCTTACTTTTCTTTCTCTTAAATTCTTACTCTTCGCATTTTCCTGTGCATTTCAAATTATACATTTAATATTTATATTTAATCTTTTTTAATCGTATTTAATTTCCATTACTTAAAACTTCTTAAAAGATGGTTTCAACGTTAAAAGATTTTGATGCATAAGTTAATAATGTTAAACGTAGTTTTACACCAAAAATGTTTTATAAAATTGGAAAATGCATTTAATTGTCGAAATTTCTTCCAATTTCAGTTTCTTGCATGTAAATTTGGTCCATATTACTTATCTTGTTTTATAATTAGAATTTATCAATGAACTAGTCATATATATTTTCCGAAGCAATATTGTGAGAAATTTAAACTGTTTGTGTCAGTACTAATATTAAGAAAAAGGAATACAATGTTCGTAAAATACCCACTTTAAGACAACAACATTCTGCAATCTAATCTGAGAAGATACGAACTAAGATAATTCTTTTCATTTTTAGAGGAAAATTAAATTTCGTCAAAAGAAACGTTGATAAAAAGATTATCTAAACAGTACATATTTTTTACATCGTAGATTACTATGAGTTTGTACAAATTGTACAAACATGTACAAATTGTATATATATATATATATATATATATATATATATATTATATATACAATTTGCTAGCCTTCTATTTTTTTCATGGATTAAACAAAGCAAAACATTTTATTTAACGAAATAAAAATAGAGCTACAACATAGAATGAATGTGATATGTGTATATATTAAACAGTATTTCAAGGTGTGTATACTTGCTTTAAAAATACCAAGCAATTGGGTAAGTGTGATCGCAGATCATACAGAAGATTTCGTTTAATGTTTATTTAAAAACAACTTATCTTTTATTTAAAAAATCGAAATCGTTTATTTATTTTTGCAAATGCTCACACAGATGGTAGCACCAATAAATTTAATTTAAAAAAGAGTATAAAAGAAGGTTACTTATATTAGGCAAATTAAAAATGTTTAAATCAAATTATTTAAATAAAAATCTAAAATCAAAGAATTTTCAATAAATAAATATATAAATAAATAAATAAAATAATAAGCGGAAACATAAATAAAATTTTGAACTTTTGAGAAAGAAAAAAATCTTTAAACAAAATTGAAAATCCTGAATCATTAATAAATCGCAATAGTTTTTAAAATAGAAAGAAAATCAATATAAATGTTTAAATTGAAAAAAATATATATATAATTATTTTTTATTATTAAACCTACCTTAATATGAAAATTTCAACTTGCAGCACCAGGGATCGAACAAACAATCTCCAGTTAACTAACAAAACGCTTTATATCCAAGCTACGACAGTTACACGCAAAACGTTCTAATTAAGGTTCTCTTCTGAAATCTTAATCGTAAAAATGAACGGATGGCATTAATAAAATTAATTTAATTAAAATAATAGACTTTTTTCAATATTTTATGACTTCTTGTGTGACATAAGGTATTCAGCGGTAAGTACACAATATTAAAAGTCTCTGACTTATATAATTTTTATGTAAGAACTACGGTATATCCAAGTACTTAAAATATACAGTGTCTCACAAAAGTGATGGGACACTTGTGCTTTATAAAAAGAAACTGCAATAAAATAAATAAACAAACATGTGCAAAAATATTTTGGCTGTGTTTCATATTTAAAGTTAGTAACAATTATTACATAACATACATTTTGTCAAAATATTAAAATATTAATTTAGTAAAAGTACAATTGTTCAGAACGGAGCAAACAATGGCTCACATAAGTGATGGGACACTTACTTTTCCATCAAATATTTATCCAAAAATTTTACTTTTTAAAAGGTTTTATTATTTTGTTGGATTTCCTTTTACTTTTAAAACATGATTTAATCTTTTTGGGATGGATTCGACTAATTTTTTTTGTGATTTCTGGAGTGATTTTACCCCATTCTTCTTGAAGCACCGATTTTAGTTGTTGTTTTGAAGAAATGGTGTGTTTGCGAATTCTTGATTCCAATTCTTGCCAAATATTCTCTATGGGATTTAAGTCTGGAGTGGTGGTGTTTTTATTATTTCAGGACAGTTATATAGCAGCCAGAGTCTAACGTTCAGAGCAGTGTGCTTGGGGTCATTGTCCTGGTAGAATTTAAAATCGTTATGAAGGTTCAATTTTCGAGCTGAAGATTTCAAATTTTGTTTTAAAATATCAATATACTTGTACTGATCCATTATACTGTCAATAAAAACAAGATTACCAACTCCAGCGGACGACATACACCCCCATACCATAACTCCTCCTCCACCATGTTTTACTGCTGGTACCAAGTTCTGTTTGCGAAATTCTTCCCTGGGTTTTCTCCACAGCAAGATTCTACCGTCAGAACCAAATATATTAAATTTACTCTCATCAGCAAATATAACTTTATTCCAGTAATCAGAATTCTTATTTATTTTGGATTTTGCGAAAGCTAGTCTGAGTTTTCTATTCTTTTCACTTACGAAGAATTTTTTCCTGGCTACTCTACCATGATATCCAGCAGATCGAATTACCCTTCTAATAGTCTCAGAATTAACAATTATTCCATATAATGCTTGTAAATCAGCAGCAACTTTTGAAGCACTATTTCTTGGATTTTTTTTAATATTTCGAACGATAATTCGCTTTATTCCATTGGATAGCTTTGATGGTCGGCCAGGTCTTCTTTTATCCTGAATCATATGAGTCTTTTTATATTGTTTAATGATATTGAAAACTGTTGAACGACTCAAGTTAACTGTTTCAGCAGTTTTCCTAATAGATTTTCCACGTTCAATATGCAAATTAATAACTAATTTTCGAATTTCAGGCGAAGTTTCTTTTCGTTTAGCATTCATGGCTACACAGAGCTAATAAACACAAAAATTCCAAAACAAACTGGAGAGAAATACTGCAGACGATTTTATAAATTATTGCCAATTGCTTTTAAGTAAAAATAAAACCCCCAAAAATATTTTTATTGCTTATTTCAGACGATTTTTGTTGCATATATAATGGTGTCCCATCACTTATGTGAGCTATTTTTTGCTCCGTTCTAAACATTTGTATTTTTATTAAATTAATATTTTAATATTTTGACAAAATGTATGTTATGTAATAATCTTTACTAAATTTAAGTATGAAACACACCCACAAAAAATGTGTACATGTTTTTTTAATTTATTTGATTAGTTTCCTTTTGTAAAGCACAAGTGTCCCATCACTTATGTGAGACACTGTAGCTGTTTTATGACATAATTTTATCAATAGAATTGTAAATTTCAGAAATGTTTCATACGAGGCTTTTTAATAAGAAAAGGGTTTCCCTGAAATATATACTTTAAATAAAACACCAACAATGTTAAAAAAAAGGAAAAAAACTTTAAAATTAGTAAACTTTATCTAGGAAACATGGGTTAAAAGAAATTTTTCTATAACTATAACAACAAGATCTCATGTAATAGAGGAACCTTTGATAGATACAAAAAAGCGTCAAGGATAGTAAGAATTATTTAGGGAACTGGGATTCCTGGAATTTTTTTATGTAACTGCAATCTGGGTTATAGATAAAATTTTAATAACATTATTGTAAGTTTGGTAGATTCTTTTGCAAAGCTACTCATTTCTCAAACTTTGGAAAAACTACTTTTATAAATCTACATTTTTTTTTTTTTTTTTTTTTTTTTTTTGGTAGGAAGTACATACAGATAAAATATAAGTAAGCATACAGGTTTGTGCAACTTTACATCTGTAGTATTTTAGATTATTTATGTATTTATTTAACTATTACTAATAACAATTTCTAATTAATAATACATAACTATTTCTAATTAAAACTTTTATTATCCCTGAAGTAGGGATTGTGTATATTTCAGTAGACATTTCTTATTAATAATGCTTATTACGATATTTCTCAACTATACAGACACAATAAAGAAAATTGAAAAAAAAATCTTTTTTTTTTAATTAAACACAATTATTTTTTTACGTTTAAAGGAAAGAATGATATGTTTTATGTAGAATGTGATTTTCTTTCTTACCTTTTTTTTAAGAAATATTTTTATTTAATGACGATTTTGAAAGTTCTATTGGATAAACTTCTGAAAAAACAGGCATTCAGTATTTAAAATTTTCCCTCTCTGGAGAGTCAACGCTAATGGCACAATATATATGGCTCGTGCGTCCACTATTTTATAAATTTTCCTGGCGAATCAACTGTATGACATTCTTGATGGTTTAAAAATTATTAAATTAATGATAGCAAAAAAAAATTCATTTTTTCTTCTTTTTAAAGCTTTTTTGCTCTGTATCACAATGATGTCAACCAATGCTTATTTAAATCAGATGTATAGCATTTCAAATAAAGTGTAATAAATCTCATTCAAATTCTATCAATAACTTCAAAAAAAAAAAAGGAAAAACTTCAATAAAAATGTAATTAAAAACACAAAAAAATTCAAAATATCCTTAGAATTCCTTTTATTGTGCATAACATCAAATACATTGTAAGACGTTATTAATATTTTATGTGTTTCGATGACGCATTGATGCTTGGCGTTATTCCTGAATTTTCGATCTTCAGCGATCCATAGACACATTGTAGAATGTTATAAAAGTACTAAAAACTAAAAAATCATGGAACTGGAGTTTATGCATGCAAGTGAGAAAACTGTTCAATTTAGGAACACCCGTACTAAAATAATGACCAAAGTGCATATAGAGACAAACGGTACCTAAAAAGTAATTTTGGGAAACAGTTGTAGTTGTTGACGTATGCCCGAAGGGCAGGAGGGTTGCTGGATCTTTGTTTGAACTGCACCCAAGGGATATGAAGATAGACGTCTGCAGCAGAGGATGTTCAACAAAGCCTCAATAGATAGCAGCAAGAAACATCACCACCTCCTCAATTTCGATTTATTTCTGAAGGGGAGTGAAAGTTTTGCAGAGATCACATTATCCGTGGTAACTGCTAAGACCGACCACAGAATTTTCAGAACCCCTTTATTTAACGAGCGCGTACACACTGGTGGGATACACTGGTGGGTCTTTGGTGATGTCAAGCATTAAACCATGGACCTTTCAGTCTGGAGTTTGACGCTATGACCACTAGGCTATCACGGCCCCTGGGAAATAGTTAAAAGCCAGAATAGAACCATTTGTCAAAAAAGAAGAAATGGTCATGAAGCGAAAATAAAAAATTATTGCCATAACAATATCACTATTGTCTGTACTGAACAACCACCAACATGGATAGAAACCGGAAAGCACCTAGTAACTCATTGTTCCCGGGTCAATCCATTTCAAGTGGTCCAGAAAATATAAAAATGGTCGCTCGACCATTTTTTAAAAATCTGAAATTTTTTGTACAACAACCCTAACATGACGAAAGTTCAAAATGACCGTTCTTTTGATTTTACTATTTTTTGTTTGTGCATGGCGGCCATCTTTGTTTCATAGTGTGCAGCGATTTTCTCAGATACTAGGGTACACAAAATTGCAAATATCTCGTCTTCTATTTTCCCAGTTGAAATGGGGTTTGCAGCATTTTGTTCACAATACAATAGGCTAAATACACAGTGATAGAAAAATTTTAAAAAATAATTTTTTACAGGTGAAATTTTAGCACAAAATGTACGATTTTTTCCAAAATCTATCCGTTTGCAAGAGGAAAATTTTCATGCAAGGGAAACTGTCAACCTTACACAATTTTTTCTACAAATAGATCAAACGTATGTGTACTCATACACCAAATCCCAGATCTGGGAGTTAATTTCTCTTTGCGAAAAAAATTCCGAAATTCGTCAAAAATTTCAAAAATCGCACTTTTTAGGCTTTGATATCTCTGGTGGGGCACAAGATAAAAATCTGAAATTTCGGCCTATGATAGTATTGTGTAGTAGCATTATGTACAAAAAATTTCAAGAAGGAGATTTGAATACAAGCTGAGATATGATACGTAAAACATGCGAAAACAATACTGTCAAACTATTGTAAACCTACTATGTAATTGTTCAACAAGACTGTCAACATTCCACAATTTTTTCTACATATAGTTCAGAAGTGTGTGTACTCATACACCAAGTCCCATATCTGGGAAATGATTTCTCTTTCCGAAAAAAATTCCGAAATTCGTCGAACATTTCAAAAATCGCACTTTATTAGGCTTTGATATCTCTGGTGGAGCACGAGATAAAAATCTGAAATTCTGGCCTTTGATAGTATTCTGTAGTAGTATTATGTACAAAAAATTTCAAGAATGAGATTTGACTACAAGCTGAGATACGGTGATTAAAAAAATGTTAAAAAATGCTATTACAAGTACATTAGGAGAAATGAGATTAGTCTCTTTTATTACAATATTTACACAGAAAATATCGTTTGTTGAAAACAGTTAAATAATAAACATTTAATTTACAAAATACTATATATGCTGAACAAAGAGCTTAACAATATTTACGAGAGATGTTATGAGTTCGACCAGTTACTGTTGTCAGTCCATCAGGCTGTTCTTTCTAAAAATTTTATTTGAAGCCCCCCAAGTCTTATCATCCCTTGTTGACTTGAATGAAATTCTCTAGGTTTAAAAATTGAAGCCATGTCAACTCGATCAGTTGTAATCCATTGTCTGTAATTTACTTTTCCTGAATTGTGTTCCGAGTAAAATTGTTGCAATAGCATTTCTAGTAGATTTGTTCATCTGTACAAATAGTGTATTAGCTTAGCATACATTCTGAATTGTTTAAATCACACAGAAGAATCTGAAAAAGATATTTGTAATTAACATTTAACTTTATACCATAAATAATTAAATTAAAATTTTGGAGGTATGAACAATTACATAGTAAGTTACAATAATTTGGCAGTATTGTTTTCACATATTGTCCATGTCATATCTCAGCTTGTAGTCAAATCTCCTTCTTGAAATTTTTTGTACATAACACTACTACAGAATACTATCAAAGGCCAGAATTTCAGATTTTTATCTCGTGCTCCATCAGAGATATCAAAGCCTAAAAAGTGCGATTTTTGAAATTTTCGACGGATTTCGGAATTTTTTCCGCAAAGAGAAATCATTTCCCAGATCTGTGACTTGGTGTATGAGTACACGCACTTTTGATCTATTTGTAGAAAAAATTGTGCAAGGTTAACAGTCTTGTTGAATAATTACATAGTAGGTTTACAATAGTTTGACAGTATTGTTTTCGCATATTTTGCATGTCATATCTCAGCTTGTAATCAAATCTCCTTCTTGAAATTTTTTGTACATAACGCTACTACACAATACTATCATAGGCCAAAATTTCAGATTTTTATCTCGTGCCCCACTAGAGATATCAAAGCCTAAAAAGTGCGATTTTTGAAATTTTTGACGAATTTCGGAATTTTTTTCGCAAAGAGAAATTAACTCCCAGATCTGGGATTTGGTGTATGAGTACACATACTTTTGACCTATTTGTAGAAAAAATTGTGTAAGGTTGACAGTTTCCCTTGCATGAAAATTTTCCTCTTGCAAACGGATAGATTTTGGAAAAAATCGTACATTTTGTGCTAAAATTTCACCTGTAAAAATTTATTTTTCAAAATTTTTCTATCACTGTACATTTAGCCTATTTTATTCTGAACAAAATGCTGCAAACCCCATTTCAATTGGGAAAATAGAAGACGAAATATTTACAATTTTGTGTATCCTAGTTTCTGAGAAAATCGCTGCACACGATGAAACAAAGATGGCCGCCATGCACAAACAAAAAATAGTAGAATTAAAATAATGGTCATTTTGAACTTCCATCATGTTAGGGTTGTTGTACAAAAAAATTCAGATTTTTTAAAAATAGTCGAGCTACCAGTGCTGGACCACTTGAAATGGATTGACCCTCCCCCTTTTGACGATTTTCAAGCATCTTATGTATGTGACATCTATTAAATCTGGTGATGGCCGCTGTAAGACTTTCAGTCACTGCTGCAATTGTTCGTAAAATACAAAATGTCTTCAAATGGCTGTACGTGATGTGCATTTTCATATGAAAATGATGTCATAATATTTTCAGAAAACATCCAATTTAGATTTTAGACCTGCTCTATGCAAAATTCCATAAATGTATTATAAGTTATTGTGGAAGGCAATTTTGCAAAAATAATATGATGATTATTTATTAATATCTTGCAATAAATTATCTCAATAAAATTCTTTTTTTTTTTTTTTTTTTTTTTTTTTTTTTTGTTCACAAAATAATGGTTTGAATCAAGGTATGAAAATGTTACAGTTAATATTTAATAGTATTAATCTTATAATCATAAAATTGATAAAGTAAAAAAATAATTGGAAATGAGCAGTCTAACGCAAAATTTATATATTGTTAAAAGAAATATATGATTTTTAATTATAATTTCTCACATGTATATAAAAAACGGAATATGCTGTATTCACATTTAACTTTGTTGCGAAAAAAATGCTAGTATTTTCATCAATTTCCGAGAAGGCCTTAAATTAAGATTATGATAACATTAACTTTCAGATTTCAGCCTCCATTTTACATTTATTAAGCATTAAAAAAAGCATTTTATTATTTTTTTGAAAAATATTTATGACATAGTATTATTTAATTTAAAATATATATCTCCTTAACTGTACAACTATATATAATCCTTAACATTATATACCTTTTTTAGTTTTAAAATATTATTCTTAAAATTTAAATTAAGTGTCTCAAAGTAAATAAAGAAGCTGTATATATGATTAGCAAATATTTTGAATGAAAGGATCTAATACCCTGTGCTTAGTTGTTCAAAATCAGTATTTATTTATTATAGTAATAATGTATTTACAGAAAATTTTAATTTGCATATACTGTTTACATTACGTTAAAGTACGTTTTGCAAAATTTGTATAACTAATAATCAATGAAAATTCCCTTCTCTTTTTTCTGTGTTGGTAGTTAGATAAACTTAGAAAATGCAACAAAAGTTTATAATAAAATAAAATATTCTTTTAGAAGTAACTATCAGTGTAATTGCGAACGTTATGTAATTAATACATTTTATTTATTCACTTTTTTACTTATATTTAATTTTTAATTTTTTGTGTTTTAATACTTAGATATTTCTATTATGCAATTATTAAATTCTAAGCATTATATTTCAACCCTTTATGTTCTGACGGTTGTTTTACATACCGTTAAATAAAATTCGATTTAAAATGTATTTAATTCTCCAGTTAATAAAATTAATCTGCACTTCTCATACAAAATAATTTCTCAGTTGCAATTAAAGCGTACACTAAAATAGTCAAAGCTAAATATTTTTAATGTAATTATTTTCTCACTAATTTAATCTATCCTATTAAAAATGCTACGTGAAATTTTCAAGAATATAACATTTCTCTGTTATATATATCATCACAGCACACTTTTTTACATTATTTTTATAATAACAATGCGATTTCCCTTACAGAATTCTTTGCTAATTATTCCCATCAATAAAAATATAAAAAAAATAGTTCTGACTACCGATTTATTGTATCAGTTTTACTTTTAAAAATTACAAGAAATTATTATTGTACATGTTTTTGTGGATGTAGTACACTGTAAAAAAGATAGAAAAAAAAGATAATTTCACGGAGATTGTACTAGCGATCGGGACGCAACACTTTGGTGTATTTGACCCTAAAACTCGTCCAAAAATGCAAAATTTAAAATTTCATCAACAATTTTAAAATCATGTCTTTTAATAGCTAACTAATTGGCGCGTCAGACTATGCCTGTTTCAGAAACCTAATATATACCCACTGATTATTGACGGAGATGAAGAGGAAAATAAGTCATTAAGTTGATCAAATATTTCTATTAATCTATATTGAGTTCCATGTGCATGATTGTATTTACATACGTACGTACGTGTATTCAACATAATCTGTGGGCGCAAAAGTTTTTTCGTAATATCCTGTGCGCCAAAAACCTGTAAAACATTAATAAAAACATAGCTTTTAACCTCTTCAATTCGGTGGTTGCAAAAGAGATCATTTAAAAAAATCCTCCCGAAAACAAATATATAAATGGGAACAATATGCGGAAGATTTTTCTAAAACTGACAATCCACACTATAAACTATACCATTATAAATTTTAAAAGAAATGGCCGTGCAAAGCTCAACGCAACTTTATTTCACATACTATATTTTCTAATTAGTTTGCTAAACACTTTTAAAATAAGCGTTTTACGAATTTAATGTTTTTTTAATTACATTAAAAGCTAAACCATTTAGACTAACACTTAGTTTAACACTAAGGTATGACCTTTCTTAAACGCGTAAGCTTTATTTAGTTTCAGTTTAATAAAACATTCAGCCACAGAAAAAAAAATCTCTAAGAAGCTTCATTTTCTCTCTGTTAATGACAATCGGTGCCAGTCAGACAAGTTGAAGAATGTAATTAATTATCCAAAGCAAATTGTAACTTGAAAAATTACGGCTATTAAAATAACTTGGCTTGGCAGGCACCGACTCCAAAAAATCAAATTAAAGAACATAAATATAATAATAACCATGGTAAATACTATGCTCTTAATTTAATTTCTTATCACTATTATGTAAAAAAAATATTTTCAACTTTGCAGTAGTTTTTGAAGTCAGTTTTATTTTTGGTGGGAAAGTTAATTATTAAGCAAGTAAAATTACAGCTATTTTATTCACTTATAACTTTATCAACGGTATTACCCACGTTTTAGTTTAAAAGTATTATTCGTTCATTTAAGTGCTTCGTAAATGTATATTGCATTTTTTTAAATAGAACATTTTAAAAGTTTTAGCATGTTATAGTGGTGTCAATTCTCAACGGTGGTCAATTGATACTATTCTACATTTAGTCATTGACATACAATTCCAGTTACAAAAATTCTTTAAATGAGATTAAGAAATATCTTAGAAACGATTTGAATAAATAAAATCATAAAAAAACCATTTAAAAAAAAACGAAATTTAAATTTTTATACGATTTCCTGCTTTTGCAATTTACATTTAGTATGACAAAAAAGTCCCGTTAAAATGCAATTAAAATTAATTAAATAGTGATACATGTTACTCTGTAGCTTTATTTATTTAAGCAACATACATCTGACTTGAGTGTTTGGTATGGAAGACTGCTAATAAGTATACAGGGAAGAAATAATACAAGCAAATTTTACTATAAATAGATAAAACCGGTAGTTAAGCATAAAGAGTGAGTGCAATACAGTCGATTGTGGGAATCGAGCCCAAACAATCTCCTACGCTTACAAGTGATTAGCAGCGTAGTGCTTTAACTACTCAGCCACGGAAGCTCATGTATATAAGGAAGAGGGGGGCACCTTTGAACACTCTAAATATTTTCCTTCAAATAAATTATTTTCTAAAAATGTATATGCTAATACATTACTACTGTTTCAGGGCAATAAGTATAACAAGCTGCACCATTTTGTATGCACAATACTGTCTAAGCAAGATATGTAATTTTTTTTCCTCTTGAATGTAAAATTAATAAAATAAAGTTGCCAGATTTTTGTTGACAGCTTTGTATTGCTAAAATTTTTATTTATTGTTCAACACTTAAATAAAGATGCAATCTTTAGTTTAAAAGCTTTTTTTTATTCAAATTCCTCGGTTTAATTTAGTAAATAGCTGTAATGTTGAACTCCGTGTTATAGGGCACCATTAAACAAAAAAACTGGGGCACCTTTGAATATCTAAAACTATGAAGTAAAAAGTTGTTGATGCACCAAAGTATTATAATTTTTGGAATTTTTTCTATGTGAAAAGAGGTTAATTAAGAATATCAAAGGACATGGACTTATACTGTTAACAATCCTTCCGTCTGCACACATGTATTACAATCTCTGGATGTATCAGCGATCGGAAGTTTCAAATCTAAATTGTTGATGGCCTTCATTTATTTGATAATTACAAATGCCGGATGCACAATAATGACAATGATTTAGCAGGTTTCTCTAACAAAGCCTATACTCTTTCATTTATTCTTTTCCAAAAACAATTTTTGGTTTTGGTTTTCGTACTAGATAAAATGGAATTAAGTGAGTTCTTTTCATAAAAAAAGTGAATAAAAATTTTTAGTGAAACGGAAGGGATACTCTGTGTTGTTTCAACAATGCATTTTGACATCAATTTTGATGGATATATGTTTGGTTAAATAATAGAAATTATTAGTTTATAGAAATTATAGAAATTATTAGAATTATTAGTTTCAATAAAATACAGTTATTTAATTTTATTTACATTACTTTATATTTCTGAAACATATGCATCTTTTTATGAAAACTCTCAATATTTTCATAGCTTATTCATTTGTTCAAAGGTGCCTCTACATGGGGCAGGTTTGAACACAAATATTTCAGCTTTTTAAATCCTCACAAATTTTTTAATTACATACAAAACTTTTGATTTCTGCTTCATATAATGAAGAAATGCATTGTTTTTATTATGTAATACTTAAAACGCAAAAAATATAATTCAAATAAGAAATGCATTGAGTTTTTTTAAAATTTGTTCAAAGGTGCCTCCCTCTCTCCTACTGTAAAATATTTGTGTAACATTACTGCATAAAATGGGTGTCAGCTTTGCTGCCACCAGTGCAATTGTGTGATGTTTTTCACTTATATAATGATATAATTTAAACATATGTCATTGCAGTAAATTTACATATTTCTGTAACGCTACACTGATTATCTTGGTTAAACCAATATCCACCATAAACTTGGTGGAAGCTTGGCTGCCACTAACTTTAACGAGTAACTTTACACAAATGTTTTACAGTATAGCCTTTATATAATGCTCAAACAATTATTTATAAAAATTTATAGCATATTATGCTGAGTATCCATTCTCAACGATGGTCAATGGCTAATTCCTAAACATTTAGTCATTGAAATACAGTTCCAGTTACAAAAATTCTTTAAATGAAGAATATATAGATATATATAAGAAATGATTTGTATCGATAAAAACATTACTTTAAAAAAAAGAAAATTAAATTTTTATACGATCCCCCGCTTCTGTAAGTTGTACTAAGTAAGGCAAAAAAAAAAGTCCAGTTATTCTGCGATTAACATTGATGGAATAATAGCTATTTTAAGTTGGGGAATATTTTTTGCTGGAAAGTAAGGGCCATTCGCAAATTTAGTAGAAATATAATTTTTTCAGGTATACTAAAGAATGGTTGAGAGTAAAATTAACTTTGCAATGCAAATTTGAAATCTTCAATCAGTCTGACATATGAATGCAAAATATACACATTTTAATAAATATATAGAGGGGAAAAAAGAATTTTTGTTAAATAAGATGACAAAAATTCTCTGGTTACAAAATTATACATATTATTGGATAACGCTAGCTACAAAAGTTGATTTTCTTCATATTTTTTTAGCTTTTAGAGATTAAATTTTATATATTCTGTACCACTTCATCTGAAATAGTCTTTCATTTTTTACTATTACGTAACGAATTTTTTTAAATTAAAAATTTTAAAATTAAAAGAAAACAAAAAAAAGTAAAATTTGATATTAGAAAAAGATGTATTTTTAATTTTTGAAAACTATATTTTATGTATTTTTTACAACTGAAACCGAAAAGGATTTTCATTTTTAACCATCGTGTCAAGATGTTCCGCAACTGTAAATTTTAACGTTAAAAATTACACATCCACAGAAAAAAGTAAAACCGCTCCCGTAATTATTCCCAAAAATGTATATGCAATATAATTTTTTTTTTCATTGGTGTCACAGCAATTATCAATGTGAAAGTAACATTTTTGTTTATTTTACCAACGCAAACAATAAATAAAACATTTTATAGAATTTAAAAAAAGGTAGTTTCGTAATTTTGCAAACAAAATCTTGCAAGTGACGTAAATCAATTTAAAAATATATATTTCAGAGGAGACTGAGACTTTTGAAAGATATCAAATAACGGAAAAAAATGTAAAATATCTTCAGTAAATATTCCCGAATACGTAAATAGAACATAAGACTTTTTACATTGTTTACTATAGCAATTGTCATTGTGAAAGTAATTTTATTGTCTTTTTATTAACTAAAAAAATAACATAAAAAAAGGATCCTAAAGCAATTAGATAAACAATTCAGTACAGTAGCCATGTTTTAATTTAATATAATATCCTTCGTACAGGTTTCGATTTTTGATTATCATTGTCAGTCTGATTTGAACCAGAAAATTACTCTATTAAATTTATCTATCTTATATTAGACATTTTAACCATTTATCCTAGGACATTAGTTATAAGTACCATTAAAATTACTTCTTATAATATTCTTTTAATACGTCTATTAATTTTAATACTGTTTAGAATTAGTTACAGATACATTACTTTATCTTCTTCCAAAAGCATTTTTGGTTAGAAAACAAAAATATTTTTTAAAGGATGATTTCTTTTGCCTTTGTATCTTTTCAACTTTCTTGGCGCTGAGAAAGGGGGATAAAGATTTTTCAGTTCGGAATATTTCTATGTTTGTATTCTAAGAACATCAAACTTGTACATTTTATAATTCTACAAGTTACTAAGAAAACAATTTAAAATAAAGGATTTCAGTGGGGTTATAAATATTGCACAAATACCCTGCAAATTCAAATTTAATTAATCCTTCTAAATCTTTCAGTCGTTTTAGAATCCTTCAAAAATTTGTCAGAAGGTTATATAAGTATTTTAATTTACTTAAAAGATTTACATAAAATGCATTATAATGTAAAATTTTCATGAATTCATAATTCGGTAGAATAATAGTTAATTGATTTTAGTTATTAGCTTTAATTTAGCATTATTTGAAAGTCTACGTTTTTTAAAAAAATTAAAAGTTAAAAAAAGTCAGGAAAAGAGAGTTAAAAAGTTCTAACTATTGCAGATAAAAACGGCTGATTTGAATAGCTTGGCCGTAAATATGACAGTTTATGAAAGGTACTTATCTTTCACATGGGCATGAATGGAGATGCTTTTCATAAACTCATGAATGGCATAACGGAATTAAAGACCGTTATAGATAAAGCCTTTTATATTTAATATTGTACCTGAATACCTTTTAAGTTTATCATTCTTTAGTTTTTCTGAGTCTGACTATGATGAAAGTGCAAAACTTAAAATACCTGCCTATCTTTAAAATGCAATTTTCGGTCAAAAATCCGATTTTCTATATGTTTGGTTTAATATTAAACCCTGATATTTTAGCTTTCTAAATCAGTTTGATTTGTGTTTCTATCTTGTTTAGAACTCGAGTTACAGGCATTTTAACATTAGTCATTTAATAGGTAAAATCTGGTTTTTAATTATATTTTGTGCTTTTTCTCAAAATGAGATATTGCTGATTTTGCTTTATCGCAAAACATCATAACTCGAAAAATCATGATTGTAACATTATGAAATTTTGCAAAAATATTCTTAAGGAGTTTTTTTAGGTTTTGTGCCTCTACTATTATGAGAGTTAATTATTTTTTCATATTTTAGTTGATACAAGTTATGAATTGTCATATATTTTCTTGATTTTTCTGTGTGTAAAAACTTCAACTTCCATAATTTTTTAAATAACACAGCTATAGTTATGAAAATGCTTCAGTGCCTCAAGAAAGTTTCATTAATCATAATAAAATATACAGAATAAAAATATCTTCATTTAAACTCGAGTTTTTATGTTTTGCAAAAGTGCCATTTTGTAGCAATTTTTATGTATGTTTTGAGCATAAAAATGAAAATATTTAATGGTATAAATATTTTTTACAGGTTATTCATAATTTTTAGCTATATTCTACAATATAATGCACAGAAGTAGGCAATTTTTCAAATATCAAAAAAAAAAATCCTTTCTGAAGGTAGGCAGGCACCTTAAGTGACTATAAAATGGAGGATTAAAGAAAAAGAGTATTTTTAATGTAATTAATTTTTCTTAATAAAATTTAAAATTCATGAACGTTCTTCTAATGAATTATAAATGAGCATTTATTTGATAAGAAAAATATTTATTAATTAAAGAATTCAATACAGCATTCATGTTTTAGCTAAACATTATCTTCTTTCAACTAGGTTTTAATTTTTTATTATATTTGTCAGTCTGAATGATATAAATTACAAAATTGGTTCTATAAAATCAACTAATTTACTAGTTATTTTTTTAAACTTTTTAATTTTAATATAAAATTATTTAGTATCGTGCGTGTTTTCGAAAAATAAAAAATTTAAAACAAAACATAAATTTGGTCATAACATAATAGATATTCGCGAATAGAGTGTTAAAAAGTTTTAACGATTGGAAAAAAAGGCGGCTGATTCTGAATAGTTTGTCCGTAAATATGACATTTTTTGAAAGATTCTAATCTTTCACATGCTCATGAATGGAGATATTTTTGATAAACTGATGAATGGCTCGATGGAATGAATGACCATTATAGATATCTCCTTTGATATTTAATCTTGTAAGTGAATGCTTTCAAATAAGTTTTCCACTCTTTAGTCTTTCGATATCTGATTTTGAAAAAGTGTAAAATTTCAGTGACTATAAAATGGAGGATTAAAGAAAAAGAATCTTTTTTATGCTTTATTTTTCTGAATAAATTTCAAAATGTAATAACGTTATATTTATGATTTATAAATGAACATTTATTTAATAAGAAAATTACTTGTTATAAGTTAACATTTGTTTGAAGTAAATTCCATGGTATCATTTTACATCAATTCAAAATTGTAAAACTTATATTAATGCAAGCATTTATATAATAATTTAGAGGATTTATAAATGTGTCAAAAAATTTTAGTAATGCAATGGATCACATAAAACTCAAATATTATTCGGTATAGTGCGTCTTTTAGAAAATCAAAAAGGCTTCTAAACAACAACAACAACAAAAAAAAATGGTAAAAAGGACCCGAAAAGAGAGTAAAATACTTTTAACTATTGCAAATAAAAGCGGTATATTCTAAATACTTAAGCTGTAAATATGACAGTGTTTGAAAGATTCTAATTTGCAGATGAATGGAGATGCTTTTCATAAACTTATAAATGACTTGATGGAATGAATGACCATAATGGATATCTCCTTTTATATTTATTCATGTAAGAGAATACCTTCAAATAAGCTTTTCATTCTTTAGTCTTTCTAAGTTTGACTTGAAAGTGTAAAACTAAGTGACTATCAAAAGCAGGATTAAAGAAAAAGAGTCTTTTTTAATATTTAGTTATTCTGAACAAATTTAAAAATTTATTAAAATTCTTTTTATGAATTATAAATGAGCATTTTTTTAAAAGAAAACTATTTATTATAAGTTAACATTTCTAAGAAGAAATATTCACACGCCATTCTTTTGCATAACTTCAAAAGTGTAAAACTTCTATTAATATAAGCATTTATTTAATGTATCATAGAATTGATATAAATATATGTGTGTGTGTGTTAGTAATGCAATCGATAAGATATGGATCAGCTATTATTCGGTATTCTGCTCCTTTTTGAAAAATAACAAGCTTCAAAACAGAAAATATTTGGTCAAAAAAATCCGAATAGAGAGCTAAAAAGTTTAAACTATTGCAAATAAAAACGTCTGATTCTGAATAGCTAGGCTGGAAATATGACATTTTTTGAAAGGTTCTAATATTTCACATGAGCATGAATGGAGAAAACTTTCATAAACTGATGAATGGCTCGATGGAATTTATGGCATTATGGATATCTCTTTTTATATTTAATCTGTAAGTGAATACCTTATAAGAAGATTTTCATTCTTTTGTCTTTCTGTGTCTGACTTTGATAAAAGTACAAAACGTAAGTGACAATAAAATGAAGGATTATAAAAAAGTAATTTTTTATTATTTTATTTTTCTGAATTAATTTTAAAATTAATTAATGTTCTTCTTATGAATTATGAAATAACTTTTATTTCGTGAGAAATCTACTTGTTATAAGTAAACATTTATAAGAAATACCCTTCATGGTATATTACTATATACATTCAAAATTATAACGCTTGTACTAAAACCAGCATTAATATAATATTTTAGAGGAGTGATGAATATGTTAAAAAGTGTTAGTAACACGATCAATAAAATATGGCTGCATGTAAGAATGACGTATTTCTGCAAAAGAAAAAAATTGTAAAGTTGTTCTATAAAATTTGTGGCAGTATGCAGCCTGAAAATTTATCTAATAATTTAACTTAGATAATATTGTAATTTAATCTGATGTACCCACTGTCATATTACACTCTAGGGTTATTTTAGAACAGTTACGTAGTTAAATTACTCCATAAAATGTAGCTTGCTGGCTGCGTTTAATTTAAAAGAGTAATATTGCGTACATGTCATACATTGTAAAGATAGTAAGGCTTAACAAGTTATAGAAAGTTTCCAAAGTATCCAACCCTATTTTTTTAATTTCTGCGCCCAAAATTTGAAATATTGCGAAATCATATATGCAACAATACTTGGTCAAAGAAGTTGGCGTTAAAAAGTTCTAACTATTGTAAATAAAAACGTTTCATTCGGAATAGCTAGGCAGTAAATATGACATTTTTTTTAAATGTTCTAATCTTTCACATGAACATGAATAGAGATGCCTTTCATAAACTGATGAATGGCTCGACGGTATGAATGATATTATGGATACCTCTTTTTATATTTAATCTTGTAAGTGAATACCTTGAAAGAAGCTTTTCATTCTTTAGAGTTTCTGAATGTGACTTTGATAAAAGTATAAAACTTAAGTGACTATAAAATGGATGATTAAAGAAGAGGAATATGTTAATATTTCATCGTTCTGAATAAATGAAAAAGGTTCTTCTTATGAATTATAAATGAACATTTATTCCGTAAGAAAACGACTCATTACAAGTTAACGGTTGTAAGAAATATACTTCATGGAACCGTTTTAAATATATTCAAAATTATTAAACATATTAATATAGGAATTTATATAATAAAATAGAGGATTAATAAATAGGTCAAAAATATTATTATTGTATTGATTGAGATATGACCCGCATACTATTCGGTAGAGTGCATCTTTTTGATAAATAAAAAGCTAAAAAAAGGTAATTTGGTAAAAAAATGCCCGAATACAGAGTTTAAAAGTTTTAACATGGAAGGAATGCCATTATGGATATCTTCTTTTATTATTAATTTTTAAAGTGAATAACTTTCAAAGAAGTATTTCATTCTTTAGACTTTCGGAGTCTGATAAAAGTGTAAAACTTAAGTGACTATAAAATAGAGGATTAAAGAAACGGAATGTTTTTAATTTTTTTTCTGAATAAAATTTGATATTTATTAATGTTTTCCTTATGAATTATAAAATAACATTCATTACGTAAGAAATCTACTTGTTATAAGTAAAAAAATATAAGAAATTCATGTTATTTCATGTATACTTTCTTCATGTTATTTTAATATATCCATTTAAAATTATAAAATTCGTAGTAAGATAATATTTTACAGGTTTGGTAAATATGTAAAAAAAAGTGTTAGTAATCAACAATAATGAATTATAACTCAAGCAGCAATAAAATATTGCTGCTTGAGTAATTCTAAGTTGTTACATTTATATATATATATGTATGTATCAAACAATATACATATTAATAGCAACATTACATATATATATATATATATATATATATATATTATATATATATATATATATATATATATGTATAATGTTGCTTCATAAAGTTTGTGGCAGTATGCAGCGTGAAAATTTATCTATAAACTTAACTTATAAAATATTGTAATTTAATCTGATGCACCCACTGTCATAATACACTTTAGGGTGATTTAGCCCAGTTACTTCGTTAAATTACCCCATAAAATGTAGCTCGCAGGTCTGCATCTAATTTTAAGGAGTAACATTACATAAATGTCTTACATTGTAAAAAGAGTAAGGCTTAACAAGTTATAGAAATTTCCAAAATATCGAACCCTATTTTTAAAATTTATGTTCCGAAAATTTTAAATATTGTGAAATCTTTTATGTAACAATACTTGGTCAAAGAAGACCTCAATAGAGTGTTAAAAAGTTCTAACTATTGCAAAAAAATAAACGGCTGATTCTGAATAGGTAGGCTGTGAATATGATAGTTTTTTAAAAGTTTTAATATTTTACCTGCGCATGATTAGAGATGCTTTTCATAAATTGATGAATGGCTCGATGGAAGGAATGACATTTTTGATATCACCTGTAATATTTATTTCTTTAAGTGAATACCTTAAAAAAGTATTGATTTTTTAGTCTTTCTATGTCTAACTTTCATAAAACTGCAAAACTTAAGTGAGTATAAAAGAAAGGATTAAAAATAAAGAGTCTTAAATATTTTATTTTCCTGCATAAAAAAATTTATTAACATCCTTATAATGAATTATAATTGAACCTTTATTTCGTAAGGAAAGTACTTATTATAAGCTGACATTTGTCAGAAATATACTTCATGGCATTGTTTAAATGAATTCAAAATTACAAAAAACATATAAGCATTTATATAATATAAGCATAATTATATAATATAAGCATTTATATAATAATTTAAAGGGTTGGTAAATGTATCAACAAATATTAGTAATGCAGTCATTGAGATATGATTTGGATAGCATTCGGTATACTACGTCTTTTTGATAAATAAAAAGCTTAAAAAAGTAAATTTGATCAAAAGAGACCTGAATAGAGCGTTAAAAAGTTCTAACTATCCAAAAAAAGGCTGATTCTGAATAGGATTTAATCTTTCACATACACATGAATGGAGATGCTTTCATAAACTGATGAATACCTGTATGGAATGAATGACATTATGTATATCTTTTATATTTAATGTATAAGTGAATATCTTATAAGAAGTTTTTTATTCTTTAGTCTTTCTGAGTCTGACTTTGATAAAAGTGCAAATTGTAAGTGACTATAAAATGGTGTATTAAAGAAACGGAATGTTTTTAATATTTTATTTTTCTGATAAAATTTAAAATTTATTAACGTTCTTTTTATGAATTATAAATGAACATTTATTTCATTAGAACTCTACTTGTTATAAGTAAAAATTTATAAAAAATGCACTTCATGGCTATATCCATTCAAAACTATAAAACTTGTACTAAGATACGCATTAATATAATATTTTAGAGGACTGGTGAATATGTTGAAATTTGTTAGTAATTAAATCAATAAAATATAGCTGCATGTAAGAATGACGTACTTCTACAAAAGAAAAAAAAATGTAAAGTTGTTCTATAAAATTTGTGGCAATATGCAGCCTGAAAAGTTATCTGATAATTTAACTTAGATAATATTGTAATTTAATCTGATGTACCCACTGTCATATTACACTTAAGGGTAATTTAACTCAGTTACATCGTTAAATTTCCCCATAAAATGTAAATCGCTTCTAACTTTAAGGTGTAACATTATAAATGTCTTACATTGTAAAGATAGTAAGACTTAACAAGCTATAGAAATTTCCAAAATATCCAACCATATTTTTAAAAGTTATGTGCCCGAAATTTGAAATACTGTGAAATAATATATGCAACAATACTTGGTCAAAGAAGACCTGAATACAGCGTTAAAAAGTTCTAACTATTGCAAAAAAAAAAAAAACAGCTGATTCTGAATAAGTAGGCTGTGAATATGACAGTTTTTAAAATGTTTTAATATTTTACATGTGCATGAAATGGATATGCTTTTAATAAATTGATGAATGACTCGATGGAATGAATGACCATTATGGATATCTCTTTTTATATTTAATTTTGTAAATTTATTACCTTCAAAGAAGCTTTTCATTCTTGGGTCTTTCTATGTCTAACTTTGATTAAATTGTAAAACTTAACTTATTATAAAATTGGGGATTAAAGAAAAAGAGTCTTTTAAATATTTTAGCTTTCTGATTAAAATTTTAAATTTATTAATGTTATATTTATGAATTAGAAATGAATATTTATTCATAAGAAAACTGTTTATTAATTAAAGAATTCAGTACACCATTCATGTTTTAGCTTAATATATTCCTCTTTGAATAATGTTTTAATTTTTGATTATCTTTTTTAGTCTAAATGATTTGAACGAGAAGATTCGTTCTATTGCATTTAGCCTGCATTTGTACATGGTGCTTTAACTGATTTTATTTATTAACTTTAATTTAGTATTATTTGGTATTCTGCGTCTTTTAGAAAAATAAATAAAATAAAAGAGGAAAAAAGAAGAAAAGTAAAAATAATGAAAAGGGGGAAAAAAGAAAAAAATGGTAAAGAACGTCGAAAGATTCATAACTTCGCAGCTGAGGTCAATGCTTCCATCGACACTGTTGAAAGTATTGTCCATGGTCAACCGGCGTGGTTTTTCGCGGACGCATTTCGTAATCTTCCTAACCAATGAGATGCCTACCTATACGCCATGGGTGAATATTTTAACAAAATTTGTATCTATTCACTCATTAATATTGTTGTTTCAATCTATGTAACTATCTCATTTACGTCCCTACGCATCTCATGGATACATACCTCGAATCATTTTCTTATGACAACACTTCAGTTCTTTAGCAGCATTTCTATTATTTCTATTATTTCTATTTTTCTATTATTTCTATCTTTAGCCCTTGGGAACTAAGCGTAGAAATATTCAACAACTAAATTTTATTTTCTACTTATATCACGTTCAATTTCACGTTTGTATACTAGTGGAACACTAAAATCATAAACTTGAGTTACGGAATTTTTTAAACATTTTAGTTTAAAATAATAGATAAGATTACAAAAATAATGAAAAGTATAATATTATTTCCTAAGTAGTTCTCTCTTGCTATTTTAAACATATTGAATGAGTCTACAATAATTTATAATTACAAGAGCACATATATATAAACTTTTGTAAAAATTAGCGAAGTAGATAAAACATTTAATTTGCTTTAACGATGAAAAAGATAGATAGTACATTTTTTGACATTTTGAGTATGGCAATTTTATTTAAGATTGAAAAAATTCTTGTTTTTAAGTAGACTTGAATTTTAATTTCATCTGTCCGACTTCATAGCATTGCATTAAGTAGCTTATAAAATGTATTTTTCTTAAATAAACTGAAATATGTTTGCTCATTTTAAAACAACTCTAATATTTTTGATACAATCAAGTATTTTTTACAATTTTTGTTATGTTTAAATGAACGTTTGTATTCGTTTTATAAATAAACAAAAAAAAATTTTTGTGATATTTATATAATATAATGATACAATTTCTGATCCTACTTTTTGCAAATATATATATGTTTCTGAAAAAATATATTTATCGTCGTTGGGATACAGAATTATGAGTTAAAGAACTTGCGATTTACAAAAGATTCACGACTGTTGTTCCAAAAATAAAAACATGAAATCGGTAAATATATGATGAATTTTGATTTAAATTTTGAGAATGCTTAAGATCAAATCCTACTGAAATATATTTTCTTAAACGCAGTTATATTGAACTGATAATATATATATATATATATATATATATATATATATATATATATAGCAAAATAGATTAATTTAAAAGATATCGATTTTTAGATTTTAAGATTTTATTTTTCTAACTTCTTATCTCATGTTTTTATAAAATAAAAGAAACTGCTTTGATCAGATTGAAGCAACACAGACACATGTCTATTTTTTTATTATTAATTGTAATGTACAGATATAAAATAAAGTTATGATAAACTGTACATAGAAAGAATGTGACATTTATTTCACGATATTAACCAACGTATTGAAAAATTTCACAAAATAACTTGTTTGCAATGGACGGTCACAGTAGTCTCTCAATTCAGAAACCTGTTTGCCTTGTGCCAAGACTTTTCAATTCAGTAGATCGACGCACAATTTAATTTTATAATATAAATGAATTTTTGTGGCATTAAATATTAACGAAATTTTTTTATATTTTGTTATTGCTTGCATAATTCTTATGAATGATTATGCAAAAGGCATAACGCATTGTGATGTCAGTAATATGTAAAGAAACCGATTTTTTTTTCGAAGTTTTTGTTATTTGATTAATTGAATAATATTTGATGTTGGTTGGTACTTTTTTCCTACTATGAAAATATTTCACATTTACATATAAACACGATAAGAAAGATTTCATTATAAAAATCTTGTATAAATGCGCGATTTAAATGCATAGAAGAATTTCTGGACTGATTTAGTCTTGAAACTTTTCTTCAAATATTAAATATTACAAACATTTAAAGAATATCCGTTATATATTTCACAGCTTTAAAATATAAAATATAGAACTCTAAAATTATATTGAATGAAATGAAAATGATGTATTTTGTTTAACTGATAAAAATATTCTTGGTTAGACTTAAAAAAAGAAATATATTTAATTAAATAGTAGAAAAATAATTTGTAAGTTTCATTACAAATGAATATATTTTTGCTTTTCGCCCTATCTTTAAAAAAAGTGAGAATCGGATTTATAAAAACTTTCGACTTGCGATTTTTGATGAAATTATACTTTTTAGAAAGTAATTTTGTTTATTTTAAAAATGTCTGTTGTAAAAAAGTTTTTGCAGTCACTCTATTACAATAATTAATAAGTATTGCAGTGAATTTCACAAAACTTTGGAATATGTTAGACATAGGTACCAACTAGTTTTGATATATATAGCTCAACAGTTGGGGTTCTTATGCTACATTTTTCTTTATTTTTACAATAAAAGTTCCTTTATAACTACCGTATGGATTTTAATGAAACCTCAGATTCAGTTATATGTTTTCTTTAGTTATTTATTATTAATTTTTGAGATATATCGACTGCCAAATGACGTGCTTCAGCTTCAATTCTTATGATTTCTGCGAAAACTCTCTCTCAAGATATGATGCACAGATTTTCATCGAACTACAGATTCAGGTAGACATTGACTTAAACAGCTGAAACTGATGTGGTTTTGATGTAAACTGCACAACAGATGGAATTGATATGCTGAATTTTTCTTTTTTTCCCCGCAAAATCTGTATCTTAAAAATTTATGCACGCAATTTTTTCAATCATAATATTCTGTTATGTTTTCACGCAAATTATTAATGAATATAAATTCTTTTAAAATCTTTATGATGACTTAGATTATCATTTAATTTTAGCATTGTCATAGCGAATTTTGAATTATTAGCATGCGTAAGATACAAGAAATCTTTGGATTCAGACCATTCGACTTTTGTTTTTTTTAATTTTGCCTTGATATAACAAACATCTATCTATAATCTTTAAAATTTTAATATGCATTGAAAAAATATATTCCTGCCCCACTAAAAATAATCTTAAGATTATCTGCAGAAATCACCACTTTCTTCAGACATTTTGTAAATTTAGTCTGTAGAATTTTTAAAGAGTTGTTAAAACTACCTGCAAAAAGGGCCAGTTGCTAAACCAATATTCCACAGATTTTTTTTTTCTTTAGTGAGTAACTACATGAAATAGGCGGTTTCAAATTTCACTTTAAGTTAGCTTTAAAGACGATTTTTGTTTCTCTTTATTGATTAATGATATTTTTTATTCCTCTGTAATATATGTAAATTAGCAAAAATAATCAATCAAATGCGTCTATTACTGGCGCACAGATTGTTATCATCAATAAATATATGAAATTATAATTGGACATTGCATCATACAAATACATGATTAAAATCTTTATGTTGCATAGAGAACCCTATCCGTGCCTCTAATGTATCTCCAAAATCGTCCATGTTTTAATCCGTAATATCTTGTTTAATTACCGACATTTTTTTTCCAAAATTCATTATCAACAAAAGTTTTATACTTGTGTGATGATAGGTACCTCCAACGAAGTATTCTTCAATTGCTTTGCTGAATGCCCGCTTGGAAATTTGTGCGTAATGAAAAATGTTAATTTCTAAACAAACATATGATCTATGGTAATCGATATAGTTTTTTCGCAAGGTTGAGTCCAAATTGTTTCCAATTTTGAAGTTAACTCTTGAACAATTACTGGCAATTTTTTTTAAACATGATCAAAAATATCTTCATACTTATGTGATTATAAGCATCCAGGCAATAGAAGCTCAAATTCTTTGCTAAAACCCGCATCAAAGTTTGTGTGTAATGGAATTATATGATTTTCTCATAAACCATATGACCTACGGTAATCATTATAATTTTTTTGCAAGGTTAACCTCTATTACCTATAATGTTTTTATAAATTTAGTTTTAGTAGATTCGGAAGCATTACATTTTCGGAGACTTCTTTTCAAATATAATGCCAAAATAAAAATAAATTTATTTTTGACCTCGGTGTTTCGAAAGTTTTTTTATAGTACCCCACACGATACACAAATAATTTTAATTATCCTCCTCCTATATGTTACTTAATTATATTTCTGAATTGTTAATATTCTAACACCTATGTGGATCAAATCATTTATTACTTTAGCCAATTTGAATCATTCACATTCTATTGTTTACGAGTAAAATGGGTGTGACAGATTCTCACAAAAGTTATCTTATAATGGTTTCGTTTTTATTTTTTATGTACGAAACCCAAACAAATAGAATCCCAAGAAATTCTTTAAATGCACTTTGAACTCGATATTACTTTTGAATTTCTCATTGCATAGAAATTGTCAAAAGTTGCGTTTTTTTTTTATTTCAAAATGTAAATATACATTTTTTTTTTCACAGTTTAATACAAATATTGAAGTGGCAATTAAATATGGAAATTAAATGCGTAACAGGCATAGACGGTAAACGCGCCAAGTTTTCGCAGCATTCATCTCATTTTGATAATAGTTTTACAAACTCACCACGAACGAAGTCATTTTGTTGGCATCTGCGATCTCCGATTGAAGAACTAACATCCCCTCCCTACTTTTTATCCGTTTTCTACGCTGAATATCTGGCAAACGATGTTCCGTGATTGGTATTTTGTTTCTTCTGTCATATTGAAATTTCCTTCGTGCGCTTTGGTCGTGTTTTTTGGGGCCGTTCGTAGAGCTGATTCTGTGCGAGCATAACGTGTCCGTTTATTATAATAACCATACCGTTCCAACGCTCTTTAGGGTTTTCGCATGAGCTGATCATTTTGCGATGAAGAAAAGTGGGTGTTACCATTGGAAAATTTCGAGTTTCTGTAACTATAACCGTAATCATGTGCGCCATTTCGCTGCCGTTCACAGAATCTCGATCTCATACTTCTGAATAGCTATATCTGAAATTTCACCTTGATCGGTTGAACAGACTGGCCGCTACAGGTCCATATATCGGCAAAGTTTTTTTATGACCACCATGTATTGTGCAATTACATTCTGAAATTAACTTCCTTCCAAAACAATGAAAAATCTACAATTAATTATTCTTTAAATAAACATCTTTTATTTTGCATTTAAAATGTTGAACAGAATATTTTTTAAACTGTCGGAGTGAGAAAAACATCCTTTCAATATCATTTGCCACAGACTTTTGTTAAATCCCTTATTCTTTTTCTTCTGATTCAATTGAAATATGTTTCGACAAAGCACCTGCGACACTATCATCAAAATAAATTAGGGAAAAGGATTATTTGGAGGATAAATGAAATCTTCATTCGATCGTATCATGTTTTCTATTGTAATTACAGAAACGGAAGTAGTCGAGGTAATCATTTCTATTAAGATTTAATAACTTTAGGAAGATAATGGTTTAAAATCGCTCTACGTTTAAAATATAAATTCTGTCTGAAGTGATTGGACGAATCTTTTAATCCCACTGTAGAATAATCTTGTAACATATACACACGATTTTTCTTAAGTAATTGAATATATTTTTCGGGTGATAACATATTGAAACGAACAATGTTTTGTGAGAAACACGATGGTAAATAAATTATTCATAGAAAAATATGGGTTTTATCACTTAAAACGTTTTTGACCCTTTGCGACGCAGAGCATATTCATTGCTTAAGTGTTGAAATATATTGCTTTTTAATGATTGACATAGAAATTTGGAAGGAAACATTATTTGCAAATAAGGAAAAGCTGCATTTCTGATTGGCTACTGTTTGGTTGATTTTACTATTTTTAAAAATTGTAATTGTGTAACGGTTGGTTGCCCGTACTGGGTGCTCTGGTGGTTGAATGCAGACATAACTCGAGATATATAAGTTAAAATTACAGTTTATGTACACTGTTAGGGCTCAGGGGAAGTGGAGCTTTCAGTTCGTCGATTTCGATAACTCGTCACAATATTAAAAGATTAAACTCATAAATATACTCACAGCTCCGCCACTAGACTCAGTCGGAGCACTTCCAACCAACTTCTCACTTAGACTTCAGCTAAACTGCTAGATAAAAGCTTTATTAGACAGCACATGGCTGTAAAATACTCTTTATTATCTAAAATATTCGACGTAATAAAACTATCTCTTACCACGGCGATCTGCTTGAATAGCTCCGCTCTGAACAAACCCACTCGGCAAACGCTGCTAGCTATCTCACTTCGAAACTCCTCGCTAGCTCACTGTAGGCTAATAATAACACGCTATAGATCAGTCTAATTCAATCCACTGCTTGTCGGCTTACGCCGTTTTTCACCTCCTATCTATCTTGCGCCACTACACACATTAGCTGGCTTGTGCCGCTACACACACCCACACTCAAACTCCAAGCTTTTATATGATGTAAACTGAGATACTACATATTTGCATATTGCTTCTAACCGCGATATAACTTGTAGATCCGATGAAGACACACACGCTTTAGAAAGTTATAGTAAAAGATAGGATAGATGTCGCTTCCACGCTACACATGTTAAATCATTGACATCACGATCTAAAAAAATGCTTGCCTTTATAAAAAAAGGTCACTCCCTTACAATTGTTAATTTCGATAGTTTTATAACTAAAGTGAGAGAACATATTAGTAAAAAAAATTATATAGTTGATAAGAAATTATGTTCCTATGGCAGCTTTTAAAAGTTTATGAAATAAGTGAAATGTTTTCCTAACAAGGTTGCAGTTAATATTCTTTTGTCACCTTAGTTAGGAAAAATAACAAGATAATTTTCTCTGGTTGTGCTGTTCTATATACAGCTTCTGAAAATTGATAAAACTGTGCGATCTTTAAATTGACTTTTTTTGTATTATAAATATATTATTAGGTGGACTATAGACATTTTTAAATTTTCTTTTAAAAAATTAATGGTTTTAGATAGGTGTTTTTAAATACGCAACATCATTTACTTAAAAAGAAATCACGCATTTCTGTGCATTTTTCCGATTTATAGATTTTTTAAATTTTAATTTAAACGTGCGTACAGATGCTAATGACTTTAAATAAATTCAATAAATATAAAAGATATTTATATTTTGCAAATTCATTTTTTGCTTTTGATTCCTTTTTATTGTTTTCGGTTTTTCTGTTTTGTTTTATTCTAGCAAAACAATGTAATCAATTATTTGATTACTTTATTTCATTAACTGAATGAAAAATGTAATGTTTTTCCTTAAATTTATATTTGAAATATTGCGAAATTACATTCTGAAATTGAATTCCTTCCAAAACATTAAAAATTCTACAAATAATTATTCTTTAAATAGACATCTTTTCTTTTGTAATTAAAATGTTGAATAGAATATTTTTAAAATGTCGCAAGGGGAACAACATCCTTTCAATATCATTTGCCACAGACTCCAATTTGTTAAATCCCTTTTTCTTTTTCCCCGATTCAATTGAAATTTGTTTCGACAAAACACCTGCGACACTGTCATGAAAATAAATTACTGAAAAAGGATTATTGGAAGAATAAATGAAATCTTCATTCGGTCGTATCATGTTTTCTTTTGTAATTACAGATAAGGAAGCAGTCGAGGTAATCATTTCTATTAAGATTTAGTAACTTTAGGAAGTTAATGGTTCAAAATTGCTCTCCACTTAAAATCTAAATTCTCTCTGCTAGTGATTGGACGAATCTTTTAAATCCCACTGTAGAAGATTTTTGTAAAATGATTTCGTATTAATATGTGTTTCGTATAATTTAAATCGTTTATATATATATATAAACGATTGCGTGAACAAGAAAGTTCGTACAGATACTTATGACTTTAAATAAACTCAAAATATATATAATATATTTATGTTTTACTTTATTAAATTGTAACAAATTCACTTCTTATCTTTGACCAACTTTTTATTGTTTTCTAGCAAAACAATTTAATCAATTATTTATTTGCTTTATTTTAATAATTGAATGAAAAATCTAATGTTCTTCTTTAAATTTAAGTTTGAAATATTGTACAATTACATTCGGAAAATGACTTTCTACCAAAATATTGAAAATTCTGCAATTAATTATTCTTTAAATAAGCATCTTTTCTCAGCATTGAAAATTCTGCAATTAATCATTTTTTAAATAATTGTCTTTTCTTTTATATTTAAAATGTTGAATAGAATATTTTTAAAATGTCGTAGTGGGAACAATATCCTTTCAATATCCTTTGCCACAGACTCCAATTTGTAAAATCTGTTTTCTTTTTTGTCCGATTCTATTGAAATGTGTTTCTACAAAACATCTGCGACACTATCATGAAAATAATTTACGAAAAAGGATTATTGGGAGAATAAACGAAATCTTCATTCGATCGTATCATGTTTTCTATTGTAATTACAGGAATTGAAGCAGTTGAGGTAATCATTTCTATTAAGATTTAATAACTTTAGGAAGGTAATAGTTTAAAATTGCTTTACGTTTGAAATCTAAATTCTTTCTGCCAGTGATTGGACGAATCTTTTAAATCCCACTGTAGAAGAATCTATTAACATGTATACATGATTTTTTGTAATTGAATATACACTGCTCGACATTGAAAATGCAACACCAAGAAGGAGTCGTCAGAAAGTGATGAAATTTGGGGAAAAGACACAGACAGCAAGGAGCATTAAGTGATTTTTATTTCAAAATGATAGTCAGAATACAGAACGAGAACGGCGTCGGCTCAGTAGGATGTAGGACCACCGCGAACTGCGATGAATCAAGAAACACGTCTAGGCATCTAGTCAATAAGAACATGGATGGTGTCCTGAGGGATCACTTTCCATTCCCTTTCAACCATTTGCCACAGTTCATCTTTTGAACGAGGCAGGGGCAGAGTCCGCAAAACGGCGTCCAATCACATCCCACACATGTTCGATTGGCGATAGATCAGGAGAGTACGGTGAGCAGGGAAGCATCTGTATATCTTGCAGAGCATGTTGGCACATGCGAGCACTGTGTGGTCGGGCGTTATCCTGCTGAAAAATTGCATTAGGCTGCTCTTGAAGGTAGGGGATTGCCACTGGCCGCAGTACATTATACAAGAATCGTTGGGCCGTCATAGTGCCCTAAATACGAACTAGTGGTGGCATACAGTTATACGCAATAGCGTCCCAAACCATTGTGCCACGTTGTCGCGCGGAGGGGCGTTCCACAGTTATTGCCGGATTTGATCTGTCTCCACGTAGATGTCACACACGTATGCGGCGACTGTCACTGGATAAGCAGAAGCGTGACTCATCTGAGAACGCAACGTTTCGAAATTCTGCCATCCAAGTCGTTCTAGTCCGTCACCATTCCAAACGTTGGCATCTATGCTGTCGAGTCAATGGCAGTCTTCTTAACGGACGCCGTGAGTGCAGGCCATGTTGAACCAATCGACGGAAAATGGTTCTGGTCAACACGGAAACATACAGAATCGAGGTACAAGTGACTTGCGGGTCCGCCACAGCTTGTCGGTGGATGCGTCGATCCACGCGTGCTGACGTCCCTCTGGCTGCACCTGCACCCCTCAATCTTGCCACATTTCCTTGTTCCAACCATGTTCGCCATAACTGATGCACCGTGCTCGCATCCATGTGGATATCAGCTGCGATATGACCTACAGACAAACCTCTCCTTCTCAGTCCCATCACCATACCTCTCGTAAAATCGTCTATCTGCTGGAAGTGCCTTCGTTGACGGCGGCCTGACATTCTCTTCTATACACGTATCCTCCGAGACAAAAACAAAATTTCCTCGATAATTCGTCTGGCAGAAATAGCGACACGAATATTGCCCATTCTACAAGTTTCTTCCCTTATATCTTACATCACGTGCTTCGGCGACCTACGCATTTCACATCATTTGCATAACTCAGTGACATGCGCCTACTCTGAAATTTGCATAAATTTCTGACCACTCCTTCTTGGTGTTGAGCAGTGTATTTTTCGGGTGATAATACATCGAAACGAACAATGTTTTGTGGGAAACACGATGGGAAATTACTTATTCATAGAAAAATATGGGTTTTATCACTTAAAACCTTTTTAACTCTTTGTGGACAGACCACATTCACTTCTTAAGTGTTTAAATTAATGACTGACATCGGAATTTGTAAATATTTGTAAATAAGGAAAAACTATATTTCACGCATATAATAAATCAAAAATTTTTAAACAATATTTCTTTGTCAATATGACGTTTAGGAATTAAAATTAAGTGGTTTCATAGATATACTAGTGTCCCTGAAAGGTTTAAGTTAATAGTTTGGTGACAAACTAATACATTGGAAAATTATTTGTAAAATGTATATTTTGTTTTAAGTTAAATCCATTATATGCCAACAGCAGTTAGAAGAATCGCAAACAAATAGTACTCAATTAAATATGATTCATTACGATAATAGAAAGAAGGTGTTGTACCTCTGACCATATTGTACATTTACTTAGGCTGTAATGCTATCTAGCTGCATTGTTTCAATTTTGGCATAATTAGTACATAGTTCCTTCTTTAGAGAATTTATAAAACTTTTGCGAATTATTGATGTCAAGGAGGAGTTTTGTGAATATTAATAATCGTTTTCCACGATAAAAATGTAAATATATTTTTGTTAATATTTTCTGTACTAATATTTTTTGTGAATTTCCTTTGTTAGTAGATATCATTTGACATAGTATCTATAGGGTTTTACTACACTCATGTCCATAAATTAAGGTTAATTCCAGTTCCAAAAATAAAGATACGGAAATAAAACAAACGAAACTTATTCGTCAAGCCCATTTATTAAGCAAAAGAAAAAGAACAAAAACGATGGTATACGCATGATAACATCAACAAAATCTACAATTGTTGCTCCCTAGAGCAATTATAAAAAGTACCCCCTTAAAAAACTTAAAATTGTATGGTTGGTATGATGATTAATATAATCATGTCTAGTAGGTGAATAAATACTGTCCGCACAACGCCTAGGCACGCTGAGTATCAAATTATCAAGCTGATCTTAGGGGAGATTACTCCACTCTAGTCTAGGTGCTCCACATCAGAAAACTGCAAATCGTGATAAGAATATACCGCTTGGTGAGTACCTACAATGGATACAACGTACTACAATGGATATTAGTGGGGGAGGCATCTCGTAAAGTCGTCGGAATTCAATATGCTGGCTGTTACTCAAAATGACGTCATTTTCTGAATTTTCCTAATATACGTACCATGAATATGCATTTCACCTCGATTTTGATGTTTTAAAGTCAAATTTTCGTTTTTGACACTTTCCAACATTATTTAAAAGAGTGCATGAATTCGGTTTATCTGTCTGTCCGCCTATCTTTCCATGCTCCAGTTCGCTTAAATGTACTCAGATTGCCATGTAAATTTCATGTGTTGTATAAAATTTATAATAAATGTTCGGAGTAAAAAATAAAGTGCATAGCTTATATAGTCCATTTACAGGGGACTCGAAGTATTAACGAATTGTCTAGCCGTCAGTTTGGCCTTACTGTTTTTTACTTAAATTTACACGGATTTCTGGGTGATTTATATCTCTGTTATCTCTATACATAATTTAAAGAGTAGCATACTGCAAAATGTTCTACATCGAAAATGTAGAGTATAGCATTTATTGTTCGTTTACAGGCAAACTCAAAATAATTCCCTTCCATTTTGGTCTATTGACGAAAATCCTTTTTAGTGTGTTTTAATGATGTTAATCTGCTTGAAACATATTGAAATTAATACACATCACTGAAGTACGGTACAACATACTTGCTGTACAATATGATGATCGTAGAATTTATGATTTATTTACAAGCTTTCAAAAAAGAATGCTTTTACAGTGCTGTCCATAATCACAATATTGCTTATGCACTTTTTAAATAATCATATGCTTTTCTAAACTTTGCCAGGTAGGAATGAAATGCAAAATGTCATATGATTATTTTTTTTTAGTTGGAATGCAGTTTATAAATACACATTGTAATTACGATGATTAATCTCGAACCAAAATGAGATGAATCAAAAGTGATCTAAAATTTCAATTTGAATTTATTTCTCTTTCTTTTTCTTGCGGTTCCTGACTCTTCTCGCAGACTCATTTCTGCTTGTACACCATAATTATGCATGTTACTTATGAAGGATCTGTTTGATGGAGAGATTAAATTACTAGATATACACCGTGCATTTTCATTGGGTCATATTGTGATAAAAAAAAAATCAAGCAAACTGTTATCAGCTCTGGGCATAGATCAAGAGCATGAACAAAACAACGTTATTGTCAAAAGAGAAAGAGGTGCAAAAGGGCTATTGCAGGATCCATCGGCACTTATACATTGCATGGTATCTATTCAAAAATCTAATCTGAAATTTGATACAAGAATTTGAGTCTAATATTACAGTAAATCCTGAAGAACGAAATCGGTACCATTATGAACAATATCACTTATTTCAAACTAAATTTTTCTCTAAGGTTCAAGCACTCTATAGCTCACTAAAAGAATCAGGGAACGCATTTTTAGAGGATGGTGAAGACTTACTTGTCATCGAAAACAGCGTTCTTGTTAATAAGGATATTAATCGATCAATTTATTCAGCCGAGTCATCTGGTATTGACCAATTCCACAGTTTCATTAATTAACGCCTAGTAAAAAATTCATCAATATTTCAACATTTGAAAAAGAACAAAATTCATATGTTTAGTACTCCGGCGAAAAACATAAACAATAAAAATGCAGCCTTCAAGGTTTTAAAAGCAGACGTCCAGTTGCTTTCCAGGCTTTTAATATTTACACAGAATTGTGAGTTAGACTTGGAAAAAATTTTCAATTATAAAAATCAGCCTTTTTCACTTGCATTTTCTAGTAACGGGGAATTTAGACCTACACTGTAAAAAAAAATCAAGGGGTTACTAAAATTATTTTAGTAAATTTGTATTCCACAGAATTTTTTAGTAACCATTCCAATTTTTTTTGCAAGTGAAACAGCCGCAATAGATAGCGGCACCAAACATTGCCACCATGTTTCTAAAGGGGAGGGAAAGTTCAGAGATCATTACACAAGGTAACTGCTAGGACAGGATTTTCATAATCTCTTTATTTAACAAGTACTTACACTGCAGACACTCGGTGCGTACTTGGCGGTGTCAAAAATAGAATCCGGGACCTTTCAGCCTGGAGTTCGGTGCTATGACTACTAGACTATTACGGCCACACCAAGTGAGTTTTAGTAGTAGCTATTAAAAATATAAAACTATTAACTCTATTCGTTACTAGCTTTTTTCTAGTAATTCTTACAGATTACAATTTCTTACAGTCTACAAAAAATTTTTTAGTAATTGCAAGGATCACTAAAATCGTTTTAGTAGATCAACCCCTATTCTTTACAGTGTAGCCATAAGAGTGATTTAGCACATATTTTAGAGGAAACTGTTGGGAAAAATGGCAGTTTTTCCAGGAACATGTGATGCTTTGGGCCAGTTCTTACTAACATTTTAAAGCCACAACAAACATCAAACACATTTAATGATTATTACATTAACACATTTTATCCTCACTTACGTAATGGCATTGAGAGTTTTATCTGTCAAAGAATAGATTTGATTTGTGATAGATATATTACAACAAGCTTTAAAGGAGAAACTAGACAGAAAAAGAGTGTAGGGACCAGATGACAACTGCAACCACATGTTAGATTACCTAAAAGTTGGCAAGATTGCTTAAGATATTCAAGTAACAAAGAATAGCTTTTTAATCTACTTGGGACGCCAGCAATAAATACCATAAAAATACACAAGCTGTAATGTAACTAATTCAGAAGAAGTTTAAGACTATCTTACTGCCGTAAATTCTTGCCCTGGTCACGAAAAAGCTGATTCAAGAATAATGCTGCATCTCAAAGACATGGTAAAAAAGAACGAAAAAATATTGTTATACGCTCTGTAGACACTGATGCATTAGTTTTAAAGATTGCATATTTCTTTATGCAGTCAGATAAATGGCTAGAAAATATTTGGGTTGCATTTGGAACAGGGAAAAAATAGAGATTTATTCCTGTTCCTACCATAGTTGCAACAACTGGACGAAAAAATTCTTTTCTAGAATTTCATGCTTTCACGGGATGTGACAGAAATTCGGGTTTCACAAGAAAGAAGAAAAGTCAAATTATAAAGCATGGATTTCATTTAAAGAAACTACTGCTGCATTTTCATTCCTATCAAAACCACAAACTTCTATTCAAGTCATGAAAGTATTTTAAATATTTTAGAAAAGTTCGTAGTACTGTTGTACTGTTCAAAAATAAACAAATACCAATGACAATAATAATAAATAACAAGCAATAGCATAAGTGTCAATAGAACAATACAAGAATTGTTTATGACAAAAAACCGTTCTTTTGAACATCTTTCACCAACCAAGGGTCATTTCAACAACGCAGTTTACGCAGTACTTTCCAAGCTGGACACATTTGGGGACAAGTAAATCAGCGTGAAATACGTCCACCCTCTTCAAACAAATGGGGATGATGATTGGATTATTTATGAAGGAAAATAAAATAGTCTTGTTGCCAGAGATTTCAGACTCTTGTGAAGAGTTAATAAAACGTATGTGTAAAATCTGTAAAAATAAATGTGTCTATATAAAGGTTGGAATTTCATGCACATTATTGTGCAATTACAAAAACGAAAGTGAAAAATATGATGATACTAAGTGAATTTTAAATGCACTACAGCTTTATATGTAACAGTCATTTTTTAATATATGTAATGTATTAATAAAATAATATTTTTATTATTTATTTATTCCTTTAAATTTTCTACTATAAATGACAAAAAATGCTTTAATAATTGTCCTATTTTCATTTTAAGTATATTTCTAGTTTTAAAAAGAAAATTTTTGAGTTATAAAACGTGGAAATCAACATCAGAAATACTCTTGCATTATGCAGAGGAATAAAACTGCAAAATATTTTAAATAATAGTCGTCATTTTGAATTCCTATAAATTTATACGGTACCTCACTTTTTTATATGCATTTTATTAATAAAAGATAGATACTGACTATTCGGGATATCCTTTCACAAAATGAAATTTTATCCCTCGTAGCACCTGCACTAATGACACTTTAATTAGATCGTGCTCTTTATCAAATTTATATACAAATTACACACGAATATTTCCTTGTTTTGATGTGTCACTGTAAATAAGCGATAAATATTATACACACCTTGTTACGTAGTAAACATTAGATAGTTCATTGCATCATTAACATTGATGGATATTAATTTGAATGTGTTTTGAAGAGTATAACATCACTAAAACACGTTGCAAATGATTTCGCCACATACACTATATTGTAATGTCATATTTAGCGCCCTGTAAATGGACTATAAAAACTATACACTTTATTTTTTACTCCGAGCAAGTTATTATAAAATTCCTAAAACATATAAAATTTACATGGCAATCTGAATACATTTAAGCGAGCTAGAGCATGGAAGGTAAGGCGGACAAAAAGACAAAGAGACAGATGACCTGAATTCATGCACACTTTTAAATAATGTTGGAAAGTGTTAAAAATGAAAATTTGATTTTAAAAGCATCGAAATCGACATGAAATGCACATTTATATTACGTATATTAGGAAAACTCAGAAAATGACTTTATTTTGAATAACAGCCGCCATCTTGAATTCTGACGACTTTATGAGATGCCTCCCCCTCTAATATGCATTGTATTATTATAAAATACATACCCAACAAGCGGTATATTCTTATCACTATTTGCAGTTTTCACCATATTTTTGTCGCGTAGCACTCGGACTACTCAGCAAGCAATGTTCTTCGAATTCCGGCACACATGAAGAAGGTGATAGGACACACATAGGATGAAGGGCTGCCCCCGTCGGCCAAGCATATTCCATATATGCTCAGAGGGATTCAAGCCAGGCGAAAATACTGGCCAATCCATACGGGTGATATCCTCAGCTTCAAGACATTCATTTACGATGTTTGCTCGGTGAGGACGGTCGTTATCATCATTAGACACAAATTCTGAGCCCACGCACCTCTAAACAAACGTACATGTTGTTCCAGAATTATGTTTCGATAAATTGGGCCTGTCATGCTTCCGGTTTGAACATGTAAATCTGTTATAGAGCTCAGTATAGTTCCTCCCCAAACGAGCAATCTTGCACCGAAGTAACGATGTTGTTTACTGATGTTGTCTTGGTGGTAACGGGTGCCTGGCATTTCCATATGAAAGTCCGATGTGAATGAGACTAAAAGCTAAACCTGGACTCGTTGGAAAACATTATACAAACTCACTGTGACGATGTCCACATTGCATGTTCTCTACTTTAGACTAACCGCAGGCTACCGTGAGTTGCCGCGAGCGGAATACATCCAACAGGTTGTCACCATATAGACCAGTCTTTCCAAATGTCTATACAAGGTTTGCCTTGAATCAGGTGTACCCGTGTCTGAAGATAGCTGACAATATCTGTTTTTTTTGGCAGTTACTTCCAAATAACGGTCCTCATTCGTGGTTGTAACTCGGGTACGACCTTATTGTAACGTATATTGACATTTCCATCATCTTGGAATCGTTTCAAAAGTCTAGAAATTACACTTTGGGTAATTCCAAGTTTTCGGATACTTCCATCTGAGTACGCCCACATTCCAGATGGCCAATAAATCTTCCAAGTAAAATATCATACACATGTGTCCTCTGTGTCGTAGCTGTTCGTTTTGGCACTGGGAGGCTTAGAAAATGCTTGTTTTCTACCGTTCCTTATATACGCCTTTCTCACACTTTCGTCATTGTGACGTACTACCGGTGCCATCTCGTGGCTTTCTGAAATTTGGATATTAGTCTTGAAGATGTGTGTGATAATTCTGCAAGTGAAATTTCAACTTTAGATTTTGATTTCGATGTGTTTCTGAATTATGCTTAATTTATGGACATGAGTCTAAATGGTGGGGTTCAAAAAATAAATATCCGAATTCCACTAATCCTAACTCTGTAGCATTCTTTGGAATTTGCACTACAATGGTGTTGTGCCTCTGATCATGTTTACTTGATGTTCCTTTGACGAGGTCAAATATACGACAACCTTAAACAAGTTACTATAAATGTCACGTTTTATCTTACTTACTACAATTGTCATTGAATATTATTGAAATCAGTTAACCACATTTTTTTATTTCCGTTTTTCATAATTAATAGATATATACATACATATATATATATATATATATATATATATATATATATATATATATATGTATATATACAGTTGCCTACATTACATCCGCATAGCTTGTGATCAAAGGATGTGTAAATATCTAGTGTCTGTTTTTCTAGTTCTGTTTTCTAGTGTCAGTAATTTGAATGTAACAATGCATTCAAATATTTCATGAATGTTTGCCGCATAGGAAAATGTTAAAACAACTAAGTAAGATAATAATGTAAAATGATAAAAATGAAGATAACTTAAAACCACTAAACAAAAGATCATCTTCTTAAGAAAGCACGTAAAACGAATTTTTTTCCCTAGAGACAGTTCAGAAACTGACTGAAAAAGGGGAAATGATATTCATCAATCAGATGAATGTCATGAGTTAGCAGAACAGAAACAATATGAGAAAAATGAATTTGAAAAAAGGAAAAAAAATACATTTATGATATTAATCAATTTCTCAATTAATTTTCATCAGCGAAATTACGCCTGGAATTCTAGATACGTAAACATTCATACTTCTACTAAGCATAAGACCAACTTCAGTGAAAAATGTCCAAGCCGGGGATCGAACCCGAAACCCTTGGAATAGCGCTCCAAGTGTTCTACCATTTAAGCTAGGAGGACGATACCCAACTTAACATTTTTCACTCCTTATGTTCGTTAATCTGCAAATCGCAGCACTAGATCCGTCTTCGTGAGCACACAGTTCTGAGGTGTAACATGAGACACTAGAGACCTAGCATCGGTAAATCACATATACATTTATGATATTAATCAATTTCTCAATTAATTTTCAGTAGTGAAATTACGCCTGAAATTCTAGATACGGGAATATTCATACTTCTACTAAGAGTAAGACCAACTTTAGTGAAAAATATACAAGCCGGGGATTGAACGACATTTGTCACTAAAGTTGGTCTTACGCTTAGTAGAAGTATGAATATTCACGTATCTGAAAAAAGAAATTTTACTCTTCTTAACAACTTAACGGATTTGTTTGACGTCGCATTGTATTAACAAGAACAGTTTGCTTAATGCATCACTTAAAGCTTTTTGACACATCTAAAATTTTCAAAAATAATTTAATGCTATTTGATGACAGAAATGTTTAGATTAACTTTTACGAATATTTTGTCTTAATAAAGGTGGTGGTTATCCAATATTTTCAATTTACTGTACGTAAAAAATAAAGAATCAGTTAAATGTTAAATGGTAAATGTTTAAAAAAAAAAAATCTAAAAAATTTTTGCAGCAGCTATATGTTATATGAAATATCCAGTGTTTCAGATCCAATATTTGTAAAAAAAAAACTTTAACTGAGAAGTTAAGATTAAAATCTATTATATTAATATAAAAGACATTTTGACTAAACATCCGAATCCTACATATATTTCCTACCCTACATCTGCTCGACAGTTGGACTGTTTATCGTTTGGAGTGAAATTTTTTAGCTCACAGGCTATCATAGCCTGAGAGCTTATGTGCCCGTCCGTTCTGTATGTATGTTCGTATGTACGTAACGCGATAACTCATGATAAAAATATCCGATCCACTTGAAATTTTGTATGTAGGTATATCCTGACAAGGCGCTTCCCTGATTAGTTTTTGGAGTTCATTCGATATGTATAAGAGGGGGAACGGGGGGCTCATGCCCCCCGTTAGTTGATATAGATGGGATTTTCATGCAGAATTAAGTTTTCAAAATTTAGATTAGGATCATTCTGATGAGGCGATTCCGTGACTGTTATTAGGTGTTCATTGATTAAGTATAAATAGGGGGAACAGGGGTTCTAATGCCCCCTCCCGTTAGTTGATATAAATGGGATTTTCATGCAGAATTAAGTTTTCAAAATTTAGATTAGGATCATTCTGATGAGGCGATTCCGTGACTGTTATTAGGTGTTCATTGAATAAGTATAAATAGGGGGAACAGGGGTTCTAATGCCCCCCCCGTTAGTTGATATAAATGGGATTTTCATGCAGAATTAAGTTTTCGTTCAAAATTTAGATTAGGATCATTCTGATGAGGCGATTCCGTGACTGTTATTAGGTGTTCATTGAATAAGTATAAATAGGGGGAACAGGGGTTCTAATGCCCCCCCCCCGTTAGTTGATATAAATGGGATTTTCATGCAGAATTAAGTTTTCGTTCAAAATTTAGATTAGGATCATTCTGATGAGGCGATTCCGTGACTGTTATTAGGTGTTCATTGAATAAGTATAAATAGGGGGAACAGGGGCTCTAATGCCCCCCCCCCCGTTAGTTGATATAAATGGGATTTTCATGCAGAATTAATTTTCGTTCAAAATTTAGATTAGGATCATTCTGATGAGGCGATTCCGTGACTGTTATTAGGTGTTCATTGAATAAGTATAAATAAGGGGAACAGGGGTTCTAATGTCCCCCCCCCTTAATTTATATAAATGGGTTTTTCAAGCAGAATTTTCAGATTTCGTTCAAATCTCTGAATAGTTTTGGAAGTTTAATGGTTAAGTATAAAAGAGGGGGATAACTCTTTTTAAATTATATAAATGCTAAATGGGTTTTTATTAAGAATTATCTAATTTGCTCTGAATTTTGGATATAGATTTTTTATATGATAAAGCATGTCTTTGATAGTATAGGAGGTTCAATGATTAAGTATAAAAAAAGAGAAAAGGGGAGAGCTGTTTCCCCTTCTTAATTTTTTTTTTTCGAACGGAATTAACCCTTGAAAATATAAAGCTTTAATGTGCAATTAGTATTTGTAGCCTGTGAGCTCAATGCCTTCAGTTTAACTGGGCAGTATTCTTTATTATCTGTTAAATAGAAATAAGCAAATATGAAATTAAAAAACTCTTAAAATTCTATCAGTAAAAGAATTTTTAATATTCTTTAGAGTTTCCTGCATTCATTTAACTTAATTTTTTTTTACAATAATTCTTAATAAAATGAATTTTTTCTTAATTGCTGGGTTATCTAATTGCCCGTTCAGATATACAACAACACATGTTCAAAGATACAACTATGTGTTGCACCTTTGTTCACAGTGTTATTATTCTTTAATAAACGGCCAAGAGCGAGCTTTTAATCGCGCTCAGAAGGTTCCGTATAATAAATATATAAATTATCAATTTTATAACTTAAAAAATTGTTGCTAAAAGAATAATAATAAAACTTTGTAAAAAACTATACAACGTTGTGTTGGTATCGCTGTTTATATTGGAAATGTATAAATGGATGTACCAAAAAATTTATCAAACTTAAATAATATTAAATATGGATATTCTGTATGACTATTTTTATCACATTTCCAAAAAAGTTATTAACACTTTTCAACAAAGTTAAAAAGTGTTTATGACATCTGTTAGTTTTTCCGTCTATCTGCTCTGTCTATGCCTCATTGAGGTTAGACTATTTATAAAAATCATATTAACATTCAAAGCTGCTAATTTTTACGCTTTTTTATTTCAACGTTGAATCAAAATTATTGCTTTATGTAGTTTAATATTTCGCTTATACAATAAGTAAAAAAATTACTATTAAAACTTATTTTTAAGCAAATAGAGTAAATGTTGACAGCTATGTCAAAATAACACAAATGTAATTTTACAGTTTACAGAAATGTAATTTTAAGAGATGAATGTATTACACTATATTAATATCTGGTATAATTATTCACTATTTAAAAGGAACGTGTTTATTTACCTACTGAAATATAACTACATACTAAAACATACATTAACAATTTCCGAGTCTCTTCCAATTTCGTTTCCAATACAACTGTTTTTCTTAGAAATCTCTGAGAGTTTAAAGATCAAGAGTTTCAAGTTTAAATAAAACAAAAAAGTTCATGAAAACAATTTTTCCTGTCAATATATTTCGAAACTATTTTTGAGGCCGCTTGTATAGAATTACAACTAGTTTTTTTAAACACGAATATTTATCGGATGCTATCAATTTTTTACAAACACATTCAACTGTATATGTGATTTCCACTATCCTAAAATAACAAAGTAATATTAACTTGAATATTAATGCTAAATCGATTAATTTACAATGATTACGTAACCATATTGTTTGAACAAGAAAATAATTTTTGAAAATCAATAACATACGTAAACTCTATTCTATTCGTAGAGAAAACATATTAATTTATTACAAAAACTGTTCTGAAACTTTTAGGAAAAACAAAAATCTGTTACAGATAAAATACTTTATTTTCATAAATGTTACTTTAAATATCGAAAATATACTTGATTCTGAGATCTCTAAATGTAAAAAAAAAAAAAAAAAAAAAAAAAAAAAAAAAAAAAAATTCTCAACGTCGAGAAATTTTAAGGGAGTTATTGTATAATTCCGCTGTTAGTTATATAATATATTCCTAGATTATCAAAGTTTTTTTGTGGTTTAAAATGTACTTGCACTATATTTTGGTGTATTATTTTATATAGTGAATAATCTCAGGATAACGAATATCATTTTAACGAATTTTCCAGTTTAACGAATATTACTTGGTTAAAAAATCATAGTAAACTAATTTGTTATGAAAATATTCTTTTAATGAATATTTCAGTGTATCGAAATTAGTCAGTGCTCCCGAATAGTAACATTGTAAGTGAAATTTTACTAATATAATTTATTTATTTGTGAAACACTTTTTTTTTTAACAATGAAACCTATCAAAACAGAGATTGTCGAGGTTTGATTTACTACAAAAATTGTCTAAAATTATATCTTTTTATTATTTCAAAATAATAAGAAGTATATTGGCATCCTTCCAACAGCTTTTAAGAAAACAATACGGCTTAAAATATATCCTAAAACTTTTTTTTTTTGATTGACAAACTAATATTTACTTTAACTCACCTAGGGAATGTTTCCTTTTCCTTTATAAAACTTTAAAACTTTTATAGTAAAACATTTTCTAAACTTTTTTTTTTCATTCAGTTGTAAAAACTAACGTATTCATCGACTATTTTTCGTATATTTTATGTGTTTTGTGAAGCCAGTTCTGTTTGGTAATTCTATAAGCACTTACAAAAAAGTCTCGAATTGTGCTTTTTTAATCAAATACAAGCACATACACATATAAGTATATAAAAGAATAACTTCAGTTTTTTGTTATATGGATAATTATTCCCTTTGAAGTTTTATTAGTTGTTTGTAAAATATATGCACAATAGCGTCTTTCTTTTTTATAAAAGACCTTCAGATGTACAAGCAAATGTAGTAAAGGGAAAATTGTTAGGTCATCATTAAATTTTATATCATTATTTAGTCTTATTATTTATTATTATTTTGCAGAGGCATTTACGAAAGGTTTTACTTTAAATTTAAACTTAGTGTTTACCAGGGTCGACACGATCATTTTTGTTTTGGATACCACTTTTTTTTTTATAAGTGTTTGATTTATACAATATTTGCAGAGTAATAATCTGTGATGTACATTTTTGGAAAGCTTTCGAGTAAACTTTTTTCCTAACTTTTATGCTTGATAAATGTACATTGTCATTCTTAAAACTCTATCGTTTGCATATTGCAAGTCATTAATTGGAACTCAACTATTTTTTTTTCTAACCAAGATGTCACTAAATTTAATAATTGCATAGCACGATGCCATTTAATATATGATTGATATCATTCTTAACATTGTTTTCTAAGCGTGTCTTTATTTCTTATTCTATCAAATATATCTTTTAATAAAAATTCCTCAATTAACATTAATTATTCTATGATCAAAAACATTATTTTCTTACTTAAATGTATTTCTTATCCATATCCATTTTTTATAACTGTGACAACTTATAAGATAATTCAGTCCATGCAATTCATTATCATAGATCAAAAAAAAAGTTACCTTCCTGCTTAAAATAGTGTTTTGAAAACTTTAACATTTAGTTAAGAACTGAGTATGACATTATTACTATACATACAATAGCATACTCAAAGATTTATAGCTCTAATACTAATGAATTTTCAAAGACATCCTATAGTAATTTTAATACTTGATGCCTTGGAACACACTTTACGTAAAGAGAAACTGTGTAATTAATCATCCTAGAATTTTGTGGCACTAATTACAAATTAATGACTAAGAGACGTTGTTGCAGTGTTGTTCAAAATTTTATAGTAATTCTGAATATATAAGCATACATTATTCAACGCATGAAATTCTATTATTATCACTTTTAAAGCTAATTTAAGTATTTATAGAACTTTAAAATTAATTATTAGTGCCTTTAAATTTTATTTTAAATTACTTAAAATTTAAAAAAAAATGAATTTAGCTTTTTTGATTAGGGAATACTTTGAAGGAACTTTTAATTATGTTAGAAGTAATACGTTAAAAATAAACATAAAACATTTCCCATAATTTATAGAACAACTATCGAGATTCTTGTCTTCATACAAAAATTAGGAGTCCTATTAAAACGTTCCTTAATTATACGTAGAAATTTAAAAAAAATCTTTAGATGGAGCATATTTAATAAATAAATAAATAAATAAATAAATAAATAAATCTTCCGATGCAATTCTTTATAAGGAAATTTTAAATTACTGCGTTTCAGATAATATTTGATTTCCATTAGCATTTATTTTCATATATCATACTAAAGAAAAATCCATTATTTTTTTAAAGAAAATTATCTGAAGGAATGCTTGGAATTGCCCGGAGAATAATAAATGAAATTTAACAAACTAAACTCTTGTTTGTTTAATAACAGGAAATGTAGCTTGTTAAGTTAACAAAAAAGATATATATTGATTTTATATTATGTTAATTTTTATCCTTTAAAAGATTCTTATATAATAAAAACAAAGACGATATTGATGATATTTAATGGAAACAAGCAAGAAATTTCTTCATTTTAAAATGAAGTATGATTTTTTTCTAAACAAATTAATGATTTGTGAAAAATTTGGATATCCTCATTTTTTATACAATGTGAGAAATGAATTAACAATTATTGCAGGACACCGAAAACACTGGCGTTTATAATAATTAAAATAATAAAAATTATAGAAATCACCATAAAATAAAATATAAAGAAGAACGGATTTCAAATTAAAGTAATAAAAAATCGTCATCAGCTAAACCAATACGTGTTCGTAAAGCGACAATGTCAGAGGTAAACTGAATAATAATAAAGTTTCATAAAAAGATGCAAAATATGATAAAAAGAATCCATGAGGGGGAGTCTCTTTGAAAAAAATACGGAAATCAATATTGAAAAAAGTATTTACTTTTGAAAATAAGATTTTTTATTGCATCATTTTAAAAATAAATAATGTTAATATTTTTAAAATTAATATTGAAAAAAATTCTCAAACAAAACTGAAATTATATTCTTCTTTTTAATTAAATGAAAAAAAATTGATAAGCGATTGATACTAATGTTTCGAGTTATAAAGATTATAAATTACTGAATTAAATCAATACTAATGATTTTAAAAAAAGAACTTTATAAGAAATTTGAAGAAGTGATTTACAAACTATACAGTTACTCATAAAAAAATGCAATTCAATAAATGCATGATTCAATTGTTTTGCAATCTTTTGCAAATCAACTCAGTTTATTTGCATGTTTCACAGTACTCTTAAAGTAATATTTTTTTTGAATTGCTCGCATTTCAATATGTGTTTAATCTCTAAAAACCTGACAAAATATTCCAATTGCCATAACTATCGGAGTTTTTCAGATATGAAGATGCAATATTTTTGTGTTTAGTTCAGAAATGAATGAAAAAAGTTTGCAAAATTGAAGTTTCTACCCTACGGGTATATATATCCAATATCTATATTATAAAGGCCAAACGTATCTGTGTGTAACGCGTACGTCATTTTACGAATGGCAACACTTTCAGTTTCTAATCAGTTTTGCAATTTTCGGCACTGTAAATTTTATACTTCTAAACATCGAATATATTAAATTTTTTCACCATTGTATATAGAAAAATATGCTCTTTTAAATGCAATTTGTTAGAAAACTGTATCCCAATTTATTCTTGACATATTAATTTCTTTATAGTTTTTAGTGTGAATTTTGTAATCGTGGCAATAGAAATACGCCATTTTCTTTTAAAATTGATAAAAATTGAAATATGCGCATGTAAATTTTGAGAAGATGAAAATTATGACGGGTTTAGATGTCACGTGATATTCGAAGATTGTGTCAATTTTAAATATTTTTATTTTTTTTCATACGCATTTATAGCAAACATAAGAACTCCATCTTAATAACTGATCTTTATCATATTTTGCTTTTTTATTATATTTTTCCATATACGATTAAAGTTTAAATTTAATAATCTGGGCAACTGAGTCTTATAGAAGCAGTATTTTTTCCGTTAATTTTAGCTTTAAATAATATTTGTTTGAGAGTTAGACTGACCATTCTAAGATGCATTTTTTCTGTAGCTAATTTTGTAGGTTTATTATAAATCAATAAAACATAGTTCTTTCTCAAACATTTACTTTCGTCGAAATTCGACGGGTTCCACTTTGTATATATAACCATTAGTTGTATTACAATATATAAACCATTAAAATTAATAGAAAATAATCATATTGAACATGGGAGAATAAATAAATAAACATATATGAGTCAGAGGGATGTTTAACTGTTTAAAAAGACCGCTTTGCCGAAGCTTTGACATTTCGCTGCTGAATTTTCGCTGGCTTCTGCTCCTTACATTTTTCTTGTTCCACCAGGTCACGACGGGTTAGTCACGAGTGTTATTAACAAGAAACCGGTTTAACCCACTTTAAACGTCACAAACCGAGTGGCCTGTGTAACCTACCTTCTCCTAAATCATATCACATTACAAACAAAATTACAACATCTAAGTTGTACTCACATTTTCTTCACCTCCTTAAAGAAGTAACAGGACATCTTCGTTTTTCCTTCAGGTACATTTTAAAAAAATAAGTTGAAGAATAAGTCTGCGTAACAAACTTTATGTCATTTCATTTTCTATTTTTCCCATTATTCCAAATCTCACAAATAAAATGCATTATTTAAGAAAATTACAAATTTATATCTTCATTGAAATGTTATATTCGTACATTAAATCTAAAGTATTTCTTATTTTACTTATTTTACATTTTTTGTTCGAGGAGGACCAGTTTCGAAAAGACCTAGCGCGACTAATGACGTTGTGAAAAATTATCGCGACTACTCTCGGGTTAATTTTGATTTGGTTCAGTAAATTTGTATATTATAATGTAGTTTTTGGATATATATATATTTTCATAACCACAACATAACTTTATTAATACTTTGAGTTTTATAATACTTTATTTTACATTTATTTTGTACCTGGCAGTTGAAATATATAATTAATTATGGAACTTAGGCAACAATTATTAAAAAATACTTTTTTTTATAAACACATTTTTAAAAGATATAAAAAAGATACATGTTAAGAAATGAAAGTATGATTGCCTTTCGAACGTCACGGTGATCCATTTTAGGCTTTAAAAGCTTTTAAAATTTCGTACATTTCTTTTTTCACTGAAAAGTATAAATCGAAAAAAAATTTCGAAAACTTCGAATTCTGTGGAAATAATAAAAAAGTGTAAAATTTGAGATATGTTTAATGGATGTCAGATGAGATAAAACTATAAAAGATAGAAATTTCATGATATTCTTAAAACATCTGTAATATTTTAATATTTTTTTTTCTTTTGCATATCTTTTTTTTTGTGTATTTTTAATGTTACTTGTATTTTTAATATTAAATATTCTAATAAAAAATGCTTTTTTCATAATAATAAATATTACAGTAAGAGAACAGAAATAAGGTATTCGTATAAATTGTATAGTTTTATTTTATTTTTAATTAAACAATAATTAAAGATGCAAATAGACTTAAAATGACATAAATTGAATGTGATCAATAAAATCGTTAAAAAATAAACAATATGAAGTAAATTTCGAGTAATTTTTTACAAAAAAAGAAGAAAGACAATTAAAATAAAACGTGTATTAAAACAAGCTAAATAAAATATAAAAAAATTAGAAACGGCCAAGAGCTAATAATATTCACACTCAGAGAGCTTCGTGCAATAAATATCTATGTTATTGACTATACATTATAAAAAAAGATTCTAAGAAAATAATAGAACTTTATGAAAAAAAATCTATACAACGTAGGGTTGTGTATAGCTATATGTATTAGAAAACAATGAATGTGTATACAATAGAAGTTCAAAGAGAAATGAAATGTAACTTATATCGAATATTGCTATTCTGTATAACTAATTTTTAAAAGATAATACTTGCTTTTTTTGTGAACTTAATTCGGTACTAACAATAAAAGTAGAGCATATTTCAACTTTATTTGACAGCTAATAAAACAAAATTCAGGTTTATAATATTCATATCTTTTTACAATGCCGCTAAAACAAAACACATATTCGGAGTTTAACCTTGGCATTGTACTTATCATGCTTCGAAAGAATATTCCATAGTTGCAAATAATAGTTCTTAATATATACACTGTAAAGAAGAAAAAAAATCTGTAATTATACAGCAAATATGTTGGAAACTTGGTTGTAAACAGAGTTGCTGTCATTAAAAATGATATAAATTTTCTTAAGTTTGGTGTTGCAAATAATAGTTCTTAATATATACACTGTAAAGAAGAAAAAAATCTGTAATTTTATAGCAAATATGTTGGAAACTTGATTTTCAACAGAGTTGCTGTCATTAAAAATGATATACAAGTTCTTAAGTTTGGTATAAATACATTGATATTGGATGCGTTCGATTTTTACATGATTTGTGGCTTGAATTATCTTCCACAGTATGGGTAATTCAATTCAGTATCGGCGCTTAAAAAGTTAAAACTAAAGGTGAACAAAAACTGTATTTTACAACAAAATGTACTAACGTACAGGTTACCAACACAGTTTCTGTAAAATTTAAAAGTCTTTAGAGTGCTGATAAATTTATCAAGTCTGATAAAAGTGATGTTGCTACTGACTACGTTCATTTTTTATTTCATGAGTAGCTTGAATAGGCTTCTACACTATTGGTACACGAATGCGACAGTACAGCAATTGTGCTTGAAAAATCAAAGCATAAAAAAGTTAATAATTACAAAAGTTTTTATCATGAATTTTTACAAATAGAACGAAGTTTAAAAATTTCGTAAGAGCAAAATGTAAACTTGTAAGTAATTGAATTAAATTTTTATACCTTTGGACTAAATGCCTAAAAATTTATCTAAATATTAAAATAACAATGATTTTTAATAACCTTTTTCCTATGTAAAACACAAATCTCGAGAAAAGTTGAAGTCACCATTTTAGAGTTTCTTTGAGTAATTTTTATTCTTATGTAACACTTTTCCACTTATTATGAAACTCTCCATTAATCTATCAATCGACAATTTATCTTAAGTAATAGTTGTTCCCGGAAACTTTTCAAATAAATCATCTTTTGAGAAAAAGTAAAGATATTTCTTCACCTTAAGAATAAAATAATAGGTTATTTGTTCAAAGTTGCTTCCTCTTTTTTTTTATCAGGATATTAATCAATTATTACATTCCTAATATCCGGTTATTTTATTTTTTTTTTTTGTACTCTTAAATATTTTGAAATTCTTTGTTATATTTATTTTCCTGTATTTTTAACATTTGAAAAAAATAAATGCTTTTTTTCATAATTTTGAGCAAATACAATATTGTATCCAAAAGTACCCTCCTATAACATAAAATACCTAATCTATTGGTACAAAAAAAAATATATTCACAGGATTTTTATTGCTTGGGACAGCCAAAAATTTTTCTTTAATCCATTACATCCAAAATTGGTTATATATAATACACTGCAAATAGAGACGATTTTGGTTTCGGATTTTTAAAAAAATCATAACTTTTGGAACCGGTTCATACCGGTTTGATTGAAACTAGCATAATATTAAAAAAATATAACCAAAATCGAATAAGTAAAATCTTGTTCGGTTGTTCATTGCCCTCAGCTATCCTATAAACAAAAAAAGTTAAAATATTAAAATTTGAGAGAGATGTTTGAAAATTACTCTCCCATAGTATTAACATTATCAGTCACGTCTTTTTGAGTGAATCGCGTGGCCTCTTAATGTGAAGCCGTTAAAACAGTGTTTATTTATGGACTAATTCCTTGAAAAATAGTCATATCTGTTACTTACAAAGATTTTTTGCTATCAGTATTTTAGAACAGAAAAATGTGATTTGTTTTATCGGAGATATTTCATCAGTTGAATAGGGCAAAACAAACTTTTCGAAAATAACGGTGGCCAACAAGCATAGCGATTTTTAGCTGTGTGACAGACATGACAAGTTTTCATGGAAATGACCTATGTTGTTGGAATTTTTATCTGTTTTATTTTTACTGTTTACCGATTATAAACATTGCAATATATGACAACAGTATTAGTTTGTGCTATTACTTTTTCGGAACTAAATGTAATTTCCATATGATTATTATATTCGAAAAAAGTTTCAGAATGACAAAAAAATATTGAGATTTTTTTTGTTTTCCTATTAGTTTTTAACTTCAAAACTCAAACTTTTAAAAGGTTTACTATTGTTATTATTATCGACATTTCAAAATATAATTAAAAATCGCAAATAATGATATCCTTTGATTCCAATTTATTTCCAAAAATATGTTTAATTAATATGAATATTTTATGATATCGTAATATTTTTTTAAGTGTTAAACAAACGCACACGCATTTTGTTTACCTATTGCAGTTTATACCAATGTTTAATAGTCAAGTTTTAAAGAATTAATTATTAATTTTGTGTTTTTAAATTGCTTTTTTTATTTGTATTTAAGAAATTTTCTGCAAGATTTTGATCGTCATTTTAAATTTTTAAGCGTGGGTAATATTAGAAACCGTTCTTAAATTTACTTCTATTGTTATTGCATTTGCAATGTTTTTGAAGCAAATAATTCTCACTAAAAATTAAGCATAATAGTTCAGACATAAATAAACAGTTGTTTGTGCCTGATACGAAGTTTGTATGTAAAATTGTCTTGAATATATTTTTTAAAGTTCATGTTTACTTAAATAATGCAGAATTCGATCTATTTTTAAGCGGTTTTATAATTTCTTTGTCATAACCAAAATCTTTTTCAAAGATTAAAGATTGTTAAATAGACTGTCATTTTTTTTTTCCTATCTTTCTTTTTTTCTATTTCCGAAATCAATCAATTCTTATCAAGCATATATAATTCATTTAACACATTTTCACAAGGAACAATGTATACAGAAATAAAAAAATATATATAACTATGAGTTGCACCATGTTGTTCAATAAATAAGAAAATTCGAAATCATGATTAAGTTAAGGAATATGTTTAAAATATATAGATATATAAACGAAAGAAAATTAAAAAAACGCACCAAACTGACATTCATTTTTAATTAATCTTCCTACCCTGTTAAAATTTTACTCAATCCCGACAAAAACATTCCACCCCAGAATTGTTATTTAGAACATTTTCATATACTTAATTGACTTATTTCTCTGAATTTTTTATTTAAATTCTTTGTGAAAAAAGTTCTGGTTAGAATCGTATAAAACGAATTATACTTATGGGTCGATTAGACCCATTCACGGAAGAAAAGTGAATTAATAACAAAGCCCCACACATTAAAAAATACACATTGTTAGTTCTTAGAATGACTGAACTTGTTTATTTACATGTATTAAAATGCAATGTAAGTAAAAAATACACAAATGACATAATGAGAAACTTTTTTTTCGTTATTTTTTATCAAAAAAAAAAAAAAAATAGATTTTTCTAGAAAATGCAAACTAAGATTTTGATATACCGTAAAGTATTTAAAGTAAGCCCCCTTTAACAGACAAAATAAATTATAATATATTATAATTTAAAATGATGTTTATATTTGGAAGTTTAACTTTTGTGAAATAGTTTTAAAAAATTGGGAAGGTGTGGGAGTATATTTGGAATTTATAGATTTCCGAGGATTTAGACAGTTTACTACATATATAACGGGGAGGGGGTATGTTTAGAGAGAAAATTACTTTCAGTACTTTATAATAACTCAAAAATTTGCTCATTAAGTTTTCATTTTTAAGACTATATTTGTAGATGTTTTTATATTTATGAATACATTACATGTTAGGTATCAGTATTGTTTACCTTTCTTAATCGGCCATTTCCGGTTTCAGAATATTCATTTCCATTTTATATTTTGGGCTATGTTTTTGCTTCTAATTACCCATGAACCAAAAGTAAAGCATTTATAGAATGCTAAAGGTTTGAAATTCAACATAAAATAATGAAAAAAAGGGACTTTTGTTTTCGCAAAAACAGGAAATCGATGGTAGTGCATACCCTAATTGGTCATTTATTTATAATCATTTCAAAAATAACTATGATTAGAGATGAAAGGACTGTTGATGTGTATTTCATAAAAAATCTGGATATCTTACATAAAATAGAAGAATTTCTTTAAAGCATCTCTAAAATTTAAATTTAAAAAAATCAAGATATTTTGAATATTTTTTGTGTTTACAGATCTCTCTTAAAGCCTGTTGAAATTTATCTACTAGAAGTACCTTTTTTTCTCCAATATTTCTCAAAACCTGTGTGATGGTATTAGTGACATTTCTAAGACGAAGAGTCGAATAATCATTTATGTATCAAGAAATTTTTTTAAGAAAACATGAGTTATACTTATGTGTAATTAAGTTTGATTTATTTCTGAGATAAAATTGCATATCATTTACTTTACTTAATTTATGGAATAATATTTCTGTTTTAAAATGTGTTTTTTTTAAGGGGAGGGGGGTTGCGCAACATGTTGAACAATAGCAGATTTCCCTATTAGGAAAAAAACTACTGATATTTATACAATAAATATCAAAAAGAAACACAGACATTAATAGTAAATAACAAAGGCAAAAGTTGTATGCTTAAAATGTACTGATTCTTGAAAAAAAAAACTTTCAGAACAAATGGGCTGATAACTGCAGCTAATAATACATTATTTTCTCTTAGGAAGTAACTGTTTTATCTTTTTCCCGAAAAATGATTTACTTGAAAACTTTTTAGGAAATATCATTAGTTAAGATAAATGGCCGATTGACAGATTAATGAAAGATTTGATGAGAAGTATGAAGGTGTTATAGAGAAAGATAAATAAAAGTATTTATAAAAACTGTAAAAGTGATACTGGTTAATGAACTAAAAGATAAATTTTCCAAAACGTTTTGTATATATATTTTTTTTAATAAAAGCATTTTACACAAACGAATGCATGAAAACATGTTTTTAAAAGGGAAATTTTGTTTTATTGTATATATTTTAATATTTAAGCGATATTCTCAAATTAAACTAAAGAATTGTGAAAAACGTGCCTTACATATATATTTAAAACAATATCGATAGTATAAAGAAATCACCTGTCTATAAATAATGCCGAAAACATAGCATTCTCAGGAAATGTAGAAAAAGTTACAAAAAATTTCTTTAATCAATGAGTTTAAATATTTATAAAAAATAATATATTGGACTTAATAGAAGAAGTAGTCGGAATTTAAAATTGATGTTTTATAAATGAATATTCACGATCTTTCAATTAGTACTCTGAAGTATTATCATGTCGTTATTGATTTATCGAATCAAGAATGGCCTATGTTACACGATCTGTGTAAAATACTTTTATTTTAATTTTTAAATAAAGGAATTAAGAGAGGTTTCTTATCACGTCATATTTTTGTATAACAAAGCTTGATCTAGATAATATTTTAAAAGAAGTGTTTTTGTCTTTTCGAAAATCTTTCAGATTCATTATCTATAAAATGATCTTAAATAGTTTTAGCATTATAATTTATACATCAAAGGTCTTTGTTTACTTCCTATCTTTTCACCGGCAAGTTTCTACAATCTAAGATATACACTATATTGCCATTGATTATTGGATACTTGCGATTTTAGACATTTTACTAAATATCTAGAAAAATACATGAGGAATCATCTCGAAACTCTTAGTGTATAAATATAATAGTATACGTCATACATTTCCGTGAAGATTTTTTATCGAAACTCCATAGGGGACCCTCAACAAATTAAAAAAGAATGAATATCTTTTGAATAACCCTGTCAAAACTAATGTAGCAAAAGCGCTCAAACTCTAGATTATGATTGAATGCCTTATTGAAATACACTGTGTTCATTTTTATGCAAATAGCATGCATACTCGCAGAGTAATTAAGGTTTTTATAAAAATGGTCCCAAATTTTTCCAAGTTTTTTCCTTTTAATTTTCAGAGTTCTTAATATAAAATAATATTTTTTTCTGAAAATATGACAAACAACATTGCACACAGTACCCTGTAATCAGAATTAAAAAATAATTAAAATTGTATACGAAATGAGTTGGTTTACTAAATAATTTTTTACTGCGCATGCGTCAACGATATCAAAATTTCATTTCCATATTATGTTAGTGACATGTATAGAGCAACTTTTGTGAAAGTCACAAAATCATAACTTGAAAATTCTGAAAATAATCGTCAATTGAATAAGTTGAAAATCCGTTATTCTCAAAATGAAGCAAAAACAAGAGGGGTTGCATCCATATATTCATTGATTAGTGTCAATATAGAATACACAATACGGGATGTTACGACTACTTTTGGATGAAATCCCTCATTTTTTTGCAAGCACACATAATGCAGTTACTTACATATATATTTTTTTATATTAGGATAGTTTTAATTTTAGAACTGGTTCAAACCATTTCCGAATGTTAAATTATTTTTTCTAAAAAAAATATGAAACCAAAATCGAAAAAATAAAAACTAGCCCAGTTGTAAATCGTCGTTTAACAAAACTAAATCGTTTAAATCGACTTTTAACAAAAATTCTTGGATCAGAAATCCTATTTATTTCAGGTAAAAAAATAAGTAAAGAAAAAAAAATCAATCTCATAAATTAAATTTTAGGCACAATATAATTCTTGAAATATCTTCGACTAATATAAACACATACATAAGTACACATTAAAAAAAATGCTTACCATAAAATCTAATCAATAATTTATTTGTTGTTATAAAGGTTTTATTTTATGTCTCTTAAATGACACTAATTAACAAAATGTAAAATCAATATTTTTTCTATTATTCGCACTCTTAAGATTTGCTATATTTAGATAAACAAGGATATAATTAGCTAGATTACTTTTGTTAGTCTCCGGACAATTCCAAGTACTAATTAAGATGATTTACAATAAAAAATAATCCAGTTTTCTTTCTTTAAAGATGAAAAAATGTTTTGAAAATAAAATAAAACATAAAATGAAATATTAAGTTGCCATTATTTCTAAGTTATTAAATTTCAAAAACAGTCAGTCAATTTAGACTACATGTACGTTTATGTTGTATGTTTTCGACCACCGCACAGTGGGGCAGGAAACCTCCAAAGTTGGCAAAAAATAAAATTTACTTTGAACAAAAAAAGCACATCACGGATTCTTTTGTAGAAGAAAAGTAGTAAAATCTTAAACTTTTACATAAGCTAAATAGTAATTTATTAATTAATTTACAAACCTTTTTCAATATTTTCTGTAGAAAAATGAGTTAAAAACAAGAATTTAAGATAGTTTTATACTAATTAGATATTTATAAATCATCCATAATATCGCATTAAAAATGTAAACATAATTAGTAATTTTAATTATTCTCAAGCAAACCTTATAATGAATATTACCGACTCGTTTTGAAGGATTAGATCAACCTTTCTCAGGCAAGATGTACGTATTACTATAAAGACAGTGTACAGACAATATATATATTATATATATTGAGTGGTTTTTAGATGTCAATGCATCCTTTGTTTTTGGGCACCCAATCCATATTTTCATCCAATATAAAAAAAGCAATCGGGACTATAATTATAACTTATTGCTTGCAACGCCATCTATCGTTTCTATCTTAAATTAAAATCCACAAGTGCAGTAAAAATTTCCAGACATATTACACAAACCTCCTGTAAGAAATTTTTAAGCAGCTGCAATCATTTGCAAGTTATTTGATTTCAAAATCAAGCATCCATTTCAGTACCTTAATCAATCTCATAAATCATTTACACTACTGGCCATTAAAATTGCTACACTATGAAGATGACATGCTACAGACGTGAAATTTAAATTACAAGAAGAAGATGCTGTGAAATGCAAATGATTAGCTTTCCAGCGCATTCTGACAAAGCAGGTGACTGTAGCGACACCTTGTTTATATGAGAAAATTATTCAGCCGGTTTCTCACACAGAAATTGCATTTAAGCATTGTTGTTTGGTAAAAAAAAATTGTTGTGATGCCTAGTGAAAGAAGGAGAAATGCGTACCAACATGTTTCTGACCTTGATAAATGTCGA